>CM076910.1:11734676-12934676 GCA_039519145.1 Kokia cookei
TTTTGGAGCAACAGATACTATGAGAGTTCATGTACGGGTGGATGTTCGTAACCCTTTGAAGAGGAAGAAGAGAATCGCCTTACCTAACGGGTTTGTTTCTTATGTCTTCTTCCATTGTGAGAAATTAACCCTTTTCTACTTTCTTTGTGGAAGGTTGGGACATAAAGAAAGCTACTGCCCTCAACCGATTTTACAGGAACCTCAGAACCTTGTGCTGGGTTGGGATATTTCATTGAGAGTCTCAAGGAGACGACAGTTGATTTCGATAAGTCCTTGGCTTAAGGAAGAGGGACAGTTATGGATGGTTTTGGAAACAAAATCTTTGAAGGCGTGAATCATGGAAATGGGGATCATAATCGTTCATCTTTTCAATCGGGAATGAATTCTAACATTAATTCCCCAAGGTAGGGGTGAGTATTCGATCGGATCGAGTCAAATCAAGTAAAAAAATTTTGAGTTAGTCGAGTTGACGAATCCTATTTTAGCAATCGAACTCAATTTGAAATTTTTTTCGAATCGAATCGAGTCAAAAAATTTTGAGTCAAATCGAGTCGAGTTAACGAATCCCATTATTTATACTCAATGTTACATTTATATAGATCGATTATTTAACTAGTAGACGAAGTACAATATTATTTAACTACATAAATAATATAATGATTTTTACTTTTAATTTAATGGGTAAACATCTATCAAAATGACGTAGTTTTGCCTTTTAACTTAATAGTTTGACTTTTAACTTTAGAAAATGTAAACTTTTATCAAAATGACTTAGTTTTGTCTTTTCTTATTCAGATTTTTGAATAATTCGAATTGTGTAATTCATATTTGAATTAAACTTAAAAACTTTTTTTTTATTCGAGTTGATCCGAATAACTCGAGTAACTCAAATATCTCGAACTATTTAATTCAAAATTTGAATTTTTTATCAAGTTTTTCGAATTGAATCAGATTTTGCTCACCCCTACCCCAAGATAGTTACGAAAGGAGAATTTGAATGTTGGTGGATCGATTTTTATTTCTATTTCAATGGGGCTTACACAAGGGAGTGAGAATTTTCGAAAAGTAGACCATGAGGAGGGGAAAAACGTCCAAGATTGATGATTTTCGACGGTCCATCTTCATATATGATGATTGAGCAAGATGGAATTCTATTATATTGATCGACCCTATTTGGTATTGAGCAAGATGGTATTGGTTTAAGGAAGTTAACCCCTTTTTAATTTTCCTTACTGAAAAAAGTTATAAAGTAAGAGAATGGAAGTGGTTCAGCATTTGTGTGGGTATCCTTTTGGTATTGATGTTGATTCTATGGGCAGTAGTAGAGGACTTTTTATAGGTTGGAAAACCAATGTTTCTATTTCTCTTCGTTTGTTCTCCTTAAACCACATTGATATTTCCATAGATAAGGACTCAGATGGTATTAAATGGAGATGAACAGGGTTTTATGGAGCACTCAGGAACATCAAAAGGTTGAGTCATGGCATCTATTGCGACATTTGAATGATTGTCCGAATATTCCCTAGTTAGTCATTGGCGATTTTAATGAGATTTTGTTTGCTAATGAAAAGCGAGGGGGATTGTTACGAAATGAGAGGCATATGTACGCCTTTGTAGATGTGTCGAATGATTGTAACCTTGTGGATGTCGGGTTTGAGGAGGTTTGGTATACGTTGGAAAGGGGTCAGTTTGTGTCTAATAACAATAGGGAGTGCTTGGATAGGGGTGTGATGACTGAGGGGTGGAGACAGTTATTTCCGTGTTATCGAATTTCCCATTTATCCCAAACAATTTCCAACCATTTTTCGCTTCCCTTGGAAACCCACCTAGGAAGACGGTTTCCTGGCCTAAGTCATTGTAAATTTGAGGTGGCTTGGCTCATGGAAACGACGTGTGAAGAGGAAGTTCAGTGCTTGTGGAACGTTTCGGGTGGCACGGTTCTTGTGAAAGTTGGTTTGCTATGTCATGGTTTGAATAGGTGGTTTTCACGGTTGAAACAAGAGAAAGGGACTCACATTCGGACTTTGAGCGAAAAATTGGAGCAACTTAGTGCCTTGTATCCTACGGATTTCGTATTGGAGGAACTTGTTGATTTTAAGCTAGCCTTGAATCTTGGGACTGATAAAGAGGAGGTTAATTAGGAGCAGAGGGCCAGAACAAATTGGCTCTATTTTGGTGACTGGAACACCTCGTTTTTTCACTATATGGCTTCTCAGAAAAGACACTCTAACGTGATTCGACAACTGGTGGTGACTTGGGAAGGGTGTAGGAAGGTGAGGAAGAGATCCAAGGGGTAGCTTAAAAGTATTTCAAAGACATTTTTACGTTGCAAGGTACATCAAATGTTGATAATGCGCGTTTGGGTATTTCTGAGTGTGTATTTGTAGAAATGAATGTAGCTCTAGATCGACCTTTTACTGTGGAAGATATATATAAGGTTTTACAATCGATGGAGCCTCTAAAGGAATTGAGGGTAGACAGTATTGGGGTTATTTTCTACCAAAGGTTTTGGCATGTCATTGGTGGAGATATGGCATGGTTTTGTGTACAAATATTGCAGGGGGATATTCCTGTCCATTCAATAAACCACATGCATATTATGCTGATTTCGAAGGTCAAGAATCCTCGCATAATGGTTGAGTTTCGACCTATTTGTCTGTGCAACGTGATTTATAAAATTGCTTCAAAAGCTTTAGTTAATTGATTTCAAGAGGTACTCCCTTATTGTGTATACGAAGCACAAAGTGCCTTTATGCCTGGGCGCCTTATCTAGGACAACATCATCATGGCTTATGAGTTGCTACATTCGATGAAGACAAAGAGGTCATGTAACAACCTAATTTTTAGTGGTGTTGAAAACAGTGGTTTCGGGACCACAACTCCGACGAGTTGGGTCATAAATATTTATTATTTAATATTTATGATGTCATTAGGGTCATATTAAATTTTGGTTAAGAAATTTTATCGTTTGGTTGGTTAATTAAGTAAAAAGAATTAAATCGTAAAAGGCGTAAAAGTTGAATACAATTAGTTAAAAATATAAAATGCTAATTGTTAGATAAGGAAATGTGCTTGAGTTGTAATTAACCCTTAGAAAGGATGAGTGGACGGTTAAAGTCTTTTAAAATATTGATATTTGAATTATTATAATAAGAGCAAAATGGTAAATAGATTTTGAAGATAATTTAGGTAAAATAAGTAAGTAAAGAATGTTATCTTCAACCTATTTTCTTTTCTTTTTTTAGAATGGAATAAGCCATGGGAGGAGAAAGAAGCTTCAGTAACTAGGGTTTGCAAAATTAGTAAGTAAACTTCATTCGTTTTTAGTAATTTTTATGGTTCTGAGTCCATATTAACTTCATCTAGCTAACCCAAGGACTAATTTGTGAATCTGTCAAATGTTAAATATTTTGCCACTATTGAATGAGCTTATTGTTGAAAGTTTGTGAAAATTTTAAAAGCTTGGTTGTTAGATTTAATGATTTTGTAAAGTGATTTTTTATGATTTTAGGGTTTTAAGGACTAAATTGCTAAAATGGTAAAAATACATGTACTTGATGTGAAATAAATTTCTTGTAGGGATTGAGAAAGTGCCCTTGTGTATTCGACTAGAATATATTTGAATTAAAAATGGTTTTTTTGCATATTTTAGGTTTAAGGACTAAATTGAATAAAAATGAATTGTTAGGGGTAATTTAATAAATTTTCCAAAAAGGACCTAAATGTATGAAATGATCTAAAATTCATGATTTAATAAGAAAGTTGAATGATTTATTAATTTAGATCACGAGCATGCTGCGGATTAAGGAAAAGGGAAAATAACAAAATAGTCCTTAGAGTTTAACCTTAACTGCAATTTCGTCCAGTAAGTTTGTACTATAATTTATACATTGTAATAATTCTATTTATGCATTCCTTGTTATTGTAGCAAATTAACGTATGTTTAATGAAGATTGAGAAATGAATGAAGTATATAAGTTGTCAAGCATTGAGTTGGAGATCTGAATCGATGCGATGGTTAAGATCCTACATATGTTGGGGATTCTCGACAGCTTGTATGAGCAGTATCGTGAGTTGGTGAATTCCAAATGGATACTAGATTCCGACTATATGGACCCCTTCGATGGCTGAGATCTTGCATACGTTGCGGATTCTCATTAGCTTGTGTAAGCAGCATCATGAGCGGGTGATATAGACCAAATTGATGGCTGAGGTCTCGTATATGTTTCGAATTCTCATCAGCTTGTGTGAGTAGCATTATAAATCGGTCCAAAATTCTGATTCTAGCTTGAAAGAGTAAAATATTCTGATTATAGCTCGGAAAAGCAATATTATGTTATAGGCTGGTAAGGGCTAAACGTTATTCTAGGCTCAAATGAGCTATATTCTGTACAAGCAGCAATTGTCAATGGCAAGTATATCTAACTTTGCGAACTTACTAAGCTTTGAAAGCTTACTTGTGGATTTAATATTGTTTGTAGATTTCATTTTACCGTTTGAAGATTTGATCAACTTAAAGAAATCACACTATCTCGAGAGCTGGTTCAGTAGTTTTTACATCACCTGGTTATATGGCATGTATTAGGATGTTGTCTTCTATAATACTTAATTTTGGTTGAATTGTATAAATGATAATAGCCTAGATAAATTACATATATTTTGTTAACATAACTAGTGCTTTAAGTAGGGATATATGTAAGGAAAGTGAAATGCCTTATGAATGATGATTAATTGGTATGTTTTACCTTTTCCTTATGTGAAAATTGTATGTTTATGATATGTATTAGTAGAGCTATCAAGGTTGTCAAGAGTGATGCTTCTTATGTGATTGGTATGAAATTTTGTTGCTTATTTTTGGGCTTTCGTAAGTGTACACGACCTGATACATGGGCCACTACTTGGGCTTGTGCCTTGGGTAAATAGGTGCAAGGAACACACAGGCAACACATGGGCTGAGACATGGCTGTGTGGCCCAAATTTTAGTACACACACGGTCCAGTACACGGTTTCACACACGGATGTGTGGAGTAATGTTGCATGTCCACACGGCCTGTCACGCAATTTATGGCACGACCGTGTATGGGTATTTCATGTCTGCACACGGTCTGGGGCACGACCATATGATCCTTGTTTCGTTGAATTTCAATGTTTTGTAAAACGTTTCTGTTGTATTTCATTCAAGTCCCTATGAATTGAGATGATGTAAATAAGAATGATGTGTTCAATCTGAATTGTATCTTAAATGTTAAGTGTGATATTGAAATAAGATTTGATTTTGTGACTGCATTGATAGTGTGTGTTTTGTAAGCTTGAAACCCTAACCGACGACGGTGTCAAGTTTTGCATGTTACAGGTCAAGAAGAAAAGGGTCTTGAATCTCGACATGAGCAAGGCTTACGACCAAGTTGAGTGGTATTTCCTCGAGGCTATTTTGTTGAGATTGAGGTTTAGTAGGAGATGAGTTGATCGTGTGATAAGGTTTGTGTCTTCTGTGAGTTACTCGGTTGTGGTGAATGGTAGGGTTGGTGGTTAGTTTAGCTTGTCACGTGATCTTCAGTAAGGAGACCCATTGGGTCTTTATCTTTTCCTATTATGTGGGGAATATTTGTCTTCTCTTCTTTGGATGGCTAAATGGTCCGGGCGGGTAAAGGTTCGTGTTGCACATAGCTTGCCTATTGTCACGCACTTATTATTTGCAGATAATTATCTCATCTTTAGCGAAGCATCTCAAGGTGGTGTTGTAAACCTTTTGGAATTACTTAATGATTATTCTAATTGTTCTGGACAAGTCATTAATATTGCGAAATCAAGCGTCTTCTTTAGTTCTATTGTTGTGAGATAGTATCGGGTTATGATTGGGAAAATGCTGGGAGTGCCTTTGGTGGATATTTTGGAGAAGTACCTAGGCTTACCTTGCATTGTGGGGAGAGATAAAAAAATGAGATTTTTCAAATTTGAAGGATCAAATTCGAAGTCGAATTGTTTCCTCTCGATGGGTGGGCTTGAGGTGTTCATCAAATCAATTCTCCAATCTATTCCAACCTATATAATGTTATGCTTTTTGCTTCCAAAATCATTGTGTGTGGACTTGGATGCGCTTATTGTGAGGTTTTGGTGGCAAAAATCAGCTAATAAGCGAGGTATACATTGGTGCACATGGCAGTCACTTTGTGATCTCAAAGAGAATGAGGGCCCTGGTTTTTGAAACCGCATGAAATTCAACATTGCTCTTTTGGCCAAATAGTGTTGGTGGTTGCGTAATATTCCACTCTTTGATAGGGAGAGTGGTAAAAGCCAAGTATTTTTCGTATGGGGATTTCTTTCAAGCAAGTTTAGGTTCAAACCCTTCTTTAATTTGGAGAAGTATTTGGAGTGCAAGGATGGTGTTAGACTTAGGCTTGAGATGGAAGGTTGGCAATAGGCGCACTATCAAAATTTGGGATGATTGTTGGCTACTGAGTGCCCCTTAAATGATGATCAAGTTGCCTCGCTCACAAGCGGTGAACTAGGTTTCGAACCTTATTTGGCATGATAAAATGTGATGGAATGTAGATTTGGTGGATTCTATCTTCTCACCAACCGAGGCTACAACTATCAAAGGTATCCTCTTCTCTATTTTTGCTCAAAAGGACAGAATGGTTTTGGGAGGAGCATTCTGGGGTCTACAGTGTGCGTAGTGGCTACAAGCTCTTATTTCAAACACTTTGTTTACACCCCTTAGATAGTCATTTATTTAAGTAGATATGGTCCATGCAATGCCCACCAAAGATAAGAATTTCATTGTGGAAATTTGTGCGAGGTTTTATGCCGACTAAAGCATGCCTTTATGTCAAGAGAATTGCTTAGAATCCTTTTTGTCCTAGGTGCCTAGATGGTGTTGAGGACGTGGATCATGTGACCCGCTTTTGTGGCTTCGCAAAATTTGTTTGAAGTGCTCTTAATATGGGGAGTCTCACATCACAATATAATATGGGCTTTCACAAATGGCTTGCGTGGTTGTTTGTAAATGGCAATAAAGACAAACATGCATCAATCGCTATTATGCTATGGGGTCTATGGCATGCTCTATATAAGAAAGTTCATGAAGGTAAAATACAGGGAGCGAAGGATTTAACAACTTTCATTTGTAACACCCTTTGCCCGGTCAGGTCATTAACTCGAGCAGATAAGTGTTACTACTAACCAATCTTTCAATCACTTGTCAATTTGAATCATTAAGTTATTACACAATTCAAATTAATATAATAAATACAATCCATAATGGGGACTTGATTGCAAATTTAAACAAGTTATGAGGTAATATATATAAAATTTGTTGAATTAAACATAAATCTCAAAATACCAATTGAGTATCGATACTTTTGTGAAAATCAATACCAATCTTAGAATCTATTTTTCATATAGAAATAGAGGTATCGATATTGGTTTCGTGGTATCGATAATTATTTCAAAAATATCGGTACTGAAATGAAAATCGATACCAAATAAGCATTCTGTCAAATTTAAGAAACAATACATGTTGAAAATTATCGATACCAAAAGGAAATTATTGATACCGCAATGAAAGTTGGCAAAAACTTACAATATTCACCTAATCAATTAACAACCTAACAAAGGATCTCAACCAATCATTTAGCTAATACATAAATCATACATTCAATACTATCATCTAAAGCTCAACTATTTTAAAAACTAAGTGGGCATTTTATTTACTTGTACTCAATTAGCAATTTAAGGCTTTCTATAACAAGAACTTCCAAAGTCTAACCAAATGAAATTTCTTTACTAACATCCTATATGCATGCATCAAAGTAAAGCATGTTATACTCATATCTTTACCATGCCATATATATTCACCAAAATTTATATCAAAATGCTAGTCAAGCAAGCATTACACATCTTCTTCCAAGTTAAATTCTTCAAACTACGCTTGTTTAAAACTTAACAAAATTTAAGCAAGATGTCATTTTATCATCCTAATACATGTCATATGACCAAGTGATTTAAAGAATACCGAACAAGCTCCCAAGATAGTGTGATTTCTCTGAGATGATCCGATCTTCAGACAACAATTGAAATCTACAGAACAACAAACATATATGTAGGTAAGCTTACAAAGCTTAGTAAGTTCGTAATAATATTAACTTACAAAATAACCATTCGGTTATAAAGTAGTTAAATATATTCGAAATTCCATGATATTAAAATCAGGTAAAGCTCTTTAGTCTTCCAGAAATTAGCTCATACGAGTCCAGATAAAGTTTAGCTCTTACAAGTTCAGACAGAGTTTAGCTCTTATGAGCCCAAACAGAGTTTAACTCTTACGATGTTGCTCACACAAGCTGATGAGAATTTGTAACGTATGTCGAACCTCAGCCATCGATATAGTCCATTACCCACTTACGATGCTGCTCACACAAGCTGTCAGGAAACTGTAACATATGCAAAATCCCAGCCATCGAAGGGGTCTATACAGTTAATATCCAGTATTCATTCAGAATCTATTGACTCACGATGCTGCTCACACAAGCTATCAGGAAACTGCAACATATGCAGGATACCAGCCATCGCGTTGATACAAATCACCAGCCCAAGGCCTAACAACTCTTTTCTTCGTTCATTTCTTAAGTTCCTCAAATTGCCGAGCATATTTAATTTACTACAACAACAATATAGTACAAGAAAGGGTTATTACAATTTAGAAATTTACGATACGAACTTACCGGACGAAGTTGCAGTTAAAGCAAAACTCCAATGACTATTTTATGATTTTCCCTTTTCAATGATTGGTAGCACGATCTTGATCTATCACAACAAATTATTCAATTCTCTCTTAAATCATATAATTTAATCATTTAATACATTTAAGTTCATCTTTGGGAAATCTACGATATTACCTCTAATATTTCATTTTTATTTAATTTAGTCCTTAAGGCTTAAATATGTAAAATAACCATTTTCCATTAAATCCTATGGCAGTTGAACATTCAAGAGTATACACCCACACCCTACATGCCATTATTTCACACCAAGTACTTGTAATTTCATCATTTTAACCTTTTAGTCATTAAACCCTAAATTCATAAAAAATCACTTAATAAAAACATAAAACCAAACCTCCAAGATTACAAATCTACCATAAAAATTCAAGAATAAGCTCATTCATCAATGGAAAAATTTATAACATTTGACAGAATCACAAATTAGTCCTTGGGTTAACTAGATTAAACTAATACGAACTCAAAAATATAAAAATTATTAAAAACGGGCGAGGATTCACTCATCAATCAAAGCTCAAAGCTTGCCCGAAACTTTCTCCTATGATGCCTAGGGTTTTCGGAAGAAGATGAAGAAAAATGATTAAATTTGATCATATTTTAGGTTAAAATCATTCTTTTGCCATTTTACTATTTTACCCTTAATTATTAAATCATTTGTTCATATTTTTTCAACCAAAAACTATCCACTAGCCTCTCACATGGATTAATAATCATATTGGCCCATGTACTTAGCTTTCTTAAGCTATTTAATTCCTTTGACTAATAGAACTTAATTTTTATGATTTTTTTTTTTACTTAATTAATTATCTAAACAATAAAATTTCTCACCCAAAATATAATACCATGCTAATGATATCTTAATATTAAAATAAATAAATTTACGATTTGATTCATCGGAATTGTGATTTTGAAATCACTATTTTTAACACCATTACAAATCGGGCTGTTACATCATTACTGGTTACTGGTTGGAGGTCTCCACGCTCGCCTTGTTGGATCGGAGATTTCAGCTTCTACGGACACCAGGTGGTCCCCACCTTCGATGGGTTTGGTGAAGATAAATGTGGACACCGGATATTCATCAGGAGATCAAAAAGCCTACTCGGGTTATTATTCGAGATGAAAGTGATTACGATTTGGGAGCTTGTAGGAGAATTACCTTGTGTGTTTCCTCGATTTTTGGGCCGAAAGCCATTTCTACCATCCATGGTCTCCGCCTAGCAATCGATATGGGTTTTCAGAATGTTATCCTTGAGAGTGATTCCAGGTATGTGATTAAAATGATTAAGGAGAGGGCGGAAGAATTTTCAACAATTAGTTCCCTCATTCACGAAGCACATGAGCTACGGAGTTTCGGGTGTGTACCTTTCAGTTTGTAAGCTGTTCTGGGAATAAGGCAGTGCACGGGTTGGCAAACATTAGAGACTTGACGGATGATGATTTTTTTCTGGGTAAAGGAGGTACCCGATCAAATAGCGTCGTTAACAGAGGAGGATCGTCGATTGCTGGATCCACTTTGAACTTCCCCTTTGAATAGGTGTTATTTGGGGATTTCATTTCATTTTTACCCCACTTTTCTCCCTTCAAGCTTCAAGTTGCAGAATCTAGCAAAGAGGGACTGATGCCAGTTTTAGTGTCTTTGTTTTGTTTTGGCTATCGGTTTTTCTTCTGTTTTTTTAGCACATTGTTTTGGTTGTATTTACCTTTACTTCTCTGTGATATTATTGGTTTGTGGGTTATACTTCTGTTCATTTAAGTGGGGGTGTTTCCCTAGTATTTTGATTACCTAATAAATAAAGCCGATCTACTATTCAAAAAAAATGGGTGTATGGAATAAATCTATTGACTTGGGATTTTAGTTGTCCTTTTTCTCTTTTCTGTCATTCTTTATATGTGTTTTTGAGTTATTAATAAAATATTTCCTTTCAAAAATATATATACCTATATATCAAAACTAACCCCATTGAAAGGGTTAGAGACCCCTGTCCTCTCTATTTTTATTTAAATGTTTTTAAAAAAAAATTAAAATATACATATACAAATATTTATTCTTCACTATCATTATAAAAAATAACTGTTAGTAAATATTTTAAATATATTTAGATATTACATTAGAGGTAACAATTCAAAAATTTTAAGTTCAAGCTCAGAAGTCAGATCTACTTCAATCTCATTCGTCTAAATGTCTTACTTCATTATTTAAAAAATAATAAAAAATATTTTTATTTAAATTTAATTATAAAATATATAAATATTAATATAATTTTTAAACAATAAATTAGGCTAGATTAGCTCGAGGTTGAAAAAAAATTAAATCCAAACTTGAGTAATTTTAGATATACGCTACAATAATATCGTTAACATAAAACAAATATATAATTCAAATTATTAATTTAAATCATAATATACAACTGATATAATAAAAGAAATGAATTGGGTATGAATACAAGAATATAATACAAATTGAACTCAATGAATGATTTCAGTGATAAAGAAGATGTTGTTCATCCTAAAAAACCTGGATTCGAGCACTTATATGTGCAAAGTGTGTATATGTGCGTTATCAAATGGTTAAAAAAATATGAATAAATACTATCATGTAATCACACCAATATATTAAAAAAATAAAAATATAATACAAATTATTAACTTATTAAAATTTATATAAATATAAAATACCTTTGCATGATTATGATATTATAAAATAATGAAGACACCAAAAAGACACATTATGGTCTATACAATTTTTGAAAGAATTAAAAAATTAACTAATCAACCAAAACTATTCATTATTTATCATAATTTTATCTTTTTTATATAATGTTGTCCTTCACTAACTAAGTGGATGTCACATAATTTATAAAATATAAAATAATTTAATATTAAATATTTAAATAATTAATTATTTCTATGTAATTAAAATTTGTTAAAATATGTTATAAGTTCTTGTACTTTTCAAAATTTTGAAATCTAGTCATATTTCAAGGAACTTAATCCCTCTATTTTTTAGATTTCAAATTTTCGATATAATAATTAACACTGTTAATTTTTTTTGTTAAATTTTTTGGTGTGACATTTTGAAATTAAAAAAAAAATACTTATTTGGTAGTCATGCAATTAAAAAAACGTTGTAATTAACCTGAATTTAACAAAAAGAATCTAACAATAATAACAATTGGACTTGAATTTTAAAATTTGAAAAATAGAAGGAATAAATTCCTTGAAATAAAAATACAAAGACTAAATTTTAAATTTTTGAAGAATACATAGACTTATGGCATATTCTAACCATCAAATTTATATAAAATAAATTTAAACTGCTTCGAGAAGCAAGGGTGGCCCGAGTATATTTTAAAGGTCAAATCTAACTATATTAGTCATTGCACTATTTGTAAGTTGCGGATTCAATCTGAACTTTTTTTGGTGATAAGACAAATAAAGGAATTACATCAAATTAAATTGATCAAAAGCACTGCTAGCTTTATGTTGATATAGAACTCCTAATGCTTCATTAGGGACGTTATCGTAAACCTATAGGCTTATCTTCCATTCTAAAATTAACTTAGCCAAGTAATCAGCAATTAAATAGTCTTCTCTAGGAACATACTTAATCAATCGCTGTCACACTCCAAAAACCAGGTTAGAAGAATCGGATTTGTGAAAACCTAAAGTGATCACGCCCTGATTTATAAGGTTATCTTTGAGCGTTTATAAATCAAGTGTTTGAAACGAATATCGAATTTAGGGGCATAAATAATTAATTAAAGTGTTAAAATGATATAATTAGGTATTATTATATTAATTAATCTAAAACGAAACTTGATTACGATGTTTAATTTGAAAATAGTGTGTTTTAATTGAGTTAGGACCTAATTAGAAAAGGGGTAAAATACTAATAATGAGACTTGACTATGAGTATTAATTATTGTATATAAACTAAAATAGGAATGTGTTAAAAACTATAAAATTAAATAAATTAATAAGAAAAAAAATTGAGTAAATATGTAAATTAATAAAGAAAATGTAAGTTGAGCCCGAAACAAATATATACAATTAAGTGACTAAAGTAAACAAGAAATAAAACATAGATTGAGTGGTTAGGTATTATTACCTCCATTTTAAAAGTCTCAAGTTCAAACTCTGCTTCTTCCATTTCTTTTCCACACTAAAATAAAAATTATTTGAGGCAAAAACTAAATAAGAAATAAGTTTAGGCTTAATGGTTAGTACACTAGTTTTCTTTCCAATTGACTCAAGTTTAAATCCTTTTTTTTCTTTTTATTTTATAATTTCACCAAAGACACTCCAAAACATATCTATATGATTAAGCATCAAAAACTGATAAGAAATGGGCAATAGCCCAATGGTTAATGCCATTAGCTTTCCTTAAAACTCGAGTTTGAGCCTCCTCTTCTTTTATAATTTTAATTTCATATTTCGATAAACTCTTCGAAAAATTACAGGTGATGCCCATAGAGTTTACAAACCCTAGGAATTAACTCAATTCTTTCCTAATTAGAAATCATATCTTACCATGAAAATTCCAATAGAATTAGAATTCTACCATTTTTTTTATTTTTTTTTCTAATTAGAATTTCAATCTGCCCTTTTTCAAATCTTAATAGAAATTTCCCTCCATCATTCTATTTATTCTCTTTTTATTTTCTTTCTCTTTTCTTTACACTATATTTTCATCTTCCTTGCTATTGATTATTTTGTTTTCCTGGATTAAAACGTCCTCCGTTCAATCATTTTTCTATCAAATTTGTGATTGACGTCAATAGCATCTCTATTCTAGCCAAGAATCGATAAGTACATCTTGTTTCCATGGTTTAGATCTCAAATTTTAGTAATATTACTATTTGACGCTAATTTGACGTTCAATTAATTAATCCTTTACGGTTCTTGTCGAAATCTTCCATTAGTCATAATTGAATCTTGATACCCAATGATTAACTCGTGTATAAATATCATTTGAAGGACTCGTTTAGGTGCATCAGATCATATTTGAATCGTGATAAACGTTGATTGGACTCTTGGAAAAAGGTGTGTGTTCTTTTACAAGTGAATCGAGGCAAAACGTTGCCTATGATAAGGCCACACGATCTACCACATGTGTGGACCACACGGCCCCTCACACGACCATGTCCCCTTGAAACCTTAGGTTTTTCAATTCTCACACAACCTACTACACGATCGTGTATCCTTGTAGGTTGATTTTAGAATTTTTCACATGACCTCAGTCTGTTACATGACCTTGTACCCCCTCCACACGGTCTAGGCACACAATCGTGTGTCCCATGCTTTACAAATTTACAGTTTTGCTAAAAATTTTATGATTTGTTCAATTTAGTCCCTAATTGATTCCCAAATTTTTTTAGTATATTATATTATTCAATTAAGACCGTGATATTATGAATTGTGTTAGAATCCATGAATTGACTAACCATTCTAATATGATGTTTACATATATTTGCATGAATTGTGAATAATACGTATGACTATTGTTTCGGTGTTCGTGATTGTATGTATAATATGCAGATATAAAATCTTACCCTTATCTACTACACACCATATAGGGTATTAAACACCCATCCAGCCCTACACATCGCCTAGTGACTATATGTCACTTTTCAAAAAGTTTGCAGTCTAGTCGGTAGATCATTAGGCGATAATTCGCCCGAATATATATATATGTGTGTGTGTGTGTGTGTGTGTGTGTGTGGCTGAGCCACCAGATACGACAAATAGATTAAACTACCCACACTTCCTCCATAATCATATATCCATCCTAGATTTACATGCAGAACTAACAAATGTAAAAAATGTATATGATATACACACTTTTATAACAAACTTAGAACATGCGTAGCAAATAACAAATTAGATTATATTTACATAATACAAATCATACCTAATACAATACAAATAAAACCTAGCGTATAACGCATTAATCATGCGTAAATAACTCATATTTAACGCAAACAAAACATCATAAATAATAGTTTATAGCCTAATTTATATCATAGGGAACCTACAAAAGGCCTACATTTGTCTCGTATGACGAATACGACCCTAGGGAAAAATTTTAGAATTTGAATACATATGCTCGTGTGGCCTACACAACCTATCACATGATACACGGCCTACCACATGATCGTGTGGCATCGATAGTCCCAAATTTTAACTTTCTTCGTTATTTATTTTCTCGGCTTATCGTTATACACTTGATCTGATTTGGTGCCAATACTCTCACGAGCCTACTAGACCTTAAAAACGCCAATTAGTACACGAAGTTAGCAACGATAGCGAATCGATTTAGAGGACATAATCCTCGATTTTCCTTAAATACCAAACAAACCCACGTACGAAAAACCCACGCAACCACAATAGCCGAAAATCAGAACTTAACGCTTACCCTTGCACGTAGAGTAATACCCATTCTTCTCCTAATTGCGTCCAAACAAGTAAATCAAAAACCAAAGTCATTTTCATTACCAAGAATTAATTAACCTCAACATGAACGTCAACCAACATAAATTATAATCTTACTTAAAACTCTAAACACACAGGATCGAAACAGTAGAGAAGAAATTAAACAACGAATAAAATATACATAGAACAGTAACGATTGATAATAAAAAGAGGAAACAAAATTGAAAAGAACTTTGCTTGGGAAGATAGTAAAAAGAAAGTCAAAAGGAAACAGAAAAGTGAGAAAAATAGGAAAGGAAGAGGGAGAGGGAGAAACGTGAAAAAAAATGCGAGAGATTTAGGGAGATTTTTTTTGTTGGGATAAAATTAAAACAAATCCCCGACTAACTGCTTATCAAATTTTAGAATTTAATTTCAACCCCAACACCTCCAAGTAGACGACACAAACATAGGAAGGTTAAAAATATTGCAATTGGCTCATGTAGGGACAAAAACACATGACCATAAGGTAAATTAACACCTTTCCATTGAACTAATAAACTCATTTTGACACAAACCGAATGAAAATAGAATTTAAGCCAAATAACAGGGATAAGGCTAGAAGCAAAAATAACAGAATTTTCCCAAAAGTGAGGTTTGATCTCATGGCCTCGAACACACAATCAAAACCCTTAACCACTAAAACAAATACTTATTAATGATGATATTTAACAAATCAAATATTCAAATTTTTGAGGCCTTACAAAACTTTAACAATCTCAAAAGCATTCCAGGTAATGCCTTAGAATATAAACAGATTCTTATTCTTCTAGATACGTCAATCAATTAGTCCAAAAAGACAAGATCAAGTTATCCCTCCTCTAGGTAATCTCGTGTAACAACGAAGATTAAAAGTTAACCAAACATGTAGATTTTCGGAGAAAAACTTGTTCTGTTGATCAATTGGGAAAATCTGGTCATATTTAGCTCATGTACATTTAAAATTTTAAAAATTTAGTCTTGACTTAAATAATAATTGTTAAATGTGTAAAGTTTTTGAGGAAACATCTAATTGCCTTTATTTAACTAAATGTAAAAAATAAACAAATTAGAAGCCATCAGGCCTAGTTCATCAAAATCCTAATTACAAGCCCAACAAGAGCAAAAATAACAAAACAACGAAAAGGAAACCTAAAAGCTTGCCAGTCAGATCAGATAGACCCTAAAAATAAGACTTTCCAATATCCAATGGTACAAAAAGTTGTGCTGAATCATAAATCTCTTCCTTTCTCAGCACTATCTTTAATGTAACTTTCCAGAAATGCTAGTCTAGTTCACGAGGGCGCCATTCAATCCCAGAACCATCACCAAACTCCAGTATTCTATCTTCTTGGTAAGTTTCTTCCCTCCTTCTTAGTCCCTCCGAAGCAAGAGAATGAGCAAGGTTATTCTTAGATATGTGCACAAAGTGGAAATAAATCTTCTGAAAAAGTCGTTCTTGGGTTTTTTATCATGAATAATCGCCCAAATCTCTGACCGATCTAAACCCCTAGATTAACATTTTTTTTATAACAGATCGAGCATCTTCTTCTATGATGGCGAGATCCAGTTGTGTGCCCAATCGAACAGCTTGCCTGCAAGCTAGCGGTTTCGCCGTAAAAGGGGTTCCGACTCCTTGATGAAGAGTTGTTTGAGCAACCAAAATCTTGCCATGGCTATTCCTCACCAAAACCCCAGAGCAAGACACACCCTGATGAGAGTCAAGGCTAGCATCAAAATTAATTTTCAAGTCAGAACTGCTCGGAGGAACCCAAGATACGCTAGTTTCAACACAGGTATTCTTTTTCAAGCCCTCACCTCTAATTTCTTTAAGATACTGATGAACCCACAGGGTAGTTTCTTTGCTAGTAAACCATTTCCTTTCGTGCAGCCGCTTGTTTTTACAATGCCAAATTGACCAAATGGAGCAACACACCAGACTCCCTTGCTCCTCTGAATAACTCAACAATAACCAGGTAATCCATGGCCAAAATTATTGGTAGTTATTAGCTAAAACCTAAGCCATATTTAAATCTTCCCATATTGACACAGTGACTGGACAATCTCTGAACACATGCAGGAGAGACTCGGGAGAAACTCGACATCTGGGACACGTATTAACATTCACAACTGGTTTGAAACTTAAGTTAACCATAGTAGGAATATAGGACCAAATAGCTCTCCATAACAAAATTTTAATTTTTGTAGGGATACGTAATCCGCAAAGTTTTGTAAAATCTAGAGGTATTAGCTTGTTCTGTAAGTAAAGGGTTTAAAATTTCTTCTTGTAACTTTTGATAAGCATTACATACCGTAAAATCACCAGAAGGCTCTCCATGCCACACCTGAAAATCATCATGGGGGTACTGGAAAGAGGGATATGCAGGATTTGCACCGCCACCTCGGTAGAAAAGGTATTTTTGACAAGATCATCCTTCCATTCTCGTCTCTGTGCATGAATTAAATCAGATACCATTAATAGATCATTATTAAGAACTGAGTCCTGAATTCTATGTTCCCTTATGCCAGGGATCCATGCATCTTCTCTAATCAAAATTTGATCACCCCTGCCCACATGCCAACAAAGGCCACTTCTCAATAATCCCCGAGCCGCACAAATACTTCGCCAGGTATAAAAGGGTAAGGAACCTAAATTTGCATGCATGAAATCTGTGGTTGGATGGTATTTAGCTTTCAATACGTGAGATAACAAAGAATTAGAAGAGTTAACGATACGCCACCCTTGTTTGGCTAATAACGCAATATTAAAATTTGTAAGACTCCTAAACCCATACCCTCAAACTCTTTAGGAATACATAGATCATACCAACAACACCAATGAATTCTTTTCCGTCGTACCCCTTTATCCCACCAAAATCGACCCATAATTTTCTCCAATGTGTCACATAGAGATTTAGCGAATAAGAAACAAGCTATGGAGTAAATAGGAATTGCCTGTAAGACTGATTTAATAAAAACCTCTTTACCCCCTTAGGATAAAAATCTAACATTCCACCTCTCCACCTTTTATAGCAAACGATCTCGTAGATTTTGGAAAGCAATCTTCTTATTGTGACCAACCATTGTAGGCAGACTAAGATACCGTTCTAGATCATTAGAGGTTCTCATTCCAAGAATAGATTCAACCCTACTCCTTTCAGCCATTGAAATATTTGAACTATAAAAGATGGTTGACTTATCGAAATTGACTCACTGTCCTAAGGCATATTCATATTCTTTCAAGATATCTTTCAATATATTCGCTCCCTTAACCGAAGCCTCTCCAAAAATCATGCAATCGTCAGCAAAAAGAAAATGAGAGATATGAGGCCCACGAAACTCGCTTTAGCCCCTTTAATTAATCTTTGACTTAAGGCTAAACGCATAAAAGATGAAAGACCCTTGCTACAGATAAGAAAAAGAAAAGGACCCAAAGCGTAACCTTGCCGCAAACCCTTACTCGGGCGAAAACGTTCCCCAATCGTCCATTCAGCAAAATTGAATAAGAAACAGAGGAAATACATTGCATAATCAAGTCAATCCACCTTCTGGCAAACCCCATTTTATTTATAACTTCCCTAATAAAGTACCATTCAACCCGATTATAGGTTTTACTCATATCAGGTTTGAGGGCCATAAAACTTGTTCTCCCAATCCTCTTTTGCTTAAATGTACGAAGAATTTCATAAGCAAGAAAAACATTATCAGTAATTAATCTACTACTTTCAAAATTTTACACGATAAACATATTATCACGCGTGTAATATCATATCATCTTATTGTTTTTACATAATACTAAAAAAATTGTCTTTTTAGTTAATAGATTTAACAATTAGTGAACTAAAATTAAAAAAATTCGAAAAGCATAAAATTTAAAATTATCAAATTGGAGAACATAGATTAAATATACAACTTGTGTATTGTAATGATATATAACATAATTTACGAATTTAATTATCACCATTTAAATCAAAATTTAAATTTTAAAATTCAAAAAATTATAAAAACTAAAGTTAACTAAATTAGATTACAATAACAAAATTTTCAACTTACACATCATATAAAGCTTAATAACAGAATTTGACGTTTTAAATGATGAGATTCAATCCACCTATTAATTTTATATTAAAGACAATAATATTAAGTCAAATACTTTTACACATTGACCCACCAACATATAAATATCTATTTAATTTAATAATTTAAAATGATAAATATCAAATTGATCCACTAACCATATATTACACATTTTAGTCCTTAATCATTAAGCTTTTCATAGTGTTCTAATTACCATTATATCTTTTAACTTTCTCTACAATACCATGCATGATTCATGCTTTGTTTTGGTAAAATTTCATTTCTAAACCTTCTTACTTTTTCTTTTAATTCAATGAAATCATTTAAAACTTTTAATTTTCTACTTCTTACCCAATACTTTTTATTCTCTTACAATTTGGTCAATACAACAAATTAAATTTTTTTATGTCAAAAGTATTTTTAGTTTCTCTAACTACTTCCTATATTAACACTCGAAAATTTTTCTATTTTATCTATATCTAAAATTTTCTAATATTCCTAAGCCGACGTAACTTGTTACTAACTCTGAGGCATAATGAGGATGTTACATTAACCCTTAAATTAAGATTTTTAAAACCAAATTTTGATTAAATAAGTTGTTAAAAGTTTCATAGAAACAAATTTATTGTAAAAATAGAAAAATAACTGAACCAACTATTTTAACTTGATTCAACCAATTTTATGCGGCTTGCTCAAAAGTTATTTCAACTTTTTGTCCTAATCAATATAATGATGGATCCTCAATTCAATAAATTTGATTGATTGATCTAATCCAATTTTTAACAACCATAACATGAACTTGACAATTAAATCTATATTAATACTTTAATTTGGATTTCATCAAAATTAAATCACATGATTTTCCTTTTAAAAAGATTCAAGTTATCGCAAGACATAATCCTAGAGTATTAATCATCAAACTTTTACATTTACATGGAGTAGAAGAGTGACAGATTTGTTTCTCTCCTACGCTGCAACAAAACAATATACACACGTGGCAGTACAATCAGCGTTACATGGCAACAAAATCAATATTTCATTTAGTCCTTTACAGAGGAGTGCCCAAAACAAGAACAGTTTTTAAAGGTAGTGCTAAAATTGGTTAAAAAAATAATAATAATCAAAACAGAAATGTGATAATTTTAAAGTGATTAATTGAATAGCTTACCCAAATTATTATTGCTATTCCTTAGCCCTGTAACAGAATTATAAGTCAAGCATCTTAGTAAAATTAGGGTTAACGTGTTTACCTCTAAATTCCGTAATTTGTATATATTTTTAAGGCTTAATTAGTACCTAAATTTAAAAATTATTAACTTAATATTTTTTAACTACTTGAATAACATTGTTATTTTTTGTGGTCTCAGAATTTTTCTTAAGCTTTTATAGTTTTTTTTTATTTTAAAGATTTTATTTTAAATTTTTTGTGATTTTATATATTTTTATATTTTTTAATTTTCAAATAATGCTCCCCCATGTTTTTTTTTGAGGCATCATGTGGCGTTATATTATTGCTTATCAATGAGTTACCCAAGTATCTAAAAAAAACCTGCAAAAAAAAAACCTAAAAAAAAGTAAATTATACTAATACTCACTCAACTTTTAGTAATTTTTTGTCACTTAATTATGAAAAATTAAAAAAATGGTAAATTTTTATTTTGGTCATCCAACTATGAAAAGTTACAAAATAATTACTAAACTATTCAATTATGTCTTTTTTAGGTCACCAGCTGGTTAATGGTGACAATTTTTAAAATTGTAATAATAACAACTTGAATCCTCAACATTTATAATTTATGTCAATTCAGTTTTGATTCTAAAGAAAAATTACCTTCAATATTTATAAAGAGCAAAAGTGTTGTTTTCATTGGTTTCTTTCTATTTTCCAAGTTCTTAGCACTTCATGACAAATATCTATTATACTTTGTTCACAGCTTCAACGACTCTGCTTTTAGATTTAGAATTGGAGCATTTTCTTTGAAGCAAGGAGCACGCCTTTTGAACATCACATTATAATCTTAATCTTAAGGGGTAACTCTCAACCTTTTCATAACTATTCTTTTATTTCATTTCTTGTTCTCTACCATTTTGCTTAGGCTTAGCATATTTGTTATGTGAATTCAGATTAACAACAATGGCTTCGGGGTTTTGTCTTGGTGTTGCTTCTAATCTCGCGACATCATTGTTGGGAGACTATTTAGTGAAACCAATCGTAGATCGTATTCGTTACTTATTTCGTTTTCGTAAGATTGTTCAAGACCTGCACCAAAAGCAAAAAGATTTGGCTGCAAAAGAAACTCAAGTGAAAGAAGTTGATGAGGCTAAATTGCAAATTCAAACTCAAGTAATCTACGACAAAGTACATGAATGGCTGACAAATGCAATTAATGCCCTAAAGGATGTAGAAGTTTTGGACTCTAAAATTGAAGAAAATAAGAGATGCTTTCATCTGTGTCCTAATTGGTGTTGGCGATATTAATTAAGTCAGAAGATTGAAAATAAAAAATTGGAAATAGTTGATCTCTTAAACGAGTCCGAATTTAAACGAGTCGACCATCGTGCCAAGCTTCCCAACTTAGATTTGGTCACATTTAAGAATCATGTGGATTTAAAATCTTCGGATGCTGCTTTCAGTAAGATCATGGAGGCATTAAAGGATGATAAAGTAAAAAAAATAGGGGTGTGAAGGATGGGAGGGGCGAGCAAAACCACCTTAGTCAGAAACATGGGAGGTGAAGTCAAGGATTTGATCGAGTTATAATGGTCATTATGTCCGTAACTTTAGACATTGAAAAAATACAAAACAAAATTACAGACAACATAGTCTTGAATTTTGATAGTCTTGAATTTTGACAAGAAGATTGAAGCCAGCAAAGTAGCACAGTTATGGAGTACATTGACTAATGGAAAGTATCTTCTAATCCTCGATGATCTATGGAACAGGTTGAATGATGATGAGGATTTTAGAAAGATAGGTATTCCATTGGTTAAAAATGACAAGGGTTGCAAAATCATCTTGACAACACGCAACTATCAAGTGTGCCAATATATGAAATGTGAGGAGATAGTTGAAGTGACTATTTTGAAATATGATGAAGCATGGACTTTGTTCGAAATGAATGCAGGTCTCAAGAAAGTTGATTCGCGTGTTCTTGGGGAGGTTAAGAAAGTTGTAAAAGAATGCAAGGCTTACCTTTAGCTATTGTAACACTAGCTAGAGCTTTGAAAGGTAAAGCTCTTGATAGATGGATGTTAAAGTTCCCTACCAACTCAGTTAGTGAACTAAAATCTTAGGCATATCAACAGATGAAATATTCAAATTAGTTTCAATAAAGTTGTTGAATGGTTAGTTAAAATCATGGTTTAATATCTGATTGTGATTTTGCTGTTAAGTTATCCTATTTTTTAGCTAAATTTGTTGTAGTTTCAATATATATAAAGGATGTAAGTTAGTGAATAAAAAGTGTCTTGAGTTCCTGTTTTTCATTAAGTCTTTGTATACAATTCATAAAGTATTATTGAGTGAGGTTCGTTTGGTTTTTCCACAGCAAAACTTTCCATTTAGTTTAACAATGTGGTATCTGAGCCGGGTTCGTGAAGGTAATCATGGTTGATTTTTCAGTTGTTGGAGCAGTAAAAAAGCTTAATAACCAAAATTACAACACATGGGCAACATATATGAAGTCTTACTTGTAGGCTCAAGATGTGTGGGACATTGTTAGCGAAGATGAGCCTTCACCATTACCTCAAGAAGCTAACAGCTTGAAGAAGTGGAAGGCCAATGCAGGCAAGGCTATGTTTGTAATTAAAACCACTGTAGTAGAAGAAATGTTAGAACATATCAAAGATGCTGACACACCAAAAGAGGCGTGGGACACGTTGGAAGAACTTTTCTCACAGAAAAATGACATAAGGCTGCAACTCTGAGAGAATGAATTGTTATCAATGAAGCAAGGATACCTGGCAATCAATTAGTACTTCACTAAGGTAAAAACCTTATGTCGTGAGATTTCTGAACTTGATTCTAGTTCTTGTATTACGGATTCTAGAATAAGAAGAATCATCATTCATGGATTAAGATCGGAGTACAGGAGTTTGTTGTTGCAATTCAAGGATGGCCAACACAACCATCGCTTGCAGATTTTGAGAATTTGTTGATGGGTCAAGAGGCTTTGGCAAAACAAATGGGTGGAGTCTTAATCAAAACTGTGGATGTGACATTTTTTTGTGGAAAGAGCAAAGAAAAGCCCAGGTATAATGTTAGAAGCAGACCAAGAAAGAATGATGGCAAATCAGAAAATCATCATGGGAGTTCTCAATTTGGAGAAACTCAAAAGCGTAGCAATTACAACAACCGGTCCAACCAAAGGAAGAAGTTTGATGGTGATTGCTATAATTATGACAAAAAGGGTCACATGGCTAAAGAAATTTGTTAAAAGTAATGCAGTGACATCTAAAGGAGATATTCAGAGTGATAATGGGTGGGATGTTGAAGCATCCTTTGCTATGGAAGAAGAAGACTTGGCACTTGCAGTAACAACTTCCCAGAAGATTGACTACAAGAACAACTAAATTGTTGACTCTGGTTGTTCTAATCACATGACTGGTGATCAAGAAAAGCTTAAAGATGTTGCAGAAATCGTGTGGTGGTAACGGCTAAAAACTTAAGGTTACCTATCACCCATGTTGGTAAGACAACTATTGCACCTCGATTTAATTCTGATCCAATATCAATTCAAGGTGTTTATCATGTGCCTGGCATGAAGAAAAATTTGTTATCTGTGGCATAATTAACATCTGTAGGTCACCATGTTTTGTTTAGTCCATAGGGTGTAAAAGTATTCGAAAATGTTAAAGTCTCAGGAACACCAACCATGGAAGGGAAGAGAATGGAATCTGTCTATGTGATGTCGTCAGAAACTGCTTATGTGGACAAAACAAAGAAGAATGAAACGATAGAATTGTGGCACACAAGGTTTGGACACGTTAGCTATCACAAGTTGAAAGTTATGATGAAGAATTCAATGTTAAAGGGTCTTCCTCAACTTGAAGTGCGAGATGATACCGTTTGTGCAGGATGTCAATTTGGTAAGGCGCATCAACTACCATATGAAGAATCTAATTACAAAGCAAAGGCTCCATTGGAGCTAGTTCATTCTTATGTATTTGGGTGTGTCAAGCAACCTTCGATTAGTGGGATGCGTTATATGGCGACTTTTATTGATGATTTCTCAAGGTATGTGTGGGTTTTCTTTATGAAAGAAAAATCAGAGACATTTGCCAAGTTTAAAGAATTTAAAGAAGTAGCTGAAGCAAATGTTGGTAGAATAATTCAATGCTTATGCACAGATAATGGCGAGGAGTACACATCAAATGAGTTTTCTACCTATGTGAGAAATAACAAGATTCGTCATTAATTCACATGTGCCAACACGCCACAGCAAAACGGAGTTGTCGAGAGGAAGAATCGACATCTTGCTAAGACATGTCGGAGTATACTTCATGCAAAAAATATAACTGAAAAGTTTTGGGCAGAATGTATGAAGACCGCTGCTCATGTCATTAACAAACTTCCAATACCAAAGCTTGGTTTCATCTCACCCTTTGAGGTACTATGGGATACTAAACTAGCTGTTGGTCATTTTCGAGTTTTTGGGTGTATTTGTTCTAGGTCATTTAAAGAGCAAGTTCTATAAAAAAGCAATTTGGTGTATCTTCATTGGATATGATAACCAATGGAAAGGATGGAGGTATTGTGACAAATGCTACACATCATACAATGTAATGTTTGATGAAGCTTCTTCTTGGTGGACTCCATAACAAGTGAAGTTGTCAAATTCGTAAGTAAAATAAGATCAACCCCAAGAAAATATAGAGGAGCAATTTTTTTAGATACAACCAAGTCCTGCAGCTAATGAAGAAATTAAAGACAATGAAGTTGTTGTGACGACAACAAATCCTTGGCGTAATGGTGTTCATTAAAGGCAGGAGGCTGAAATCAATTCAGAGGGTGAAGAAACTTCGCAGCTACAACTTAGAAGAGCAGATTTCATACGCAAAATCCAAAGTATGCTAATGTAGCAGAGGAAAAACCTTTGGTCGAGCCAACAACTTATGAAGAAGCATCTCAAGATTCTGAGTGGGTAAAAGTAATAGAGGAAGAGATTAATGCATTGGAACAAAACCAGACTTAGGAGCTTGTGTCACATCTACCAGATGTGAAACCCATATCTTGTAAATGGGTTTATAAAATAAAGTATCGTCCTAATAGATCAGTTGAGAGATACAAGGCTCGATTAGTTGTAAGGGGATTTTCTCAACAATATGGATTGGACTATGAAAAGACGTTTAGTCCGGTGGCAAAGATTGTTACTGTTCGAGTTCTCTTGGCTCTTGCAGCTGGCAAAATTTGGAAATTGTGGCAAATAGATGTGAAGAATGCTTTTTTTTTTTGCATGGAGAGTTAGGTCGTGAAATTTACATGAATCAGCCTATTGGATTTGAGAGTGGAAGTTATCCTAGCTATGTTTGCAAGTAAAAGAAGGCGTTATATGCGTTAAAGCAGTCGCCAAGAGCATGGTATGGTAAGATTGCTGAATTTTTAACTCAAGCTAGTTATGTTATGGCTCATGCAGATTCTAGTCTATTTGTCAAAGTTAGTGAAAGGAAGTTGGCAATAGTGTTGGTGTATGTGGACGATTTGATAATCACTGGAGATGATAGTGAAGAAATCCACCAAGTTTGACAAAACTTGTTAGCCCGCTTTCAAATGAAGGAACTTGGCTAACTTAAACACTTCTTGGGGCTAGAAATTGGTCATACAAAAGAAGACATGTTTCTTTGTCAAGAGAAATATGCAAAAGATTTGTTGCAAAAATTTGGAATGCTCAATTGCAAGACCATCACTATACCAGTGGAATCAAACACCAAGTTTTGTGCTCATGAAGGCAAAGACTTGGAAGAGAGGTTGATGTGTCAGCAACTTGTAGGTAGTCTCATTTACCTAACCTTAACTCGACCTGATATTTCTTATATTGTTGAGGTAGTTAGTTGATATATGCAGAATCCCAAGAAACAACACTTGGAAGCAGTTCAGTGAGTTCTAAGATATGTGAAGGGTACTCTTAATTATGGTCTTCTATATAAGAAAGGTGGGGTTTGCAAACTAGTTGGTTATTGTGATGCTGACTATGCAGGGGAACACGATACACGTCGATCAACCACTGGCTATGAATTCAAGCTTGGTTCAGGGACAATTTCTTGGTGTAGTAAAAGATAGCCAATTGTGTCTTTATCGACAACAGAGGCAGAATATAGAGCAGCAGCAGTGGCAGCCCAAGAAAGTACATGGTTAGTGCAACTTATGGAAGATTTGCACCAAAAAGTTGATTATGCAATACCTTTCTATTGCGACAATCAGTCAACTATTCGTTTAGCAGAAAATCTTGTGTTTCATGCAAGGACCAAACATGTGGAGGTGCACTACCATTCTGTTAGGGAGAATGTGTTACAAGAAGAAATTGAGTTGTCCTATGTCAAGACCGATAACCAGGTTGCAGACTTGTTCACGAAAGGCTTGAGTACAACTAAGTTGGAAAAGTTTGCTCACAGCTTAGGATTGTGAAAAGGTTTGGAGTTAGCGTTAAGGGGGAATGTTCAAGTTCACCACCAACTTAGTTAGTGGCCTAAAATCTTGGGCATATCAGCAGATGAAATATTCAAATTAGTTTCAATAAAGTTGTTGAATGGTTAGCTAAAATCATGGTTTAATATCTGATTGTGATTTTGCTGTTAAATTATCCTATTTTTTTAGCTAAATTTGTTGTAGTTTCAATATATATAAAGGATGTAAGTCAGTGAATAAAAAGTGTCTTGAGTTTCTTATTTTTCATTAAGTCTTTGTATACAATTTATAAAATATTATTGAGTGGGGTTCTTTTGCTTTCTCCACAGCAAATTTTTTCAATTTAGTTTAACAATGGAAAGATGCATGAAAAGAACTTGAAAGAAGTGGATTAATGGAGATTCCAAACATTCAAACAGTGGGAGAGAGAAATGCCTACATTTCTCTTATGATCAGTTATCAGCATTTGGAGGACAAGAAGGCTCAAACATGTTTCTTACTGTGTGCATTATATCCAGAAGATCACTCAATTAATATGGAAGACTTGGTGCGATATGCTTGGGGTTTGAACTTATATCACAAGGCTAATTCTATTGAAGAAATGAGAATTCAAGTCTTGGAAGTCATCGATTACCTCCGAGATTCTTGCTTGGTAGAAGATGGAGATGTTGGAAGGTATTTTTTTTATTCTATAAGCAACTTTAAAAAATAGTCATGTGTCACTTTTTTTTTTTTTAAAATATTTTATTATATCTCTATAATTGTTAACTTCTTGATTTTATTTGTAAAATCTATAAACTTCATTAATCGTATATCAAATATTTTTCTTTAAAATATTAACATATAATAAGTTTAAATATTTTAATGATAAATAAAACAAAAACCTAAAAATCTTATTTAAGTTTAGCTTTAGATTCAATAAATATTACTCATAAAGACTAAAACTAAGAAGTAGACTTTTATACCTTTCGATCCTTTAACACATTCCAAGATTTAATTATTTATATCATGATGTAAAATATTGAATATATATATATATATATATATTTCAGCTAAATTTCATATTTTCCTTCTTCTTTTTGTTTTATTATTATTATTTTGCTAGTTTCTTTATATTTTCATCTCCTAAAATTGTATTATAATAGTAAAATACTATTTAACGTTTTTGCTTTTATTTTGGCTTCATCAGGTATGAGCGATATGGAGATGCTGGAAGGTATGATACTGGCAAAGCTGCACATATATATGGTCCAAATTATCACTTTCATGAGTTGGTATTTCCGTATATTAAGAATTTGTTTTATGGAAAA
Source organism: Kokia cookei (assembly GCA_039519145.1). Lineage (NCBI taxonomy): Eukaryota > Viridiplantae > Streptophyta > Magnoliopsida > Malvales > Malvaceae > Kokia > Kokia cookei. Next base: position 11,762,921 of record CM076910.1, read on the forward strand.
TATATTTTTTATAGAAAATAAGCTCATTTTTTGAAAAATGATTTCTTCTTTTAATAAGTGTAGGTCATTTTTCGAAAATAATTTTTTATTAGTAATTCAATTTTTATATAAAAATTAATTTAAAAAAATTCAAATATTATTATATTAATAACCAAATTTTAATTTATAAAAATATTAAATTATTAATTTCAAATATTATAATTTTTATTATTAAACATACATATTTTTATTTAATCATATAATAAATTATTAATATAATTAATTTTTTAGTAAAATTATTTAATATTACAATTTTATTTTAATGATAAAAATTAACATTAATGTTAGTTTTAAAATTTAAATAATGTTCTTAATATTTTATTGAAAAAAATTATAATATTTTGGTAATAAATTTATTACAATCTATAAATATTTAGTAATACATATTTTATATTATAAAATATGATTATTTTAATAAAATAAATACGATTATTTGTCTAAATCCTACTTCATTTCATTTAGTCATTATCAAGGGTGAAATCAGAAAATTTTTTACGAGGTCGAAATTAAAGGAAAATTTTTACGATAGTAAAAAGACAATTTCACCATTTTAATACCCTTAAATAGAAAATTTTTATCACTCTTAAGAGAGACAAAAATATAATTTTACTTTTATTAATTTAAAATTTTAAAAAACTTAAATAAAAAATTTTCTTTTTTAGGGGGTCAAGACCACCCTTGTCAGCCCCTAGTTATGCCCCTGGCCATTATATATTTTGTTCTCTCTCCCCCCTTCCCCCTTCCCCCTTCCCCCTTCCCCCTTCCCCAATATATAACTTCAAAATAAGTTTTAATTAGATATTTGTTATTATTAGAAGTGTTTATAGTCTGAGTCAGACTAGGTTCGGGTTTGACTTATCTATGATATTAGTATCTTTATATTTGCCCAAACCAAACCAAGCCAAGATTAGCCCAAAATATAAATTTAAAATTTTATCCAAATTTACCTATGTTTACAAATAGCTAATTAATGCTCATTCTAGGTAGTTGATAATATTTAGATTTTTTTCTTATTAGTAAAATTTTAAACATGGACAACTTGAACATATTTTTAATCTTTCCATAGTATTAAATTATTATATATTCTATTTTATGTGATTTACATTAAATAATATATAAAAATAAAATAATATTATACAAGTATAAAATTAGATGACATCAAGCCTTGAATGTTGAAGTTCAAACTCAATCTATATTTTAAACATGCTTATTTTTTGCCAGCTTTTAGGCTTTTGGAATAAAATTGGATGGGTATTTCGACCCTTAAACAAAAAAAATGCTTACGATAATCTATTATTTATTACAAAATATTATCTTATTAAAAAAATTTTGATTTTTAAAATAATAAGCTTCTATAATTGTTTTGCATCAAATATAATTTATGTTGTGTTTATTTCATTGAAAACAAGTTTTAAAAAATATAATTTTAGAAAATAAATAAATAAATAAATGTTATAAATATTTTATTAAGTGGATCTCCATCAAGATCAAGATAAGTTTGGTTGAAGTTTAAATTCTAGTTGTCATCAGAATTAGAGTTTTATTCCTTTTATACTCTCTATGTCTATAAATATAGACCTTGGAGAAGCATTGTAAGATATTTCTATGAATCAATAATATACGCTCTCTCTCTCTCTCTCTTGCTTTCTCATTCTCTTTGTTATTTACTATCTGTCTCTTTATTTTATAACACGTTATCAGCACAATTCTCTTTTAATTATTATTTTTCTTTCAGTTGTCAATTGAGGCCGACGTACTATGGGTAATCACTAGAGCCTTTAACTACTCAGTGCTCATGATAATAGTCATGGTGATAATGATGATGTTAAAGATTTCAGGTATATTTTTCTATGATTTATTTATTATATCATGTTTATTATAAATTGAGACTAATCATGACAACATGAATAGATGGATTTTGATTTGAAATACACGCATGTTTGCGATGGTAATTATGGAATAAATAATCTAGTGGGACATTTATAAGTTCGTCCTACTAAAATTGTTGCAATCCCAGAAGTGAATGTAAACATAAAAAAAATAATCATGGACCACTAAAAGTGGGAACATAGTGATGAATAAGAGAACAATGAGAGTTCTCAAGAAACTCTTCAAAGGGCAAAGATAACTTATGTTATCAATGTGATATGAAAGGTTTTTAGCCACATATGTGGTGTATGCCCAAATATTTTGTTTGGGTTAATATTCTTTGAGGAAGGATATGAGAATGAAGTAATGAATTCTATCATTACAGATAGAAAATATTTATTTTATATGGTATTGAAACAAACCAATATTATTCCAATATTTAGTAGCACAAAATTGGTCAAAAGCTCCAAAAGCTAATATATTAATTTCTTGTGATGGTTAATCCATTAGTTTTCAAAGATATTCATGACAGATCTCATATTCGAATGAGGAAAAGATTATATTTCATATGAATCAAAAAAAGATTGGGTTATTGATTTATATTGAATTGATTTTGATTATCTTTGTGATATTCTTTTATCATTATCCTCATTAAGGGGTTTAAGTCAAAATATTTAACTATGTCTACTTAAATTGTGGAAGGAAAAATATGAGCAATAGAATATGGTGGTAATTCTATCTAAAGCTCATTATGGTTGGATGCACCTGAAGTTGCAAGTTTTTAAAACTGTGAGTATAACTTTACAGTATTCAAAATAAGTTCTCAATTAAAAGTACATGGAAAAATATTACTGATGAGAACCTTACAGGAGAGAACTTATTTAGTTTTTCATGATTTGAATGTGCTCTTACAGTAGCAATATCATGAAAAATATTTACTTATGGTTGAACAGAAGTTTTTAATCATGAAACCTAACCATTCCCTGAAGAGAATGTAACATTATGTGATAAATTCAAAGGATATAATCTTTGACATAGATGTAGTAAATTGGACTATAATAATAGTTATGGGAGATGATCGTGATAATTTTTCTTACCACCAAAAGTGGAAAAATGAAGAAAGTAAGAAAATACCAAGAATTTTCAAGAACTCTTTAAGAAGAGAGATAGCTTATGTATAAAAAGTCATTGGTTATGTACCTATTGTACACTTGGAAAATAAGATCCACCTTCAAAGTTTACTATTAATAAATTTTTATTGGATTGAAAATCTACTACTGGAAATAAGCACGTTTACTTTGTGCTGGAAAAGTTATTGGTCATTTCTCTTTTAAGGAAGTGATTAGTAAAGTGGAAGAGAGCTTATTAAATAAGCAAGAGGTCCCTAGTTCATACTATTAGAGTTTAATTTGTTTACTTCTTATCTTTAAGACTAAATGTAGAATGAAAAATGTATGTTTTTATATATTAAATCGAATTGATATATGATTTAAATATTTGAGATGATCTTTTCAAGTTTTAATTCTATGGGTTACATATTGTTTTAAGCATCTCATTGTTCATGAAAATGAATATTAACTGATTTATTTATATTGTTATGGTAAGTTTTATAATTAAATAATATATTTTATTAAAACATATCTAGTATGCAAATTTATGTTAACGAACCAATGAAGTTTATGGTTATTCAGATTTGATTTACTTTAAAGAATTGCTAAAAGTAGCAGTTCATACATTTTATATTAATTCCCTTTGTTAATTATTTAGAGAAATGACATGAACAATTGTAAATGAAAAGTTTTATGAGCTTCAATGGTTGGATATTGAATTAAATTTCATGCATATATATGATGATGGTTATGAAAGAGAAAATTGCTAGTTTTTCATCATGTCTTATTTTTATGTTTGAGATGTCATTTTTATTGATATATTTAATATAGATTTATTTCTATACATGACCTAGACAATTATTCTTGGTGGTTAAATTGATTATGCAAAAGAGCTTTAAAAGTTTTTTTTTTGAATTGATCCCATAGCTCATTATGGCTATATAAAACGAGTTATTCGTTCCACCAATTCTGCTCTATTCTCTGAAGTGAATGTAGCAATTCATAACAATTATGAAGATTTTGGATATGTGAATATTTTGGCATATTCTCCGAAACGAATATTACATATAATTATATGGAAATTATATTATATGACTTAGTATCATTATAAACTTCACATTGATTTAGACATTTCCAGTAGTAAATGTCACAATGGTACTTGTATGTGGATACAAAGTGAAAAGAATGATGGTGAAATTATCAATTTGCTACAATTTAGTTTAAATTGAAACGTATGTTAAAGTAAACCAGAAGTTTACTGGTACAGATATATTTACTACTTGGCATGACTAGTTAGACCATCTTGGATCATATATGATGCGAAAATTAATTGAAAATTCATATGGACATTCATTAAAGAACTAGAAGATTTTTAATTTGAAGAATTCTCATTTGTTGATTGTTCTCAATGAAAATTGGTTGTTAAAAACTCACTAGCTAAAGTTGATATCTAATGTCTTGCATTTCTGAAATGAATATGGGCCCATTAATCCACCATGTGGATGGTTTTGATATTATATGATTTTGATAGATGCATCTACAAAATAAACACATATGTGTTATCAACTTGCAACCTATCGTTTGCAAGATTGTTTGAATAATTAATTTCAGATAATGCAATTAAGACAATTCATCTTGCTAATATTGATGAGTTTATATTTGAGTCTTTTATTGATTGAGTTTGAAAAACTTTGGTAAAAGTTTGTTATTTATGCACATAATAGTTTAAAGAAATTATTGATTGATCACCTTTGATTATTACTTATGAGAACTAAACTTTCTCTTTCAACATGAGATTATGTTGATTTACGTGTTGTATACATCAAGCCAATAAGTTTTAAATACTCCCCATTGTAATTGATTTTGGGTCAAAAGCTAAATATTTCTCATCTTTAAATTTTTGTATGTGTGTATATGTTCCAATTGCTCCACCACAACGCACAAAAATAAGTGAATCTTCAAATAAAGTTGGAAATATATATTAATTATAGGCCTCCTTTTTATTATGATATATTAAATGTATTGAAGATTCAATTATGGCATGATTATGATTACTATTTTGATTTGATAGTTTTCTCGAAATTAGAGGGAAAGAACTAATAACTTGTAATGAGTTAAGGGGAGAGTAATTTGAACCAAAGGTTCAACAAGAATAACTCATTAAAGTTTCAAATATGAAAATTTTCATAAAAGAAAAAAAATCTAGATGGTCATATAGTGAAGGCGGGTACTCCAGAAGAGATCCAAGGTATAACTAATAAGTAAAACTTCAAAAAAGATTCAGGTACTTGAAACTGAAAATTAAAATAGTGAAAATAAGAGATCTCGATAAGTTATGTCAATTTGAGAAAATGTTGAACCAATAATAAAAGTGGTCAACAATGATTTTGCATGCAATATTATTGTGAAAATAGTGAAATAAAAGGAGGATATTGAATAAATCTCTTGGGAAATAGAGATATGGAATAAATTGGCCAAAATAGAAAGACGCAATTCAAATACAATTAAATTCGTGGAGTTTTTGGATCAACCGTTCAAATATCTAAAAGTATAAATCCAATGAGGGTACAAATGAAGTAGTTTTGCAAAGGCGAAATAAAAATATGAAGTTTTTTGCTAAGTCCTGGCGTTGATTATGAGAAGATATAATATTCTATTGTTGTAAATGCAATAACCTTTAGATATATTATTAAACTGGCAGATCACACTTGCGTCTCATGGTTGTTGTTACAACCTTTTGTGAATCACTATATAGTAAAGTTTATATTAAAATCCTTGAATGATTTAGAATGCCAGAAGCATATTGAAATTATCGGGAAATTGTTCATTTATATGAATTGAAATAATTGAACATGTGGTAAATTTGACTTAGTCAATAATAGTTGAAGGAGGATTACAAAATGATCCAAAATACCTATTTGGGTTTTTATAAAAGAATCATGATTAAAGTCTGTTGAAACTCTTGAAGAGATCAAAATATATCTTCCCCAAATTTTCCCTCTCATGACTTTCAAAAGAATGATGATATAAATGCTTAGCAGATACATTCAAATAGTCATTTGAAAGACTAGTATTCAAGATTGAATACATAGAATATGATATATTATGTGATTTTTATATGAGAGGGAGTAAATACGCGTTGTACTCTTTTTCACTTAACCAAGATTTTGTCCCATTGGGTTTTTCTGGTAAGGTTTTTAATGAGGCAACATGTTATGCGTATTATAGATATGTGTACTTTTTTTCCTTCACTAGGAATTTTTTTTTCCCCACAGGGTTTTTATCTTAGTAAAAGTTTTAACGAGGCACATTATCTACCAATGGACATCCAAGGGGGAGTGTTATGAATATTTTATTAAGTGAATGTCCGTCAAGATCAAGATAAGTTTGGTTGAAGTTTTAAATTCTAGTTGTTATCAGAATTAGAGTTTTATTCCTTTTATACTCTCTATGTTTATAAATATAGACCTTGGAGAAGCATTGTAAGATACTTCTATGAATCAATAATATGCGTGTGTGCGTGTATGTGTGCTCGCGCTAGATAGAGTTCTCTTGCTAAGTTCACAAGCTTAACCAAACTCGAGTAATTTTAGACTCTTCATTTCTTGAACTTCAAAAATATCATTTGTTTATAAATAATTGGATTTTCTCACTCTTACAATGGGTGAATGAAAATATTTTATTTTAAAAATCTATATAAATTTATTTTAATAAATGATTATTGTTAAGGGTAAGAGATTTTTATAAAATAATAAAATATTAACATATAAGAATATTCTAAATATTTTAATAATAAATAAAACATAAATCTAGAGGTCTACTTTAATTTTAGCCTTGCATTTAGTAAATCTTATTCGTAAATATTGAAGCTAAAATCTAGCTTTTATATCTTTTAATCCCTTACATATTCCATGATTTAATAATTTATAAGCTTAATTTTAGTACTTGAATTTGATATTTTTTTAATTTGGTATTTAAATTTCTTTTGTCCAATTTTGTATCTAAACTTGACAATTTTCCCCTAACTTGGCACCTAAACTTAACACTTTTTCTTAATTTGGTATTTAACATTTTTTTGGGGTCCAATTTGATACTTTACTTTTTTTTTTTAATTTGGTACTTAATCTTTTTTTTTTGTCTGATTCAATACCTGAACTTGTCAAATATTATACAAATTACTTCAATATACTAATAATATTATTTTATGAGGTAGCAAAAACAATTAATATATGACCGACATGTGACAAATGACATCGTATTTCATTTTTATATTTTAAATGTTAAATTACTTTTTATTTAACTTATTTATTTTATTTTATTAATTTAAAATAATAAATTTATTTTATTTTAAAATTTTCAAACACTCATTTTCTTATTCAATATTAATTTGTAAAATTTTAAAACTTGACTAATAAATTTAAAATTTTTAATGATAAATAAAACATAAACCTACAGGTGTTATTTAAATTTAGCCTTAGATTCAATAAATCTAACTCATAAAAACTAAAACTAAGTACCATTTGTATCTTTTGATCCCTAACACATTCCAAAATTTAATTATTTATATCATGATATAAAATATGATTATAGCTGTCGAAATCATTTTTGTACGAGTTTCGAAAATAAATTTTAAAAAATGAGAAATGGGAGTCGCCATCAATATTTTATTTGGGTGTGATCGGATCACCGCAAAATATTTGAATTTGTTTTATAAAAATTTTGGTCTTTAAAATCCAAAAAGATGGGTTCGGGAGTCGGTTATATGCGAGGAAGGGTTTGCACCCTCACACACCCGAAATCGGTACCTAATAGATTATTTAGTGTCTTAATTGTTGAAAATCGAAAATTCGAGTAAAAATTCAAAATGTCATTCACGAATTAGATGTTATAACAAGATGCTCAAATATTTAAGTTCGAAACAAAATCACGCCCAACACGTTAGGGCACAATTTTGAATCTTCTAAAATAAAAGAACATCGAATGATTATAATTTTTGAGTAGTATACTCGATTATTTAGGTTTAAAGAAAAGATCGTACTCAATACATTAGAGTACAATCTCTCAAATCTCCTTAAATAAATAATAATTTTTAATTTGAAGTAATTTATACGTTTTTAAAAAAATGATGTACATTAAAAGATTTAATTTTATAAAAGGATAAGTAAAATGAATAATTTTGCAAATAAATCGTTCGATGTTAGGATTCGAAATAAAATAGCGCCCAACACGTTAGGGTACTACTTCTCAAAATCCCAAAATAAAAGAACGTTTCCTACAAAATGATGACTTATGTATTCTTAAAGCACATAAGTTAACCATGCATTCTACTAATAATATTTGCGTAATCATGCGTTCTATTTTCAAATGAAGAGGGGAAAGGGAAATCAAATGCATGCATAAAACATATCACATGAAACATTGTTTACAAGAAACGCAAGTAATGAGGGTATACGACATATAGTGTAATAATAATAGGATGCAAGTAATAGAATAGTAAACCAAATCATGCCAAACAAGGTAAATAATGACAATACACTTAAAGTTTAATATGATAAAAATGGGTATAAATTGTGTTAAGCAACGTAAAAAAAAAAATCTTAAAATTCAACGAATTGAAATAAAAAAAAACTCAACCTTAGTAAAAGGGATTGGAGGCAGTCCATTCGGAAATAGAAAAGGAAATAAACGAATTTGAATATTGATTTAAATAAAAGGATCAAAAGTAAATAAAAAAACAAAGGTTTAATATTTAGTTAGATAAAAAAGAAAACAGAATTGGATTGATTTAAAATGGATGGAAACAATCGTTTTTTTTTTTTTTTTAAAAAGAAAATGACATATGATTTGAACATTAATTTGAGACAAAATTAAATTGAGAAAAAAGTCTAAATTCAAAACCCCTTTTTCTTTCTTTAAAAAAAATAAGGGCCAAATTGGAATTTTCCATCGCTATATTTTAGAAAAAGGATTCGAGGGTTAAATTAAGAAGGAAGAAAACTTTATTTACCTAAATTAAAAACAAATTAATCAATCTAAAAGAAAAGACAAAACAGAAGGGGTTTTGCTAGAAATTTCCATTTTTTATATTTTGAACCTGGTTACTTATCAAGGAACGACTGCGTTTCGAAATCAAGGGAGTTAAATTGAAACGACGTCGCATCAGCAAAGGTCTGAAGCTAGTAGGACCAAATTGCAAGAGAAATAGAATAAAAGGGGAAAACACGGATAAATTAAAAAAACAGAAAGAGGACAGAATTGCAAACATTTGAAAACACGGAAGGTTTTCAGGGATAAATATCCCTTTACACGAAAACATGCGGGTCTAATGGAACGGGTCGGGCACGCCTCGGGTTGCCGTGGGACGACGCCGTTTAGTCGTTGAGCCCTTACGCTAGAATGGTGGCATTTTGTAAAGGCTATTTAAGCCAAAATTTGCATAAAAAGGGGTTATTTTTCATTCTTTCAAAAAAAAAAAATCTCTACATTCTCTGAAATGCTCTCAAAAGAGAGCTTTGCCCGATCGTACGCCGATCTTCGAGTCCGTCGTGACTTTGCCATGGCCCTATCGACGCCCTTTAGTTCGTGCCGTCGTACACGGTGGTCAGGTAAAAAAACGTCTCTTTCTTCTTTTTTCCTATTTGATATCCATCCTTTTACACCCTTTTATTTAAAAAAAAAAAATATAGATCTGATTTATTTTATACAAAACCCTAGTATTCATTTCAAGGTTTGTTTAATTTATTTTCTATTTCGAAATGATGATAGAACGATGCCCCTTTTGTATATGAAATGAATATAATATCTATATACATATTCATATATTCGAAGATGATTAAACAAACCAAAAATAATACCTTGGGTCTAGTTGACCCTTTCTGCTTGAGTTCAATCTTTTTTGTATTGATTTTGCGTATTGTATTTTTTTTGTATTGATTTTCTCTCTATCTTTCATGAAAAAGGTTATAGATTTAACAATGGCTTTTATAGCCATCGAAAATTACAAAGACACTGTTCTTTTGCCATTGGTTCTCTGTCGTTGCTTTGTTTCTTGCTCTGTTTTGCAGGTATCGTTAGGACGGAACTGTGGCAGAGTCAACACCGACGCCGGGGAGAGTGCCATACCATTTCGATGCAAAAAGGGGGGGCATCATGGTGCTTCGGGCAGAGGGAGAGCCTCGGGGCAGCCAACGGGTCTTGGGTAGAGAAACGTTTTGGGAGCCGAGGTGTCAACAATCAGCCACTGAAGGGTCACATGATTGACGTGGTGCTGACGTGGAGCTTGCTGATGTGGACATGTGATGACGTGGCATATGGCGATTGGAGCAACAACTTAGGGTTTTTGATGTTTTTAGATTGTTGAGTTTGTTGGGCTTCATTGGGCTTGTATTTGTTCTTTTTGTAAATGGACTTTTGTAAATGGACTCTTAAGTAATAAAATTTTATTTTATTTTTATTTGGATTTTATTTATTTTCGGATCTGGTCAAAATTGGACTTTTACAATAGCTAAATTTCATATTTTCATTCTTCTTTTGGTTTTATTATTATTATTTTGCTAGTTTCTTTATATTTTCATCTCCTAAAAATTGTATTAACGTATTTACTTTTATTTTGGCTTCATCAGGTATGTTGAGCGATATGGAGATTTTGACAGGTATGATACTGGCAAAGCTACACATATATGTGGTCCAAATTATCACTTCCATGAGTTGGTATTTGCGTATATTAAGAGTTTGTTTTACGGAAAATATTCTTTTTATAGAAAATAAGATTAATGGGCCTACAGAATAGGAGGATTAATTATCGGGCTCGTTCCGGTAAATATCTTAAAAAATAAAAAATAAAATTTTTTATTAGTAATTTGATTTTTATATAAAAATTAATTTAAAAAATCAAATATAATAATAATAATAATAATAATAATATTTTAATTTATAAAATATTAAATTATTAATTTCAAATATTATAATTTTTATCATTAAACATACATATTTTTATTTAATCATATAATAAATTATTAATATAATTGATTTTTTAGTAAAATTATTTAATTTTACAATTTTATTTTAATGATAAAAATAACATTAATAATATTTTTAAATTTTAAGTAATGTTCTTAATATAATTTTATTGTCAAAATTATAATATTTTGATAATAAATATATTACAATCTATAAATAATTAGTAATACATATTTTATAGTATAAAATATGATTTTTTAATAAAATAAATACGAGTATTTATTTAAATCCTACTTCATTTCATTTAGCCATTATTAAGGGTAAAATCAAAATTTTTTTTTACGGGCCGAAATTAAATTGTAATTTTTTACGATAGTAAAAATGCAATAGACTATATCTTTATAAGTTTTAAAGAATTAAATCAAAATTTTATCAATTTTAAGAGGAAAAAAGCATAAATTTACCTTTATTAATTTAAAATTTTTAAAATTTTAGAGGACATAAATGAAAAATTTTCTATTTTAAGAGGGTTGGTGCCATTCCCAACCCCCCGCCCCCCCCCCCGCCCCCCCCCAAGTTATGCCCCTGGCCATTACATATTTTGTTTTCTCTCTGCCCTCCCCTCCCCCAATATATAACTTCAAAATAAGATTTAATTAGATATTTGTTATTATTAAGTATTTATTATTAAAGGTGTTTATAGTTTGAGTCGGGCTATATTCGGGTCTTATTTATTTATGATATTAGTAACTTTATGTTTGTCTAAACTAAGTCAAAATTAACTCAAAATATAAGTATAAAATTTTGCCAAAATATACCCATGTTTTCAAATAGCTAACTAATACTCATTCTAGGTTGCGGATAGTATTTAATTTTTTTTTATTAGTAAAATTTTAAACAGAGACAACTAACATATTTTTAATTTTTTCATAGTATTAAATTATTATATATTCTATTTTATCTGATTTACATTACATAATATATAAAAATGAAATGAAATTATATTACAAAAGTATAAAATTAAAAGGAATCGAATCTTGAACGTTGAAGCTGAAGCCCAACTTATATTTTAAACCAGACTATTTTTTACCTAAACCTATATTTTGAGCGAACTTTTAGGCGTGAATGATAAATAAAACATATATCCGGAGGTCTACTTTAACGTTAACCTTACATTCAACAAATCTTACTTGACATATTTTATCTTACTTAGTAAAGCTTACTTTAACTTTAGCTTTTTGTATCTTTTATTCCTTTACATATTCCATGATTTAATAATTTATATGCTTAATTTTGGCATTTCAATTTGATATTTTTTTTAATTTAGTATTTAAATTTTTTTATCCAATTTGATATTTAAACTTGACATTTTCTCCTAATTTGACTCCTAAACTTAACATTTTTTTCTTAATTTGGTATTTAATCTTTTTTGTGGTCCAATTTGATACTTTAATCTTTTTCCTAATTTGGTACCTAATATTTTTTTTTGTCTGATTCATTACCTTAACTTGTCAAATATTACACAAATTACTTCTATACTAATAATGTTTTTTTTATTAGGTAGCAAAAACAATCAATATATAATCGACATGTAACAAATGACATTATATTTCTTTTCTATATTTTAAATGTTCAATTACTTTTAGTTTAACTTATTTATTTTATTTTATTAGTTTAAAATAATAAATTTTTTTATTTTGAGTTTTTAGAACTCTCATTTTCTTATTCAATATCAATTTGTTAAGTACAGCTCAATGCATAATTTTTAACACAAATTTCCTCTAATATTGACAATATTTTTGTAGCTTAATGGTAATTTGTATATCATTTGACAAGTTAGGGTGCCAAATTGAACCTAAAAAAGCTTTGGTACTAGATTAGAAAAAAGTGTCAAGTTCATGTACTAAATTGTACAAAAAAAATACTTAAGTACCAAATTAAGAAAAATTGTAAAGTTTAAATACCAAATTGGGCCAAAAAAGGTTTAGGTGTTAAATTAAGAAAAAGTGTTAAGAAAAAATGTTAAGGTTAAGTACCAAATATTATATTAAGTCTAATTTATATAATGTAAAATTTGATTAAGATGTATACCATAGTTAAATTTGATAGTTTCCTCCACCTTTTTGTTTTATTAAATTTTTTCTTCCTATTGTTCTTTTTTCTAGATTATCTTTCAATCTTCTAAAAATTGTATAATAATAAAATATTATTCAATGTATTCTCTTTTATTTTGGTTGGATTAGGTACGTTAAGTTACATGATTTAGTTCGTGATGTTGCTCTATGAATTACATCAGAAAAAAAAGTGGTTTTATGATCAAATCTAGATTGAAATTACTAAATAAAAGCTTTGAATCTTGTAAAGCAAGCTCATTGTTGGACAATGAAAAGAAAAAATTTTCTGATAGATTGATTCTTTCGAAGCTTGAGATCTTATTGCTTAATAAATGTGATGTACAAGGTACATGTTTTCTAGGAATAACATAACTAAAAGTTTTAAGTCTTAATGGTTCTCAGAGGATTATTTCCTTGCATGCTCTTACGTTCCTACCAAAACTTCATGCTCTGCATTTGGAGAATTTTAAGGACTTTTCATTCCTTGGCAACCTAAGGACACTTGAGATTCTGAGTTTGCATGGTTCAAAATACGAGGGTTTGGCAGATGAATTAGGGAGATTGGAAAATCTAAAGATGTTGGATCTAAAGAGGTTGTACAATACGAACTTTCCCCCTAATGTCATTCGAAGGTTGTCTAAGCTAGAGGAGTTGTACCTACAAAGATTACAGAATAGAGAGAGAAGTAACGATATCTTTGTCGAGATAAAATTTTTGACCAGATTAACGAGATTGTTTCTTGAGGTATCTTCTCTACATTTTCCACCAGACTTTGAGTTTCCTGAGTTAGAATATTACAATATATGCATAAACTATATGAGCAGCATACTTGATTCTCGTTTTGAGGAAGCAAGATCCTTGAAAGTTGAGGAAGTGTTTCCTTACAATGCAGTTTCCCAATTACTTGGGAATTTAGAGTCTCTTCAAGTGTCACGTATCGAGGATGAGTATGTAGAATGCTTGACTAATAAAACACAACAAAAGGTGTCTGTATCAATGATCTTACGAAACCTAAAAGTAGTGAGATTTGAATACCGCAATAATCTAAAAGTGGTATTTCAAATGGAGGAGGTGGAAGAAAATGAAGCTCCGCTCCTTTCAAATTTAAAGATTTACATCTTCAAGACTTGCCAGATTTGAGTTGCATATGGGAATTGCCAACCCAACATGTGAGACTTGAAAGCTTAGTTGAATTGACTATACTTGAAATACTCTTTTCAGTTTCTCTTGCTCAAAGTCTCGTACTCTTGGAAAAACTTCACATAATGCACTGTTATGAATTGAAGCAAATAGTGGGAGAGTTGGAAGGTGACGAGGGAGAAATATCATCGACCATCGATTCTCTTACTTTTTTGTGCTTCCCAAAGTTAACAAAGCTCAGCATATGTAAGTGTGATGGTTTGGAGTATATTTTTCCGACGTCGTTGGCACCACAAGGGCTTCAAGGTTTGACTCTTGACATAACCGTTTGCCCTCAATTAAAACAAGTGTTCAGAGTGGGAAATGACGGTATGCTCCAACGCCAGCAGTTCTTGGGATCATTATCATCCTTTTCGGTGTTTTATTGCTCTCGGTTAACTGATTCGGTTGTTCATTTAGAGGCTGAGAAAGCTCACATAGAGGTACATTCTTTTTCTCCCTTTCTAATTACATTATTGAATTTTTTTATTCATAACTCAGTTTTCATATTGATTTTACAGCAAAATGTTTAAGATATTTTAACCATACTAGAATTGGCAGTAAATAATATAAAATTAATAATTATTGGTGATTCAAAAATATCATTACAACATTTTTTAGGTTATCATTAAACGTACATTACTCTAATACTACTGGCCTTGCCCTTTCTTTAATTCTGCATTCATGGTATTTACGGCCATATTGTTTTAAAAAAATATTTTAACTATTTATGTTCCTACGTCATTTACTGATCGCTAATTCATATGTATAAATAAGAAGATAAGAAGACTGGTATTGGTGGGGTCTTTAGAGATAGTAACGGGGTGTGGTTGATGGGGTTTGCGATGAGCACGGGTTTGATGAAATATTTCGGGTAGAAGCTTTGGCTGTGTTAAAGGGATTGGAATTAGCTTGGCATCTTGGCTACAAACAGGTGGAGATTAACTGTGATAATGCCTTGCTATATATGCAATCTTTTTTCGGCTGTTTGCAAAATTACCAAAGTTCGTCAAATACATGAATGGTGCAAGAAGGATTGGCAGGTCCAATTTCGACATACGCTACGGGATAACAATCGAGTAGCAGATTTTTTGGTTAAGACAGCAGCAGGAAGTATGAACAAATTGGAAATCTTGACTGAACCTTCACAATAATGCTTGCATTTACTCGCAGAAGATGGTTTGCATAGCCAAATTAATCGTGATTAAGCTACAGTAGCTTTTCTTTTTTCATACCAAAAAAAAAAAAATTCGTATGTATAAATTTTATGTTTTAATGATGAATAGTATATGTGAATTACAATCAGGGTGCTCGATTATCAGCATTCAAGGAATCGTTCAAAACTTCGAAAGACGTTCGATTAAGATCAATCAAGGATCATAATCTGGTTCCAGAAGCTAATGAAGATGGACTAAATGGAGTAACTTCACTTCATATTGGGGATTGCAAGGATCTTGAATGCTTGGTTGATACCACGGCTAGTGCAACAAGGAATAGGCCAACTTCAGCATTCCCTCATTTGGAGACATTAATTATGGAATATATGGATGGGTTGGAAGCCTAATGCAAGGGTCAGCCTCCACAAGGTTTCCTCAAAAACTTGAAACATCCGCATGTTACAAGTTCCAAGTGGCGGATGAGCTCTTTCATAACAGAGAAGAAAATCAAGAGCACCCACTTTCAAATTTACAATCTTTGATTCTCTACGAATTACCAGAACTGAGATGGATATTCAAAGGCTCACCCCACTCTTTCACCCTCCAAAGTCTTAAGGATGTAAACATAAAAAGGTGAAGAAAATTGAAATCCCTCTTTTCACCTTCCCTTGTTCAAAGCCTAGTGCTTTTAGAAGAACTCAACATACAAGGCTGTGACGAATTGGTAACTCTTTTCGCTGATGCTGAAATAGAATCAAAAACTTCTTCCCTTCCTCTCTCCTTGCCCAAATTGAAAACTCTTCGCATCGATGTTTGTTCAAAACTGGAATATGTTGTGCCAATCACTTTGGCTCAAGGTCTTCCTGCTCTTGCATCGCTTTCGGTTTCTGATTGAGATGAATTGAAGCAAGTATTCGGCATGCCTAATGAACAAGATGGAGTTCAACACCATGGCAGCCTGCTCCTTCCAAGTCTACAAGATCTACAACTTATTTGCTTACCAAACTTGACTACTTTTGTCCCACAAAACTATATTGTCAAAGCACCATCTTTGAAAAGATTGGAAGCGAATGATTGTTCTAAAGTGACGAACCTTCCCATTCAACAAGCCATAAATCAGCTGGAGTTAAAGTTAAAGGTACACTTTCTTACACTGTTTTCCTTTTCTGGATTTGTTATTTGATTTTTTCTAATTATTAAACCTTTTTATACCATGCCCCTCCCAACCTTAAATTTGAGCTTAAAAAATAGTAAAAAGTAGAGCCTCTAGTTAAAAATGGTATTGTGGTGATAGTTGTATTCGCTGTGTATAATTATCATAAATATTGTTGGTAATTGTTATGCCAATCTGTTGTTATATATATTTTTTATGATACCAATGTGTTATTATATTAATCTATTCTTTCATTAATTAATGGTTTGTTTCCATTTATGTGATGAATTACGATTAGGAGATTGGATTATCGGCATTCAAAGAATTGTTATGCAATACAAAAAATCTTATTCTCGAAAATTTTGGAGAGCACAAAAATCTCGTCCCAGATCTTGTAGATTTGGAACATTTAGACGGATTAACTTCCCTCTCTATTAACAACTGGAGGGGTGGTGAATGCTTGGTTGATATATCACAAGCAATGATGGATTTCAAATGCAATGACCAACCTCCCAAGTGTTTCTTGCAAAATCTCAAAATTTTGAGAGTTGTTGTTTGTGGAAATTTTTCCAAGATATTTCGAATGGATGATGGAATAGAATCAAACGCACATTACTTGCCAAACTTGAAAATTGTGGAGATTAGAGATTGTCCGAGTTTAGAATTTGTCTTCCCACATACTTCAGTTGGAGTTTTTTCTTATCTACAGAAGGTAGAACTTGTTGAATTGAGAAACTTGCGGAGTATTGTTGGAGGAAGCAACTTTTTGGAAGCACCAAATTTGGAAATTTTACATATCCAAAAATGTTCAGCGTTTACAAATTTTACCTTTCATGAAGAAGCTAGGAAGTGTGTTTCCTTAAAGGTACTTTTGCTTTAACTTATTTTTTTTCTTAATTGCTTTAACATTTAGAAGTTTGTAAACTTGTCATGCACAATTTGTTAATATACTTTTACATCAAGTAATTAAAAGTTAAAAAGAAGACCAAATATGAGAGTGCAATAGTTACTTGGTTGATATTGAAAGAGCTTATAATAATAACACTTTCCTGTGCTTTTGTGTAGGAGTTGACCTTCTCTCTGGAAGATATAGATAGTGAAGATGTCATGTCATGCAATATGATAAACACTGAGTTGAGACAAAAATCATCAGATTTCGAATATATACCTTTGGGGACTCCTGAACCATTGTTTCAACTTCAAAATGGATATATGATCTCAAGTCTAGAGGAATTGGAACTTTTTGATGTGATTTGGTTGCAAGATATATGGAAGGGTCCCATCCATGTTGCAAGTAATCTTAGAGAACTAAGGGTTCGCCACTGCGATAATTTGACATACATCTTTCTAGTGACGCTCATTCGACATTTACCACAATTAAGCATTCTAGAGATAGACTCATGTGAGAACTTGAAGCAAATAATTGGAAATGATGACATTTTAGCATCTTCATCATCATCACAAGGTCCTCAATTGGAGATGAAACTGGTATTCCCTCGGTTAAAGCAAATACTACTAAAAGATTTGTTTGAGCTCGAGAGCTTCAGCCCTCTGGGTTATCATCTGGAATTCCCATGTTTGGATTTGCTTGATATAAGCAATGTTCCAAGGTGATCACTAGTTTCAGTGCAGATCATTTAACGTTGACTGTGCATGTTAAAACTGATCAGGTATTTATCCTCCCAACACTCTTTACTTGAGTTTTTCCACTATTGTTTCTAATATATATATATATATGAAATTGAGTAATTTTCATTTTATTTTTATGTTATTCTCAACGAAAATTAATTTGTTATGAAATGAAGGCATATCAGCTAAATGATACCAATCCCTCACGAGAAGATGTATTCTGAAAAAGGAGAAGACCTACCTTACTACCTCAGTATAAAGAAGAAGCTGAAGAAATTTCACCCTTCAAGTGAAAAATATTGCAGAGATCATTGTTAAGCCTAAATCATGTCCATTGTACGACCAGTCTACACTAGTTAATTAACTAGGTAAATATGGCATGACCATTTACCTTTCTTCTCGCCTTAGTTTTTTTCTTTTTATTTGTCTTTTTAGTTCTAACTATTACTTATTTATTGTAGACAATGTATATTTATTTATTGATTATGTTTTTCAAAGTCTGATCGATGGAGTTGCTTCTTTTATGGAAAAATTTACTCTACCTTATTTTTTTTTGCAGAGTTTGATGTATTTGCTACTTTGAAAAGCTATTTAAAACATAATGTTGGACAATTACCCATGGGTTGATTTTTGTTGCAATGAATAAATTAATTTGTTGATATTGAATGATAGAAATAAATGAGCAAGGGTATTTAAAAGCTGAAGTCTTGACAGTAATATTTGGTACGTCCCAGGCATAGTTTATTTACTAAGTACTGATTTGTTCAGCTATATGTCTATTATTTTTCATTGTATTGGGCAGGATTCTACATTGAGGGATTACACACTATGCCAACCCTCTAATTTAGGGGATTGTATCATCTCTGCTGTAATGGTGGTGTTGCTAATTTGCCTGCAATCAAAGAGAAGTATGGTCAGTGCATGGTGAGTAGGTGCTCCATATTTACGGGGCAAACATGTTTACAACAATGCTACCTAGTTCGCTTAAGTTTTTCGTAAGAGCTTGATCTGAATTTCAAACCTTGCTTCAAGTGGTGAAGAGTGGGAATGGGCAAGTTCCATTACTGGCTATTTCAAGCTATTTATTGAAACCATTACTGTCTTCTCTAGTAACAAAATTCCTACTGCAAATATATATTTTCCTGAAATTTGTCATGTTTACATACTGTTGATTGAATTGTGCAAGATCCCTAATACTTTTCTTAGTTCATTGGCGGCAAAGATGAAACCAAAGTTCTACAAATATTGGAGCAGTGCAATTTAGCTTTGGCCGTATCATCTATATCTTAGTTCCCCAACTGTGAAGCTCACTGAATCTCGATACTCGACAGGATGTGATATGCACACAAGATAGGCTGCAGATGCAATCAGATGGTATGTATGTGCATTATCTTTGATTTTTACAAACAACATCAATTTTGATTCATTATATATCACTAAAAATATCTCATTGGTTTTAATGTAGTAGATCCTAGTCTATCGTCAAGCATTTATGCTATACCCATTCATATGACTCTGAAGAACACTGTTTCTATGTTGTTGATTTCACAGGTGTCCTTATTTTGAAGGCTTTTTCATGCAAGGTACGGTACATACATGGATATGTGGTAAGCCCATAAGATGATGTCTGACTGCATAAGCATTTAGCCTTAGTCTCAAAGAATAAATTGGATGAGTTACTATTGTAATGTTCTTCTGTCAATATCCTAATTGCTTATTAGTAATAGGTGTTATTAAAATGGAACGACTAGTTAGATAAAAAAAAATCTATGGTCTAACTGGTCTAATTCATTATGTGAAAATGCTTATGTTGGAGTGTTATCTTTTACGCACGTATTATGAGTTAGCAATAAATTAATTTAATTGGTAATATTTAGCCATTACTATAACTTATTTTTAACAAAGAGAAGGAAAATTTTTCGTTTAGTTGGAGAGGTCTTAGTTTTTTACCGGAGTTATTATTCATATTTTTAATTGTAAGTTTAAATTTATGCTAATTATTTTTTATTTTAGGTCTAACTATTGTAATAGATATGTAATAAATAAAATTTTTTCTTTAAATTATTTGACTGGTAACCAAATGAGACATAAATGATAACTAAATCAGTAGAAAAACTGTTTAAACAGTAAAAAAAGTCATAAAAATTAGTTTAATGGACCCTTGGATCATCAAATATGGCATTTCAACAAAAATCGATTTATTTGTTATCGCTACTGGATGCCAAATTATTAGGATGAGCTTTAAGCATTACATGGAGTCTTTGGTTCCATAGGAACCTTTTTGCATGGCAATAGAAAAATGCTTCAACTGCTCATATTCTTGCTTTTTCTGACTCTTTTATGTAAGACTGGAATGATGTTTGATAAAATTCAAGAGCCTGGAGCAGTTTCTGGTGTTGTTGGAGTGAAAGATTAATGCCACGTTATTGAGTGAGGACGGCTGGTCTGCTGCAGTCTGTGATGCAGAGGGTGCACTGGTTAAGCGCGTATCAAGTCATGTTAATCCAATGATGGCACCAAAAGTTGCTGAATTATATGCAGTAGGGAGGCGTTAATTTGGGTACAGCCGAAACGATGATGCCTCTAAATTTGGAACGCTGGTTCAAAGATTGTCTCCAACTTTAATCTCATTTTGAGACTTTGTACTTCCTTTAGACTCTTGAGAGCACAAAAAAGGTAACTCATACGTTTAGGGTTGTCTTTGTAATATGCAAACTATTGTCAGTGGGAGATTCCCAAGTTCTTTTTACTTGTTTTTTTTCTTTTCGGTCGTTCCTTGTATATTTTTTCAAAATTATCTATACTATATGTCAAAACTAACCACATTTGGTTAGAGACATCTGTCCTCTCTTTTCTTTTAAATGTTTTCTTAGAAAATTATAAAATAAATATACAACTATTTATTCTTCATTATCATTATAATAAATATTTGTTAATAATTTTTTTAATATATTTAGATATTATATTAGAGGTTATAATTCAAAAAAGAGACCCGCTTTTAAACTCACCCGTCCAAACGTCTCATTCCATTTTTTAAAAAATAATGAAAATTTTTTTTGTTTAAATTTATTTATAAAAATATATAATTATTAATATAATTTTTTTTATATATTTTTAAATTTTTAAACAGTAAATTAGAATATGTTAACCCAAAATTAAAAAAAATTAAATCCAAATCCAACCCATATGTAGGTTTAGATATGGTACAATAATAACACTAATATGAAACAAATAAATATTTTTTTCCGAAGTTATATAATTCAAATTATTAATTAAAGCACAATATACAACACGATATAATAAAAAAATTTAATTGAGCATAAATACAAGAATGCAATATAATAACCAACAAGTGGTTGGTGTTAGATTATAATAAAGAATTAGAATGTATAATCTTGTATTTATCAAGAAAGAATCGAATTACAAAGAAGAGAATTTCAGCTAATAAAGAGAATAGCAAGAATAGTTAACAACGATTAATAACTAACTTAGCTGACTAACTGCACTAATAGCTAACTACCACAAACTGATACATCAGTTTATTCTGTTATTCTCTCGGTTTTCCAACTTGTTGAACACTTGATTGACCTATTGCATTGTTCAAGGGTAAAACTCATAGTGCATCATGAAAAGGAGCAAACTGCCTTGGAGTTTGTAGCTTTGTATGAACATCAGCCACCTGCATGTCAGAAGGAACAAAGTTTACTTGCAAGATCCCATCCAGTACTTTTTCTCTAACGAAATGATAATCAATCTCTACATGCTTCATTCTTGCATGATGAGTTGGATTTGCTGCCATGGAAACTGTAGAAGTGTTATCACACCACACTACTGGAGACTTTTGTAGAGGAACTCCAACTTCTGCTAACAATTGCTTTATCCAAAGCAGCTCTGAAACACAGTTGGCCAGACTTCGATACTCTGCTTCTAGGGGTGAGTATTCGATCGAGTCAAGTCAAAAAAATTTCGAGTTAGTCGAGTTGAGGAATCCTATTTTTGCAACCGAATTCAATTTGAAATTTTTTCGAATCGAATAGAGTCAAAAAATTTTGAATCGAGTCTAGTCGAGTTAATGAATCCTATTATTTATACTCAATGTTGCGTTTACATGGACCAATTATTTAACCAGTAAACGAAGTACAAGATTATTTAACTACATAAACAATATAATGGTTTTGCCTTTTAACTTAATGGGTAAACATTTATCAAAATGACATAATTTTACCTTTTAACTTAATGGTTTTGACTTTTAACTTTAGAAAGGGTAAACATTTATCAAAACGACGTAGTTTTGCCTTTTCTTATTCGGATTTTCAGATAACTCGAATTATGTAATTTGTATCCGAGTTAAACCGAAAAACTTAATTTTTTATTTGAGTTTATTCGAATAACTCGATTAACTCAAATAAATAAAACTATTTAATTCAATATTTGAATTTTTTATCGAGTTTTTCGAATCGAATTGGATTTTGCTCACCCCTATCTGCTTTTGATGAAGACCTTGATACAACAGGTTGCTTCTTTAAATACCAAGCAACTAGATTCGGTCTAAGAAAAAAATAATATCACGATGTTGAGCGACTGTCTTCTACTGATGATGCCTAGTCAACATCAGAATATCCTGATAACTCAGTGTCTGTAACACCCAAATCTCGAGTACTGTTGTCGGTTAGGATTTTGGTGTCTACTATTCATTTTATACTGTTCACCTTTTATACATATCTGACTGTTTGCATCTTTATTCAACACAAAATCATTTCTCACAATTTAAAACCATATCAAAACATAAAACAATTTTATTAAGGGTAAAAATGATATTTCCAACATTTTAGGGGACTTCTACCAGTACCTGATGGTCAAGTATCGGTAGTAGTCAAGTCAGTGAACAATTTGGAAGCTGTGCAAATTTCTACTTGTATTTGCACTAGTTCTATCGATACAAGTTATACATCTACCGATACTAAAAACTCCAGAGAGCAAAAATTCACACCCTGTAACTCCTACCGATATATGTATACCAACTACTGATACAACTTAAGTCAGAGAACAACCTCTCTCCTACCTTGTATTTCTACCGATACCTGTATAAGTTCTACTGAAACAAGTATGCAATATTTCAAGAATTGTACCAAAACACAAGTTAACGTATCAACACATGTATATGCATTTAGATATCATACTTCATACACAACTTCTAAGTTTTACAAGCATCATATACTTAAACATATACGTTATACCTCATGCTTATACACAACCGAAATAGCAAGATTTTCAACATCTTTAGTTCAACATCAAGGTTAATAACATCCTAGTACATGTCATAAGACCAAGTGATACAAAATCTACTGACAACTCTACGATAGTGTGCTTCAGGTGAGGTCGATGTTCCGATCTTCAGTCAGTAAAATGATCTACAAAATATCAACAATAACTGTGGTAAGATTTATAGCTTAGTAAGTTCAATAGTTAAGAAATACCAACGTGGTTATAGAAATAATGACTCATTCGAGCCAACATAGTTTTCATTGCTCTTGAGTATTTACAACTTCTCTTTCTGTTACCAGTACCCGATACTGCTCACACGAGATATTGAGGACTCGTAATGTATGCGATACCCCAACCATCGGTACAGTGTCTATCTGTACTGTAAACTGTTTCCTAATGATGCTACTCACACGAGCTATCAAGAGTATGCATAAAGTATAAGTCCCAACCATCGTAGGACCTGTAATCCATCTAGGATCCATATCTCTTTTTCTGAATCACGATGCTGCTCACATGAGCTGTCGAGGACTCGCAACACATGCGGTATCCCAACCATCGTGTCGGTACTATTTCAACGGCATAAAGCCTACTATTTATTGTGTTTCATTTATTCGATCATCTTCAATACCGAATGCTTTCAATTTGCTGTACATTGACAACATATATGCATATACAAGGAAATTAAGTAAGATTTACACTACGGACTTAAAGGACTGGATTGTAGTTTAGGAAAACTTT
The DNA here is from genome assembly GCA_039519145.1 of Kokia cookei. NCBI lineage: Eukaryota > Viridiplantae > Streptophyta > Magnoliopsida > Malvales > Malvaceae > Kokia > Kokia cookei. The sequence goes on from CM076910.1 coordinate 11,787,132, forward strand.
AGGGACTAATCCGTCAATTTCCCTTTTCCTCGGTCTGTAGCGCGATCGTAGTTTACATCCATAAATTATTCAATTTCTCACATTAAATCACACAATCAATTCATTTAACACAATCTAGTCTCTTTTGGTAAATTACGATTTTACCCCTAATACTTTCTTTTTTATTCGATCTAGTCCTTTTTACACAAACACGCAAAATATCATTCTCTCCTCAAACCATACCAGCCAAACATTCATAGTCCTCAAACAAATCCATACAAACCCATTTATTTCACACCAAGTACAATAATTTCACCATTTTAACATTTTAGTCCTTAAACCCTAATTTCATAAAAAATCACTTTACAAAAAGATTTAACCTAAGTATCAAACATTAAAATACATTAAAAAATTCCAAGAACAAGCAGTTTCAACAATGGAAAGTTTTCTAACATTTGACAGATTCACGAATTAGTCCTTGCATAAGCTAGCTTAAGCTGATACGAACTTAAAAATATAAAAATTACTAAAAACGATCAATATTTGCTTACCCAAATCAAAGCTCAAAGTAATTAGGTGAAAATCTCATTTTTCTCTTTTAATTACATATATATAGTAAATGACAATTTTGTAAATATTTAAACTTTCATTATTAAGGTTTAATTAACCCCTTTTTTAAATCTTAATCAACCTATTTACCATTAATACTAATCATAATATACCACTCACTAATAGTTCTTTGGCTAATTTATTCATTTAGTCCTTCTAATCAATTATCTCTACTTTTACACCTATTACAATTTAATCCTTTCTACTCAATTGACTATTTAAACATTAAAATTTTCTTACCACATTTTAATACGATGCTAACAAAGTCGTAAATATTTACAGTAAATAAATTAACAACTCGACTCGTTGGAATTGTTATCCTGAAATCATTGTTTCCGACACCACTGAAAATTGGGCTGTTACAACTCTTCCCCCTTTGGGAAATTTCGTCCCAAAATTTCTTACCAGTAAACAAGTTAAGGTACTGTGATCTCATCGAAAACTTCATCTCCCAAGTAGCTTCTTCAAGCCCGTGTTTGTTCCATAGTACTTTCACTAATGGTACATTTTTGTTTCGTAACTCTTTCACCTAGCGAGCTAAAATTCTTACTAGTTCTTCCGAATATGACAAATTCGACTGTATCTCGACTTCACAAGTTGTAATCACGTGAGAAGGATCCGATCTATACCGTCTCAACATCAAAACATGAAATACATTATGGATCTTCTCCAATTTTGGTGGTAAAGTTAACTTATATGCTACAGGACCAACTCGTTCTATGATCTCATACGGCTCAATAAACCGTGGACTTAACTTTCCCTTTCGGCCGAACCGTAGCACCTTTTTCCAAGGTGAAACTTTTAGGAAAACACTATCTCCTATAGTAAATTCTATGTCTTTCTTTTTAAGATCTGCGTATGACTTCTGTTGATCAAATGTCGCTTTCAGACAATCATAAATTACCCGCACTTTATCTTCAGTCTCATGAACTAAATCAGTTTCAATCAACTTAGGCTCATTTAGTTTTGATCAGTACAGAGGTGTCCTGCACTTTCGACCATGTAATGCTTCAAATGGTGCCATCTTAATACTAGATTGGTAGCTGTTATTATATGCAAACTCCACCAACGGCAGGTACCTTTCCCAACTTCCTTCAAACTCAAGTGTACAGCATCGTAGCATATCCTCAAGAATCTGTATCACTCGCTCTGACTGACCATCTGTTTACGGATGATATGCAGTACTAAAATTCAACCTGGTCCCTAAAGCCTCATGTAGCTTACCCCAAAATCTCGAGGTAAAGCGTAGATCCCTATCGGAGATGATAGAAGCTAGTACCCCGTGTAATCGAACTATCTCGATCACGTATAACTCGACCAATCTCTCAAGTGGGTAATTTACTCGAATAAAATGAACGGACTTTGTCAATCTATCTATAATTACCCAGACTAAATCTTTCCTTCTCGGTGTTATCGAAAGTCCTGTGACAAAATTCATTGTGACTCGTTCCCATTTCCACTCTAAAATGGTAATCGGCTATAATAACCCAGATGTCACCTGATGTTCGGCTTTCACTTGCTAACATATAAGGCATCTAGTCATAAATTATGAAATCTCTCGTTTCATACCTGACCACCAATACAATTTCTTCAGGTCGTTATACATTTTCACACTTTCCAAGTGTATGAAATAAGTGTTGCTATGAACCTCTGTCAGAATATCTCGTCTCAAATCTGTATCGTTCGGAATGCATACCCTACTTTTGTAGTACAACATACCATCTATATCAACTGTAAACTCCGTTGTGGCATCATCTTTTATTCGTTCTCTTTTAGCTAGAAGCTTTGGATCCTTTCTCTGTAATTCTTGAATCTACTGTAGAAATAACGGTCTCGCCCTAAGCTCCACAGTGATGAAACCATCGCTTTCTAATGACAGATAGGCATTCATTGCTTTAAATGTAAACATCGATTTCTGACTCAGGGTATCAGCTACAACATTAGCCTTACCCAGATGATAATCGATCACAAGGTTATAGTCTTTTAACAGTTCTAACCATCGATGTTGTCGTAGATTCAACTCCTTTTGTGTCATCAGATATCTTAAACTCTTGTGATCTGTAAATATGTGGCATCTCTCCCCATAGAGGTAGTGTCGCTAAATCTTCAATGCAAAAACTACGACAACTAACTCCAGATCATGGGTAGGATAGTTCTTTTCATGCGGTTTCAACTATCGGGAAGCATAAGCTACCCCTTTACCATCTTGCATCAGAACAAAACCTAATCCACTTAAAGATGCGTCACTATAAACAACAAACTCTTTTCTCGTCTCTAGTTGCGTCAAAATTGGAGCTTCAATTAATAACTTTTTCAACTGGTTGAAACTTTGTCGACACTTTTCAGACCATACGAACTAAATATTTTTCTGTAGCAATCTCGTTATCGACAAAGCTATGATGGAAAAGTCTTTTACGAACCGACGGTAATAACCTGCCAATCCCAAGAAGCTGCATACTTCAAAAACATTCTTTGGTACCTTTCAATCCAGAATATTTGAAAATTTACTCGGATCAACACGTATTCCTTCCGAAGATACTACGTGACCCAAAAATCCAACTTCTCGAAGCCATGATTCACATTTATTGAATTTTGTATACAACTGCTTTTCTCACAAAATTTGTAACACCTCTCTCAAATGCTGGGTATGCTCTGATTCTATCTTGGAATAAATCAATATGTCGTCAATAAACATAACCACAAACTTGTCCAACTGGGGCTAAAATATTCTGTTCATTAGATCCATAAATGCTGCGGGGGCATTAGTTAACCCAAATGGCATAACTAAAAACTCATAATGTCTGTATCGAGTTCTGAATGCCATGTTCATTATATCACAATCTTTAACTCTCATCTGATAATAACCTGACCGAAGGTCTATTATGGAGAACACTATTGCACCCTTTAGCTGATCAAATAACTCATCAATCCGAGGCAACGGATACTTGTTCTTGATCGTCATTTTATTTAACTGCCTGTAGTCTATACACATCTGCATCGATCCATCCTTCTTTTTCACAAATAATACTGGTGTACCCCACGGTGATACGCTGGGTCTTATGAATCCTCTGTCTAACAATTCTTGCAACTGAGCTTTCAATTCTTTCAATTCGGTCGGTGCCATTCTATACAGTGGAATAGAGATCGGAACGGTACCTGAAAATAAATCAATATTGAACTCTACCTCCTTAACTAGCGGTAAACCTAGTTCCAGAAATGCATCTGTATACTCTTGAACAACTGGTACCTGATCCAATTCTATTTTCGAGCCTCGAGTATCAAGTATATATGCCAGGAATGCTTTATAGCCTCTATGAGCCATCTTCTTTGCATAAATAGTTGAAATCACTCTGGTTTTACTATTCAATTTGCCGAATTCCATTGTAATTACTTCACCTATTGGATATTTCAAACTAATCTGTCTTTGCTTGCAATTTACTATCGCATTATGCTCAGATAACCAATCCATACCCAAGATTACATCAAACTCAGTGAATGGTAATAGCATTAAATCAACAGGAAATTTATAGCCCCGAACTTTCAGTGGACATTTACGACATGTCAGGTTAACTATGACACTATACCCCAAAGGGTTCGTGACTTGCATATCAAATTCAATTGACTCAATGACCAATTTCTTATCAGTGGCTAAAGTAGTGTAGATATATGAATGAGTTGACTCTGGGTCAATTAAAGCACATAAAATATCAATAAAAAGATAGAATATACCAGTCACCACATCAGGAGTGGTAGCCTCTTCTCTAGCTCAAATGGCATAAGTCCGTGCAAGTGTTCGAGCCTTTGACTTGCTTCCACTGTCTCTTTGTTTGCTTCTGTTTCCACTTGCACTACTACTCTGCCCCGAGCGTCTACCTTTCTACGGTGTAACCGAAGGGTTAACACTCCAATCTTCCTTTGCCTCCGAGTTTATCGGATAATTCCATATGAAATGACTGGTATTCCACATCTAAAGCAAGCTCCTTTAACCAACCAACATTCGTCGGAATGAATTCTTTTACAATGCTCGCACATTGGTGCTGGCACGTTAAGAATACTTGCCACACTATCTATAGGTCGATTTTGAAATCTAGATATTGGTGGTCCTGATCGGTCCTGCTTAAAAAACCAGAAAAGGCTACTTCTCGGGCTCCACTATCTCTAAATTTCTTCAGTGGTGGCATTGAAAAAGTTCGGGTGAGATTTTTCTTCCCAAAATTATGAAGTCTCTTCTCTCTTTGTCTTTTTTGGTTGTATACTTCCTCCATCTTCTGTGCTCGATCTGCCAATACGACAAATGATCGAATTTCTGAACCACCAACCATCATCTTTATTTCATCACTCAAACCGTCTTTAAAACGGACACACATAGCCTCATCAGTGGGTATAATCTCTCGAGCATACTTACTGAGAAATACGAACTCTCACTAATATTCTGCCACTGTCTTACTTCCTTGTCTCAACTCTAAAAATTCTTTCTTCTTCTTGTCCCGATATCTTTTACTGACATATTTCTTTTTAAATTCTGTCTAAATAAATTCTCAAGTAACTTCGTTTTCTGGTATCACCGCTACGATCATTGTCCACCAATTATAAGCTTTGTCTTTTAGTAACGAAATATCATACCTCACAAAATCTTCGAATGGACAAGCCATTTCATTCAACACACTCAGAGTGTTTCCTAGCCAATACTCGACCCTGGACAGATCATCCTCAACATTTTCACGAAATTCTTTTGCCCCATATTTCCTTACCCTATCTGTTGGAATATGACGCCTCTGTTCAATTACTAGAGAAGGTGGATGGATTACAGGAGGTGTCATAGGTCGAGCAACAAGCTGTGTAACTGAAGGTGGAGGAGGTGGCATCATTCGGTTATTCTGCATAAATTTCTAGAACCACTATCCAATTAAGCCAAAAAAACATGTTTTTAGCTTCGCTTTCTATCATTGGTGTAATAGGGACCTCATGACTAGCCCAAAATCATTTGTCGGGTCACTGTTGTTCACTTCATTAGTCTCCTCTCTTTTTGATTCAAGTATATTTACCTTTATCTGCAAAAACTATTGTTAGATCGGATTCATCTGTATCACACTATCACAGGTTCATATGACATGTACTATGAAATCATCTATTATAATGATAAATATCCAAGAAACAGCTAAATCGAAAGTTTTGATACCATTAAATGTAACACCCAAATCTCGAGTATCATCACCGGTTAGGATTCTGGTTTTTACTATTCATTTTATACTATTCACCTTATATACATATCTGACTGTTTGCATCTTTATTCAACTCAAAATTATTTCTCACAATTTAAAACCATATCAAAACATAATACAATTTTATTAAGGGTAAAAATGGTATTTCTAACATTTTAGGGGACTTCTATCCGTACCTAATAGTCAAGTATCGGTAGTAGTCAAGTTAGTGAACAATTTGAAAGCTGTGCAGATTTCTACCAGTAGTTACACTAGTTCTACCGATACAAGTTATACATTTACTGATACCAAAAACTCCAGAGAGCAAAAATTCACACCTTGCAACTTCTACCGATATATGTATACCAACTACCGATACAACAGTGCTAGAAACTATCGATACTTGTAATTCAACTACCGATACAACTCAAGTCAGAGAACAACCTTTCTCCTACCATGTATTTCTACCGATACTTGTATAAGTTCTACCGAAACAAGTATGCTACATTTGAAGAATTGTACCAAAACACAAGTTAACATATCAACACATGTATATGCATTTAGATATCATACTTTATACATAACTTCTAAGTTTTACAAGCATCATATACTTAAGCATATACGTTATACCTCATGCTTATACACAATCGAAATAGCAAGATTTTTAACATCTTTAGTTTAACACCAAGGTTAATAACATCCTAGTACATGCCATAAGACCAAGTGATACAAAATCTATTGACAACTCCGCGATAATGTAACTTCAGTTGAGGTAGATGATCTGATCTTCAGTCAGCAAAACGATTTACAAAACAACAACAATAACTGTGGTAAGCTTTATAGCTTAGTAAGTTCGATAGTAAAGAAATACCAACGTGGTAATAATAATAATGTCTCATTCGAGCCAACGTAATTTCCATTACTCTTGAGTATTTACAACTTCTCTTCCTATTACCAGTACCCGATGCTGCTCACACGAGATGTTGAGGACTCGCAACGTATGCGGTACCCCAGCCATCGGTATAATATCTATTTGTACTGTAAACTGTTCCTAACGATGCTGCTCACACGAGTTGTCAAGAGTATGCATAAAACATAAGTCCCAGCCATCGTAGGACCTGTAATCCATATAGGATCCATATCTCTTTTTTCGAATCACGATACTGCTCACACGAGCTGTTGAAGACTCACAATACATACGGTACCCCAGCGATCATGTTGGTACTATTTCAACGGCATAAAACCTACTATCTCTTGCATTTCATTTCTTCGATCATCTTCAATACCGAATGCTTTCAATTTGTTGTACATTGACAACATATATACATATACAAGGAAATTAAGTAAGATTTACACTACGAACTTACCGGAATGGATTGTAGTTTAGGAAAATTTCAGGGATTAATCTGTTAATTTCCCTTTTCCTCGATCTATAGCACACTCGTAGTTTACATCCACAAATTATTCAATTTCTCACATTAAATTACACGATCTAGTTTTTTTTGGTAAAATTATGATTTTACTCCTAATACTTTCTTGTTATTTGATCTAGTCCTTTTTACACAAACACGAAAAATATCATTCTTTCCTCAAACTATACCAGCCAAAGATTCATAGTCCTCAAACAAATCCATACAAACCTATTTATTTCACACCAAGTATAATAATTTCACCATTTTAGTCCTTAAACCCTAATTTCATCAAAAATTACTTTACAAAAAGATTTAACCTATGTATCAAACATTCAAATACATTAAAAACTTCCAAGAACAAGCAATTTCAACAATGGCAAGTTTTCTAACATTTTTGATAAATTCACAAATTAGTCCTTCAATAAGCTAGCTTAAGTTTATACGGACTTAAAAACATAAAAATTACTAAAAACGATCAAGATTTTCTTACCAAAATCACAGCTCAAAGTTTCAACAATGGAACCCTAACTTTCCTTAGTCTTACCGTGGAAGTGGTGAAGAAATTAGGTGAAAATCTCATTTTTCTCTTTTAATTACATATATATATACTAAATGGTAATTTTATAAATATTTAAACTTTCATTATTAATGTTTAATTAACCCCTTTTTTAATCTTAATCAACCTATTTTCCATTAATACTAATCATGATATACCACTCACTAATAGTTCTTTGGCTAATTTATTCATTTGGTCCTTCTAATCAATTATCTCTACTTTTACACCTATTACAATTTAATCCTTTCTACTCAATTGACTATTTAAACATTGAAATTTTCTTACCACATTTTAATACGATGCTAACAAATTCGTAAATATTTATAGTAAATAAATTAACAACTCGACTCATTTGAATTGTGATCCCGAAATCACTGTTTCCGACACCACTAAAAATCGGGCTATTATAGTGTCTCCCTATATAAAAAACAAACCATGCTGTAGTGTGCCTTGGACATACCTTAGAACTCTTTTAACAACCCTCCAATGAGTATCCTTTGGAGCATTCATAAATTGGCTAAGCATATTGACTCAAAAAGCAATGTCTAGTATTGTAATATAGACATATTGCAGTGTGCCTAGTATACTTCTATAGAGATACACATCATCAAATGGACTTCCTCCTGTTGCTGTTAACTTTGGTGTACCAATCATTGGTGTAGGTGTTGGTACAGAGTCTGTCATAGCAGTCTTCTAAAGCAACTCAGTGATGTACTTCTTCTGACTTAAAAAAATACCCTGAGCTGTGTGTTAAACTTCAATACCCAAGAAGTAATGGAGCTCACTCATATATTTAAGAGAAAACTTACAATGAAGTTATTCATCCACCTTACTAACCTCAACAGATGAGTTGCCTATAAGAATTATAACATCTACATATGCCATAAGGTATATAGAACACCCTCTACTAGAACGAACAAACAAAGAGGAGTTAGCTTTGGAAGGTTGAAAATGTAGTTAATCAACTAAATACCTTCTCAGTGTTTGAAACCATGCTCTTGGTGCTTACCTTAGGCCATATAAAGCTTTGCTTAATTTGCACACAAGATTTTCTCCATTAGGACCCTGTACCTCAAAGCCTGATGGCTCTACCATATATATCTCCTCATCTAAGGTCCCATTAAGGAAGGCATTATTGACATCAATCTGCCTTAATGCCTAACCATTCATGACAGCAACAACAAGCATCACACTTACAGTAGTAGCTTGAACCACTAGACTGAAAGTATCTTAGAAACCCGATCTAGCATGTTGAGAGAAACCTTTGGTAACTGATCGAGCTTTGTACCTGTCCACTATGTCATCAGACTTTCTCTTCACCTAGAATAACCACTTGCAACCCACTAGTTTCCTTGATGAAGGGAGAGTACATAGACTCTAGGTGTTATTTTTATTAAGAGCATTCAGCTCATCATTCACAGCAGCATTCCACTAAGCTGACTTCATTGCCTGATGTATATCAGTAGGCTTTGAATATGATAAACCTATTATCTTACTAAGGTAGACTTTGGGTTTAAAAATGCCCACCTTACTCTTGGTAATCATAAGATGGTTGTTTACTAGTCTTGGTTCAAGGTATTGAGGTATTGGTGGTGTTGAGATGCTGGAGCTTGATTCTAATGATAAAGAACCTGACAAGTTTGGTATGGAAGCAGTTAAGAGAACAGGTGACTGTGTTGGGACATTGGAATGGTTGGATGGATTTTGGAGGTAGGTATGGTCACAGTATTTATGATATTGCTAGATTGAGGAAAGACAAGTAATTTTAAGCTAATGTTCTGGTATGTAGAAGAAGTTTTGGTTGCTGGTTTAAGTGTGGTTTGAAAGGGGAAGGTATGTTCATGACATGTGACATGTCTTGACATATATATTTTCCTGTATGTTCTCTACATTTATATCCCTTATAGTGTGGGGAGCAACCTAAAAAGGTGCAGGGAGTGGACCTAAATTGCAATTTATGTTTGTTATATGCTCTGAGGTTAGGAAAACAAAGGTAACCAAAAGTTTTTAGGGTCATGTAGTTTGGTTTTTCACTAAACAGAAGTTCATAGGGTGATTTAGTTCCTAAAGGGTAAGAAGGTAACCTGTTTATCAAATAAATTGCACTGCAGAAGGCTTCATTCCAGTAGGTCAGTGGCATTGAGGCATGAGCAAGCATAGAAAGGCCATACTCCACAATCTGCCTGTGCTTCCTCTCAACCAAACCATTTTGTTCAGAGGTGTGAGGACAGGTAAGTCTATGAAAAATTCCTCTTTATGTCAGATAAGTCTTTAAAGCCTAAAACTCTCATCTACCATCTATTTGAAGTACCTTTAGCTTGCATCCAAGTGCCTTCTCAGCCTGAACAAGAAATCAAGGAAACACAATTGCAACATCTAACTTTCTTTTTAGGAAATAAAACCAAGTATAACGTGAGTAAGCATCAGTAAAGGCAACAAAATAGGAGAACCCATTGGAGTGCACTGGTGCAAGACCCCAAACATCAGCTGCAACCAACTGTAATGGTGCAATATATTTGGTTTCAGAAGCAAGAAATGGTAACTCGTGCTCTTTCCCAAGATGACATGAGATACAACTAAGGGTACTTTTATTAGGACAAAAAGAAACATTACAATATTGCAAAGCCTTCTTCATAGTAGCTAGATAGGGATGTCCTAGTCTAGAATGCCAAATGTGCAAAGGAACTGTCTTATTCATAGCATAACATCGAGCAGATCCATCAGCAGCAGAGTTCTTGGGAGCATTCCCTAGGTGCAGTCTGTAGAGACCATTGTGCATAGTACCATGTAAGAGCACCTCCTTTGTTTTCAAAATCTCGAACTAAGCGGTGTATGGGATAAAACTCAAAGAGCACCTAATTGTCCTTTGTAAATTTTGAAATAGAACAAGTCTTTGGTTATTACAGGCACAAGTAACAAAGATTTCATAACTAATGGTCTAGACTTGGTAATAAGAGAGGATTTACCAGTATGAAGCAAAAGAAGAGCATTAGTATGGTGTGCTTTCTCCCATGGATGCTGTAGAATGTGTCAGGTGATATGTTGCCTCAAGATCAGGATACCAAGAATTGTCTCCTACTGTATCTGGGGTAAAAATATAAGCTTGCAGATTTGTACTAGGTGTTGGTGATGCTCCCATATGTTAAGTTGTACTATGAAATGAATTTGACCAGACCTATATACCTTGAGCATGACTTGTATGTAACACATGAGTAAGAACCCAAGATGGCAATGAGACACCAAGACCAAACATAGCCACATTTGCATTTCGAGGTCTATAACTAGAGCTCTTGTATGATGTATCAAACCTGTGATAACATCTATCAACAAGGTGACATGTTTTGCCACACAGATGCACTGAATACGAGATTTAAAAGAGCGCCTATAGCCACGCCACACCCACGCTGATACCCTGCAGGGGAACTAGGACAATAAGAAGTTGTAGATGCAGCAAAAGAACAATATTGATTTTATTGATGTGTAACAATGTTGGCTGAGCTAGACACATCAACCATGATGGCCTGCTGCCTTGCTTCAGCATCAAGAAGCATTGTTGTTATAGCTTGAACACCATAGGACACTTGACTAGTAGTTATAACAGTTATAATTGCCTCAAACTCAACTGAAAGACCATTCAAGATTGCAGTGACATGCTCATGCTCACTGATAATTTCACCACAGCTTGCAATATTGTCACAATAACTCTTTATCTTCATCAAGAACTCTTTCATTGGCATATCACCTTTTTTTTTAGAATGCAATGCTCGCCTGAAGAACATTAAACGAGAAGTGGTCTTGCTTCCATAGACATTAGCTAAATTGTTCCATATTTGAGTACTCGAATCCATACCAATTAAATAAGGTAGAATACTTTGACTAACCGATGATAGTAACCAAAAGGCAAAGGCACTGTCCTGCTGCTCATTCTTAACAAACTCAAGATTTTCCTGAACCACACCACCATCACCAGTGACTGTGGCTGAGGGAGGAGGAAATCTACCATCAAGAAACCTTTGAAGTTTGTGAGTCTTGATGGAAAGAAGAACCTGTTGACGCCAAAACAAATAGTTGGAATCATCAAGAAGAATTGTTAACTTTTTTGTTGAGAAGAACTTGCTATCCAAAACACCATCACTTGACCTAGTTGTCGTTACTGGTATAGTTATCGAAGTTGCAGAGGAGCTAGAGAACGCCATGAATAAACCACAGACCTTTACAATATTGAGACCAAAAGGTTTTGGCAATTTGATACAATGTTAGATTATAGTAAAGAATTAAAATATATAATCTTGTATTTATCAAGAATGAATCTAATTACAAAGAAGAGAAGCTCAGCTTATAAAGAGAATAGCATGAACAATTAACAACGTTAATTACTAACTTCGCTGACTAATTGCACCAACAACTAACTACCACAAACTAATACATTAGTTTATTCTATTAGTTGGGTGCAATGGTAAGGCACATTGCATTTCCATCAGAAGAACCTAGGTTCGAACCTTGGAGATGACATTGTTGGGAGGGACAGCCACGCACCTCGAACATGAGCCGTAAAACGGACATGAAAAATAGCAAAAAGAAAAAAAATGTAACCTAGTACGAATTATTAACATATTAAAATTTATATAAATATAAAATAACTTAGCATGATTATGATATTGTAAAATAATGAAGACACTAAAAAGACACAAATTATGGTCTACAAAATTTTGAAGGAATTAAAAAATTAACTAATGAACCAAAAATATTTATTATTTATCATTATAGTAAGAAAGTTGATTTTATATATTTTATATAATGTTGTCCTTCACTAATTAAGTGGATGTCACATAATTTATAATATATAAAATAATTTAATATTATATATTTAAATAATTAATCATTTTTATGTAATCAAAATTTGCTAAAATAGGTCATAAGTTGTACTTTTAAAAATTTAGAATTTAGTCAATGTACTTTTATTTTAATGAATTTAGTTCATTTACTTTTCATATTTCAAATTTTTGGTACAATAATTATTAACATGGTTACCTTTTTTTTTTTTTTTTTAAATTTATTATGTAATATTTTGAAATAAAAAAAAAACTTACTTAGTTGCCATGCAATTAAAAAAAATGATGTTGTGATTAATCTGATTTTAACAAAAATAATTTAACAGTTATAACCATCAAAATAAAAAAAACTAAATTTCTTAAAATAAAAATACAAAAATTAAATTTTAAAAATTTGAAGAATACAAAAACTTATAACATATTCTAACCATAAAATTCATTTAAAATAAATTTAAATTGTCTAGCGTACCAAGGGTGACACCCAAGTTTATTTTAAAGATCAAATCTAACAATTAGTCATTGTACTATTTGTAAGTTGCGGATTCAATTTTGCACTCTAAACTATTAGTCAAGTATATTTCAAATATTGTTTCCAACTTTATTCTCATTTTCAATCTTTGTATTTCCTTTAGACTCTTAAGATTACTAGAAAAGTAACCTATACTCTAACAATTTCCTTTCAAGTAAGAAAAAAATAATAATAAAGGAAAAGTTAGAGATATAGTGAGATTTCCTTGTAGAATAAAGTTACGTACAATAAATAAAGGTTTTAGCAATTTGGGGTAAACATAGAAGAGCACTTGATATCATTTTGCTTCATTTATCATTATCAACATTGTATTTTCTTTCTTTCTTTCTGGGTTGAAATGAATGAATTTTCTATCCAAATAATGATGAACTTTCCCTTTCATCATCTCAAAATCAAGTTGTTGCCCTTTAGCTCTTTTTAAGGGATAATAAGGTACTGGGAAGGGTGTGCCCATTCTTCCTAGGGTTAGGTCCCTTAAGTTGCTAATGTTCATATTACACTTTGCATTTCACAAATGATGGAGGAGTGATAAATTTAACTGTTAATATCTTTTTGTGTTAATTTTACTTTAAATATTTGAAACATTTTGATTATTTTTCTATGAAAATGTTGACTACACCATTAAAAATTTAACAAAATTGATGTGGTAGTTTGTATGATAATACACATGTACTTCATAAAAAAATTAAAAATTATATAAAATATTGCAAAATTTTTTTTTTAAAAATTCGCATCAACGATGAAGTACAAATGAACTGCCAAGTAAGTTACAACATCAACATCATTAAAACTTTAACGATGTAGATAATTTTTTCGTCCAAAAAAACAACGATTTGATTACATTTTAAAGATTAAAAGTAATAATAAATTATGATAAAATTTTATATAAAAAATAAACATTAGGGTCATTATATCTATATTTTATTCAATATATTTTTGTAGACTAATTGTAATTTTCGAATCAAATTCTTGAAATTTGGGGAAGTCTACCATTTGACCACCAGATATCTTGAAAGTGAATCATATTCCATAAATATGATATCTATCTAGTGTGATGTATGGAATACATGAAAAAGGTGGAGCGTTGGAGTATTTCTATTGATCAATCATGTCATATAGGCCCAAGTTGAACATCCTTGCTTCGATTCGAAGTATTCGGAGGATGTCTATATTAATATTATATTAAAAATATGGACAATTAAATCTATTTATTACTCGATTTAATAGAAGAAAAAAAAAGAGATGAGTAGGATCCCAAATAATGAGAGATATGGCGAAAGAAGGCTCAATTATGCCCATTCCTAATCCTAAATGGAACATGACGACGTAGGGATCCATATATAAACATAGTTTCTATTTAAATACACTCGAGTGAGGCATGAATATCATTGTCCTTTAAATATAGGTCCTATAAGTTAAGAATTTCACTTTTCTTAGACTCTCACAAAATTCAGTAAACAATAATTTCAAAAACAAAAAAAACCTAAATGTAAATTGCAACTTAATACATGAGTCCACCATCTCAACTTAGTTACTACTATCTTAATGAAGTATAATAATTTATAAATAAAGGTCTCAATTTTTCTTTAATAGTGTGAGATTTGTATAATTATTTAAAATATATAAATTTTTCGATAGAATAAGAAAAAGAAAAGGAATATTTTTTTTCTTGTTTGTTTGTGCTCTTCTTGCTTAAATGATCTAATTGTTTTGGTTATATTATTATTCTTGTAATGATTTGATTATGATGAATTACTATCACCACTTTCTTCCATCAGTTTACCACTATTCTTGCTGATTTCTTCATCGTTTTCCCCTCTAAATTTGCTTGATATGAGGATAGCAGAAAAGGAAAGTAGAAATGATAATGAAGCAATGAAAGGAAGTAGAAAGAATTTAATAATTGAGAAAAGACAAGGAATCGAATAAAGAAAAGCTATATGATGATTGATATATAATTTAAGGTAAATTACACCAACAGTCACTCAACTTTGATATGGAGAAACAAACAATCACCTGGTTTACATTTCAATCACTCAACTTTGAAAATGTGACAAAACAGTCCTTTTTCACATTTTTCATCACAGATGTCATGGAACAGTGACATGGCAGTTGACAGCATCGGTGAAGTGTGAAAAACGTCCAGCTGGCCGGTTACATTTAACACAACAGTCACTCAACTTTGAAAATATGACAAAACAGTCACTAACGTTATCGAAAAGAGACAAAATAGTTACTAACATTATCGAAAAGTGACAAAACAATCACCAACGTTATTTTTAAAGTGACAAAACAGTCAACTGCCATGATGATCCCTTCCTCTCCTTTTCTTCTATGGAAACAGAACATTATTGTTTTCCCCCAACTTTTTTACTGGTAATATAGCTAGGGAGGCATTTATTCAGTTGTGGTGTAACTAAAATATTTGTTGTCCTTCACTAGAATAGAAGGCAGAAAACATGGTTCTCTTTTATAATGCTATGGGCAAGTGCTGGACCTAAGTTTAACTTTATTTATCCCTTAGAGCTTGCTCAGGTGGGGGCTGTTGAAGGGTGATTTGGTCTTGGTATACTGGTATATAGGCCTTTAGACTTTGTATTGTCTGTGTAGTTAATTGTGTTGATATGAATTGATTTGATAGGCCTGATCTTTGCTTAGATACAGTGTTCACACTAATAGCTCATGAATTTACAAATCTAGAATTATTGGCATTGAATTGGTAGGTTTTAAAGTGAAAATCCAAATTGTATTGAAGTATGAAAATCTGGAGAAGTGATCACTTAACTTTATGTTTTGGTGTCAACTGATATTTGTTTGTGTTATAAAGACCTAATACACTTTATTGAAGATACAATAGCATCCAGAAGTCTGGTTGTTTCCATGAAATTAAAAAATAATAACATGGGATGAATTCTTAGTGGTTCAGAAGCATGCTGATGGATAGATTTTTGTTCCATTTTCACTTTATGTATTTTTGTAGGTTGAGCTTTGTGATTAATCCTAATTAGGAAATTTAGTTTTCTCTAGTTTTAGAGACCAGTCTTGGAAAGACTTTTTCGTCCGATTTACTCTCATGTCTAATTTCAAAGGTTACTCTGCATGCTGTAAAAACTGTTAGCATATTCAACATACTACTTTTGATTCAGGTTTCATCCTGCTTGTATAAAAACTACAGCAGAGGAGGCTAAAAGACTTGACCACTTCTTTTGTGAAAATTGTTCTTCAAAAGATCAGAAAAAGTTGCAAAATTCCCATGCTGCTTCTAGACCCTCAGTTACAAAGGTTTTCCTGATTCCTCGTCCCTTCATTCATTTTCGGTATTCTTTATTAGTGACTATTTTGTCACTTTTTTATAATGTTAGTGACTGTTTTGTCACATTTTCAAAGTTGAGTGATTGTTGTGTTAAATGTAATCAGCCAGCTGGACGTTTTTCACACTCCACCGACGCCGTCAACTGCCATGTCATTGTTTCGTGAAGTCTGTGACGGAAAACGTGAAAAAATGACTGTTTTGTCACATTTTCAAAGTTGAGTATTGAATTGTAAATCAGGTGACTGTTTGTTTCCTCATATCAAATTGAGTGATTGTTGGTGTAATTTACCCTATAATTTATATTAAAGAATGACTTCATAATAAAGTAAGATCCATTGAGTTGGCAAGCAGTTAGAATTGTTCATAATTAAAGAAGACAAAAGGTCTATGGAAGTGGGCGTTTATCATGCCAAAGTAATTTTCTTTTATCCTTTTTATGGTAAGGACTTACATACTGCTTTTTACCTTTAATATTCATCAATGGTTAATTAATTTAGGTACTCTTCAAGTTAACATATCTTCATTTTTTTAGAAGAACTTAACCTTGGTGCCATTCGTCGTCGGAGAAGATGAGTAATGCCGGAAGAGAGGATGACACCACTAAAGCTGGATATTGGAAAAACAAAATGAGATAAAGCTTGAAGAAAACATAAGCAAGCTTACCTACATTTACTGTAAAAAATTATCATAATATCTACATATATATATATATTTATAAATTTTGATTTTTTTATGTTTCCAAATTTTTTTAAATAAATTTAAATCAAAATTCCACTCATCATTGATATGTTGTGCCACCTCAGCAGCGTTAACATTAGTTGACTGACAGTTTTTGTCAATATATTGGTCTTATTTGAAATTTTTGCAATGTTGTAGGTGAGATTGAAACAAAAGAATGTTACTAGCAGAAGTAGAAAAAACCCAAAACGCTGAGGATGAATTTTATATTTATGCCTATTTTATTATTTTTTTTAAACTTTTATAAAAAAATAATTTTTTAAACTTAAATCTTATATGGATGTTTGGAAAGCATTAAGGTAATTGTAATTGGTTGTAATTACTCAATTTTTTTTTGGTAGATTAATTACTCTAATTTTTAGTCTCTTTTTAAGAACAAAGTTTAATTGTGGTGCTCCAATTACACTTAATTCAATGAAACATATTAATTACTACGGTTACTCGAATATGTCATATATGTATAATTAGGTAAACAAACCTCCTTAGTCCATATCAATTTTGATATTGAACAAATTCGTTCCTTAAAAAAATTGAGTAATCTCTATCAATTTCGAAAGTAAGCAATAAAGGACAAATAATCATGATGTTAATGTCTTTAATCAATTTTACACAAATTTAATTGATAGAATTACAAATTTACCTCTTCTAATTTACATATTATTTCAATTTGGTCATGATTAACAAGTTCAGCCCGCAATATTTTTGTAATTGTGTAAATGTTGAAGTTAAATTTGTTGAATTTAAAATCTAATTTTTCAGAGGGCTGAAATTAAATTATAATTTTTATGATAGTAAAAATGTAATTTCACAAATTTAATAACCTATATCTTTATAATTTTTAAAAGATTAAATCAAATTTTCATCATTTTAGGGGCAATATGTAATTTTTCCTTATTAATTTATAATTTTAAAAATCTTAAAGAATCTAAATGATAAATTTTCCATTTTAGGGGAGGAGTATTATCCCTGCTAGCCCCCTTAGATTCACCACTGCTTAAAAAATAACCTTAAATATTAATTATCTTTGAAAATGACCTGGACGAAAAATTATTTAAGAAAAAACTTGTTTGTTATAGTATGCACTAGAGCCACCACTATATCAAACAACACTAGCCTACTTTTTCTTCAATCATGCTTTAATCATTACCTTTAAAAAAAAATTAGTGTTGTTGTAACATCCCTATCCCGCATCTGTCAACCGGATTAAGGTTATAGAGCATTACCGTACAATACAAACGTTTAACATCAAAATACAATAATAGTTCATCACAATCATACATCTAGGTATCTTATGGAAAACATATATAATTAGACCTCAAATCGTGATTTGGAGACCTTAAAACAACTTAAAATAATTTTGAAACTATTTTGAAACGATTCAAAAAGTTTAAGTAAAAATTGAAAAATGTGAGAAACAGGAGCACACGATCGTGTCCCAACCCATGTGTTCACCAGTGTGGGTACTTGAAATAGAGAAACACGGTCGTGTCGCGGGCCGTGTGTCAAACCATGTGTGGGTGCAAAATTTGGGTTACACAGCCGTGTACCAGGCCGTGTGCTAGACTGTGTGAGTACTGCACCTAAACTGAATAGTTCACATGGACATGTGGGGTGACCATGTGTGGCACAACAGCCCGTGTTCAGGCCGTGTGTCCACCCAATAACCCCCACAAGCCAAAGCAAAGTTATAACCTGCCCAACAAGACTCCATAATTTATCATGTAATTCCATGACTCAAAGTCACCATTTAGGACACCTTTTCACATACAAGTTACTTATCTAATCCCCTAACCAATATGCCCATCACAGACACCATATTTTGTACCAAATAAGCTTTCAAACATATGCATTCTTGTGTTGAATAAACTACACATGTATACTCATAAAAGTGACCAACAAACATATCAAGCTAAAACAACCATTTCAAAACATGCCATCATATCATATACTATCTAGTATTTATGGAGTATGCATGAGGATTCATTCACACATATTTGCATCTATTATTTACGTGCCACATTTAAGTCATTAACTACAACAAGCTTGATCCAACTCAAGGCAAACAATTTCATTTGAAAAACCTTTTAACCCTAACACATGCCATTTATAACCATTAGCCAAAATAACCGTAAATATCAATATGTCAAATAGATAGTGTGACGATACTCCGTCAAGATTCCAACCGACTGAGCGTTCCGATAATCTACAAGACAAAGGAAACAATTACGTAAGCATTTAATGCTTAGTAAATTTGTATAGGAGAGACTTACTGAAAATATTAAATTAAATAACCAAACTTACTTTCCTCATGTCTTATGCCAAACTTTGTTTCCTATACACATCACCTCAAAAGGTTAGTGAATATAACTTTACATATAAATCTCAATTACTCATAGCTTATACAAGATAAGCATTCAGGCTTCATCCATAATTCATCACCCATGCACATCTTTTACACATATTTCCCATTGAGATCATATGGTAATAAAGAGTAAGTAAACATAACATCCATAAAACATAACATATAATAAGAAATGGATTCCATGCATAATTCATCCATCACATGATAATTTATCATCCATTTACATTTCAAATATGTTTATTCACCTTTCCATATCATATAAACATTAAGTCTTTATCCATTGACCTTTTTTTACCCGCTGAACCCTTTCGAATAACATCGGATACTCGAAATCCCTTTTCATGTAACTATAATCTTTCCTTGTCCTTTTCAAATAGTGCTCACACGAGTTGTGGGTCGAGACAGTAGCTATGCGATGCTACTCACACGAGCTGTGGAGAATCCGCAACACATGTTGGATCTCAGCCATCGGTAGGACCTCCAAGATTAACACCCAATACATATACTTCCTAATGACATGTCATTTGTATCCTATGCATTCTCTAGGCTGAAACAGGTCTCTTTCCATAACCTTATCCATGACCTTCACTTTCACATTAGCATTTTCAATAATTTTTCATGAAATTCCCATTTTGGACATAATATATCATAAAACCATTTATTAAATTCACATGTCCATAATCTCATCATTAACTCACTTTAATTGTTAAATGCAATTAAATGAGTAATACATATAATCCATCTAAACCAAAGCATCATGTCATTCCATTTACTTAACATTATATTTTGATTCACATAATCAAAATATTAAATAATCATTAATCTAATTCATTCATAACATCATAATTATTTACATGACATACCATATAACACATAATAATAATAATTTAATCCTTATATGAACTTACCTCGATTATATAACAACTTCCAACATAATCTGACCACTATTCTGCTACTTTAATTTTTCCGCGATTTGTGTCCGTTCGAGTTGTTTCTTGATCTAAATAAATATTTTATAATTAAATTTACTCCATTCCAACATTTAAGATGATCAATTTAACTTATAACCTTTAACAATATAAATTTACAAAATTGCCCTCAAATATTACATTTTATGCAATTTAGTCCTTAGGTCTTAAACATGTAAATTTACCAATTCTAGCTAACATTTATACTAGCCGAAATTTCCCTAGGCTTAAGTCAGCCTATATTTCCCACATTTTATTTATTTTAGCATTTATGGAATTTATCCCTAACCTTTTACATTTTACGCAAATAAATCCAAAAACTTTACTTAGTAAATTTAAACGAAATCGGATTAGAGAGGTTGTACCTAATTTTTAATATTCTCCAAAAACAGTCCCTAAGTAATTAGTTTTTAGCTAAAAACCCTTGAAATTTCGAAATCATTACATTTAAGCCCTTAAACTTGAAAACCAATTCACCGTAATGCTATAAAACTATCTAAAATCATCATCAACTTATACATTCATCTATAAACAGCAAATCATCTAAATTCTCACATGGTGAACTCACCAACTTTTCATATTTCTACAAAATGATCCATGGGTTGCATGAATTAAGCTTCTATGTTCATGAAAATACAAAAATTTACAAGAATGGAAGTCAAAATCACTTACATGCAAAGCCCTTGTCCTAGCCAAATTTTAAAGGTTCAAAAATGGTGGTTCTTCATGCCAATTTTCGGTGGAGAGAAGCAATGAAAGAGATGATATTTTGTTTGTTTTATTTTATTACTTATTTACTTTAATTTCACATACTTATTATTTAATTTAGTCTTAAAAATCATTAAATATTCATAACTCATACTCCACCAAACTCCACTATCTTTACTTTAGGGAATATTGACATGCAAATCCATTATTTAACTCTTTCATGCTATTTAGTTCATTTGACTCCTTTAACATATAGACTTCAACTTTTGTATCTTTTACAATTTAACCATTTTCACTCAGTTAACTATTTAAACATTAAAATTTCTTTACCAAACTTTAATACACCTATATAATCATTTCGTAAATATTTTTACAGACTCGATTTATAAAAACGAGGTCTCAATATCTCGATTTCTAAAATCACTTGACTTTAATGATTTACCGCATAAATCAAATTACTCATTCAAATAGCATAAATTGTAAATTCAAAAATTATTTTAATGCTATGTTTGACTCATAAATATTAAGTAATAATATTTACGGACTCACTCGTCGAATTTGTGACATTAAAACCACTGTTTTCGACACCAATGAAAAATGGGCTATTACAATTGTCGCTTGACACAATGACAATACCAAACTGAAATATGATTATATAAAAACATTCAGAGACTTGATGAACAATTATCCTTTTAAGATTGGCTAAAAAAAAGGTGTTTGCACTAAATTAAACAGTTTTCAACTTTTGATCTATTTGCATGTCAGGTCTGTCAGTTTTTTAAATTAAATTTAAATAGCCCTTAAAAATATAGGAATAACAAAAAATAAACCCTTATCATTTTTTAAAATATTTTGAAAACAAAAAATTAAAAAATTATATAAATTTATTATTGAAATTACCCAAATATATCTCTAAAAATTTCCTCAAATTTATTTAAATTTAAACATTTTCAATTCATTCCCTATCATATTTGAATTTACAAAAACTTTGATAAAAAAAAACCTACACTCTTTTTTCTTTCTCTTTCTCTTTAATTTCACATGCTACAGAACCAAGTTGCCTTTTATGATTTATTTATATATTCTCAAACAATGATTTGATTGTTTTATTTTGGATTATAAAAGAAAAACCCATTTGATCCTCCGCTTTCCCAGTATTTGATCATGCTTTTCCACACTTTTTGGCGCATGTATTATGTATATGCATCTTCTCTAAAAACCTAAAAATAATTCACACAGAGTCTTTAACTCGTGGGAATCGAGTTTCGTAATGTCACCCTCACGGGATCAGCTTTTCTCTATTCCCTTTTCTGCCCTTGTTGCTTTCTTCTTATATCTTCTCTACCATTTTTAAAAAGAGGTCTAATTCGCTTCCAGTCCCTTTACTCTTTATAATTTTGAGATTTAGTCCCCACCGTACGTTTTCAGGAATGTTGCTGATACATGTGATAAATTATATTTTGGCATTTGTTTGCTAAACAATTTTGTAGATTTAGTGGTTTGAAGTTGCTAGAAAAGTTTTGAGGGAAGAGCATAATGTTTGTGGGAGATTCATAAGTCTAAATCAATGGCAATCATTGACATGCATGCTACACTATGCAGGTTCCGGTGCTCAATTCAACATTTCTAGAGTTGGAGATGTCACCACATTCGAATTCCTGGTACGTCATTTTATTAATTTCAGTTTAAGCTACCTTTCACTTTCCTAATAATTTGTGAGTTAAAAAGTTACAATCAATGGTGGTCTTGTTATTGCCCATTTTCTTACGCCAAAAAGAGATCTTTTATGTGGTAGTTAGTTAAATATGAATCATGTGACATACAACTCAAGCAATTAAAATATTCCAACTTATTTTTAAAATTGATAAAGATTAAATTTTTTCGATTTTTTAGAAGAATTAATTTACTCGATTCTAAAATTAAAAGAGGTTGAAGAGGTATTTTAACCGTATAAATACACTTAAGTCCAATTCCTAAGGGCCCTTTCCAAACACTAGTTAAAAAGTTGACAATAATTGTGATCAATCCTGGGGGCCCTTTGTATTCATTGCTTCTTTGCTCTGCATTTTCTCATCTCTGTTTAATATTCCCATTGCAACCGTTCTCACCATCTTTTTTTCTCTTCAGGAAAATTAGAGTCTGCTCTTTTCTCTGTTTTTCTCTTCTTTAATTTCTCCAATTTCCTTTACTTTGTTTTCAAGCTCTCCTCCTTTTAACAGGAAAAAGAAGAAGCTACCTCCTGTTTCCTTTTTCTTGAATCCCATTCTCTTTTGATTTCTTTTATTTGCCCAAAAAAAACCTGCTTTTACTTTGTGTTTTTGCTTCAGTTGAAGTTCCATTTATTTTGAAGTAGCAGCAGCTCATGAAGACTGATGATTGAATGTGTTTGAGGTAAGTTCGGAGACACGAATCTCTTCCTTATTCTCATTAGCACTGCCTTTTTCTTTTTTTCTTTTTACTAAAACATTAGTAATGTTTTTTAAAATAATGGAAATGGGTATTTTTGTTAAAATTGACGAAAATGGACCGATTTTACTAAAACACGTACAGTTGATGCCGTTTTTAGGAGAAACTCAGAAAAAACACATTCAACTCAATGCACTAAAAAATCGCATCCAGGTCAACGCGTTCCCCCCTCTCCAACGATCACTTCCAACGGCTATTTCAAATAGTCATTACCCCCCAACAATAAAAAAAAACTATAAACCCCTCCCCTATTAATTTCTCACAATTCTCTCTTAAATCTCTCAAAATTTTCAATCAACTCTAAAAATCTCTCAAATTCTCAAAATTTTTCCTAAATTCTATTTTTATTATATTTTTTATTAATATTTTCAAGAAGTACTTTTTTTTTATTAAAAATTTCTTCGTGTTCTATATAATTTAGCAATGGCTAGGTCTCTAATCCGTCTTGATAACAAGCACATTTTCATCAATCAATTGCAAATGGTAAGAATAAATTTTAATTTTTTATTTCATTATTATATTTTAACTTAATATTTTTTTAATAATTTTTACGTAAATAGGCAGAATATCGAATTTTACAATGTCATATTCGTAATCTACCCATCTTCCATCACCCTTGATCAAAACATACTTGAGGGAAGTCGGTTTTTGGCACGTAGCCCTTGTAAGTAAGGGATGTAAGTTGGACTCGAAACTCATAAGCGCGTTGGTGGAGAGGTAGAAACCTGAGACGCACGTATTCCATCTTCCATGCGGTGAGTGTACTATCATTTTGGAGGATGTGCTTGCAGTTAGGGTTACCCGTGGATGGGTCGGTAGTTATCGGGTCTATTCAGTCTGTTGATTGGGGAGTCGTATGTTTAGATCTTTTGTGTGCAGTCCCGAAGATAATTTACGGAGGTCGAATCAAAATGGCTTGGATACGAAGAAATTTCGAGGAGTTGGTTAAGGATTGGACTAAAGTCCAAAGAGAACGATACGCTCGAGCGTCCGTCCTTCAAAACATCGGGGGTATCTTGATGCCGGATAAGTCACAAAATCTTGTCCATCTAAGGTGGTGCTGAAACTTGTTGATTTTAAAGGAGCAGGCGAACTCAGTTGGAGGTTCGCCGTGTTGGCGACATTGTACCAGGAGATGTGTTGGACGACGTAACTAGCAAAAATAAAAATTGGTGGTTGCCTTTTACTACTACAATCATGGGCCCAGTTCCAATTTTCATTTTTATGTCCTCGAACGAACTACCCATATACATTCTCACTCGTAACAAGGTTAAATTCAGTAGATATCCCCATGATTAAATTGATTTAAATTAAAATTATTATGCTAATAAGTTATTTAAATAGGTGGAACCATGTGTCAAGTCACGTGGGATTACCCACCGAGCTTCAAGATATATGACTTCTATTAGACCAACGATCAGAAGAGGAGATATGTATTTATTTAATTTTGAAATATATACAAATAATGTAGTCGATTTCGTATTTAGTAGTATATATATAACTAATGTTTTTATCACATTAATATAGTTTAAACGGACACCATACGAGGATTCATGTAACACCATACGAGGACAAATACATTATAATTTACTATAAATTGATCAGTTAAAACAAATCAACTTTTATTTTTGTAATGATTTTCAAAAGGTTATAAATACGAATGTAATAATGACATTTAAAAGCTTAAAAGTAATATGAATAAAACCTATGAATGTAAGTAAAAAGAATAACAAAATATCAAAATCCCAAATTTGAATTTACATCCCAATCTCAAATATTAAGAAAACCCAAGACAATCCGAATAATGAAATATAAATATAAAGACATAAGATCCTCCGATTACCAAGTCGTCTAAATCCGAATAAATCTATAAGAGAAATTAAGGGGGATTGAGCTAAAGAGCCTAATGTGTCTCTAAAGTAATCACAATATCACAATAGTTTTCACAGAACATTTTAAATAAGCACACAGCATGTCATAACTCAAATGCAATAGAATCACAAGCACAATTCAATGCACCTAATCAGCAGCATACCAACACAGTGTGGAGAGGTTCCCCAGAATCCCTCCCCATCAAATCGTCACCAATCACAGTGGTTTTACTATCAGCCATTTGAAGGGGTGATAACCACGTCTTCCACTATACAACCCAACCCATTAGCACACAATGGTATGATAACACATGAGTCTTAGCCTCAATTGCAATCTCATGATAATAAATTCGAGAACACAATGTAGTACACATGATATTTAAAATATTCACAATCCGACAGATATGCATGGAAAATCAACATGTATTACATAACACAGAATAAGGTCACACTGATAACACATCTCATAATAACATCACACAACGAATATATAGCATAGGTAGAGACACCTCAAGCGGGCAAAAGCTCTAACGTCGTGGAGAACGCCTTAAATCTAACTTCGAGTCTAGCTATATTAGAACCTACGAGAATAAATTCTTCATTAACTCTATCACTATGCCACCTACTAAACACAACACTAAACTGAATAACGAATACTCACATGTAACTATTGGAGCATATGTAGGGGCAATCTGCACAGGTGGAGGAGGTAACTTGTCATTCTTAAAATCGTGATTTCCTACACACAAAATCTCCCGAGTTAAATCCTTTATTCATTTTTTCTTAGAAATTACTACGTACAATAACATATAAATAGTAAAACGAGCCTTTTGGATTCAAATTTGGTGAAACAGACTACGAATTTAGAATTAGGACGTCGACAAAATGTCAAGGCAAGATTGTTCCAAAAAGTTAACGGTCAACGGTTCGGGTCAACGGGTTGGGTTTGGATTCGGGTCGGGTCATAGGTCCATGGTTTGGGTTCTAGTTGGGCCGCAAATTGGGCTCACTGCAACGAGCTTAAGGTTTGGGCTAATTAGGATTCAGTTTGGGTCGGTTCATTGGGTTCAAGGTGGTAGGCTTCAAGGATGGGTTAAAGGATATTGGGTTCTCACTTGGGCTCACAAGCATTGGTTTAAGCCTGGGCTTGATTTTGGGCTCAAAAATTGGGTCAACCCAATGGGTTTAGCTTAAACAACCCAACTCCTAGAATCTTTGCAATAGTCGAAATTAGGGTTCCCAAACCCTTGACGACACCGTCGTCGAAACCACAACGAAACGGTGCAAGTGCTCGCCGAAAATAAAACGATAGGATCACTTGAACGGCCCCAATACAAAGAACCACCTACCAGCACCAAGAATATGCGACGGAGCACAATGAGAGAACGAAGGCTGAACGATTTTAACACTGTGCCTCACGAGCGATAGACGACGAGAGGGGTTTGAAGAGTGGGTTTAGTCCATAAGATGACGATGAGCACAATGGCGATAGCGGTGTGGCACATGAACGACGGTAGGGAGTTCGTTGGAGCTTGGTCGAGAAAAGTAAAGAAAAGAAGAGATGAGGGCTTGAGAGAAAACGGTTAGGGAAAAAGAAAAAGGGAAATAGGAGTTCAAAAGTCAAAACAAAAAGAAAAGGGGTTTTTATATCAAGCAAAAAAGGTAAATTGCACAAAGAGACTCTAAATAATCAGGGTTTCCAAATTAGACTCAACTTTCACAAAAAAATCAACTTCATCCCAAAGTTTTTCTATGATCACAAATTAGTCCTTAAAAACCCAATTTAGCCCTAGAACTTTAATAAAAGTTTAATTTAGTCCCTAAGATTCGTAAAAATTCCAATTTAATCATTAATATAAAATTTGGGCTGTTTCAATTCTCCCCCCAAGAAGAAATTTCGGCCTCGAAATTTTTTTGGACCAAAGAGATATGGATATTAGGCTTTGATGACGACTTTTGACAAAATAAGAAAGCTCATTCAAAATTTCCTCTAGTTCAACAAGAGGTGAAGGATCACTAACAACCCTAACATTATAGCCTTAAGCTCAACCTCGGTCGTGACTAGTCATGAGTCTAGAACTCCTACGAGGTGCCATAGTAAGACTATCTACAGGTAACAATAATCACTAAAGTAGGATTTGATACTGGAGTCTCAGATTAAATCTCAACTTAGAATTTTCAAAGTAACAAGATAAATTATATGATAATAGTTTTATCAAAAATCCCTATTTACCCCAAAACTTTTCAAACGCATGTAAAAAGTCAAAAATCAACTGTTATGAGCCTTACAGTCTGAGGGTTGAACTCAGCTCTGATACAACTAAATGTAACCCCTTTTACTCGACCTAAAAAATATGGCTCGATCTAGAGGGACACTGTTGTAATTTCACCCTCAAGAAAACCATTTAGACACAAATACATTATAATATACGATAAATTGATTAGCAAAACAAATAAACTCTTATTTTTGTAATGATTTTCAAAAGGTTATAAATACGAATGTAATAATGACATTTAAAAGCTTAAAAGTAATCTGAATAAAACCTATGAATGTAAGTAAAAAGAATACCAAAATATCAAAATCCCAAATTTGATTTTACATCCCAATCTCAAATATTATGAAAACCCAAGATAATCTGAATAATTAAATAAAAATATTAAGACGTGAGATCCTCTGAGTACCAAGTCGTCTAAGTCCAAATAAATCTATAAGAGAAACTAAAGGGGATTGAGCTAAAGAGCCCAATATGTCTCTAAAGTGCAAACAAACACAATCACAATATCACAATAGTTTTCACAAAACATTTTAAATAAGCAAACATCATGTCACAACTCAAATGTAACAGAATCACAAGCACAATGCAATGCACCCTATCAGCAGCACACCAACACAGTAGAGAGGTTCCCTAGAACCCCTTCACATCCAATCGTCACCAATTGTAATGGTTTTACTATCAGCCATTTAAAGGGGTGATAATCACGTCTTCCACTATATAACCCAACCCATGAGCACAAAATGGTATGATAACACATAAATCTCAGTCTCAATCGCAATCGTAATCTCATGATAATAAATCTGAGTACACAATGTAATACACATGATATTCAAAATTTCCATAATTCGACAAATATACATGGAAAATTAACATGCGCTACACAACACAGAATAAGGTCACACTGATAACATGTCTCATAATAATATCACACAAATAACATAATAACGAGTAATATCACATAACGAATATATAGCATAGACAAAGACACACCTCAAGCGGATAGAAGCTCTGACGTTGTGGAGAACGTCTCCCACGCTCAGATCTAACTTCGGATTTAGCTGTATTAGAACTTACGAGAATAAATTTTTCATTAACTTTATCACCATGCCACCTATTAAACACAACACTAAACCGAATAATGAATACTCACGTGTAACTATCAGAGCTTGTGCAGGGGCAATCTGCACAGGTGGAGGAGGTATCTCGTTGTTCTCAAAATCGAGATCCCATACACATAGAATATCCCAAGTCAAATCCCTTATTCATTTTTCTTAAAAATTACTAAGTACAATAACTTATAAATATTAAAACGAGGCTTTCGGGTTCGAATTTGATGAAACTGGCTACGAATTTGAAAACAGGACATCAAAAAAATGTCAAGGTAATGTTGGTCAAAGAAAGTCAATAGTCAAAGTAAGTGATTAATAGTCAATGGGTTAGGTTCGATTTCAGGTCGGGTTACAAGTCCACAGTTTGAGTACTAGTTGGGTCACAAATTAGGCTCACTATAATGGGCTTAAGGTTTGGGCTAATTGGGCTTCGATTTAGATCGGTTCAATGGGTTCAAAGTGTTGGGCTTCAAAGATGGGTCAAAGGGTATTAGGTTCTCACTTGGGCTCACAAGCATTGGTTCAATTCTGGGCCTGATTTTGAGCGCACAAATTTGGTCAACCCAATGGGTTTAAGGTTTGCCTCAACAACCCAACTCCGATCATCTTTACAATAAACGAAACTAGGGTTCCCAAACTCTTAACGGTGCCGTTACTGGAATCACAGCGGAGCAACGCAAGCGCACAGCAAAAATAAAATGATAGGACCACATGAATGGCTCCAACGTAAAGAACTAGCTACCAGCACCAAGAATACGCGTCAGAGCATAAGGAGAGAACGAAGGCAGAACGTTTTTAACACTGTTCCTCACGAGCAGTCAAGGATAAGAGAGGTTTGAAGAGTGGGTTTGGTTAGCGAGATGACGATGAGCACAATGGCAGTGGTAGTGTGGCATATGGACGATGGTATAGAGTTTGTCGGAGCTTGGTCGAAAAAAGAAAAGAAAGGGAGAGATGGGGGTTTGAGAGAAAACGACTAGGGAAAAAGAAAAGGGGAAATCAGAGTTCAAAAGTCAAAACAAAAAGAAAATGGGTTTTTTAATCAAGCAAAAAGGGTAAATTACACAAAGAGACTCCAAATAATTAGGGTTTCCAAACTAGACCAACTTTAAAAAAAAATTCAACTTCATCCCAAAGGGGAATTGAGAGTTCAAAAGTCAAAACAAAAAGAAAATGGGTTTTTAAATCAAGCAAAAAGGGTAATTTACACAAAGAGACTCCAAATAATTAGGGTTTCCAAACTAGATCAACTTTCACAGAAAATTCAACTTCATCCCAAAGTTTCACTAAAATCACAAATTAGTCTTTAAAAACCCAATTTGGCGCTAAAACTTTAATAAAAGTTCAATTTAGTCCCTAAGATTCGTAAAATTCCAATTTAATCCTTAATATAAAATTTTGGTTGTTACAATTCGAAAATTCGAGTAGTAATCTCCGAGGAATTCTTTGTGAATCCTAACACTTGGCAGGTTAAGGACTCATGGGTAGTGTACGTTACGATTGAGAAGCACGAGACTAATAAAATATTACGCAATTTGGATTTCGATAGTCGATTCCTGTGGCACCTCAATACCTTTTTGATTTGCATCGTATCGACTTGCGACGACCGGATGAGAATTGGTCGATATTCCACCCCCAACATATTAAGATGTGGAATAATCAATAAGCTTTTTACCTCTCATGAATCTATTATCATTCCAGATTTAGCATGCGATCCGAGGTACATGCCATGTTTTAGGATCCATGGCAAGCCATATTTGTATGAGGAAGAGGCGAGATGTCGGCATCCTCATATGAGTAGGCCACGACGACCCCCTTTAAATCCAAATCGTGGCAGGACTAGTCCATCATTAGTGCCCACATAGGAATCGACTTTGACGGCCTCAACACTGATGCCCACACCACACCTCGTTCAGTATGTACCGTCTTATTCTAGTGCGTATTCTAACTCTTTGTTTTTCACACAAGCACAATATGTTGCACCACTATTTCCTACCTCTAGTCCTATGACATGTTGGACTACTGGTTATTCTTCCCTGATATGGCACACACCCAGGCCATCTAATTTCCCAATGACCCCGACGTCGATAATGATGTATAGTTCATCTATGTATGAGGCACCGACAGAGAGTCTTCTCGTTGTCCCATCAGTTTATAGGACTCAACATAGTTATGCTCATTCACCGTTTGTGACGCAAACACCTTCGGGATCTTTGTTCTATCAAGATGTGACATTTGTCCAACCAGTTATTTATATACCGGAGGATGCACGATAACAATTAAGAATACAATTATCGTAATCAACTGAAGGTGAAGAAGTGGAGTAACCGAGATCACAACCCTACCTAAAAGCTGAACCAAGAAGGAATCT
This sequence comes from Kokia cookei, assembly GCA_039519145.1. Lineage (NCBI taxonomy): Eukaryota > Viridiplantae > Streptophyta > Magnoliopsida > Malvales > Malvaceae > Kokia > Kokia cookei. The sequence continues at coordinate 11,818,432 of CM076910.1, forward strand.
AACGCGTAATCATCGACTACCTTGATTGGAACAGATTCTGTTCGGCATATGCATTAATTAATTTTATATTGTATCAATGATTTTTATTATCATTTTACAAAATTAACATTGTATCATTTAAGAAAATGGTAGTTGAAATTTGTTATCATTTTACAAAATTAACGTTCTAATTTGTTATAATTTTACATGAAAATCTAATATTTGTTATTATTTCATTGAACCACGCGTTTACATATTATAATGGAATTGATATATGTTTTCTAGTTTGCTTAATCATTTCGATGTGGACATGACGACATTGTATGGCTTGGGTTCCTACACCAATTGCATAACATCAGTTGGTTTGACCTGTGTCGAATATCCATGTTGTTGCATATTGAAGTCGACGTTGGTCGACCTTTTGGTTTGTGATGTAATCTTCTATCGGGTGACAACTTAAATGGAGTAAGCGATACATGTGACCACTTACATTCATCTAGGATTGGTAGGAATACGTGTCTTCACATGTTATACAAGTTTTTTAATTTGTACACTTCGTCAACAAAGTTGCAATTCCATGAGCGCATGGAAAATGAAGTACGTCAAATCTCCCACAGTCGCAATTCCTATTTCTCAGGTGTACACGGTATTGTCGCCTAGTAGTACCTTAGTTCGGTCTATCGAACTCTGTTACTCGAAACCATAAGTCGTCGCGCGAGTGACAAACTAAGTGCATGAAATTGGCTAATGTCTTACCTTACTTAATTTGTTCCAATACAGCCGAGCATCATACATAGCCTCCCTGCAATTGCCCAGCATAACTCACCGCTCGCTTTGGGACCAATTATTCCAAACAGAATTATATCTCTTTCACAACTGAGGTTATCGACAAATGACACGTTCCTTTTAAAATAGAATTGATGCATTCCACTAGGTTTGAGGTTATGTGGCCATATCGTAGACCCCCATCGTAGGATTGTGTTCATTGTTAAAGAGGTACCGTGCCCTTACCTCATTAGTTGATCGTAAGATTTTCAACATCTCATGAAAATGGTCCTTTATGATCTCGTACACTGTCAATTGAAGTGGATAGTGATGATTACATACCAAAGAAAATAAAAATAAACAGAATATTACAAACCAAATAATATTGGTGGCGATTACATACCCATGTTGGTCAGTTGTGATCGCTTAGTAGTAAAGCGATATTTTTGGTAATAGTTGGACTCAATGTGCCTTAGACAATACCGATGGTGTGTACGGTCCTAGAGGCTTCCCTGTCATTCAATTGCGGATAGTATTCCAATTCCCCAACTCAGATGATGCATATATCAGGTTGGGGGCAAACATGCCTCTTTAACCTAGATAGAAAGAAATCTCAATCATCTATTGACTCCTCCGATGTTATTGCAAACGCAATTTGAATGATCCTTCGATTTTGTTCAACCATTCGAAATCATAATATTCAAATTCAACTTAAAATCAAGAATTTACTAATTTTATAATTGAAATCATAGTTTTCAATTAAAAACATAATCTTTTAAATACTAATTAAATCTTTCAAAATCATAAAAAATAAAATTAATATAGCTTGATATAGTGAATCAACTACTAATGGCAAGCTTGAATATACATGGTCTATCAAGTTGACAACTTAAGTTTCCTAATCTGAAATTCACATAACTTTTGACTTAGTTAACCATTTTTTATTCCGTTTTCACATGAATGCTCACTGCTTCACAAGCTATCATTTGAGATAATTTTAAACAAAATGGCCAATGTTTTCTTCCTCTCCTTCACTTTGGCCGAAACTTACTATAAAATTATCTAACTATTTTTGTTTCATTTTTACATTTCTAACAAGTTTGAAACCGTCTCCTAATCATTATCCATAAAAAAACATACACATTTCACTTACTTTTATAAGCTTTGAAGTTCCATCAATATCCTTTAATGACAACTTTTAATACATTTGATAAAACAAAAAACTATTGGTACATATACGTAACACAAGTTTCAAAGATTCAAAATCTATGAAAAGTTTGAAGAAAAACATAATCTTTATCTAATTACAAATCAGATGAGATACGACTAACGGTAGTAAAAGATATTTTATTTCGGAATTAAAAGAAAAAACGTAGCAAAAAGTTGGGAATATAAAAGATAGGCACCATGCGTTTCACTCTACTTTTCGCTGCTTTCAGTTCTTGGCTAATGACTCTATCTCTTTAGGTGCTCTCTCTTGTTCGCGGGTCTTTTCTTTACTGGTAAATTTCTAAGGTTTTCACTTCTTCTATTTTATTCTAATTCTTGTTTTTACAAATAAGCATTATTAATCAAAGGTCTTTGCTTTAATTTGTAATTAAATAAAATATCTTTTATATCTTTTAATTATGTAGATTAGGATTCAAAATCTATGAAAATTTTGATGAAAAACATATACTTCAAATTTGGAGGAAAAAATGATAAATATTATATTTTTCTTCAAACTTTTCATAGATTTTGAATCTTTGAAACCTTTTTTACATGTATGTACCAATAGTTTTTTGTTTTATGAAGTGTATTAAAAGTTGAGATTAAAGGATATTGATGGAACTTGTAAGCTTATAAAATTGAGTGAAATGTGTATGTTTTTGGATGGAAAATGATTAGGAGATGGTTTCTAACTTGTTAGAAGTGTAAAAAAGAAACGAAAATAACTAGATAATGTTATAGTAAGTTTCAGCCAAAGTGAAGGGGAGGAAGAAAACTTTGGTCACTTTGTTTAAAATTATGTCAAATGATAGCTTGTGAAACATTGAGCATTACTATGAAAATGAAATAAAAAATGGTTGACCGAGTCTAAAGTTATGTGAATTTCGGATTAGGAAACTTAAGTTGTCAACTTGATAGACCATGTATATTCAAGCTTGCCATTAGTAGTTGATTTACTATATCTAGTTATATTAATTTTATTTTTATTACTTTGAATGATTTAATTAGTATTTAAAATATTATGTTTGGAATTGAAAACTATGATTTCAATTATAAATTAGTAAATTCTTGATTTTAAGTTGATTTTGAATGGTTAAACAAACACAAGCATGAGTATGTTTGATTAAAAGTAAAAATTTTTATATTATATGATTTATGGTTTTTTATATGTTTAAATTGATTGTCATGTTGGAATACTAATTCTTTTGAATCGATTGCTTATATGTTTAAATCGATTGTCATGTTAAAATATTGCTTCTTTTGAATCGATTGTTACATAGCACTTCTAATTTTAGCTTGGCTCCGCCACTTTATAGTTGAAGGACCAAATTAATAATTAATAATTTAGATTAACATTTCATATAATCACTGTAACACCCATATCCCGTATTCCATCGTCGGAATAGGGTTATGAGGAGTTACTACACACATCGTAACATTTTCATAACATACAGTATTTAAATACAGAATTTCATTTCAATTAATTTAGAAATAATTCAATATAATATTAAACATACATTTACGGGCTTTAAATCGTTGCCTCAGGGCCCTTAAAATAGTTTACGAAATACGGAACAATTTAGAACATTTTAGGCAAAACTAAAACTTTTGCCTTACAGGCGCCACATGGTCGTATGGCTCCTCAATACGCCCATGTGTCCTGCACGCCCATGTGGCTCCTCTACAAACCCGTGTGTCCCGCACACTTATGTGGCTCCTCTACACGCCCGTGCATCCCACACACCCATGTCTTAGCCTGTGTGCCAGATCATGTAACTCACAAGCTAGGTACACTCGCCCTTGTCTCAGCTCGGGTGTTAACCCGTGTGAAGCCTACACCTAACACACTCAAGGCACATGCTCGCATGGGTTGCCTGTGTGCAGACCGTGTGTGCCTAAAATTCACCTCAATCAAGCATGTTTCATACCAAAATTCACAAGCAAATACACAATCTCATAACTATGAGTATGACTATGAGTAATTCTTGATCTATTCCATATTCATACATGTATGTTTATATATTTCCATAATTTTCCATTCAATGGGATTTCCAAATACTCATATAAGAATATAATTAAAACAAAATAACATACTCAAATAAACTGACAAATACATAAATACATCATTCTACCTTTCATCACATCATAATTTAAATCCATTGTATTATTCAACTATGTCTAATATCTATGATACATTTCTTAATACTCAACCAACCATTTTAAGTGTATATAATTGGATATCAACTTAATTAATAACATAACTAAATAAATAATTAAAGCTCGAGTTTTTAGGACTACGAACTTACCAAAAGTTTACATTAGATTCCGATAATTGAGTCAATTATTTGTCCACTTTCTCCTTTTCCCGATTAACAGTTGATCTGATCGTTTCTTGATCTAAATATGATAATTTAATTTAATCAATTACTCAATAATCATAATCACACATTTAACCATTAACATTTTGTATTTATTCAACTTATTTATTGCTACAAATAACAAAACCAATCAATTCTATATTTATATTTATTGCTCAACCAACCGAATATATATATATACACAACTATATAATTCCCAAAACAGTTCTTAAACTTTTAAAATTCACCAATCTTTACCATGCTATTTTAGTTTTTGAAACCCCCTCCCTAAAAATTGATTCCATCATAATCCATCATACCAATTTAACTAAAATATCAAATGAATTTAATACTAACTCTCCATTTTTTTTTCAGCACACAAATATGCAAGAAAATCAGCCCCTTGTATGCCAAAATTTCACTCAACCACATCATGTTCAATTTAATTATTCAAATAAATTACTACATTTATAAAATATGGCATTTTCTTAACAAAAATCTCTTCATAAAATATCTATGCATAAAAATTCACTAACACATCCCAAAAACCTTATATATTCATCAATGGAATGATCTAATACTTCTAACAATTTCACTTTCTAACCCATGGATTAGCTTGAGTAAGCTATTTCAAACTCAAAAACATAATCAAAATGAAAAATCAATTTAAATAGTACTTACATGCAAGCACTTCAAGACCAAAACTCACTTAACAACGGCTTCTTTTTCTTTCCTTCTTTTCCAGGTTCGGCAGCCCCAAGAAGATGACTCCCCCCATTTTGTTTCTTTTCTTTTATTATTTCTTCCATTTAATTAATTAATTACTCAATTATCCTTACTTTAAAATTCAAAAGTCAACTAAACTAGTCCTAAATTGTCCACCAACATTTCTCATGGTTCAATTTCCACTTAGATCCTCCAACTCCAAATTTACTAACTACTTATTACTTTTAACTAATGGAACGTACTTTTCAAATTTTTTTACAGTTGAATCCTTTTTAACTAAATACCCAATCAACTCCAAATTTTTCTTAACCCGATTTATATGCTACTCTATTCCAATTAATTAAACATAATTAATTTGAAATTCTTGGACTCATAATTCGAAATTAAAGTCTCACAACCAACGTTTCCAACACCGCAAAATACGGGTCGTTACAACTTAAACACGAGGAATGACAGTTGACCTAGGGTTTAGAAAAAACAACCATGTAAAGCTATAAATAGGACCTTTAGCACTAGTGTTTACACACAATTATGTAGCCTTTAATTTTCAATTTTAGTTTATTTATTTTTAGCTTTTGAAAAGAGACTATAGAAACTCGCGTAAACAATTGAGGAATTTTTCTCGACAGATAGCTTAATACAATTTAGTTTCTTTTTCATTCAATTCTTGATTTACATGTTTTCATATATTATATCATTGATTAATAAAGAAACCATGAGGAACTAATTCCATTTTGGGGACTTAGGGAGTGGACGTATGAATATTTGATTGTTGTGTATAGGGATTTTACCTTTCGGATCAGCTCATTGGGAAAGGAAAAGCATCAAATAAACACTAGGCCTGACAACCCTAAAAAGTCATCTAGGAGGGCATGAACCCAAAATTGATATTGCCCATCCGTGAACACCTTTTCCCCAAACCAGTTTAGATTATGACATCTAGCAATAAGTAATCTCTATCGGCTCACTAAATCAATAGAAGATCGAGAGATCCAACTGGGGTAGTGACTAGTTAATTGAAGGAAAATCCCTAAAACCCAACAATTGAGGAAATCATATGTAAGTGACTTAATCTCCCCAAAGACGTTTATAATAATTTTTACATCTCATATTTACTTTATTTTATTTTATTTTGATCTTTTTATTTTTATGCTTTCAACAAACTCTCTTATTTTCAGTCGTACTATAAACCTTAAAACTAGTACTAATTAATTTTATTCTTTACAGGAATTCTATTTACCATCGCCTTAAGCCTCATTTGGGTACGATCCTCGGAATACTTCCAAGTGTTCCGTTGTAAAGCACACTATATTTACAACCTGACTTGTATACTTGCGGAAGTCGAAATCTACACTGACCGGGAGTACGTTCGGGAGCGGTCAAGTTGTTGGTGTCGTTGTCAGGGAGGTTATGCTTTAGTAAATTTTATTCTTTCATTGCTTATTAAATAATTAGGAAACTTTCAAGATATAGATATGATTTTATTTTATTTTCTTTGCTCTTAGTTAATTTCTTTTAATCTATTCTTTAATAAAAAATGATATAAAAAAACATTAGGAATGTTCTTTAATTTAGAATGGTTACAGTCTAGTATTGCTAGACCATCGATTTATCAAAATCATTTTGAATTAAATCGATCTTTAATATCTTGGATTACTAACAATATTATGTTTTCTGACCCTTTAACAGAGGATCCTCTTGTATTTTTACGGAAATTTGAGGCCATTTGTAGCATAGTCTCTTACTCCAAAGTCGCCTCAAGTGTGGTCAGATTCTTGTTGATCCCGTTCGCTTTAAACGGAAAGGCTAAGTTATGATTGGATTCTTTAACTCCAAATACTATTACTACTTGGGAAGAATTTGTACATACGTTCTTCAGCGAATGATTTCTATGCCCAAGATTATGCAGGGATATATACAAATGTTTCATTTCATGCAAATGATGACGGAAACATTGGGACAAGCCTAGGTTAGGTTCAAAACGATACTTCGATCCATATTAGGAGGAGAAATTCGTATTTCTATCCAGCTTCAACACTTCTATGACGAGTTGAGTACAGAAAATAGACTTAAAGTGGATATAATGACTAGAGGAAGAATTTGGACTAGGACATGGCAAGATGTTATAGACATATTGGAGGTTGCAAGCGCAAATGAGATATTCTGGGAGGAACAAGTGGAACCTTTAGGAGAGATTAGCAATCTTGTCTGCAACGAACTTATTACCAATCAATCAAAAGAAGAAGATTCCGAAGATGAAGAAATTATGGAAGAAGAGACAACTGAGGAACCTCTAAATGCTCAATTAGAGTGGTGGGAGCAAAGCAAAAGGGTGGTGGATCAATCAATGCTAATGAGTACTAAGATAATACCATAAATTGTAAAGCCACATGAAGTGGAGCTGAAACCATTGCTAGAACATTTGAAATATGGATTTTGGGTGAGAAAAATACTTTACCTATTATACTTGCATCAGGATTAAGTAACTCAAAAGAAGTAACTTTGTTAGAAATACTCAAGCGTCATAAGAAGGCTATTGGCTGGACGATCACTGATATAAAAGGGATAAATCAAGCATTTTTTCAACACAAAATATGATTGGAAGAAGGTAAAAAAACTGTTGTTGATGCACAGAGACAACTTCATCTAGCTATGAAAGAGGTGTTGAAAAAGGAACTAGTAAAATGGTTAGATGCAGGGATAATTTATGTAATCTCTTATAGTGAATGGGTAAACCTGACACAATGTGTACCAAAAAAAGGTGGGTTGACAGTTGTCGAGAATGATCACAATGAGCTAATCCCTACAAGAACAGTTACCGGATGGAGAGTTTATATTGATTATAGAAAATGAAATGATGCAAAAAAAAAGGATCACTTTCCACTACCTTTAATTGATCAAATGTTAGACCGGCTGGCAGGTAAGGAGTATTACTGTTTTCTATATGAGTATCATCAATCCCAATACTTCTTGATGATTAGGAGAAAACAACTTTTACATGCCCTTTTGGGACTTATGTTTTTAAATGTATGCCTTTTGGACTTTGTAACTGATCGCTCTATGAACGTCACAACAGTTGTGCAAGAGAACACTTGTCAATGCAAGTATAGTTAATAGATTTTAGCTATCAGATATCGATCCCACATAGATGGTTGTTTATGCTATAATTGTCGAAGCAATTAGAATTATAATAAAAGAAGTTGTAAGGAATAATGTCAGTGCAATTAAATCAAAGTCTGCAGAAATAAATGAAATTTAACTATTGGAGCAAATTTTGTAAAACTGCAATACAATATATCAAAGCAAATTAATAAGAAAATATAATGAAATTTTGAAGATAATTTGTTAATGCAATTAAAGAAAATTAAAGAAGTAAAAACAATGATTATGCAATGGAGAGGATCCTTGACTTGATAAGTCGACAATCACTAAATGTAACTAAAAGGTAAATGATAGATAAATTGTCGCTGCAATTAAGCTTAATGAGATCTTACTCACTTCGACTTCTCTGTTTATCCAAGACCCAAACACTCACATTAACCACACCTTCCAATGCTGATAATGCTTTACATTCGAGAACAAGTGACCAGAATTCCTTCGTGTCTCAAGCAACTTTTGTTGTCTTGCTTGTTAATTTAACTTGTCACTGCACTTTCAAGTGTCAACAACTATAACAACACTTCCGTGATCAATTAATTAAATCCAAAGATAAACAGGTATGAGGAATTGAATAGAAATCAATTTAGATCTAAAATTAAAAGGTACTTCCATACACAATTAAGTTCATCAGAATTTATCAGCATTTGAGAGGAAATAAAGAACAAGTTAAAGCATTCTATTCCTAGCCTACTAGAACTCTTCCCTAATGTTCCTCTTGTGTCGCACTTAGAACACTCCTCGTTAGGAGCAGATGCTGCCTTCTCATCGCAGTTAGTTAACCCTTCAAGAAATTAAGCTGCCATGGAAGCAAGCTTAAGAAAAATTAGTAAAACAGAATTGATTTTTGTCACGAGCTTGATTATCTCTCTCCTTTCTCTCTCTCCTCAATATTTATCTTTAATGCCCAGTACAGATGTCCTCCTTCTCTCAGATCTAACTTCCTTGCAGCTGTACAAGTTAATTAATCCAACTGTACACTCACGCATATCTGGTATATGCAACAAGCAGTTACAAGTTGTCGCGACATTTTTGGATTTTAATTTAGATTTTAATTTGCTGCAACAACCTTGATATCCTCATGCAATGATACTTCTGGATATGTTCATGCATCAATATTCTTAGGTGCAATTTGGAAATGCTAATGTAGTGACAGATTAGGGCACAATCTGGATTTTAAATTGCGACGACAACCTTGAACATTTTCCTACTTTAATCTTTTAAGACAGATCTCTGCACTGACATTTCAAGGCTCAATACTGAACACTAAATGTGGCGACATTAGTAGCAAAAGTAGGCCAAAATTAAAGAAAACTAAACCAGACATCACTGACTTAGAAAATGCAATTACTTAAAAAGCTAAAAATGCATGCTACACATGATATAATGGGAATAAATTATACTTTAAATAAGGGAAATTAATGGTATTTTCTAATGCTATCACACCCCAAACTTGAGTTTTTACTTGTCCTCAAGTAAACAAAAGCTAGAAAGGTCATAGCAAAAGTCTTGTCAAAGCAATAATCATTCTAGCAACTTGAATTTTCTGAGATCCTAATGTATAAATTACATTTACATAATAGAAAATTGCATCGACAATTTATAGGTATGAATAATCAAAACTGCAACTTCACCAATGCTAGCATCATGCTCTAATCTTAAATTCTCTTGATCGACATAGCATTTATTATATAAACATATTGTTTTTTCTTTTCTTTTCCCTTTTTTCTTTTTTTTTCGACTGAGGGATGTCGTTGCATTACTATACCCTTATTCCTGAGAAGTGACGATGGGGTGTACCAAACCCCCAAGGAGTATGTGATTGCGCTGACACACACTCTTGTAGTGACAGCCTTTGGCTAGATTACTTTTTCTAGCACTTGCATTGGAGTGTTTCCCCTTGATAAGTCATAATGCACCCACATTGGAGTGTCTTTTATTAATAGTTCTAATTATATATATATAGCTGCAGATGGTAAATTATTCCAAGATTCAAATAATGATTCTACTCATTTATTACTAATGCAATTTCAACCATTCATCCAATAATAGAGGGATACAACATTCAATCACGTTCATCCAATTCATGTATTAGTATTTCACATAATTCAAGAATTAAGCATCAAACGAAAAATTTGTATCCACATTTTTCATAACCTTGCATGCTTTCATCAAACTAAAAAGGAAAAAAAAATTAGAAATGTGGGTGCAATTGCATTTTTAATCCATATACATTCCCCCAACTTAAAGTCTGCATTGTCCCCAATGCACTCACATTAATATATAAATATACATGGAAATGCAACTACAATGCAAATACGTCATTAAATAAAATACAAGGATACTTAAAATGTGATGATAATGCAATTACAACTACATGATATGCTACTAAACTATGTTCTGAAAAAATTGAAAGACTAACTCAATGATGTGTAGTCGAAGATGTGGCTGCTTTGGTCTTTTTTTTCTTCTTGTGGTGCTTTTTCTTGCGCTTCTTCTTATTCTGGCGCTTGCGTTTTTGTTCTATTGGATCAACCGGATCGGTAGATTGCTCTTTCACCTTCGATTGTGTGTTGGCCTCATCGATGGTGATATCAGAAGGATGTATTTCAGCAAGGGGCGCCACATAAGGCACTATAACCAAAGGATTGAAATCCTCATTGTTGATTGCCTCAGCCTGATTTGCAACAAATTGCGCCAGATCGTCATTAACTGCACCCATAGCTTCGAATGCGGTGACAAATTCTTTAGAAAAATTTGTCGCAACAAAAATTTCCTCTTTTCTTCCTTCTTCCTTTTTTACTTCCTTCTCTTTTTTTTTCTTCCTCAATACCCACAGATTCCACAGTCATGTGTTCCTTAGCAGCATTGGCTTTCGTTTCAGCCATATTTGCTAAAATTCATCTTAAAAAAGGTTGGTAATATTGCGGAAGCAATCTTCAACATCCTTTGAATTTACATCCTAGTCCTCATCATCAAATCTGTGAACCGTATGCGGAGACTCGACAAATTGGTCATTTCCTTTTGAGGCAGCTCTTTCAGTTGATGGTGTAGCTTCTCTGATGATAGGAGGAAATACTGGGAATTCTGGTAGAGGATGTTTGCTAATGCTGTGTAATGTGCTGATAATCGCACTATTTCATGCCCTGGTGTAAGCATAGAATAAATTTTGCGATTGCTCCATGTCCTCAACTGTGGGGACAAGTTTGATTTGTTGCACATTGATTCTATCAGCCATCTGCTCAATTTCTTTAATTCTTCTCTATAATTGAGGATATGCGAGGGCATGAGGTTGTTTTGCTTCCTTCTTTTCTTTTCCTTTTTCTTTCTTTTGTGCAGCTTCTTTCACCACAAGGGTTTCCTTCCCCCTTGTCATGCGCTCAACCGAGACATCATTAATTGGTCCCTTATTTTCCAATAACTCTTCCTCCTCACAAGGCACAACACCCCTCTATTGACACAATTGCGTTATAAGAGAGGGGAATGGAAAAATACCTGTTTACTTTGTTGCACCTTCTGCAATCTCTCGATACAGGATTGTACCAACATCTATTCGGCGGCCTTTAATAATTGAATGTATGACAAACATTCTATCTAAAGTTACCGTGGTGCTATAAGTAAAAGGCAATAAGCGACAGTTGATAAAATGGAACCAAACCTTCCTCTAAACCGTGAGGAATCGACGATGCATTGTATAGTTGTTAGGGTTATTATCGGTCCAAACATCACTGTTAATGCATAGATCATTCATTAATAAGTCAGCACTCTCCTCCTTCAGTTGTTTTAGGAAGGCAATATGCTCATCTACCCCCTCAGCAATGTTATACAGGGCATTGATATGTGTAGCACTCCAGGGTACCAGTCCCTCTCGAACAAAGACAAACTCCTATTCCTTATCAATCAATTTGGCATAGAATTCCATAATGAGGGATGGAGAATATCCTTCAGGATGGTTGCAAAATGTTTCCCACCTTAAACGTGAGATAATCCGATAGACTTGTTTACTTGGCGTGAGTAGTGGTGAAAGTTGGAATCCTTGCTCCGGGTGGTAATTACCTTCAACAAATTGTTATGGAAGCGATCTTTGGCTATTTTTGTGAGAAACAATACTGGTTCGTTGGATGGCGACTGCTTTGCATTGCGAGCCACTATAGTAGAGGACTCAATGGTTGGTTTAGATGTGGTTTTTGATCCTCTTGTTCTTGCCATAACTGTATGATAGAAAGAGAATGAAAGTCATAGGAAATTTGAAGGTTGAAGAAAAGAGAATTTTGGAGCAACAATGGAGGTTATGGTTGTGGAGAACACCGTCGACTCAGTAGGGTCTTTTATAGGGAATGAAATTGAAGAGGCGTGATGGTGTCCATTATAGGGATAGGACGTTATGTTTGCATCCAATAAATGCAATGACACGGATTGTCTTTTTCCAAATCGATCCGACGGTTGGGGAATAAGGTGAATCAAATGATGTGATTCTTTTCTGAAATGTTTCACTGTGATGATTCAGCAAGTAAATTACGTCGACAAGTAGGGTTTTTTGTATGTCGACAAAAAGAGTAGCTTTTATTCCTGCAAAAGAACTAAAGAAAATAATTGAAATAAAATAAAATACGAAAAATAAATGGAACAAATGTAATAACAAGTTAAGAAAAAGTGACCAGATTAATGGTCTCGTTCTACTCGCGATCTTTTGGGCTGAGATAATGTTTCAATCGTTGGCCATTTACCTTGAATTAGTGGCCATCATTTAAGTCTTTAATTGTCACTGCACCATGAGAAAATGCTTCGACAACTTCGAATGACCCTGACCATTTGGAGTGCAATTTTCCAAGATTCAGTTTTAAACGTGAATTAAATAAAAGTACTAACTGACCTGCAGAAAATTGTCACCACAAGATAATGTTGTCGTGTCATCTCTTAGTTTTTTCTTTGTATATGGTAGCATTCTCATACGCATTTCATCGAATCTCCTCTAATTTAGAAATGTCTAAAAATCTCTTTCGTCCAGCAGCATCATAATCCATATTCACTTGCTTAATTTCCCACATGGCCTTATGTTCAAGTTCTACAAGCAAGTGACAAGATTTACCAAAAAAAAGCTGATACGACGACATTCTTAATGGTGTTTTGTACGCTGTGCAAAGCGCCTATAATGCATCATTGAGCCTTGAAGACCAATCTCTTTTAGATGGATTCACCAACTTTTCCAGGATATTTTTAATTTATCGATTGGATACTTCAATTTGGTCATTCGTTTGTGGATGATATGTGACACCATAACGCTTTAATGCGGTCGTAACTTAATTGTAATGAAAATGAGTGCCTTGGTCACTGATTAATACTCTAGGTGTGCCAAAGTGAGTGAGGATGTATGTGTTAAAAAACTACAACACTATCCAAGTATCATCTTTAGGGATAGCAATTGCTTCGACCCACTTGGAGACATAATCGACAGCCACCAAAATATAAACATTTCCAAAAGAATTAGGAAACAGTCCCATGAAATTCATACCCCAAACGTCGAAAAGCTCAACTTCAATAATAGGCTGTTGCAGCATCTCGTTGCGTCGAGATATCAATCCAGTGCGCTGACATTTATCGCATTATTGAAAAAAGTTGTGAGCATCTCGAAACAATGATGGCCAATAAAATCTCAACTGAAGGACCTTTCCAACAGTCCTAACACCACCAAAATGACCTCCATAAGGGACATCATGGCAATGCTTTAGGAAAGCAAGCATTCCTTCTTTAGGAACACAGTGATGAATAATATTGTCGATGCATACTTTGAACAAGTAGGGCTCATTCCAAAAGTACTTTGCAGCATTTCGAAGAAACCTTACCTTTCAATGACCAGTTGCACCTAATAATAGTCTGCCACAGACCAAATAATTGACAACATCCGCATACCATGGGGATGCATCGACAGCAAAGAGCTTCTCATCTGGAAATGCATCGACAATTTGTGAAGTATTTTCATCTTCACTCCTAAATTCCAAACAAGATAAATGATCTTCTACCTGATTTTTTTGTCCTTTTTTATCCTTAATTTCAACATCAAATTCTTGTAACAGCAGGATCCATCGAATCAGTCTCGGTTTGGCATCTTTTTGGCAAAGAGGTGTCTCAATGCAGAGTGGTCAGTATATACTGTGACTTTTGAGCTGACAAGACACAAACGAAACTTATCGAATTCAAAAACTACTACCAACAACTCTTTCTCTGTGGTTGTATAATTTACCTGTGCTTCTGTAAGAGTTTTTCTAGCATAATATACTGTATGAAATACCTTGACTTTGCGTTGCCCAAGCACTACACCTACTGCATAATCACTCGCATCACACATAACTTCGAATGGTTATGACCTGTCCGGTGCGACGATAGTAGGTGTCTGCACTAATTACTGTTTAATTTTTACAAATGCTTCCAAATAAGCAACATTAAATAGAAACTTTTTATTTTGCTATAACAGTGAGCAGAGAGGTTTTGCAACTTTTGAGAAATCTCAGATAAATCATCGATAGAATCCTACATGGATGAGAAAACTCCTTAATCCCTTGACAACAGTAGGTGGAGGAAACTTATCAATAATCTCCACCTTTGCCTTGTTTACTTCGATGCCCTAATAGGAGATACGATGTCCAAGGAAAATGCCTTTAGTTGCCATGAAGTGTCATTTTTCACAATTTAGTACTAGATTAATGTCCTTGCATTGCTTTAAAACTCTATCTAAATTGTCTGCACATTTATCAAAAGTGTGACTATAGACAAAAAAAAATCATCCATGAATACCTCCAACAACTCTTCAATCATATCGATAAAAATTGCCATCATGCACCTTTGAAATGTGGTTGGTGCGTTGCATAGACCAAATGGCATTTGGTGAAAAGCAAAGGTACCAAATGAACAAGTAAAAGTTGTTTTTGCTTGGTCCTCCGGTGCAATTGCAATTTGGTTGTAGCCAGAATATCCATCAAGAAAGCAGTAATAGGCCTTACCAACAAGTTTGTCCAGCATCTGATCAATGAAGGGAAGTGGGAAGTGATCTTTTTTTGTGGAAGCATTCAAACAGCGATAATCCATGCAAACTCGCCAACCTGTAGCAATGCGAGTAGGGATTAATTCATTATTTTCATTACTTACAACCGTAATACCACTCTTCTTTGGAACGCATTGGATTGGGCTCACTCATGTACTATCAGAAATTGGGTAAATAATGCCCGCATCCAACCATTTAATGATCTCTTTTTCTACTACTTCGTTCATTTTTTCATTTAACCTCCTTTGTTGCTCGATGGACTGCTTTCCCTTGTCCTTCAGCTTGATCTTATGCATGCAAAAAGAGAGACTAATGCCTCTAATATCCATAATGCTTCAAGTGATGGCACGCTTATGTTGCTTCAGTATTCGGATTAATTTCTCCTCTTGACTTGCATTGAGATTTGTGAAGACAATTACTGGTAGAGTATCTTTGTCACCAAGGAAAACATATCTTAAATGCATTGGCAATCATTTCAACTCCAAAGTTGGAGCTTTTTCAACAGACGGCTTAAATACAGGGATCATTCTATTGGTCAGATCTAAGGACTCCATATGCCAACCATGCCTTAACTCAACAATATTTACTTCAACCTTGTGGTTGCAATCAGGTAGGAAATTATCTTCAGTTGTCACTGCAAGTTCTTCTAAAGCTATTATACTTCGCTCATTAAATTCTTCCATAATTAATTCATCCAATACATCAATATGATGACAATGCTCTTTACTCTAGCAGGGAATTGTTTCAAAGACACTGAAGGTAACGTGTTCATCATTGTGTTGCATGATTAACTCTCCCTTGAATACGTCTATAAGAGTGCGACCCGTATCAAGAAATGAGTGTCCCAAAATTATGGGTACCTCCTTATCAACTTCACAATAAAGAATAATGAAATTTTTTGGGAATACAAACTTATCTACTTGAACGAGAACACCTTTGATTTGTTCTTCAGGTTACGCCAAAGATCTATCTGCCAGTTGTAATGTCACTACAGTGGGTTTCATGTGACCAATTCCTAATTTTCGGAATGTTGATAATGGCATAAAGTTGATGCTTTCTACTAGATCACAGAGATCTTTTCCTAAGTAATGATTTCATGTAGAACACGAAATTGTAAAATTACCAGGATCTTTCATCTTGGGTGGCAATTTATTTATCAATACAGTGCTGCAACCTTCTATGAGTGAAATTGTCTCAATGTTGGTCAATTTCTCTTCCTTGGTTAAGAGCTCCTTCATAAATTTCTCATTACTAGGAATCTGCACAAGAGAATCAATAAGAGGTATATTAACATGTAATTGTTTCAAAGTGGCTAAAAACCTCTGATATTCTCTATCATTTTCTTTCTCCTTAAATCTTTGTGAAATGACAAAGGTGTTGAAAAATTAGCTGTTACGGAACAACCGACTCCATCGACATTGGAAGTTGCATCGATAATTTTGTAGGTCAAATGGTTGGCATGGGTGTAATTACTAGAGGCTCCTCTTCCTTTAACTCTACTGCTTCTTCTTCAGATACAACTTTTTCTTTTTGCTCTGTTTTATTTACGTCGACAGGTGTTGCATTGGAATTGCTGCTTTGTTCAACAGTTTGCTTTCCACTCCGAAGAGTAATAGCTTTACAATGCTCCTTCCCCTTTTGAGTTGGATTTTCAGTATCACTGGGTAAAGCACCTAGTGGTTCGTGCTCATATTAAAAGCTAGTTGTCCTACTTGTTCTTCCAACGCTCAGATGGAAGAAGAATTTCCTTACACAATAGCTTCAGTTCTTGTAATATGTTCATGCATCAAAGGTTCAAGGGCAGCTAATGGATCTGCTCGCAGTTAAGAGTACTGCTGTTGCTGTTGTTGATGTTGTCCTTGGATATTCATATTTGGCATTGCAGTCTACTGTGGCTGAATACGATTATGTGACTGCATCTGATCATGATGTCCATACACCTGAGAATTGTGGTTGTAATTTTGCTGCTGCTAATTGTAACTCCCCTGTCAAAAATTTCTTTAACTCGAAGAATTTTCATATCGAAATGTGAACACATTTTGATTCCCCCAAGGTTTTCGATTCCTGGTTGAACTATTATAAGAGTTACTATATGAATTTCCTCTGATGTTATTGACATAAAACGCATTTTTTACATGTTATAGGCAATCTTCATAGCTATGATTGTCACCGTAAATTTCACAACAAAATGTCGGGACATCCATTTGCTGGGCAACTTGAATGGAAGCAACTTCACTTGTCCCCTTCATGTTTTTAATCATGTTAGCCAACAAAGATACCTGTGCACTTAAAGCTGATATGACGTCTAATTCAATAACTCCATGATTCGTTTTTACTTGAGCAGTTCGAGAAATAAGGTATTGATAATCATTTTGTGCAATTCTATCCAAAATTCACACAGCTTCATCATAGGTGCAATCCAATAAAGGACCATTTGCAAATGCAACGACAAGATTTATTGTCTGCGCATTTAATCCATTGTAGAAAATTTTGATCTATGTTTCTTGTTGGATTCCATGCATGGGACAATGTCAAAGCAAAGTTTTGTAATGCTCTCATGTGGTATGCAGATTCTCATCATCCAACTGGCGGTAAGTAGTAATATCATTCCTCAATCGAACATGCATCGAAGGTGGATTAAACCGCAAAACAAATTGAGTTGCAAGTGCATTCCACGATGTAATAGATCTAGCAGGTAATCCAAGAAACCAAGTACGAGCCCTTCCTTGCAATGAATAAGGAAACAATTGCATCTTTAAGGCATCATCAGGAACACCATGCTGACTAAAATAAGAACAGATTAGCAGAAAAGATTTAAGATGCTCTCTCACATCTTCATGAGGCAAACCAGTAGATTGCCCATTCGAATTTAACATTTGAAACATAATTGGTTTTAACTCGAAATTCCCAGCTTGGATCACTGGTCTAACAACCCTTAGTTTCAAGTCATCTAACACAAGAACAACAAAATCTCTAATTGTTCTATTTTGCATTTGTTCTTCTTGTGGCAGCAGTGGGTTGTTTAAATTCTGTGGCTTTATTAGAGGGACATAATTTTGTGGCGGCAACTCTGGTATAGCATCATTTCCAGGTAAAGCCATATTCCTTCATTCTTGTCTTCTCCTTCGAATGGTTCTCTTGATTTCCGGATCTAAGCCAACGATATTTTCAGAATTTCTCTTAGTGGTCATAAAACACCTACAATAATTTTTTGAAAAAGAGTCGAAAAAATAAAACAAATTAGTAATAACTAAATCAGGAAATAAGGAATAATTGCAACTACAAAAATAAACATAAAAAAAGCCATCCCCGACAACGGCGCAAAAACTTGATCGCACTATGAACGTCACAGTAGTTGTGCAAGCAATCACTTGTTGATGCAAGTATAGTTGATAGATTTTAGCTATCAGTTATCGATCCCATAGAGATGGTTGTTTATGCTTTAATTGTCGAAGCAATTAGAATTATAATGAAAGAAGTTGTAAGGAATAATGTCAATGCAATTAAATCAAAGTCTGCAGAAATAAATGAAATTAAACTACTGGAGCAAATTTTGTAAAACTATAATACAATATATCAAAGCAAATTAATAAGAAAATGTAATGAAAGTTTGAAGATAATTTGTCAATGCAATTAAAGAAAATTAAAGAAGTAAAAACAATGATTATGCAATGGAAAGGATCCTTGACTTGATAAATTGTCGCTGCAATTAAGCTTAATGAGATCTTACTCACTTCGACTTTTCTGTTTATCCAAGACCCAAACACTCACATTAACCACACCTTCCAGTGCTGGCAATGCTTTGCATTCGAGAACAAGTGACTAGAATTCCTTCGTGTCTCAAGCAACTTCTGTTGTCTTGCTTGTTAATTTAACTTGTCATTACACTTTCCAGTGTCAGCAACTGCAATAACACTTCCGTGATCAATTAATTAAATCAAAGGATAACAAAATATGAGGAATTGAATAGAAATCAATTTAGATCTAAAATTAAAAGGTACTTCCATACACAATTAAGTTCATCAAAATTTATCAGCATTTGAGAGGAAATAAAGATCAAATTGAAGCATTCTATTCCTAGCCTACTAGAACTCTTCCCTAATGTTCCTCTTCTGTCGCACTTAGAACACTCCTCGTCAGGAGCAGATGCTACCTTCTCGTCACAGTTAGTTCACCCTCCAAGAAATTAAGCTACCATGGAAGCAAGCTTAAGAAAAATCAAAAAAACAGAATTGATTTTTATCACGAGCTTGATTATCTCCCTCCTTTCTCTCTCTCGTCAATATTTATCTTTAATGCCCAGTACAGATGTCCTCCTTCTCTCAGATCTAACTTCCTTGCAGCTGTACAAGTTAGTTAATCCAACTTTACACTCACGCAGATCTAGTATATGCAACAAGCAATTACAGGTTGTCACGACATTTCTAGACGTAAATTTAGATTTTAATTTGCTGCAACAACCTTGATATCCTCATGCACTAATACTTCTGGATATGTTCATGCATCAATATTCTTGGGTGCAATCTGGAAATGCTAATGCGGTGACAAATTAGGGCACAATCTGGATTCTAAATTGCAGCGTCAACCTCGAACATTTTCCTGCTTTAATCTTTTAAGACAGATCCCTGCACTGACATCTCATGACGCAATACTGAACACTAAATGTGGCAACATTAGTAGCAAAAGTAAGAACAATTTAAAGAAAATTAAACCAAACATCACTGACTTAGAAAATGCAATTACTGAATATAAAATGCTAAAAATGCATGCTACACATGATATAATGGGAACAAATTATACTTTAAATAAAGAGAAATTAACGGTCTTTTCTAATGCTATCAGTAACGCACCACCTACTTTTATGATATGTATGACAGTTATTTTTGCAGATATGCTAGAAGAAAGGCTAAACGTCTTCATGTATTTCTTAGTATATGGAAATTCTTTCGAGGAGTGCCTGTGGAATCTAGAAAAAGTTTTGCAGAGATGTGAGGAGACTAATCTAATGCTCAATTGGGAAAATGTCACTTCATGGTAAGAGAAGGGTTAGTTTTGAGGCATCAAATATGGAAAAAAAGGGGTTAAAAGTAGATAAAACGGAAATCGAGGTAATAAAAAATCTGCCATATCCCATAAATGTCAAAGGTATTCGAAACTTTTTGGGTCATGCAGGGTTTTATAGAAGGTTCATAAAAGATTTTGCTCATATTTCTAAACCCTTAAATTTATTATTGCAAAAAGATGTTCCATTTTTTTTATAATAGTTGCATTGAAGCTTTTGAGAAGATAAAAGAGAAACTGGTAATTGCTCTTATTATTGTCACACCAAATTGGAATGAACCTTTTATCATTATGTGTGATGCTAGTGATTATGCTATAGGTGGTATTTTAGGACAGAAGAAAAAATAATATGCTTGGAGCGATTCATTATACTAGCAGGATTCTTACCCCCGCTAAATGCAATTATACTACTACAGAGAAAGAAATGTCAGCTGTAGTTTTTTCTTGCGACAAAATTGACCCATATTTAATGGCTATCGTGTGTACATTTATACATATCATTTAGCTTTGAAATATGTAATGAAGATAAAAGAGACCAAAGCACGGTTGATGATATGGGTATTACTACTGCAAGAGTTCGATTTATGGATCATGGACCGAAAAGAGACAGAGAATTAAATAGCAGATCATCTATCACGCTTGGAAAATTCTACTATCCCTATACCTTTGGAAGAAATAAAAGAAACTTTTACGGATGAGCAACTCTTTAGAGTAGAAACTCGATTTCCCGACGCAGAAGCAAAAGGGGTGTTCCCAGCAAAAACGTCTTGGCAACAGAAAAAATAGGTCATGCTTAAAGCAAAAAATTACATTTGGGAGGATCCTTATGTAATTAGGCAATGTGCAGATCAATTAGTATGAAGATGTGTAGTTGAGGAAGAAATCAATGATATCCTTAGAGGATGTCACGACTCTCCTTATGAAGGCCATTTCGGTAGAAAACGTACAGCTCAAAAGATTTTACAATCCAAATTCTATTGGCCTACTATGAATCATGATGCTCATGTTTTCGTACAAAATTGTGATCGATGCCAGAGAATGGGGAATATATAAAAAATGGATGAAATCCCACAGGTAGGAATTATTGAGATGGAAATTTTTTATGTATGTGGAATTGATTTCATGGGTCCTTTTCCTAGTTCATTTGGGAATTAATACATCTTATTGGCTATTGATTATGTTTCTAAATGGGTCGAAGCAGTGACATTACCTACTAATGATACCAAGTCAGTGGTAAAATTCTTAAGGAAAAACATTTTTCAAGATTTGGAACTCCTAGAGCATTGATTAGTGATGAAGGATCTCATTTTTCCAGTAAACAGTTTGAAGCCATGATAGCATTAGAAATGACACTTAATTTCTCCTTGAATTAGTGTATAATTTGTTCCATTTGTATCATATTTAGCCTACATTTTTAGCATTTCATACTTAGTATTTGCATTTTCTAAATCAATGTTGTATGGTCTTACTTTCTTTCATTTTATTCCTTTTGTTCTACTAATATTGCTGTATTGAGTATCAGTTTTGCATCTAAAGTTGTCAGCGCAGAAATCCACCTTAGAGGATCAGAGTGGGAAAACATTTAGAGTTGCGACCAAGAGTTTGTTCTAGAATTGCGGCCAAAGATGTCACCACATAAATGCTTCTACATTTTATCAAGGATTTTATGCTGCTAACACATTCAGAAGCACCAGCGCAGGAGAATGTCAAGTTGTCGCAGCAAATTTAAATTATAATTTGCATCCACAGATGTCGCGACAATCTGCAACTGCCTAATGCACAAACCAGATCTGCGTGAGTTAACAATTAGCAATAACAAACTTGTACAGTTGCAAAAAGGGAGTTAGATCTAAGAAAAGGGATAGACCTGTGCTATGGAATGATTATTAATAGAATGGAAAGAGAGAAGATCAACATCAAGCTGTGAAGAATTCAATTCCACAAATTTTCTCATTCTTTCTCAAAGGCAGCTGCCATGGAAGCTTGACTTCCGAGGAGGGTAATCTGATGCAACAAGGAGGCGACTACTTCTGACGAGAAGTGCCTAGGTGCGACGCAAGAGGAGCGGTTACGGGAGGATTCTAGTAGACTAGGAATAGCATTCTTCAATTTATTCTTTAATCCCTGTTGACTGTTGATGAATTCTATTGACTAATAATTGTATACAGAAGTATTTATTAATGTTCGATCTATTTTGATTTCTACTCAATTCTTCTCATCTGTTTATATTTAAATTTAACTTTTTTGACCATGAAAGTGCGATTGCAATCACAGATACTAGGAAGCATTACCAGTACTAGAAGGTGTGGTAATTATGAGTACTTGGGTTTTTGTTAAACAGATAAGTTGATAGTAGTAAGATCTAATTAGAACTTAATTGTGGCAACAATTCATCTATCAGTTACCTTGTAGTCACATTTAGCTTTGCTAACTTGTGAAGTCAGGGATCCCCTTATTTCTTTACACTTGATCTATTTCTTTTAATTTTCTGAATTTACATTTACAACATCTTCCACAACAATTCATTTTCTATTAATTTGCTCTGACATTTTATGCTATATTTGCATTGACAGATTTAACTCTTTGAATTATGCAGTTTTACCTAAATTGCATTGACATTACTCTTAACAATTCTTTTCATTTAAAATCTAATTGCTTCGACAAATTTAAGCAATAGGAACACCATCCTTGTGGGATCGATATCCGATAGATTCATCTCTATCTACTATACTTGCATCGACAGTGTTCGCTTGCACATAATTTCTGTAACGTTTACAGGCCGATCAAGTTTTGGCACCATTGCCATGGATGGCGTTTGTTAGATGTTTATTTTTATAGTTGCAATTATTTTTATTTGCTTAACTGTTATTAATTACTAATTTTTTGTTTATTTTGTTTTAGATTCTTATTAGGTGTTTTATGTCCACAAGGAGAAATCCTAACAACATTGTTAGTTTTGATCCGAAAATTGAAAGAACCATTCGGAGGAAGAGACAAGAGCAAAGAAAAATGGCTGGAAATAACAACGAGCTACCACCTTTGCTACCACAAAATATTGTTCCTCCAGTGCAGCCACAAGGAGTCAACAATTTACCACTGCCACAAAGAGTGCAAATTCCAAACAGGACAATTAGAGACTTCATTGTTCTTGTGCTCGATGATCTATAACTAGGGGTTGTTAGACCAGTAATACAAGATGGGAATTTTGAATTAAAATCGGTGATGTTCCAAATGCTAAACTTGAATGGGCAATATACTAGTTTGCCTCACGAAGATGCGAGGGAGCATCTTAAATATTTTTTGATTATATGTGCTTCCTTCAGTCAACACGGTGTTCCTGATGATGCATTGAAGATGCAATTGTTCCCTTACTCTTTACAAGAAAGGGCACGTACATGGTTTTTGGGTTTACCGGCTGGATCTATTACTTCATGGAATGCGCTAGCAACTCAGTTTATTTTGCAATTCAATCCACCCACAATGAATGCTAGACTGCGAAATGATATTACGGCATACCATCAATTGGATGATAAGAACCTGCACACTAAGTAGGAACATTACAAAACTTTATCTTGACGTTGTCCCATGCACGGAATCCAATAGGAAACACAAATTGAGATTTTCTACAATGGATTAAATGCGCAGACAATAAATCTTGTCGATGCATCTGATAATGGTCCTTTGTTGGATTGCACTTACAATGAAGTTGTGCGAATCTTGGAAAGAATCGCGTAAAATTATTATCAATACCCGATTTCTCGTTCTGCTCAAGTGAAAAGAAATCCTGGAGTTATTGAGTTAGATGCCATTTCAGCACTAAGTGCACAAGTATCCTCTCTGGAAAACATGATTAAGAACATGAAGGGGACGAGTGATGTTGCCTTTATTCAAGTAGCCCAACAAATGGATGTCTCGACATTTCTTTGTGAAATTAACGGCGATAACCATAGTTATGAGAACTGTCCGCAACATGCTGAGAATGCATTTTATGTCAATAACATCCGAGGAAATTCATATGGTAACTCATATAACAATTCAAGTAGAACTCAATAACCTTTGGGGAGTCAAAATGCGTCCACATACGGATATGAAAATTCCTCAAATCAAGGTAATTTTAGACAAGGGAGTTACGATCAACAGCAGCAGAATTATAATCACAATCCTCAAGTGCATGCGCAGCCTGACCAGATGCAATCACAGAAGCAGATGCAGTCATATAATCAGTTGCAACCACATGCTTGAATGCAGCCACAATAGACTATGATGTCAAATATGCAAGGATAACATCAACAACAGCAACAACAGTATTCTCAACCAAGATCAGATCCATTAGCTACTCTTGAAGTTTTGGTGCGTGAACACATTACTAGAACGGAAGCTATTGTACAGGGAAATTCTTCTTCCATCCAAGCATTGAAAGCACAACTAAGACAACTGGCTTCTAACATGAGCACACGACCACTAGGTGCTTTGTCCAGTGACGCTAAAAATCCAAATCAGAAAGGAAAGGAGCATTGCAAGGCTATCACATTATGGAGTGGAAATCAAACTACTGAACAAATTCGTAGCTCCAACCAAGTACTTGTCGACACAAACGAACCAAAGCAACAAGGAGAAGTTGCATCTAAAGAAGATACAGCAAAAGAAAATAAGGTTGAGCCACTAGTAGTCACACAAATGCCGACCATTCGTCCTACAAAGTTATCTACATAATGGCCCATGTCGAAACAACCGATTATATCACGACAACCCACTATGAACATACCTTTTCCATTTCCACAGTGATTCAAGGAGAAAGATCATGACAAAGATTATCAAAAGTTTGTATCTACCTTAAAACAATTATATATTAATATGCCTCTAATTGATGCTCTTGTGCAGATTCCCAATTATGGGAAATTTATGAAGGAGCTACTATCAAAGAAGAAAAAGCTATCCGATATTGAGACAATTGTGCTCACAAATGGGTGTAGCGTTGTACTAACAAATAAACAGCCATAAAAAATGAAAGATCCTGGAAGTTTCACAATTCCATGCTCCATTAGAAACCATTACTTAGGTAAAGCTTTATGTGATTTAGGAGCTAGCATTAACCTTATGCCATTGTCAAATTTCAGGAAATTAGGAATTGGTTATATGAAGCCCACTATGGTGACATTACAACTTGCAGACAGATCTTTGGCACAACCTGAAGGACAGATTAAAGATGTTCTCGTCCATGTCGATAAGTTTGTGTTCTCAGCCGACTTCATCATACTTGATTGTGAAGCCAATAAGGAGGTGTCCATTATTTTGGGACGCCCATTTCTCATAACGGGACGCGCACTCATAGAAGTTTTCAAAGGTGAGTTGATCATGCGCCATAACAATGAGCATGTAACCTTCAGTGTTTTTGAAGCATCTCCATCACGGGTAAGGAACAATGTCATCATATTGATGTTCTGAACAAGTTAATTACAGAGGAATTTAATGAACGAAGTTCAGTAGTACCAGAGAAATATGCGATGACATCGAAAGATAATGCCTTACCTGAATGTGACCACAAAGTTGAGGATAATGCCTATGAGCTTAGACATGACTGGTAATTGGAATCTTTGGATCTGACTAATAAGACGATCCCTGTTTTTAAACCATTGATTGAAGAGGCTTCGACTCTAAAGTTAAAGTCATTGCCAACACATCTGAAATATGTTTTTTTGGGTGATAATGATACATTACCAGTAATTTTCAGCGCAAGTCTCAATGTGAGCCAAGAAGAAAAATTAATCGAAATATTGAAGCAGCACAAAAGAGCAATCGCTTAGAGCACAGCGAACATCAGAGGCATTAGTCCCTCTTTTTGCTTGCATAAAATTAGGCTGAAAGATGAAGGAAAATAGTCAATTGAGCAACAACGAAGATTAAATGAGAAAATGAAGGAAGTAGTGAAGAAAGAGATTATTAAATGGTTGGACGCAGGCATAATATACCCAATTTCGGACAGTACATGGGTGAGCCCGGTCCAATGTGTACCTAAGAAGAGCAAGATCACGGTGGTAAGAAACGATAAAAATGAGTTAATCCCTACTCGCATTGCTACAGGTTGGCGAGTGTGTATGGATTATCGTCGTCTAAATATGGCCACAAAGAAGGATCAATTCCCACTCTCATTTATTGATCAAACGTTGGATAAGCTATCCGGTAAGGCCTACTACTGTTTTCTTAATGGATACTCTAGATACAACCAGATTGTAATCACGCCGAAGGATCAAGCAAAAACGACTTTTACTTGCCCATTTGGAACCTTTGCTTTCTGACGAATGTCATTTGGTTTGTGTAATGCCCCAGCTACATTCCAGAGGTGCATGATAGTCATCTTCTCTGATATGATCGAGGATTTGTTAGAGGTATTTATGGACGATTTCTGTATTTATGGGCACAATTTTGATAAATGTGTCGACAATTTAGCAAAAGTGTTGAAACGATACGAGGACACCAACTTGGTACTAAGCTGGGAAAATGTCACTTTATGGTAACTGAAGGCATTGTTATTGGCCATCGTATATCTTGTCAGGGCATTGAAGTGGATAAAGGGTGGAAATCATTGGTACGAAAGTGTTTATATGACCAAGCCGCTCTTGCAAAATACAGTATCCGACACAAGATGTCAACTGCATATCACCCTCAAGCGAATGGGCAAGCTGAAGTCTCTAATAGAGAAATTAAACAGATTTTAGAGAAAACTGTGAATCTTAATCGCAAAGATTAGGCGGCAAAATTGGACGATGCTCTATGGGCTTACAAAACAGCATATAAAACACCCCTTGGTATGTCTCTGTATAAACTTGTCTATGGGGAAAAAAATTATCACTTGCCTATTGAATTAGAAAGAAAAGCATATTTGGCCATTAAGGAATTAAATTTAGATCCTGAATTAGCAAAGAAAGAGAGGTTGTTTCAGTTACAGGAATTAGAGGAATTTTTATTTTTGGCCTATGAGAATACAGAACTTGATAAAGAAAGAAGTAGGTTGTGCCATGATACCAAGATTCGAAAACAAAACTTCGAGCCGAAACAAAAGGTACTCTTGTTTAATTCCAAGCTTAAACTATTTCTTGAGAAACTTAAATCACGATGGATAGGGTCGTATATCATCAATCAGGTAAAACCATATAGGGCAGTCAAGTTAATAGGAAAGATTGGTGAAGCTTTCCTAGTTAATGGTCAAAGGATAAAAATTACGGGGGAACTACAAACATACTTATTGAGGAACAACCTTTACACTGCAAAATGATTTGAGACAAAGAGTGAGAATTAGACTCGAACATCCGGAATACCCAAGGAATAGAAAATAGCTCTAATTCAGAATCAGAGGGAAGCTGGTCTCGATGTTACAACAAACATACTCAATGTCGCGACAACCACATTCTCGAGTAACATAATTACTGGCCTCGACGTCGCGACATGCACCCTTACATCGCGACAAACACTATTTCGTAAAATAGCAATCCTGGGACCAACGTCGTGATATACTTAGGGTCTGTCGCGACATACCAACGTAACAACAGTAGTACAGGTAAGACTCTAACTCTTAACAATTTTATTAGAATTAAATACTGTGAAATTTGAATAACATTTAACATTTAACTCACTAAAGTTCCTACTAATTAGTCCCTATAAATAAACGTCCCTCACATAATTACTTTTCCATTCCATAATCAAGCAATTCCATTCTTAAAATTAAAATGGTGGATTCAAGTGAAAGTGCTGCTAATGCTCTTTTTGAATTTCCAGAAGACGGTCCAGATAGGTATCTTCAACAATTGCAGCCACATACTTATTTTTAGGAACGAAGGTTTGATCCTTTGATGCAAGTTTGTCGAGGTATTTGGGAAATAGTAGTCGACCACGAATGGGCACAGTTTTGTCTACCCTGCAAAGAACTGGTAAATATTTCAATAGTTCAAGAATTTTATTTAGCCCTGAAAAAAGTGAAGTCCGGAGAGCTTGTGGGAAATCCAAGGTCCAATGAAAATTTGAGGAGTTAAAATATACTTGAATGAAGTCTAAATTCGTAGATTCTACAATATCCCATATTATTACCAAGATTATCTTCATAGAGTCGACTTGAAGGAATTTAAGAACATCGACACTAAGGAAATCTTAATGTTTTTAACAGCGGGGAAAGAGGTATGGACTTACCGCAAGGGTACGGCAATCCCAGAAACTTTCAACCAAGAACTTATGACACCAAAAGCCAAGATGTGGATGAAATTCATTTGTTCCAGAATACTTCCTACTTCCGATATGACTGAGATACGTCCAATTCATGTTATAATAACATACAGAATTCTTAAGAAGAAACAAATTTGTGTAGGAAAGTGGATTCACTGAAGTATGGTGGAATGTGTGAAGAATTTAGGGAGAGTCATATTTTTTCCTCATCTAATTTTTGTTATGTGCACAAAGGCAGGAATACCAACTGGATGATTTGATCATACCATGAATCCGCCAAGCAAACTCTTAGGGGATGACTTGTTCGCACTATTCACATTACTATAGAAAAGTCAAAGTGAAGAAAGAAGGAAAAGAGGATTGAACGACGAAGAAGAATAGGGACCTGTAATATGATTTATGTTTAAGATTAGGTTTTCTTTGTTTCTTTTCTATTATTTATTTTATTTGTTTTATTTACTATTTGAGACAAATTGTATTTTTGAATAATTTTATGTTTTATTCTTAGACTTATATAATTTGTAGGAGTAAGACTAGAAATTATTTTGGTATATATGTTTGAATTCTTTTTGTAGGAACCCCACATTATGGAAAACACAACAATTTCGAAAATTAAAATGCCAAAAGGATAAGGACAACCACCATGAGAAGAATAAGACCTCCACGATAAATCGAGTAACTTCTTTCCTTTATTATTTAAGGGGACTACACATTGAGGATAATGTGTTTTCTAAAGTGCAGGGGTAACATAAGAATTTTTGGCATGTAGTTTTTATTTTTAAATTTTTATGAGTGCTTGAGCTTGTAGATATACAAGTGATTAGTTAGGAGCATGTATAATAGGTTGATTGTATTGATTGGTAAAATTGACATGATGATAAGGAAATTTTAATTTTTGAGCATGAAACTTTTAAGTTCTATAGGTTATATTAAAGTATAGATAGAAAGGTATTATTAATATCAAGTGATGTGCGATATATGAGAAAACAAGCATGCTAGATATATGATAGATGATAATTTTAAAATTATGTGATGAATTTGATATTTGTGCATATTAAGGTGTTTAAGGATGACCTAAGGCATTGTTTAGACTTTCCTAGAGCTAAAAAGTCAAATCTTATTCTGAATTTTCAATTAGTACTCACCTTTGAGCGTTATGACCCTTATTTATAAACCACACTATAAACCTCTTTAGCCTTAAAACGAAAAATTTGTATGTACTCTTTTCGTTGGTCCTGTTTTACATAGAAATAGACATATAGCCATTGGCATTGAGGGTGAGTAGACACATTAAGGTGGAGGTTACAAAATAAAATTAGGAAACGTAATATAATATATGAACTTTAGTCTAGCCAAAATAAGAAAATAAAAAAAAATAAAAAAGTAGAAACAAAAGAAGTATGGGTAAAACAACATGCGAATAGTGACAGAATTATAAAATCACCAATAAGATGAAAAAGAAAGAAATCTTACTCAAATAATCAAAAAGAAAGAAAATACTCATAGGCTAGCTAAAGGGATTATTTAATTTTGATAATCCTAAGATGGAGAGAAAAGGATGGTGAGAGAAGAAGAAATAAGGGGGTGAGATGGAGTGGGACATAAAGAGGAAGAATAGGGAACAATGTGATATGCCAAACTATTTTCATGTTTGTAACCTTTTGTGCTTATATGTTCTTTGAAATTCATATCTATCTTAAGCCTCAACACATTACAAGCCGAAAAGCCATATGTAACTTTATGCATGAATAAATAGGGAATTTCATGATTTCATTATGGTTGTCTGTATTGTACTAGGATAATTAAAATGCTTATATTTGACATTGATGGATATATATATTGATAAAATCTTAATATGTGTATTTCCTATAACCTATTAAACTTATATTGTTTCTAATTAAAAATGATAAATTTGCTTAATTGTCATGCCAAAGTTGTTAAGAAATATATGATGCCTAGTATACATGCTATGAGCCACTCTTTGTATATCTATAAACTCAAGCTCTTCATTTTCTTTATTTTTGTTTTGTTTGTTTTAGGACAAGAAAAGACTTAAGTGTGGGGGAGTTTGATCTATCAGTTTCATACCTAGCAGATTGAACTATTTTCATACCTAGCAGATGAAACCGATAGATCAAACTATTTGTCGCACTTGAAGAGATTAAAATCAAGTATTTTCGTAATATTTTCATAGTATTTAGTTAGATTTCTTATTTTTAATAAATTGTGTAACTTAAGTGTTAAAATGGTGATTTATTTGTCTTTAAGGCCAAATGAGGCCTAAAGGTTAGCTAACATATTTAGTGAGTGTGCAAGAGACCACAAAGAAGTGCACTAAAAGGAATTGATCACTTCGTCATGACATAGACTGAGCTACATCACAACCAAGGGACCAAACTTAAGGAATTTGACATCTGACTTCTTTGTCGAGACAACCCAAGAGCTATGTCGCAACAACACCTGTAGAATGATGCTTCATAAAGTAGACTGATGCTTATGTCGCAACATAGGACCTGGTGTGTCGCGACATCGACCCCTGGACGCAGATCTCACATTAAATGAAGGGCGTTTTGGTATTTACAATACCACTTAAACACGAGGAATGACAGCTGACAAAGGGTTTAGGAAAAATGGCCATGTAAAGCTATAAATAGGACCTTTAGCACTAGGGTTTACACACAATTACTTAGCCTTTAATTTTCAATTTTATTTTATTTGTTTTTAGCTTTTGAAACGAGATTGTAGAAACTCGCGTAAATGATTGAGAAATTTTTCCCTACAGATCACTTAATACAATTTAGTTTCTTTTTCATTTGATTCTTGATTTACATGTTTTCATATATTATATCATTGATGAATAAATAAACCATGAGGAACTAATTCCATTTTGGGACTTAGGGAGTGGACGTATGAATAATTAATTGTTGTTTTACAGGGATTTTAACTTTCGGATAAGTTGTTTGGGAAAGGAAGAGCATCAAACAAACACTAGGCCTAACAACCCTAGAAAGTCATCTAAGTGGGAATGAATCCAAAATTGGTATTACCCATCCATGAACACCATTTCCCCAAACCGGTTTGATTGTGACATCTAGCGATAAGTAATCTTTATCGACTCATTAAATTAGTAGAAGATCGAGAGATCCAACTGGGGTAGTAACTAGTAGATTGGAGGAAAATACCCAAAATCCAACAATTAAGGAAATCATACGGAAGCGACCTAATCTCCCCAAAGACATTTATAAGAATTTCTACATCTCATATTTACTTTTTTTTATTTTATTTTGATCTTTTTTTATGCTTTCAACAAACTCTCTTATTTTCACTCGTACTATAAACCCTAAACTAGTACTAATTAAATTTATTCTTTGCAAGAATTCTATTTATTATCGCCTTAAGCCTCATTTTGATACAATCCTCGGAATACTTCCAACTATTCCATTGTAAAACACACTATATTTACAATCTGACCCGTATACTTGCGGAAGTCGAAATCTATACCGATCGGGAGTACGTTCGGGAGCTGTCATTTATCTATTAAGTATTTTACTTTACCTTTCCATCACCATTTAATACTTCTAATTAAAAGATCTCAACTTTTGTAAGTTTTATGATTTAGTCCTTTTTACTTAATTAACTATCTAAATGATAAAATTTCCTAACCAAATTTTAATACGACACTATTAACATCATACACATGAAATAATTGATATTTACAAACTGACTTTTTGGAGTTATGGTCTCGAAACCATTATTTCTGACACCACTGAAAAACAAATTGTTACAATCAGTTAATAAAAAATTTAATGAATGAGTTAATTTGCATGTTTAGAAATATGAAAAAAAAAAAAAAGCTAATTTGTTTTTTTTTTTTTTTTCAATGGAGGGGTTAAAAGACAATCTACCCCCTGTTGCTTTCACCGTGCAATATGAGAATACTAAACAATTTTTTATGTTTTAACATACTCCATTACAGACCAAAATATCAAATATGTATTATACAGATAATTTAGGAAAAACGAAAAGGACAAAATAGCTTAGGCTAAGGCAGTAGCCCTTCATTCTCCAATGAAGATTTTGTTACAGATGAATATGATCATGATTGGATAAACTGTCCTTGGGTTCACATTCTTGGAATTCTTATCATCTTAACTTTGCAATCAACAAGATTTCTGGGGGAAATCAAGATGATTGGAATTCATTGATTTCCTTGAATGAAATTTTGGACTGAAAATGAATGTACATGATGGGTGGAATTTGAGTACTCCATGGAACTCTATTCAATGAAATGGATCCAAGACCAGAATTCCCAAATTCTCAGTAGAAGAGTGTTTTCAATGCAAAGTCACCCTTCCGTGGCATCCATCCATTCGGATTAATAAGTGCTTCCATAACACAATTTATAAAAATTGTCATAGAATATTCCTTCCATGGCCTTCCCAAAAAGTTCTTGTGAACTTTAGGCTTGTTGTAGTAGTATCCCATGTATTCTTCAGTTCCGTTGATCAAGCAGTTCTGGAAAACCAAACCAGTCGATTGAGCAGGATCAGTTCTACCATGAGTTGTCACAGCATTGTTCTCACCTTTTTCAGGTTTTACCTGTCGGGGAGCAACCAAAATTTCACAATCTTGGAACACCAAGGCAGAATTCTCGAAGATGAAGTCCACGTTCCCCTGAATACGAGACTTCCTGTAGAACTGGTGGAGGGAGTGAGCGTAGAGAGTATCTTGGTTTGCCTAGGAATTCACAATTCTCAATGATAGAAAGATCACTATCTGATCTGAAGGCTACTGCATGGTGGGCATCAGGGCCTACTGTGTTCCTAATTGTGAGCCCACTCACCATGAATCCATCCCCAAGAACCCCTGCAATAACCAAAGCTCAATCTACATTTAGAATAATTATGTATATACAGCCTAAAAAAAAGGGGGATACACCTCTGGATTAGCTAAGCGAACAAGACTTATTTGATGAGTTAAATCAGGGACCTTTGCTCCAAATGGGATTATGGGTACTAGTACTATATATAAGCTCATGGAAACCATGAAAGTCTAGACGCAATATCTTATCAAGCTCATTCATATATGTAAAACTGAGAATTCTTAAACAAAGTTAAATGTTTGACGAAAATGGTGGGTGAGGGTAGTGGTACTCACCGATAGTAGCAGTCTCATAAGTGGTAAGTCTAGGCATCCCTGCATTTTAAAGCACTCGTAATGATGGTTTTACCCATTCCATCCCCCAAGAAGACCACATTTTTCTTCTTCAGTGGCACCCTCACCATTTTTTCGTACACACCTTCCTTTATATATATCACGAAATGACATGTACTTTCTGCATTTGTCGATACTGCGTTGACGGCCTCTTGCATCGTCTTGTAACACCCTCCGCTTCCGTCTTTATACACTTTTACGTCCGTCTTCAAGTTTGATGATAAACCCCAGTTTCGTCCCACTCGACCCGCTCTCGTAGAATTCGTCTCGTTTCGTCTTGAGAGGACCCACGTGGAGATGTCCTCCCCGTAATATCTTGGTGACCATCATGCTCAAGTCGTTGCTATTGTGCTACGTTAAAGAGTCCAAAAACGCCATCGTTTCACCGACCAATTTGGTTTCATTTACGTACTTGAGCGCGCTCCAACAATCGTATTGGTAGGAAAGGGTCACGCTCATCCATGCACGAGTGTCCTTGATCTTCCCACGTGCCAGGGCGTCATTGGTCGATCTTATAGGGTAATCAGAATTAGAAAGGATGTTGAGACAGATGGCGACGACGTTGGAGCAGTTGAGGTTGCCTTTGGAGGAGTTGAGGATTGTTTTCACCATGGATTGTCCGGTTTTGAGGTTATCGGAAGAGATGGAAATGGCGGATTGGATGAATTGGAGGGAGGGGGGGGGAAGGGAGGATCGCGAAAGGGAGGATTCGTAGGGTTGTGGGGAG
The DNA here is from genome assembly GCA_039519145.1 of Kokia cookei. Lineage (NCBI taxonomy): Eukaryota > Viridiplantae > Streptophyta > Magnoliopsida > Malvales > Malvaceae > Kokia > Kokia cookei. The sequence continues at coordinate 11,852,879 of CM076910.1, forward strand.
TGAGTGGATTTGCAAGCAAGGCGGATTTGAGAGGAGTCAGAGGCGAAAACAAGGGAGTTATGAGGTGGGTGACAATTGAAGAAGAGAAGATGAAGAAATGGGAGAGGGAAAGAAGGGAAAGGAGAAGGAAAGCAGACATGGATAGTGAGACAAGGAGAGCAGTGGAATTCCAGGGATTTCTTCTGGGATGTTTTTTGTGGGACTGTGAGAGGGAGGTGGTGAAGATGAAGGAATGGTTGGGGGGTATAAAAATGATAAAAGAGAGTTATTTTAGTGGTTTACAATATTTATGACTAAAATGTTATTAAGATTTTTGAAAAAAAAAAGTATATCTAATTAAATTCTAGGATTAAAAAAGTGGAAACCTTAGTATTTTGAAGCTTATATAGTGATTATTGGGGTTGTTCATGAATTGGGTCGAATTCGAATCAAGTCTAAAGATAATATTAATATATTTTATATTTGCCTAAATCTTGTCTATCCCAAAATATAAGCTTAAAATTTTGCTCAAACTCGTTCATATTTGTCAAATATTAACTCAATCCTATTTTAAGTTCACTTATATTATATTTTAAATATTTTTTAAAAATATTTATTTTGTTTTATTTTTATTTTAATATTTTTTTAATTATTATATTTTATATAATTATCTTAATATTATTTTAATATTTACATTAGAGTAGTATTATATATTTAATATATGGGTTTTTTTAATATGTTATAAATTACATAATATAAAATACTATAAACTTAAAAACGGGTCAGGTCAGCCAAGCTCAAGTTTTGAATGTTTAAGCCCGAACTCATCTCATATTTTTAATAGATTCTAATTTTTTTTTTGTCCAAACTCAATTTTCAGACCTAATATTTTTACTTAAACACCGTCAAATTTCGAGTATTTTGGGGCCTATACGATAGCCCAACCCTGAACAGTTTTATTGATTATATGTGACATGATTTGAGAAAGGATTGATAAATAAAACAGAAATGAAATTGTAGTTTGATGATACATCAAAGCAAAGCAACAGAAAGCGTGGTGGGTACTGTCCCATAAATATACAATGCCTAAAAGCATTGATTGCTAAATTGATTTACATTTGTTTATTAAGGGTTTACAAATTTTCAAGCATCCATGCGAATGATTCAGCGGATGCACTCCCCAGCAAGCATGTAATCGAAGGCCTTGTTTATATCCCGGAATGCCACTTGATGCGTTATAAATTTCTCCAGCTCAAGCTCCTACATGCATCACAATAAGAAATTACAAACATGAATGTTCTAAGTAGCCATCCAACATGCTTTTAACTCAGGTTTGGTATTATATTCTAGTAATTAAGATTCAAAGTTATAGCGAGCGCCATGTTTGTCCAGAATTTTTAGGAAGGAATGATGTAGCTTACTTTGTTCATATACTTTTCCACCACCGAAGGAAGGTCAGACAGGGGCTTGTAGTTGCCAAAGAAGGTACCTTTCAGAGTCCTCTTGTTCAGAAAATTCACGGGATGTGTTTTAAAAGCATCATCTTTGTTCGGAACACCGACTAGTACGGCCACACCCAATCCGCCACCAAGCTCTGTGTCAAACATCACAATTTCTGTTATTTGCTTCGTTCTACTTCCTAGTTTAGGCAATTGCATGAAGAAAGGGAATTACATGGTGAACACATTCAAATGCAGAGATCATGGCATTGATGTTTCCAGATCAACTCCCCCATTTGTCATTTCAGCCAGCACCTGAAAATAAGGGAGGAAAATTTTGAGAATGAAGGGCTGTCTTCATTTAGTTATGGTTTTCAAAAACCTCTTGAACCGGCTTGTTATGGTCTTTCGGGTTGACGAATTCAGTGCAACCAAATTTCTTGGCTGTTTAAGATGCACCAAGGAAACTGAACATTAGACGAAGCATTTCAAAGACAGTAAACCAACAAATTTCCTTCTGGGGTTTTTAACTTACCATCCTCAAATCTGTTGGGATTCAGATCAACCCCAATAATCCTAGAAGCGCCTGCAATTCGAGCCCCTTCAGCAGCCTAATTATAAACACCACATCAACAATGTTATCCAAGTTAGCAGCAGCAGGGGCGAGGAAAAAAAGTATGAAACTTGTTATGTTCCCACGCTTTATTATTTTTCTTGAAATATCTATGTCCGAGAATGGCATTGGACACATGAATCTAAGAATATAGCCTCCAAAAATTCCTCCACATACATTTTTAAAAAAGTAACTTCTAGAAAACTGATCATAACCATGTGGAACACATCCCATATAGGATACTCTGCTCAATTGTATGGAAGAAGAGATACTCACAGGAAGGCCTAATGCTCCTAGTCCAAAAATGGCCACAGTTGAACCCTTGGTGGGCTTTGCAACATTCAAGGTGGTACCAAGACCTCGAAAATTATTTAAAACTCCATTAAACTAACAGATAAAATGGAAAATGAAAATTTTAAATCAAGTAACAAATTGATTCTCTTTAAGACCTGTAGAGATGCCACAGCTGAGAGCACAAACTTTGTCAAGAGGAGCGGCGAGATTGATTTTGGCAACACTGCCAACATGAGCAACAGTGTATTCACTGAAGGTGGATGTGCCAAGAAAATGGTAGATGGGTTTTCCATTAATGGAGAACCTGGTCTTGCCATCACTAAGCATCACCCCTCCGTCAGCATTGATCCTTAGCAGGTCACACATGTTGCTTTCCTTGGACTTGCAATGACGACAGTTGCCGCATTCCCCGGTGAAGACCGGAAGCACATGGTCACCGGGTTTAAGGTCTGTCACACCCTCACCCACACTCTCGACAATCCTGCAAACAAAATAGTCAATAGAGGGATAAAAATATCTGGTTACCACACTAAATGGATACAGATACGACCATTTATAATAAAAGAATAAAGACCTAGGTTCAACAGATCCGACCAATCTGACATAGATCCCATGCAGATGCTGTTCATTATAAAAAATATGCCTTGCTGAATTTATATGGAAATGGATCGGATAAGAGTTTGAATGTTGGACTCATTGATGATTGAGGTACTTAAATTGAAAAAAGGAAAAAAAATTAGTATTGAGCATACCCCCCAGCTTCATGAGCCAAAATACGAGGGAATAATGGAGTTTGGCCCTGTAAGATGACAATGATAAACAATATTAGTTTCCACGTATGCAAGTAATGAGTATTGCTTTACAACGAGAACGCATCATGAGGTGGCACTTAACTAAAATACCTTGGCTCCCAAAAGTAAACATCGGTGTGGCAGAGAGAGGTGAAGAGGATCTTCAGACGAACCTCCGTTGCTTGTGGTGGTGCCATCTCCACTTCTTCAATCAGTAGTGGCTTCCCGGCTTCCCATGCCACCGCAGCTACATGCAGTTGCAATTTTTTTTTTTTTTTAATAAATATAATTGCACATATTCTAAATGGTTCCACCACTTTATTATTTAATTTTTTTAAAATGTGTGATTTTATTTTTTTTAAAGTAATACTTTATTTGATAGAGTCATATTTTATGTTTTTTTAAATGTATTGTTTTTAATTTAAATTTTTAAAAAATAATATTTTATTTAATGAAATCATATAGAATGACATCATCAATATATTGTGTAGATTTTTTTTTTAAAATGTGTTATTTTTTTTAATTTAAACACGTCAATATATTTTTCTTTTTAATTTAAAATTTTTAAAAAATAATATTTTATTTGATTAGGCTCGATTCGATTTAACTTTTAAACACTTTTAATTTAAAATATATGATAATAAAATTTATATTAGTATTTTCTCTAACTTAATTATACCTCGAAAACAATTAATAGCATCAATGAAAATAATAATAAATTAAAAATTACAGATCTATTTTGTTAAAAAAAAAAATTTATGGCATATCAAGTAGGGTCAGAGTAAGAGTATACCTTTGATTTTTTGGGTCAACTTCAAGACAAATAAATTAATATTTAATTTTAAGTTGGACCGACATGAGTTATGTTTGATGGGAGCCCCGGTTGCCATCTTTATTTGGAATTATTAGATTTATTTGTTAATTAATTGATTTAGAATTAGAGTTAGTTATGGAATTAAATGAATCATAGTAAAATCATATCAGACTTTAACTAATTACAAATTAGATGAGATACAATTAATGGTAAGAAAAAAGATATTTTATTTCGGAATTAAAAAAAATATAATAAAAAGTTGGGATTATAAGAGACAGGTGTCGTGCGTAATATTTACTTTACTTTTCGTTTCTTTCAATTTTTTGCTGTTGACTCTATCTCTTTTGGTGCTCTCTCTCACTCGCGACTTTCTTCTTTACAGGTAAAATTTTAGGTTTTCACTCCTATTTCATTATAATTCTTGTTTTTATAAAAAAAGCATTAATCAAAGGTCTTTGCTTTGATTTGTTAGTTTGGGTCTTTCTTGATTTTTCAATTTAACTTTTTCTTTTTAATTGGATTTAGATTTTCTTTTTTTAAACACAAAATTGGATATAGTTATTGTTATGGTCGATGATCTTCATTTGGAATTTTTAGATATATTAATTAATTAATTAATTTAAAATTTGAGTTAATTATTTAAGTGCTTGTAATATGTAGTTTATTTAAGTGCTTGTAATATGTAGAAGGCATTAAATGAGTTAGTTTTTTAAGTGCTTGTAATATATGTGTGTAGAAGGCATTAAATGAACCATATAATTAAAATAAAATCATATAAAACATTAACTAATTACAAATATGATGAGATATGAATAACGGTAGGAAAAATATATTTTATTTTGGAATCAAAAGAAACGTAGCAAAAGGTTGGATTATAAAAGACAAGCACCGTTCATAATATTCACTTTACTTTTCATAGCTTTCAATTCTTGGATGTTGACTCGATCTTCCTCGATGCTCTCTCTCGCTCGTGACTCTTTTCTCTACCGGTAAAATTCTAGGATTTCACTTCTTCTATTTCATTATAATTCTTTCTTTTACAAATAAGTATTAATCAAAGGTCTTTGCTTTGATATGTTAGTTTCAGTCTTTTTTAATTTTTCACTTCAGCGTTTTCTTTTTAATTGGATCTAAGTTTTCTTTTAAAAAAATGAATTTAGTTATTTTTATGGTCGATGATCTTTATTTGGAATTTTTAGATTTATTTGTTATTTAATTGATTTAGAATTTGAGCTAGTTATTTAAGTGCTTGTAATATATGTGTGTAGAAGGCATTAAATGAACCATATAATTAAAGTAAAATTGTATCAGAATTTAACTAATTACAAATCAGATGAGATAAGAATAACAGTAGGAAAAGATATTTTATTTCGGAATTAAAAGATAAAACGTAGCAAAAAGTTGGGATTATAAAAGACAGGTGCCATGCATAATATTCACTCTACTTTTCGCTGCTTTCAATTTTTTGTTGTTAACTCTATCTCCTTTGGTGCTATCTCTCACTCGCGACTCTCTTCTCTACCGGTAAAATTCTAGGGTTTTCACTTTTTCTATTTCATTATAATTTTTGTTTTTACAAAAAAGCATTAATCAAAGTTCTTTGTTTTGATATATTAGTTTCGGTCTTTTTTTATTTTTCAGTTTAATGTTTTCTTTTTAATTGGAACTAGATTTCTTTTTTAAAGCAAAAAATTGAATGTAGTTATTGTTATGATCTTTATTTGGAATTTTTAGATTTATTTGCTAATTAATTGATTTAAAATTTGAATTAGTTATTTAAGTCCTTATAATATGTAGAAGGCATTAAATGAGCTAGTTATTTAAGTGCTTGTAATATATGTGTGTGTAAAAGGCATTAAATGAACCATATATTTAGTAAAATCGTATAAAACTTTAACTAATTACAAATCATATGAGATACGAATAACAGTAGGAAAAAATATTTTATTTCAGAATTAAAAGAAAAAACGTAACAAAAAGTTGAGATTATAAAAGACAGGCGCCGTGCTTAATATTCACTCTACTTTTCGTTGCTTTCAGTTCATGGCTGTCGACTCGATTTCCCTTGATTTCTCTCTCGCTCGCGGCTCTCTTCTCTACCGGTAAAATTCTAGGGTTTTCACCTCTTCTATTTTATTATAATTCTTGTTTTTACAAATAAACATTAATCAAAGGTCTTTGCTTAGATTTGTTAGTTTCGGTTTTCCTTGATTTTTCAATTTAGCGTTTTCTTTTTAATTGGATCTAGGTTTTTTTTTAAAAGAAAAATTTGAATATAGTTATTGTTATGGTCGATGATCTTTATTTGGAATTTTTAGATTTATTTGTTAATTAATTGATTTAAAATTTGAGTTAGTTATTTAAGTGCTTGAATTATGTAGAAGGCGTTAAATGAATTAGTTATTTAAGTGCTAGTAATATGTGTGTAGAAGACATTAAATGAACCTTATAATTAAAGCAAAATCGTAAAACTTTTACTAATTACAAATCAGATGACATATGAATAACAGTAGGAAAAGATATTTTATTTAGAAATTAAAAGAAAAAATGTAGCAAAAAGTTGAGATTATAAAAGACAGGCGTCATGCGTAATATTCACTCTACTTTTCGCCGCTTTCAGTTCTTGGTTGTTGACTCTATCTCCCTCGGTGCTCTCTCTTGCTCACGGATCTCTTCTCTATCGGTAAAATTTTAGGGTTTTCACTTCTTTTATTTCATTATAATTCTTGCTTTTACTAATAAGCATTAATCAAATGTCTTTGCTTTGATCTGTTAGTTTCGGTCTTCCTGATTTTTTCAGTTTAGCATTTTCTTTTTAATTGGATCTAGAATTTTTTAAATAAAAAATTGAATATGGTTATTGTTATGGTCGATGATCGTTATTTGGAATTTTTGATTTATTTGTTAATTAATTGATTTAAAATTTGAGTTAATTATTTAAGTGCTTGTAATATGTAGAAGGCATTAAATGAGTTAGTTATTTAAGTGCTTGTAATATATGTGTGTAGAAGCATTAAACGAGTTAGATATTTATTGATTGTTTATATGTTTAAATCGATTATAATGTTGTAATACTGCTTCATTCGAATCGATTGTTTATATGTTTAAATCGACTGTTACATAACAGCTCTAATTTTAATTTGGCTCCCCAAAATTAATATCCTGGCTCCGTCACTATACTCGATAATCTCGGAATAACATGACCCTCCCACTCTAAATTATTTGTTTTGTGGTTATTTGTTTGTATGTTTTCGGCATTTCATTGTCAATCTATTGTTTCATCATTGGTATGTGCTTATAATAGTTATATATGTTAATCTAATGGAGTGGCATCTAGTTTAGCTCCTTTTAAACCTATTTCTAACATTAGTTTTAAAGCATATATTCTTTGGTATAGAATAATTTCTAATTGTTTGGTAAGTTGTTACCATTTGTTTCATGTTATGTTATAATGAAATTGTTTCTCTATTTGGGCTATCGAATTGGATTGTGAATAGGGTTCGTTTGTAATAAGTGTGATATAATCGACAAAACACAAAGAATAGTTCGACTAGGATTCATAGCAATGTTTTATTGGTGTGAAAATACATATAAACCCTTAGAATACATACAAAAATTCTTCTAAACGAAAAACTAAATCGGAGTATAACGATATGAAAGACGGGATTGTATGAAATTGTAATTCCATGTCATCCCTATCTTTTTTCAATAAGAGAATGATAAATCATATTTTTTCTATTAATTTTAATATTTTTTGTTGACATAAAGATGACGTGAAATCACAATTTCATATAATTCTTTTTCAACAAATACATAATAAACCAATATTTTATGAAAGTAAAGACTGGGGTAATGTGGCTAAGGAGTGTGACATGGTGAGAATATAGGAAAGACACTTTACTAGCAAGTGAGTGCATTTTGGTGATAGACAAGTTTTGCATTAGATGCTCTACCGGCCCACCGGCCCTCAGCTTCCAGTAAAAGCCGCCTAAAAACAGATTCCATTCAATGAAGGTTCACCATGGAAGAATCTCCCTCCAATGTTAACCATCATTTACAAATTTTTGCCATTCCCTTTTTGTTATAACCCAGGGGCAGCAAGTCCTGAGAGCTTTACTTGTAGTAACAGTAATGGAGGAAACATCACTCATTGATAATTATACTTCTTGGTTCTATAACTGTTACGAAGAACCAGGTTCATTGTTGGATATGTTCCATCTTTATCCTGTTTCCCATCCTCACTATCCGGAAGAGATGGAGAGACAACTGGAATACGATTCCCGATATTGGTTATCGGAATCTGACTCCTCCTGTGGTGGTAGCTACTGTGGAGACTATCTGTTCTCTGGCAGCAGGTACGGCGGGGATGACAATAGATGCAAGGACACCATGGTTAACAGAGAAGACTGCAGCCAAAGAGAAGAACAGTATCAAAGTTCTAGCAGTTATAATCATGAGGATGAATTTAGTCAACCTGATTATGATTATAATCCTTGGTCTTACCATCTATATTGTGAAGAAGATGAAGTATATTGTGAAGAAGATGAAGAAGATTCTTACTGCAACTATGGAGAGGGGCCGAGAACTACAAATGGCCACTGCACCGATGAAGTGGGAATTTGCGATGGCAGCTTCGGGTACTTCCCTTGTTTGCTTCGGGAACTAAACGAAATACAGCAATATGCAGTGATGAACTAGATGAAACACTAGAGAATTATGCAAGTAAGCAAAAATCATTTCAGCACCTTCATTCTCCATAACCAAGGTGAAAACAACCCAGATAGCTCCTAGCTCATAAGATGTATCCATAATTGCAATAATTTAGACAATATTAACCAAAAAATAATAATATGTTAAACATTATGTAAGATGATACTCCGCTACTGATGAATGGTAATTCCATTGAATTGCTACTTAAAAGCAAAAAGCATCTTTCTTCATTACAAGACTTGGAACCTAGATACTATTTTAACTAATAGATGTGCCAATAAGACCACAAAGCTCACCTATACACATATCTGTAGCCACTTTAGTATTACAGAGTTGTTGAAATGTATATCAAAATTTGCACAAAAACAAGTGCCGGTTTCTCTTTTCCTCCCACAAGAAGCAAAATTTATGTTAAGGTCAACTTACTATACAGGAGGCAACAAGGTTATTTCATTCATATTACAGTACCAAGGCCTAGTTCATCCTCGATATCATCTCCTTCTTCGAATAGCTTCAAGAACCGAGCTTGATCTTGTTGCCGCTTCTTCTTTTGCCAGTGTTTATTTGCCATTACCAGTCCAATTATTGTTACAGTTGAAGCAACCGCAGTAACCACTAAAATAATAAAAATACGTACTCCTTTCCCATCGTCATCATCGTCGCCATCCTCAATCTTACGCGTTTCAGGGGTTGCATTGGAAGCTACAAACACACAGTAAATACCAATTTTTAAACACTTAATCTGGAGTTAAACACAGCAGCATTGCAAAAGCAAGCGATAACTAATCACGAAATCTAATGCAAGCACAAACCAAAAGAACAAGCTTTAATCTCAATATAATAGCAAAGGTTTTAACTAACCTTGCCCTGAATTAGCCCTTTAATACGGTATAATAGCACCTAAGCATAAAGTTGGAAAATTTTCATGAAAAACAAAAATTAAAAACCTTACCTCCCGGAATTGATGCGCATTCTTTACAGTGGAAAGTAACATTGAGTTGCTTCTCTTTAAACAATATATATTTCCCGGCTGGAGGTTTAAAGTCCGTAGCACAAAACTCCCACTCCGCGTATACATCATCTATTTTAATGACGTCCTTCTCGTAGAATCCACATCGCTTGCACTTCTTGCCGTTCAATTGTGTCAGGGGCTGAAATCACCAACACTACACTTTCATTACACACTCTTCAAACAAAGAATTGTCATAAATGCAAATTTGATATGCAACAAGCCGACATTTTTAAAGGATTTAGAGTAAGTAAAATGTAATATCACACTTGTCCCCAACATGAAGCTTGCAAGGTCAACCTAGACGGTTTGGTATTTCATTTACCTTCCAAAGTAACATTAAAACAAAAAAGGCATACAATTTCAATTTTCACTTCTTTTAATCATTAAAATTATATAATTAATCAACTCATGGATAAAAATGTTAATATCTATTAACTTTGTTAATGTGATATCCATGTGACAGTCCACATGTATACCACGTTAGCAATTAATTATTTTTTTTTTAAATGAAATATATATTTTATACTTCCTATGACAAACTCACCCTTAATATACCATGCAAATTTAAAAACTAAAAGAATCTACATTAATATTTTTTATACTTCCTATGGCAAACCCACCCTTAATTCATTATGCTAATAAAAGAATGTTAAAATTTAATCAATTCCTATGTAGTGATTGTATGCATAATAGGAATCTACATTACACCAGCATCCGTACAAAAGAGCAAATTCAAAGATTATAACTTCCAATGAGTTTCCATTAGCAAAAACAAGGGTGTTATAGAGTATATGATACGCATAATTAGGTAATTAGACTTTAGGTCACTTGCTTTACTATAAACTATCATATGGGCCACAAACTTTTAATTTCATCAAATTAAATCACTGAACTACTATTATTACTCACTTATGCCAATTCTGTTGAATAATTTCATGGTTCAAAATGTATATGTGACTCGTTAATTATGTTCATAAAATAATAAATTACTTATGCACGCTAATACAAAATTTCCCATTAGCATAAGTAATCTAATTTCTTAATAATAGATGTTTAGCATAAAATTTCTAAACAGAACACCGGAAGACACCCTTTTTCAGCTTAATACTAGCATAAATCTCTGTTTTAACATCAATTCTCTACTAATTACTAATTGCACGAGCAAGAGAAAAGAGTTTTGAAATTTGAAAATCAAGGTGCATTATTTAAGAACCTGCCAAGATTCTTGGCCCTTGAACGAATAAACGACGTTGATTTTGGTGACATCGGGTAACGACGTCTTGTTCTCTCCTTTACATTCGAAATAAACAGTCGGTGTTGAAATCCAATCATGCGTGCGGAATATTTCAATTGAATCCAATGTAACCTCAAACGATGAAATTAATCCTAAAATAAATCAAAGAAAAAGAGAGATTCTTACATTTCGAAATTTCAGCTCAAAAACATGAATATCATATATAAAATTAATCCTAAACCAGAAAACCAGTCAGCAATTCCCTTTTTTGTACATTTTTCTCGGGAAAGTTATATTACCAGGAAAACAGCCAAACAAGATCCACCAAACGAGAAAATGGAAGGAAATTCTTGAATTCAGCAGATGGCGATTCGACATAGCGAGCTAAAACAAATACGATTTCTCGATAAAACAAACCAAAATGGAACAATAAAGTCACAGAAAATTAGCGGTCCTTTCGTCCCTCTAATTTTCTTTTATTAATTAAATATTTGTTAAAACGAAGAAATTCAGGAAAAACTATACGAGAAATGGCGGTTTTGAAAGTTTTTTTTTCTTTTTTGCGTGAAGAGAGAGAAAAGAATGCCAAAAACTAAAGAAACAAAGATCCGTTGCTGACCGGTTCGCGCTGCGGGTAATTGGACGAAAGTAATGTACACTTGGCCACATCGTAAGTGGCTTAAGTTCGTTCTTTCAATTGCCCTGATATGGTACACTAGGAATTCAATTGGCGCTGCGGGTTTGACCTTAGCCTATAGGTGTTAAGGTTTGGCTTTAGATTTTGTTCGCCAACATCTGGATTTTTTACTTAAATAATACAAAAAAATAAATTAATAATTAAAATGATATCCCCAAATTATTATTTATCAAAATGATATGTTTAATTAAGTGGAGTAACTCTAAATGGCGGCACTAAGGGGTATTTTTAACACGTGTTTTTTTTAATTTTTTTATTATTTTTATATATTTAAAAATAAAAAAATATTATTTTATTAATGGAGGGATTTAAAGTGACAGTACTTAGGGTTTTTTTTTCAAAAAAATACGAGAAAAATACGATAAAAAAATACCTGACATCCAGTGGAGGAACACAAAGTGGCGGCACCAATGGAGGAATATCAAGTGGCGGAACTAAGGGGTGTTTTGCCACTTGGCAGCACCCCATTGTGTCGTCTGTGTGTTTATTTTATTTTATTTGTGGAAATAAATTTGGGTGGTTGGGATTTTTTAGTGTTTGTGATAAAAATTAAATGAAATAAAATTTTTGTTATAAAATAGGAGTGAGGGAAGCAAATAAACGGGAAAGAAAGAAATGAAAGAAAGAAAGAAAGGAAGAAGGAGAGGAAAGAAAGAAGAAGGAGAGGAAAGAAAGAAGAAGGAAAGAAAGATAATGTGTTTAATTTTAATTTTATTTGAGTATGATATAAATGGGTAAAATCATATTTTATTTAATAAATTTTATTTAATTTTTAACAGATTTATTGAAGATGGATAATCAATTTTTTGTATGCATTTATTTTGATGGAGTAATTTCGAGAACATCGGTTGAATGTATATTTGATTGTCGGGAACAAATAGGAATGAAATTTTGTCGAAATATCTCGGTTGATGATATGAAAGCAAGGATTAGTGCAAAAAATTTTAGATGTTGTGGGAGAAGGATCTCGAAACTTTTCTACAAGTTTCCAGTTTCGATAGATCCATCAAATTCACCGAGATGGAACTTGTAGACGACGAAGACGTGGAGACAATGATCGCTCTTTATTGTTCAAATCAAAGTGACCCAAATGCACCGGTTCAATTGTTTACTGAGTTAGTTGATGTGGGACCTGTACAAAATGAAGATTCAACTCCGTGTATGGTGGTTCCAGTATCGTACATTGAAAGTCAATCAATCGTACGTGGGCTAGACATCGATCTTAATGCTGATGCACCCGAGAATGATGCAGATCAAGATGGTGAATATGATAGTAGTATTCCTTCTGATAATGAAGTCAATATTGATAGTGATCCGGATGTGGATGAGGTCCCAGATGATATTTACGAAGAAGGGGCGAATGACGATGAAAATCAATCGAAAATCCAGTTACACATATTGTGATGCACAATAATCCTCCTGGGGCACACATGTCGCTTATAAACCCCGATGCGACACATGCTGAGTTCGCGGAATACCCTGAAATAGTACCTGCTCACCGATTGGCCGTCGCAGCAGATTGTGAAGAGTTGTTTGTGGGCCAAAAATTTGAATCCAAGGAAGAATGCATATTTGCTATTCAGCGATATAGCATGAATGTGTCGATAGACTACAAAGTCGCAGTGTCTAAACCGACATTGTATATTGGAGAGTGCTGAAAGTCGACGGAAGGTTGCAAGTGGCAGGTGCGAGCTGCATTTATCCAGAAGTCGCAGATGTGGGAGATAAGAAAAATTGATGGGCCTCACACATGCAGTTCAACACGTTTGTCAGAAGATCACCGGAAACTTGATTCCAGAATCATCTGCACACATATCATGCCAATGGTTAAGGACGACCCGACCATCAAGGTTTCTACATTGATTATGGACATGCAATCACGATTCCATTATCGGGTTTCATATCGAAAAGCATGGATTGCGAAACAGATGGCAATGGAACAATTGTTCGGTGATTCGGATGCATCATACAATGAGTTGCAAGGATGGATAGCCGCAATGCGACAGTACGTACCGGGGACTGCGATTGAGTTGGTGACACGACCTTATTATTGCTCAGATAACAACATGCAATCGGGAAGAAGAATTTTTCAGTATATATTTTGGACGTTTGATCCCTACGTTCGAGCATTTCCTCACTGCAAGCCATTTGTCCAGGTAGATGGAATGTGACTATACGGGAAATATACGCAGATCTTACTAATTGCGGTGGCTCAAGATAGGAATCAAAACGTGCTCCCAATAGCGTTCGCTATTGTGGACAAAGAAGACATGGAATCTTGGGAATTCTTCTTGAGAAACCTGCGGAGGCATGTGATTCATAACGATAATATTTGCATCATCTCTAATAGAGCGAAGGGTATTATTGCGGCCATTAGGCGTACTGGTGTACCATGGAAATATAAGAATATAAGAATGCAGACTAGCGGAGACAACTTGTGAAAATGGGTAAAAAAATTAAGTTCCAAATTATATTTTTAAGGTTTTAATTTTAGACTGTAACTTATGTTTTCTTAATATTCCTACAGCGTACGAGCTAGAGCCACACCGATTCCGACAAAGAATGACCAGACTTGAGAGTGACATGGAAGGTCAAACGAACAAGCCTCTACGCAAGTGGTTGGGTACCATGGAGCCGTGGCAATGGTCTCAAAGTTTTGATGAGGGGTATCGATATGGTCAAATGACGACCAACCTGGCAGAATCGATTAACGGCGTATTCAAGAGAATACGACATCTTTCGATTTAATCCGTGTTCTCCGCTACGTTCTATAGGCTAGCTACCTTGATGCCAGTAATGGGAACGCGACAAATCGATCAGATGAACGCTGGTCACGTGTTTGTCGAAGCTGTCAGGAATGTAATAGATGCAAACCGTCAGAGTGCGAGGATGATGAACGTTGAAATATATTCACGACAGTTTCAACGATTTCAAGTTACTGAGACCATTGGTCGTTGACCTGGTATCCCACCTAGGTCATACGGGGTTGATCTCCAAAACAGACACTGCGATTGCAAGAGGTTCGATACACTTCGTTATCCTTGTGCGCATGTCGTTGCAGCTTGTGCTAAAGTGTCGCTCAATGTTGAACAGTTCATCAACCCCGTTTACACTCTCCATCGTACGTTACGTATTTGGGAAAATGAGTTCCTCGTCTTGCCTGACTTGTTCACATGGGAGGTACCTCCGACGACTTTCGAGCTTATCCCGAACAAAGGTTTACGAAGGAATCCAAAAGTTCGTCCTCATATCACCAGAATCCGTAACGAAATGGACATTATGGAGAAAACAGACGGGGGCAAGCTATGTGGACTGTGTAGGCTAGCTGGACATACTCGACGTAATTGCCCTAACGAACCTATCATATTGGACAGTCATCCGGATCGAGTAGGGCCTAAACCCGGTTCATCATCATATACCTCTTAATTTTATTTTTACATTAATTTTGAATGTTGTCCACTTGCGTCACAGTCACTAAATTATTTATATCTTGAGGTAAAGAATTCAAAATTATAATTCGTTTGATGTTTATGAAATTAGACTAAAATATCATTTTAGCATAAAAATTATCTATCTTCCAATTTTTCATCTCTCAAATTCTCTACACTTTTCTTCAAAAATATCTCACTTAATAAAAATGGTAAAATTACGCTTTAAGTCCCTAACCTTTTCAACTTTATGATTTAGGGTTTCAAGTAACAGGTTTAATGTTATGAAATTTAAATAAATGATCAAATAGGTTAAAATATATGTACATTATGGAGGAAAAATTCATCATTATAATTCATCAACAGTCAAATTTAAACACTATTAGATACAACCCTAGTATCCATGATTAGATGGTGTGGTTCTCGGGGTATATCTTCGTGGTGGCCGGCGTCTACGTCGAGGTTGCTCGTCAAGTTCATCATTATCATTAGGGTCCATTTGCACCGGAGGAGTAGAGTATTGCTCGGGAGGAATAGAGTATCGCGATGGCTTGTCAAACTCAGCCTGATATCCTTCCCTAGAGTATTGCGGTGGCTCGTCAAATTGAGGCTGATATCCTTGGCTTGAGCATTGCGGCGGCTCGTCAAATTGAGGCTGATATC
Organism: Kokia cookei; assembly: GCA_039519145.1. NCBI lineage: Eukaryota > Viridiplantae > Streptophyta > Magnoliopsida > Malvales > Malvaceae > Kokia > Kokia cookei. Next base: position 11,868,553 of record CM076910.1, read on the forward strand.
CTTGGCTTGAGCATTGTGGTGGCTCGTCAAACTAAGGCTGATATCCTTGGCTTGATGAGCTATGCATATGTGATGATCCCGCAAAATCAAGACGATAAGAATCATCGTCATTCAATGCCTCTTCATCCTCCTCTTCTTGTTGCTCTGGCACTGGCTGTGGCTCTGGGGCAGGAGCTACATGATAGGGGCGATCTTGTCGAGACATGTATGGGGGAATTATTGTCGATGAAGCACTAATCAAATATGGTTGGTCAAACTCAATGAACCATTGCATGTACTGCACCGATGGCTGTAAATCCGGAGTGTACTCCATCGGAGGTACTCGAGTCATTCGGTTGTTCCACACATAAACATATTGTCCATGCACACTCCCCTAATCACAATTTGCTTTCCCCTTCTTATCCATCCCATGGATAGACCCTAATTGGAATGGCGACTGCGGGATAGGCTGTTTACAACCAAACTACCGGAGTACTCGATCCCCGGCATACCACTCCACTGTTTGAAAATTGATTATCGGTGCGTTAATGCACCATTGGTCTGAGTGGAGGAATGTTGAGGCGGGAATAACAGCGGTAATTTCTGGCTGTATATATGGGGTCCAGATGAACTGCACAATTAATAACATGTCAAAATATTAATAAGATTAAAGTAATATAATTTACTAACATGCAACCATATTAACACGAGTCAAGTAATATAATTTAACATGTTAATGAATAACATACCCCTTCCCCAGCATATTGCTCTAGCATCAAACGATACATGGGAACTGTGTACTGCCTCCCGATCCCCGGTTTTGTTTTCCATCTAAGAAAACAAAAAATTACTTGTTAGATTAATATAATTAATAAAATATGTCAAATAATTAAAATTTAGGGTATACGGTAATCACCTGTTAACGAGTGGAAAAACATATGTTTGGTGCCTAACGGATGCCAAGAATGACATCCGATATAGTGCCCAAGATTGCAATAGCACTAGGCATCCACCTATATCCCGGGAAGAAGGGTTTGTGGCGCGACAAAGTTCTCGGTATAGCATGGCAAGCACCGCAAATCCCCAACTATATTCATGAATCTTTCGCAAATCTCTTAGCAAAGGCAAATACATCAAGTGGATCTTATTGTTATTTGCGTCCGGCATGAGTATGCCCCCTATCATTAGCAAAATATAGGCTCGAACGACCTAAGAAACCTCCATTTCAGTTGCGTGTTCGGGTAAGTGCTGAAAATTGCTCTTCAACCATGTAAATAACAACGACGTGAAGTCATTGTTATTACTAGGTGAGCGACCTAGTAATTGGATGCACATCGTTACCGGCTCTTGAAACGAACTAACACTGGTGACTGGTACACCATTGATTGGTAGCCCTAGTTGGACCGCAACATCCTCCAATGTCACAGTGCACTCCCCACAAGGGAGATGAAATGTGTGGGTCTCCGGACGCCAACGCTCCACCAATGCACTGATTAAATCATATCTTAACTCAAAATTTTGGATCAATACTGCAGATGCAAATCCGGCATCCCGCAAGTACGGAAGCAGACGTTCATGAGGGGGGAATTTAAGGCCCTATGCACGACCCCTCAATGAACGATACGCGAGCTCTTCCTGTTAATTTACAAAAATAGTTAGTATAACCAAAATTAATTTTGTAAACAAATAATAATATCGTGAATGACATAATGAACAAATAATTATTTTTTTACATTCATATTGCCTTGGTGTGTATTCGCATTCACTGATTTGGCTATGTGAGGACGTTCCAAGTTAATTAATGAAGTCATTCTGTAACTTGAAAAAAAATTATCAATTAGTTCAATACATAAGTTTACCAATATAATACAAAAATAATAATTAAATACCAAAATGTGTTATTTACTAAAATTGTACAAAATATATATTTATAAACCAAAATAGTATCCACACACCATTATTTACTAAAATGGTACAAAATAATTATTTTGTACCATTTTGGTCAATAATATGATGGGGATATTATTTTGATAATTAATTATTTTTTATATTATATTTTGGTCAATAATATGATGGGGATATTATTTTGATAATTAATTATTATGTATATTATATTTTGAAAATTAATTAGCCAAGTTAATTTTTTGTGAATTATTAAAACTCTCTTATTTTTATAAAATAATAATTTTTTTAATTTCATAATTGTAACTAATTTTAATTATAACTTAAAAATAGATTATTGTTTATTTTATTAAACACTTGTAATAGTTTTCTTTCACATTTTATTAAACAATCTTATGATTTGTATAATAAAGTTACTAACTAACAAAATTAAAACATTATTAAATTTTAAATCAATAAATATGAACAATATTTTTTACTTACTACTACTAACAACAAAATAAAATTACTAACTAGCAAAATTAAATTAAAGTAAATTAATAATAACATAATAACAAGCTTACATTTCTTCTTCTCTTCTTAATTTACTCACCAACTATAACAACATTAAATAATAAATCAATTAAAAATTAAATTAAAGAAAACAAAAACTTAAAATAATCAAATTAACTAACAAATTAAAATATTTTAAAATTAACCATACTTAAAATATTAACTAAATTTACCTTTCTTTCACTCCTCCTAATTTACTCTTTTAATCAACCTATTAAATAAATAAAATTATAATAACAAATCAAACACATTACCACTGCTAATTAACAAATTAAAATATTTTAAAATTAAATTTAAAAATAAACACATTACCCTTTTTTTTTTCCTCTCCTTCTTCCCCTTCTTCTCCTTCTTCCTTCTTCTTTCTTTCTTTCTTTCTTTCTCTTTTTTCTTTCTTTTTTCCTTCATTTTTCATTGGTCCCCCCCTCCCACCTATTTTATAACAAAAAAATTTATTTTATTTAATTTTATCACCTACCAAAAAATTCACAATCACTCAAATTAATTTTCACCTCTTAAAAAACCCACACAAACACACACACACACACGACACAATGGGGTGCTGCCAAGTGGCAAAACACCCCTTAGTGCCGCCACTTGATATTCCTCCATTGGTGCGCCACTTTTTGTTCCTCCACTGGGTGTCAGGTATTTTTTTGTCGTATTTTTCTCGTATTTTTTTAAAAAAACCCCTAAGTGCCGCCACTTTAAATCCCTCCACTAATAAAATAATATTTTTTTATTTTTAAATATATAAAAAAAAAAAAAAACACATGTCAAAAATACCCCTTAATGCCGCCATGTAGAGTTCTTCCACTTAACTAAACATACCATTTTGGTAAATAATAATTTGGGGATACCATTTTGGTTATTAATTTATTTTTTTGTATTATTTAAGTAAAAAATCCCCAACTTCTCCAATAAAATTCATATATTAATTTTAAATATGTTCTCTATTTGTGTACAATAAGTTTTTATGTTCAATATTTAATCATTAAATTTAATTAATTCATGTGACAACTAAATATAATACCATATGTATTTGAATTTTGTTCGTTTTAATTATAGGATGTGACTTTGTAGGTTATTGTAACTTTAATAATAATACTAGAACGTTTCTAATATTACAAGTAATGAGTGACATCTAACAATACATCATTGCTACCCAAGTTACAAGTAGTCGTGATTCGACGTAACCTTTTTATGATAATTTTTTTATGTATTATATCATTTTATCATTAATATCTAGATTGGACACAAGTCATGAAATAGTCACACTTGCATAGTCCAATCTCATATTTATTGATATTCTAAGTAAACTATAATAAACAAATAAGTGTGATATCTCATATCAATTTATTCAAGCATAACCATACATTTCTAATCTCACTTCATTAAAGGCCTAAGATATTGCTCTCATTATTTAAGAGGGATAAATGCTATCTTGATCAATCATCTCCCACTACAAAGGTTGCGGCATACTCAAGATCAGTCTTCATAATATAACTTGTTATGGTAAACGTTTGACTGTGTCAAAATATACAACTCACGATGTTGGGACAATAATGATCTCAAGTCTAAAGATCATATACATAGTTATCATTTTGAGTAATATTGTAACTATTACATAATAATTCAAGAAACATACTCATAACGGGTCAGTCCAATATGTTGTTCTCTAACACATACTCATGTATTGATTTTGACATTCCTATGTCAATGACAATACTTTGTCACCAATCAACCACACATTAATCTCAATGTATTATTGTTGTCAAAACCCACAATAATACTTGACTAAGGACCTTTTAAGAATAATCATATTTTCTTAGAATTCTATTACAATTCAATTTATTTATATACACAGATAAAAAAACTAAAATTATAATGACAATGCCTTATATTAATAAACAAGGTAAAATAAGTATGTAATTACAACCATCTCATGATTGGTCTTTGGGTATACTATAACAAATCATACCATGTATACCTAGGACAAAGGACCTATGATTGTGGGAGATTTCACGCACTTCATTTTCCATGTGCACATGCGATTGATGCAAGTGCCTCGACATGTCTAGATTGCATGAGCTATGTTGATGAAGTTTACAAACTAAAACGCATATATAAAGTAGGGAAATTTGAATTCCCACCGATCCCAAATGAAAGTATATGGTCGCCTATCTCGAGCGCTCCATTCGAGTTAGTACCAAAAATTACGTTGTGTCGCAAGTCGAAAGGTCGACCGAATTCTTCTCTGATACGCGACAATATAGATATTGGTGAGAAGATAAACCAACCGAGATTATGCAGTTATTATAGGAACCCAAGACTAGTATATAATTTTTTTCATTGCTTCTCAGTTTTTGGTAAATTGTAAATAAGTATATAATTTTTTATGTAAAGTACAGTAGAATACAATATAAACAATTTTTTTCATTTTTTTCCGTTGATTGTAAATAAGTAAATTATTGAGAAGACATACAATAGAATGCAATACAAACAAATTTTTAATTTTTTCATAGATTGTAAATAAGTATATATTATTGATATAAAATATAATAGAATGCAAAACAAACAAATTTTTTTAATTTTTTTTGTAGATTGTAAATAAGTATGTTATTGATGTAAAATACAATAGAATTTTTTTTTGGATAAAATTGGAATAAGTACATTATGGATGAAAAAATTTAATACAATACAAATTAAAAGTTAATAAACTAACTGATGATTACATGAGAAAATTTTAAAATAAAAATTCATTGATGTCATCTGCCTGAATGTGTGCCACAATCTCGTGGTTGTCTATTACGAGGAGGATTTCATTATACTTGGGGTTTCGACTCCTTATCTTCTTCATCTTCATCTTGACCTCCACTTTCATCTTGATCTTGATCTTCATCTCATTCCTCCATGCTAGAGTGCATTTGCGTCCTAGGTTCCCATTGTATATCGTCTGTGGTATTAATAGGTGGTTGTGAAGATGACCCACCTTTGAAGAACAATGATGCTGGGGGTGTTTGCGACACTATCGACAAATAAGTGTATGGTGTTGAATAACCCCGTGTGGATAGAATGTTTGAATTGTAGGCGATAGAGGATACTTCGATGTTGTTGTCGACAGTGGTGCGTATTATGGTCCTAGGGATGGAGGTGGTGCAAAAAATATACTTGGAGAAGGTGTGATGCATAGTATGGTGGTGAATAATGTGGTGCTTGTGTAAAAAATTGAGATTAGTGAAAGCATAAAAAAAATATGAATTATATTGATCAGGAGGTGGTGCACCCATCAGTGCCTCATGTGGGGTTGGAATTGATGATGATTCCATCAACGCATGTAGTCTCGATCACGGCCTCATATGGGGTCGTCTTGGCATTTTACAACGAAATTGCCTACTCCTTTCCTCTTATGGCTGTAGATATGACTTACCGTGAAGTCTAAACCATGTCATGTAATTCGGAGAGGTTGTCAAATCCGATTAGAGAATTGGTTCGCCCATAGGTATGAAATCGTACCTATGTTCCCAAATGTAGATATATTTGGCATGGAATTTAAGCCAATCTTTATCGGTTCTTCCCTGCAAGTCGATCTTTTGAAGTTCATCGAGCTCTTAGGGTGACGACATAATACTTTTCATAAACTCGAATTGACGCATCACTTGATCAAATTCGTGCATCTCAACTATTGCAAAAACTGTCGATTCACCAAATATTCGACTGGGATACATTCTTGAATTCTCATATTAGAGTATGACATCCATTCAAACTACAATTCGAAATTATAAATTTTATTACATACCTAATATTAAATTTCAAATCATTACGTAAATATTATATAATTGAAAATTTCAAAAACTAACCTCAGCTTTTGATCGTTAATCTAACAATAGTTGGATATCTTCGAGATCGGTCGGTGTACCCACATGACTCGCGTAATTGTTTCACCTATTCAAATAATATGTTATTTCAAAAATATAATAATGAAAAAAATATTATGATAACTATATTATTAAATGAAGTTTACCTTATTGCAAGTGGGAATTCATAAGGGATGTTTACTCGGGGACGTAAAAATGTTAGGTAGTACCATGCCCATGACTGAAGAAAGTGTATGCAACCACCGATTTTAATTTTTTGTCCTTCTGTTACCTGACACATCTCTTGGTACAATGTCGCCAACACGATTGATCCTCAACTAAGTCGCCCCACTTCTTTTTAAGTCGATTAGTTGTAGAAGTCACCTTAAATGTACCAGATTTCGAGATTTATCTAGCATTAGAAGATCCCCAATTAACCTCAAAATGAATGCTCACGCGTATTGTTGTCTTTCAATGACACTAATGGAGTTGTCAATATTTGAAAACTTGTCTTCTAACCATATCATCTCTATCCGGCTATCAATAAACTTGTTCGACACCTTGCCTACGCCCACTACCCCTGTAATGACTACCCCATCAACCGGTAAACCAAGTTGTAATGCTACATCCTCGAGTGTTGTACACTCACTGCATGGAAGATGGAGTGTGTGTGTCTCGGTCTCCATCTTTCCACCAAAACGTTGATAAGTATGGATCCGATTTAATCCTCCCAAGCATACGAAAAATGTGCAAGAATCCCGCATCTTGCAAATGTTGTTCAATAACACGCAGTGCTCTCACACTTAAATTGTGTATATACGTTTCGATAATCCGATTTTCGGTCTAGTTATATAAACATAAAAATTTAATAAAGCTAATAACATTAATAAGATAATAATTATATTAATCAAAATAAAAATATTAATAATATTTTCTTATAATTTGCAATTGAATGTCAGAAATGTGTTTGTCATCCAAACGAATAAGAGACATTAACAATTTTAAAGTTAAAGAAATTACGAAATATAAAATTAAGACAACAAAAATTTGAGAGAAATTGAATGAAAAATTGAGAATAAAATAATTGAAATAATTGAGAGAATAGATAAATAGAATTGAGAGAATAGAATTTGAATGAAAAAAAAGGAAAATGAGTTGGATACATATATAGCAAATAAATTAATTGTTAAAAAAACTTATCTGTTTGAAAAGTTTTTTTTCAATTGCAAAAAGTTATTGTTGAACGAAAATGCGTTTAAAAATACGTTTTAAACCCTTTAACTGTTGCATCAACTGAGAATGTGTCCTACTAAATTTATTTATTTATTCCTCTTTCCAAAATTAATATATTTCCTTAAGAAAAAAAACCCCTAATTTCCTAATTAAATTTTAAAGTCGGGTATTTTTCTAATTAACCCTGAGAGCCCATGTATAAAACTCAAAATGAAAGAAATGTTCGCTAGAATTTGGAGTTTCCGGTTCGAAACGGCGGCGTATTGGTCTCAACCTTAAGCCGTCTTCTTACTCTAGTCACCCTCCCACTCTCAGCCACTGTTAGGTGTTTCAACAATCTTTTTGCTGCACACTGGTATTTTACCCAAATCTCTCCTTCAAAGGAAAATGAATATCCTCCGAAACGCAATCAAATTGCACGTTTCGGTTCGAACGGTCAAGCCGACCCACGCCTTACCTTCATTCCTTCGCGAACCGCCGAAACGGTTCTCCACCGAACCGGATCAACAGCAACAACCGCCGCTACCCGACGCCTCCGTCGATCGTTTTCTGGATTCTGCTAGCAAAGGTTAATCCCTAGTACACCTCTTTTTTCGTTTTTTTCTCAGGCCTCTCAACTGAGGCTTCAATGCTTTAGGGTTTAGGGTTTATCTGCAATCCCCCCTTTCCCCCCTGATGTGGTTTAAACTTCTGAAACTCATTTAGGGTTTGTTTATGGGAAACTCTTTGGAATCACAAAGTATACAATGAAGAGCGATATAATCAGCTTGCTTGAAGGGTGTCATCTAACGCCTGATGACATTAAAGTCAGCTACAGTCGCAACCTTTTTCCTGTTGGGATGTAAACTTCTTGGTTTATTTATTTACTTTTTTCTTTCATATCTACAATTTATCCAGAGTACATATTTTGGAAATTGGATTTTCTTTAGATTTTTGAAACGAGTGCTTTTTTTTTTTTTGTTTAAGTTGATGTCTGAGTTTTGTTTGTTTGCAATTAGGATGTTGCGGTTCCCATCACCTTCTGCATTTAGTAATGCGGCAAGGACAATTAGGAGGTTTGATCGGCTATACCGATTGGATAGGGTAAGTTAAATTTGATTGTCAATGATCTTACAAGGTCTGATTGCTGATGTTTGGTGTGCATTATTTATATAACAGGTTGATGCTTCTGATTGGGATATAGTTATGCCATACAATGGGAAAACTGTAAGTCAAAGATTCATGGTTTTATAGTACTTGTTATTGTTCAGTTGATTGGTTTTTTGACATTTGGGAAACTGTGTTATTATGTTATTTATTAGCTATATGCATTGTAAGTCTCAGTAACTGAGCTTAGTCATAGGATTACTTACAGCATCAAACTATTATATACATGATATAGTATAGTTGTGTAGTTATGAATAGATTTTTGGATTCTTTGAAAAACTTTCAGCTTTCTTGCTGGAAAATTGAAACTTTGAGAAACTCTGTTTAGGTTATTCATCAGCTATATGCATAGTCAATTTTCGTAATTGAGCTAAGTCACAGGATTACAAGATGAAACTATTATATAAATGAAATTAGTATAGTTGTAGTAATGAATAGACATTTTGGTTCTGAAAAAATTGCGCCATTCTTGCTGGCCAAAATAATCTTTACGGTATTCACAACTAGTAGTGTCATGCAGGATTTGACTTTTTATAATGATATTTCCATTTAGTATGTTGGACCTGAAGGTTTAAATTTTTATTTTGACCTGCCTTCTTTTTAAGGATCTAAGTTGATTAAGATTTAAAGGAGAGCTTCTACCGTAATCAATTAAGAGCCTTTCCTTAAATTTTGCATCATTGGGTATAAACATTGGCCAATCAGTTTTCATCATAAAACCTTTTTATGGCATTTTTAAAGACTTTTAGCTTACACATGAAGACTATAATCTTACATGAGTTTGACTAAAATTTTCAGGTGGTACTGCAAGGACTTCCCCGAAGTGTGGCTTTAGAGGATGTTGAGCGTTTCCTTTCTGGTTGTGAGTCTGACTTGTCTTCAATCCAGACTGTTACATTTACGAGACCTGGATTCACCAACCCTGTCAGATTAACAACTGTGCAATTCCCCTCTCATATTCAAGCAATGAATGCATGCATTCGCAAAAACAGAAAAATTTGTCTCAATAATCAAATCTCAGTCCGAGTTCTCTATTAAAAACTTCAGTCTTTTAGGGTATTGCCTAAAGATTGACCACCACAACAACAACAGTAGGCTTCCTGGTCCAAATTGAACTATGTGAAATTTTTGCTTGTTTGGTGTTTTGTGCACGCATTGGACCTATTATTCATTTGTTTGGATAAGTACTCTCAGTGCTGGACTTTAATGTGTTGGTTATAGAGAAATCATATTGGTAGGAAATAATGAAAGATTGCACTTATCTCATTTTGGTGATTCTTACTACCTTTCATATGATATCGTCATCCTATTGTAATAGCCATTTTAACTATTTTTATCTATATCCTACTCACAATGTTGGTTGTTAGGCTGGTGGTAAATTTGAGAGGAAGGTTCGAACCCGTAGTAGCTGGATAAACCATTCCAGTCTCTCGGATATGTCCCGGCTGCCAGTGATTTGTTCATTTCAGTTAGATGTGAACTCTAGATTTTAGGCTTATCATTTGGGCGGGTTGGGTTTGGTTTTTATTGGATTTCAGGTTTTAAAAATTTGGAGTCATTTAAGGTTCAAATCAATTTCGAGTTGGTATCATTTTGAGTATAGGTCATTTCAATTTTAGGTCATTCAGTTTATTCAATCAAATTTTTGAGTTAGATCATTTTGAGTTCAAGTTATTTCAAGTTATATGTTTGGATTGGGTGACTTTTGACTAACTTTTATGATCAAAATAAGTTGGGTTAAATTCGATTTACTCGAGGAAGGCTGAATTTTCTTGTATCCACATACCTTAGCCAACCTCGATGTTTTCTTACAACTTCAAAAGGCTAGGCAACAATAAGGTGATTATATTTTGTATCAAATAGAGTAATCCTATAACAACAAATTAAATAACACAGTAATCTTATTAGTGAAAAGCCAGAAAAACCAGAAGGAATGATCTTTTTAACTGTATCTGGTTCCAATAAAGAACTAAAAAGCGTTCAAAAGAAAGCATCATCAATATCTTCCTCCTGCATTTCTGGTACGTGACCTAACATTCTCATATGGTCCACCAAGCAACTCAAAACACTAAGAATCCCCTTCACCTTAGTATTCGATTTATCTTCTGCTCTAAACCTATAAAGTTCATTCTTAACTTCAATCCAGCTATACCCGGGATTTGTTTTGAGTCCCGTATCTTTCATCACTTTACGCACTCTAGCCGCCTCATCCCACTGCTTTGCACTAGCATATAAACTTGCCAACTGAACATGGGTTGCCGCACACTCAGGTTCTAACAATAGCCTGCTCTCAGCGGCCTTTATTCCAATCCAAATGTTCCCATGAAGCCTGCAAGAAGAAAGCAAAGAACCCCATATAACAGCATTGGGACAAATAGGCATCTTTAGAATAAAATCTAGAGCCTCTTGTAATAATCCAGCTCGGCCTAGAAGATCCACAACACATGAATAATGATCTATTGCAGGCTTGACACCGTATATAATCATTGAATCGAAACAAGCACACCCTTGTTCGACAAGACCGGCATGACGGCAAGAAGAGAGCACTCCAAGAAATGTGATAGCATCGAGCTTTATTTTCTCATCTTTCATCTTTCCATGAAGTTCGACAGCTTCCATTGCAAAGCCATGTTGAGCATACCCTGCGATCATTGAGTTCCAAGACACAATATCTTTATTACCAGCCATCTTCTCGAATATAAATATTGCATCTTCAACACTCCCACATTTACAATACATAGAAATAAGAGCATTGCAGATATAAATATAGGAATCAAAACCCATTTGAATGACTTGACAATGAGCACTTCTCCCTTGCCCTAGAGCTCCACTACCCGTACAAGCTCTCAAAAGACTAGTCAACGTGAAATCATTTGGTTTTAAAATCGAATTCTTCATCATATTATATAGCTCCAAGCACATATCAATCTGCCATCCTTGTGCGAATCCAGCAATAATAGTAGTCCATGAAACTACATTTTTCACGGGCATTTCTTCGAACACTTTATAAGCCTTCTCCAACTCCCCGGATTTTCCATAGAAAGCAACCAAAGAACTTCCCACGTAAACGTTGCTGAAAACCCCAGTTTTTATTGCTAAGCAATGATACTGAATTCCACCGCAAAGGTTATGTTTCGACCCGCATGAACTTATAGCATTTGACACCACAATTGGATTAAATTTTGAATTCTCTTTTTTTGTACAAGGAGGCTCTAGAATTTCACTGAAGAAAACTGAGAGATTTTCTGCTGGGGAATCTGAAAAACCCAAATCGTTGAAACAATTTTGGGCACTAAATTGATCTGAGTCAGTTTCTAAGAAATCTTGGATGAGACGAAGATGGTTTTGGCGGGAAGTGGAATGGGTTGATTTCGAGGATATAACAATGTCCTTGATTCTCAATGCTCTGTTTAGTTTGTTGCTTGGAGGATTCAGTTTTTGTTTGTAAGAAGAGAATGGACTGGATTGAGAAAGAAAGAAGAAGACAGACTTCAAAGTGAACCAAGAATTCCTTTGGATAATTGATTTGAAGAAAAGTATATTCATGGCTGAAAGAGCCCATGAATGTTTGGACTTCAAGGTAGCAACTCCTGGGAAGAAAACAGGGGCGTTAGTGGTAACGAAATCCAAGTTGAGACCATATCGAAAAGAGTTACTAAATTCCAAAACTAATATAGAAAAAATATATAAAAAGATAAAAAAAATTCGCGAAATTCAAAGAGTAAATGTTGAATTCTCTCTAAATAAATCACGGCAATGACTGAAGAAAATATAAATTGGATTCATTATCCAATGCCAGTTTCGTCCACACCCTTTGTTTTTAGATGTTCATCTTTGTCAACTTGGCCTATTCAAAATCATAATTTAGATTACAAAAGGAACTGTATTTAGCTTCATTGGAGCTGGCTATCTAAGGTGCAACAAACTTAAACAATATGCAACATAGATTCATGGGACTCATCGATGCCTCCTTCGTTTCCTTGTCGATAAAGTAGCATCATACTCGAAATCATCTTCTTCTCTATCTCCATGTAAATAGAACCATAACTTCTTCTCTACATTGAATCGCACACATGGATCATGTTCGTAGTGTAATCGATCCAAGGCACCGCTGACGACCTGATTGAGTTGCTCATTGGGGGTCTCTTCCACAATATACTGTGAGTCTCTTATGAGGACGCAAACATCAGCTCTAGTGCCCATACGGTCCGGCAATCGGGCAGCTGCATCCCTCACGAGAGAGAGAACTGTGATATTTGGTGGCCTATCAGCTTTAAGCATAAAATGTTCTCTGCATTTTAATGATGGCTTCCCACTACTCCTCCTCAGTGGAACAACTGTGGATTTTCTGCCATCTAACGCTGTGTATTGAAAGGCCCTCTCAGGAACCGAGTATCTAACAGCTTCTTCCTTGCGGAAATAATCCCTTATCTCTTTGGGGCATGGACTGATAGTAGCTACATTTTTCCGAGGTCTAATTTCTCGTAATCCTTCCTTTACATTGACAGTTTGATGCATCAATGTCAAAGGTGGTTCAGGCAGGTCTCCAATCTTCAGAAGACTGCCTTGAGCAGTTTTCAACCAATCTGCAAAGCACAGGACCAATATCAGAACTGTCCTCGTTGGAAGACCCCAAGCTTCCAACAATACAGCTTCATTCGTATCGTTGCGTGGCTTAATAGCTGACGGTCCAATCCAGGACCAACTCTTATTACACTTGGAATAGATAGTGAGAGCCTCCCATGCCACTGCTCCAAGATGTGCTGTTGTTGAAGAAAATATTGCAAGAGCACCTCGAACCAACTCTTCAAGCGGCTCCTGCACTTTGAGAATACAAGGATCCCCGGGATTTGATCTGATTCGCTCCACAATTTCAGACATGGTGAGAAAGTGATATCCACTAATGCTTTTAGGATTGCTTTCAGCAGGGTTGTTGCTTGATGCTGAAGGATCAACTTTTGCATACAACGTAATCATTGCGGTACGAATGGCGGAAAGGAAATGTATGATGGAGAACGAGAACCCTGGGTGAGCAGCAGTAGGGCAACTCCAACCAAACTGCAGCTTCTGAAATGGTTCAGAGAACGGGCCTTTCGGTTCTTGAACTGTACTGTTTGCAAGCTCAGATACAGAAATGGAACCAAGCTCAGGTTTCACTTTCTTTAGACCACATTTCTCCAAGGAAGATTTATACAGTTTCTTTCTGTTCAAAGAAGAAATGGGCAGTTCATTTTCTTCAAGCACCTTTTTATCCTTGATGCAATGGTAATCAACTTCAACTTGCCTACCCATGTATGCTCGTTCTGCCGTCTTTCTCAGTTTCAATAAGCTCGATCTGTTCATCCCGACTTCGCCAACGACATCATTGTTCATAGATTCCAATGATGGCCTCGTAGAATCACCACCGGCTTCCGTTCTGTCTCGGTCTCCCTTACTGTGACAAGCTCCATATTTTGATTGTGATTGCAACTTAGTCTCAAGCAAACAAAAATTATCATTTGACAACTGCATCAGAATTATAGCTGCATCAATATCGCTCTGTCGTTCCGTGATTTCAGTGCTATCCTTGCCGTTGATTGTGCCCATTGTTCCAAAATTAGATGCCCTTGAAACATTGCCAAACTAAGCTACATTTTCCTTATAAGAAAGCCCTCTCATTGAACCATCTATTTCAGGGTACTTCACACTTTGAAAAGAAGATGACTGAACTCCCAACTTTCTTTTTGATGTTACTTTTGATCCAATGTCCTTCAAATCACTCAAAGGAACTTGTTTTCTGTGCTTTTTGGTGTTCAAGGCCAGTACTTCTGCTTCATTTACTATCGACTTCGACCATTTTCTTTACTATCATCAACACTAACATAGATACCCAACAATATACAATCACTAAAAGAGAAACAAGGAATTCAAAATGAAAAACAAGATACAATTACACTTTTGGCAAAAATAACATGATCTATTCAGTTTCTAAGATAATAATAAGAAATATAGACGAAATATAAAATCCAACACAAAACTAAGAATACCCTTTTCTTAAATCTAGCTTTACTTAGCTATATCTTGATCCATTGTTACTATAGATAACTTGACAATAAGATGAAGCTTCCAAGCATATATATTATAATGAAAAAACTAATGAGAAAGATGACTTAAGTGAGAAGAAGAATCTTGAATAAACAATTTTCCTTTCTTGGTTTCCAGAGTTGATTTCATTTTGGGCACTGGGAAAGATATATATGTATATGTTCATATTTCGGACAGTTCTCAAAAGTAGCGAGTGTCATTAGGAACTGAAAACAATGATCAAAGTTAAAGCAGTTGAAAGGTTTTACCTCAATCTATTTTCTCAAGAAACAAAAGGAAAATCAGGGTTTCATTTGAAGCAACCTTGAGAGCCCTTTGGAAAACGATAGGAGAAGGGGGAAGGAGGGAAGACGAAGAAGCGTGTTTATATGTGTTACGTTCGACGCGAGGGCCGAGGAAGACGACGCGACGCCATTTTGAACAATATATGTCGTTTAGAGTGGGGAAAAGGGCTGAATTTGGGCCTATTGGGGCCCATTTAGGAGTCTGCTTTGTGGGCTCATCTTTAAATCGATTGAGTCTTGATCATTAACAACTCGAAAATATTCCGTCATAGTTAGGGTAGTTAATTCAATTCTCATACGAGCTCTTGACGGTTCATTCATCTGATCGTAAATTAAAACCACTTTTGATTTCGAAAGATTTTGTTCATTAATTACTTGAGATTCTTTCATTTCCATGTAAAGATAATTTCCTTCACGAGTCCGTTCACCTATTGTGCCAAATATGAATAGGGTAAAAAGTTAATAACTTGGACTCATCCAATTCAAACCCAAATTAAACCAAATCCTAAACTAACCCAAACTTAAAATTACTCAATTCTAAAAGAATAAAAAAAAGGGACTTGAAACCATCCAACTCTAAACTTACTATAAACCAAACTAATCCAGACCTATAATAATTCCTACCAAAATAACCTAGCCTCATACCCAAATGAGGCTTTTTTATATAAATAATATGAAATTTTAATTTATTAAAAAATGGGTGAAAACAAATTATTTACGAAAATGAGTTATTTTCAACAATACCTGTCGATGCCGCTTGATAGTGACATCATCTTCTCTTTTTAAGTGATCATGTGTTTTTTTTTAAATAATTTGGGTGCCGTTATTGTGTCAGGTGGCACTAGTATGTATTTTTACAAAATACCAGTGAAAATGTAGATATATCGATGAAAAACAAAAAAAATATTTTAAAAGTATCGTCGGTGTGTCAAGCGACACCGGTGAAATTTAAAAAATAGTAGATAGAAAGAAAAAAAAAGTGAGATTAAAAACTATTATTTTAATAGGTGTCGTTAGTGTGTCAAATAGTACATTGATAATTTCAAAAAAAAAAAATTAATGAGTGTCGGTGTTTCAGGCAACACTGGTACATTTAAAAAAAAAAATAAAAGGTTGTTAGGGAAAAAAAAATAAAAAAAAAATTATTATTGGTGTCGTCCATGTGTCAGGCGACACCAACCCTTGTCCAAAAATTTGTTCTTGTTTTGTTTTGTGCTTTTGTTTAAGTTTTTTTTTTGTTTGAGTTGAAGTTTTTGTTTTCTGTTGAAGAGAAGAAAAATTTGTGTTTAGTAAAAAGGGAGAAACCATAAAAGAAAAGAACAAAGATTTGTGTTTTAGACTTCAAAAATGAAGTTCAAGTTTATAAGGTTAGTTTGTAATTATTTGTATTTAATTATATTTTTTTTCAATAAGATCTAATATTTTTTTTAAATAAAGGCTATTTTTTTATTTTTAATTTATTTTACAAATTTAGTATCAAAGATGAATAATTGGTTCTTCATATACGTTCATTTCAAGGAGATAATTTTACAAAAGAGTTGTTGATTGTATATTTGAATCTCGCCAGCAAATAGGAATGTAAAAGTCGATAATATGAAACAAAAGATTAGTGCAAAAATTGCTCAACGTTATGGGAGGAATGACCACACGGGTGTGTAGGGTAGCCACATGGCCGGGTGTGGAGCCACATGACCGTGTGTGGAGCCACACGGGTTGGCCTTTATCACATGGCCGTGTGATCCCTGTTTCCAAAATTTTCTATTTTGTTTTAAAATGATCCCTGAATGTTTCCAAACATTTTTTTGGGCCTCGTAGGCTCGATTTAAGGCTCTTAAGTGTATTTTACTATGGTTAAATTGAGTTATTGAATGTTATTAATATTTTTAAAAAATTATTTCTATTTGAAGTTTGATGTTTCGAATTGCATCGTGATGTTTCGTAACCTTAATACGACGATAGAGACGGGTTAGGGGTGTTACATTATTTGTTATGGTACGCCATCCACTCCTTTTCTCGATCAAGCTAACTTCTATGTTACTATTGCAGGGTCTTCTTCTCCTTTTCGTACATCTAGTACCTCCCCGCCTACTTTAGTAACCAACATGGATGCCTTAGCATTATTTGACGCAATTCGCGAAAATGAGTTGTCACCGTGCAATTAAGAAAAGTGGCTAATAGAACTCAAAAAAGGCCAAGGGTGAAGGGAAGCACCCAAGATATCGAAGGTAGTGATTGCCCACAATTGGCTCATCACAGGCTTAGGAGAGGGCCTGCTCCCTTGAGAGCCATCACTTCTCTTGCCTCTACTCTTCCTCCTACTCTTGTTATGCTAGTAGAGTTCGCCAACTCTGCAAACTCTCTAGTCCATGTTGCAGATCTACCTACGATTGTATTCACGTTAGAGATAATACGCTAAAACTAGTCAGAGATCCCTCTTGGTTCCGTACTCATTAATACTCTATC
This sequence comes from Kokia cookei, assembly GCA_039519145.1. Lineage (NCBI taxonomy): Eukaryota > Viridiplantae > Streptophyta > Magnoliopsida > Malvales > Malvaceae > Kokia > Kokia cookei. Next base: position 11,886,053 of record CM076910.1, read on the forward strand.
TAGTGAAGGAGATAAACTTTTCCCATGGTGGGATCTCTTAAGGTCGAGGCAATATTCTTTCTTTCTTGATGCCATCCAATAGCAGCAGAATAACAGCTTACCTTAGCCAGTAAAAGACGTTTTCCTCTTTTTTTCATCCTCACATCCTTAACTACCCCCAGTTTCGAGGCTAGTAGAGTCCTTCCAAGTTTTAGCAGTTGAATGTGGGCTTACGACCGGGGCTCTTCAAGAGATTTGCAATCAAAACAACATCAAACTAGTTGGCTTAGAAAAAATTGCGCATTTTGGCGAACAGTATTTAACTCAACTATGGTTAGCTCATGAGGAAGCTACCAGCCAAATTAAAGAGCTTGACTCCTCCGTTTCTTCTTGGAAGGCCAAATATGAAATTTAGAAATCTGAGCCAAGCATATGGAGGAAGAAATCAATCAACTAAGGGTCAGAGAGTCCTATTGGGAAGAGAAATTCAAATCTCAAGACCAACGACGTTTATCAGAGTTGGACCATTTACGCCAATTCGACGAGGAAGCTTTGAAAAAAATATCAAGAGGACACTAAAGAGAATCTGGTAGAGGCCTTGCCCATACTACAATTCAATCTGTTCCTTCACGCTCAAATTGTTGCTGGTCCTCTCAATCCGAGTCGGGTGAACTTCAACTATTTATAAAAGGTTATTGCTAAGTGTAACATCTCGCCCAGGGTAGCACTAGAGTGTTTGCATATCGTTTGTATAAGAAAGCCTAATAGCGTAAGTTCTAATAAGTAAAGTGTTAAAAAGATTTATGAGTATTTGAAGACTTCGATTATGCCCTTGGGTGAAGTCTAAATTGAGGTAAGCTTGGAGGTTGGCGAACTCCCTTATAGAGTACCCAACACCCCAACATTCAGATGTAAAAGTTTATTTCTTAATCCCTTAGTTAGAAAAAATCGTTTGTTTTACCACTTTATCCATTTAGTTAAAATAATTAGTTGATTCAAAGGACACTAGTTAGGATGGAATGAGATACCTGAAATTGATAGGACATGCATTAAAGATGAGAGAGAAAGTTATTAATCACAGTTATTGAATGAAGGATAGTAGGAAGGATAAACTTGCCTACTAAAATTTTCTTTCGTGTGTATCTGTATAAGTTTACATAGCTTTCTAGTTAAGTTTTGTGGTTTTTGTAAAACTCTATTTTTCTACTCTCAAAACTTTCTCCAAATTCTCTCGAAAGTTCTAGAACTAAGGCTAGCTTGAAAGTTTGAGTTCATTGTAATCAGCAAACTCCATTGACGATCAAATACCTGGTAAGTGCCCACGAACTTGAGTTATTTTACATGGCCATTTACGGGGCCTTAGGGTTTTATGCTTTAGGGTTAGTTTGAAAAGAAAAAGAAGGAAATTTTTAGATTTTGGGTTTCCTTGCTGATATACTTATTAATATTTTTGTTTAGTTTGGTAAAACGATCTGATAGAATAACTTTTGTTTTTATAGAACAACTTTTTTTGTTATAGCTCAAGAGATTCGTAAAAGTCCTCAAGATAAGGGCAAGATATGTTTAATCTAGTAAAATGATCTGATAGAACAACTCTTGTTGCTGATATACATTTTTCTGGTGAGTTCCATCTTACTCTATGTGTGCATAATTTCTTTTGTCTATGTTTGGTTAAGGTAAGTATGTATGTTTTGTGTTGGATGTGATAATTGTCCATCGAAAAAGAGTTTTAGCCTGATATGTTTGCATGAAAGTTATAAGGACCTTGCTTCATGTTAAGCTACCACTCATCTTACTCTGAAAGGAACCATATGGTCATAACAAAAAGGATAATGAGTTCATGGTGATGCCTCAAATGGGGTTATCCGTTGACTTGGCAGACCACGTTATACGAAATATGGTTGTGTAGCCTCTAGTAGGGTAAGTAACTTTGCAAACCAGATTGGCAGGGCATAACAAAGGAAAGAAGAAAGAAAAGAATATATGAAATGGAAAAGGGTGTGGCTAACATGAAGAGGGTTGTTTGTATGTTGCATGGATAAAGTGTAAAAGTCAAAGAGGAACATTGTCTAAGGTAAGAAGACTAGGATTCGCCAGTGGGCGAATTACTGAGAGTCTGCCTTTAGTTGGTGTCTGCCATTGACCACCTCCGAACGTACTCCTGTTCGGCGTGTATTTTGGGCTTCCGTAAGTATACGGGTCGAGTTTTAATATAATTACAACAAAGTAATGAGTACTCCGAGGGTCATACCCAAGGGAGGCGAAGCGATAATAATTTTAATTCCCTGCATAGAAAAAATTAATTAGTAATCTCTTTAGGGTTATAGTATGAAGGTAAAATAAATGTTTTGGATTTTATAATAAAGAGCATAAAATTAAAGTAAAAATAAAATAAGAGAATAGAGATGAGAAATTCAATAAACAAATTTTATGGGGGATTAGCTCACTTCACTATGATTTCTTCAATTGTCGTTTTGGGGTTTTTGTCAATCAACTAGTCGTTAACCTAGCAGGATCTTCTGATATTCCACTAAAATAACGAGTCAACAAAGACTACTTATCTTCCAAACTCATAGTCTAGATTGATTTGGGGTAAAGGTGTTCACGAATGGACAATACCAATTTTGGGTTAATTACCACTTGAATGACTTCCTTGGGTTGTCAGGCCTTGGGTTTGTTTCACGTTCTTCCTTTTCCAAATAGTTGATTCTTTGAAAATCTTTTATAAAATAATTAAATAATCATATTTCTACTCCTTAATCCCCCACAAAGGGATTAGTTCCTCATGATTGAAAATATGATTGAAGAAACTTAAGAATTTGTATTGCAATCTATTGGGACGAGTCCACAGTCGTTTATGCGAAAGTTACAAATCTTGTTTCCACACAAAATAGAAATGAAAATAACGATAGAAATGAAAAAAAACTAAAACCCTAAATTACAAAGAGAAATTAAACTCAGGGAAAAATGTGTGTAAACCTAAGTGCTAAAGGGGCTTATTTATTGTATTTGGACGATCATTTTCCTTAGCCCTAGGTCAACTTCCATTCTTCGTGTTTTAGTTTGTTGTTAAGACCAAAACACCCTTCGCTCGGTGTTATTTATGCTTCAAGAGTCGATATCGTGACACGCAGGAGCTGTGTTGCGACGTAGAAGGCAGTCTACTCCTTGATGTGTTTTACAGGCGTTGTTGCAACACATTATGTCCGTGTCGCGACATAGAAGACAATTTTAGAATTCTGTAGTTTTGGTCTTTGTGTTGCGACATAGTTTGTTCCATGTCGTGACATAGTGACCAGCTTCATTTTTGTTCATCTTCTAAAGGTCTCCTGCACACTCACAAAGTCTGTTAACCGACCTTTAAGCCTCAATCAACCTTAAAGTCAATAAAGGGTACCTTATTACACTTTTTACACATTTTACTTAACATATGAGAACTGAAATAAATCCTAAATAAACCTAAAGAAAGTGTTTAATTTAAGGCTCCAAAAATGCAAAAACTAGTTTAATGTTCTAGGTCGAATTACGGAAGATCAAACTTCCCCACACTTAAGTCATTTCTTGTCCTCAAGCAAATAAAAAGAAAAACAATGAAAAGAAAATAAGAGCTTGAGAATATATCATATAAGGATTAGGTTCGCAACATCTACCTTAGGTATTTTATTTTCTCAAACAATTTCAGCATGATGAGCAAGTAATCTTACCATTTTTTATTTAAAACAACTAAGTTCATTAAGTTGCAAAAGATACAAGAATAAAGATTTTATTGGTATAGTTCCATCAGTGACTAATACAAGTACTTCAATTATCCTTGTATAATACAAATAGATGTAATGGAACTGTGTAATGTCATATTCATTCATGCATAGATCTATTTAGGTCACATAGGTCTTTTCGACTTGTAACGTTCTGAGGCTTAAGACAAGTGTGAAGTTCAAAAGAATAGTAAGCACACAAGGTTAGAAACACGAAAATAGTTTGACACATTGTATTGTTCCCTATTCTTCCCTTTTAGCATCCTATTTCCTACTCACCCGCCTTATTTCTCCTTCTCTCACCTTCTTTATCTCTCAAATTAGGAAATCTCAATATGGTCTAATCCCTTTACCTAGCCTACGAGTACTTTATACTCTTGAACAAGTTTTTCTTTTTGACTTTTTGTGACTTTTTCACTTTTCATATTTTTTCTCACTCAAGATTTTTCTCGTTTAATTCTACTTGTCTTTTCTTTTCTTTTGAATTTTTTTCTTGTTTCATATTTTTGGTTATTCTAAAGTTCATATACCACATTGATTTTCCTATTTAGCTCTTATTTTAAAAACTCTACCTTTATGTGTCTACTTACCCTCAATACATATGGCTATACGTCTATAATCGTGCAATTTAGGACCAAAGAAAAGGGTACACACAAATTGACTTTTCTTTTAGGCTTTACGGTTTGTAATGAAGTTCATCAAGAAGGGTCAATAGGCTCAAATAGGGGTACTAAATAGAAAAAATCATAATAAGGTTGCTTTTTGACTTTTAAGTGTTTTCCAAACAATGCCTTAGGTCATCCCTAAATATCTCAACATGCATAAATTTCAATTTCACCACACAATCCCAAAATTACCATTTATCATGTATACTAGCATGCTTGTTTCCTCATATTATTCATGTCATTTGGTACAAACAATATCTTTTTACCTATATTTAGTGTAGCCTATAGAACTTAGTAGTCTTATGCTCAAAATTTTAAAAATTACTTATCATCATGTCAAATTTTTTGCTTCTAACCAATCACTTGTATTTATACAAAACAAAATAAAATGCAAAAATAAATAGTACAAATTTCTATGACACCCTCACCTTTAGAAAACACATTGTCCTCAACGTGTAGCCCCTAAAAAGTAAAGAATGAAGTTACACGATTGGTTGTGAAAAGTTCTCTTTCTAATGGTGGGTTCATCCACCCATTGGCGTGGATGGTTCAAAAATGTCGTCCTTCGCATGGGGTTCCTTCATAAAAATTAGAAATAAACATGCAACGATAAATGTAATACTACTCTTACTCCTACTAGTAAAAAAGTCCAAAAATGCAAATTATCCAAAATTACAAGTCTTTCCAAAAAAAAGTTTTTTGAGGTAAAAAATAAAAATGGTTAATCTTCCTCCATCACATCCTCCTCTTTTTCACTCTCTTCTCCACTTTCAATCTCCTCTGTATCATGTTCCTCATTTGTTGAAACCGAATGTTGTTTTTTTGGGTAAATTCTTGAAACAATGACCTTGACTCCTGCACCCAATGTATCATCCAATCTAGTTTTGGATAACTTCCCTCACCAACTTCTTGTTGGGAACCTTTGTGATGAAACCGACGTGGTTGTTGTCTCTCTTTGTTTCTTTTTCCCTTCCTTGATTTGTTTGGCACAAAGCTCCATGTATTGTAAGAAGAGAGTATCACCTATAATACTCCTTGATGGCTTCAAAGACTGTTAGGTGGATGTCATGGGTACTCCTGCCCTTTTACACAAAGCTGTGATTAAGTGGGGAAAGAATACACCTACTTGTTGGCTTCCCACACACCTACTCATGCTGTGGCGGATCCATCTTCCTATACAAACCTGATTTTTCTGCAAAATTGCAAATAATAATACTACTCGAAAGGTATTGACATTAGAAACATTTAAAGCATGTACATGTAATGCGTAGATTTGTGCAAGTGTACAGAGTCATTATCAAGTAATAAGTAAGTAAAAGAGTTATTGTCTCCACAGGGATTGTATATGTTGATCAATATTTTGTAAAATTAAAATAAACAATTTGGTAGAAACACAATATATTTAAGAGTGATGTTGATTAAAATTTAATGATTATAACTAAATGCAATTGATTCCTAAATGCAATTGATTCCTAAATGCAATTAAACCAAAGAGGATATTTGACTAAATGAATGGATGGAATGTAATAGAAGAAAAACACGATTTCAACAATCAATAACATACACAAACTAGGAAAATTACATTAATTAACTTAGTTCATTTTTAACATGCTTATTAATATTCGGAAAACATTCCATGACAACTCGATCTTTCATGAGATTGGAAACCAAATTAGGTACTCTCAGAATCCTTTACTTAGTAAAACATGCATTTTACTGATCATATTAAGCTAATGGTTTCTTAGCATTCATGTGAGATAACAGGGGCGTGTTAGTTTTGAAACAGTTTAATCACATAAATCTAAGAACTATGCAAGATAATAGAGCCCGTTAAAGTTATTATGAACCTAAAATTTAATCGGGTTAGGATTTAAATTGAGCATGCACATTTCAATTATTATGTCCATCAGCCGTTGTCTGGTTAGGATCACTCAGCTAATTCTAATGCATCCAATCACATATAAATAGAATACATACTTGAATTTAATTGAAAACATGATTGATTGAGGCACAAACATCATAAGCGTGAATCAAATGAAATTTATTAAAATAATGCAATCATCCTAGCTTGAATGAAATTAAGCTATCATTGTTGATGACATGATCAAAGAACACATAACAAACATGATAAAATTAAATAATAAGAAAATAAAGAATAAAATCTATCGAAGTGGCTATCACTCGGACTCTGATTGAAGATGACTCATTCGATCCTTGCTTCGCTCCTTTGCTGATGGCTCTCCAAGGTGGTTGACCAACGGATCTTTCAAAGGCTTTTGCTGGCTAAAATTTGGAGATATGAAGATGGATGCTAGGCATGAGAATGAAGAGAACTAGAGAATGAGAGATTGAGAGAGAAATGAAAAAATGTTGGATGAAGGGATGATTTGAGAAGTGTGATTTGAGGCTCAATTTATAAGTGAGCTTGAGGGGTGAGTTTACTAAAAATAGTGTGTTTTTAAATCATTCTTCCTCTCCTCATGCATGGCCGACCATGGTTCAAGGGATTAAGCTTGGTTGTTTGCTTATTAAGCATTCAATCATGCTAAATCAAGCAGGGACCAAGATAGAGTCAATTGTAATATTTAGGGCCAGATTTTGATTTGTCTTCAACTGCAGGGACTCCTAACATCATCCCAAAATTTCTTATTGGGAAGCCATTGTATGTACCGAAATTTGGCTCCTTTTTCATTTGGGTTGGACGGTTTTGTAACCCAGCAAGCAACTAGACCTGTCCAAATCACGTATTAATTAATTTGGGTTAAATTAAATAATTATTTAACCCATATTTTATAGTCTTAGCCGATCCATGGTTAAGAATTAATATATTTCCATAAAATAAATATAATTATATGTTTTATTAAATTAATTACATGGTCCAATTTATAATTAAAATCTAACATGTTGAATAAAATCAAAAATAAGCCATTTTATGCACGAAAATCATATAATAAAGCATAAAATCATATCTTTAGCAATTTCATGTCCAAATTTAGTATTTAAGAAAAAATCATTATTTTATTAAATAATTACTCGGTTTTAATATCGTTTTCAAGTCAAAAGGTGATGAAAATATATAGAAAAATCCTATATATTTTCGAGTTTACTCACCCCTAAACTTAAACCATTGCTTATCCCAATTTATGTTAATGCTCAGTAAAGTTTTTGCTAAGGCAATATTGAAATATGTAAGCAGCATCAATCTTTGGCACATAATCATACATCAACAAAATCATGTTCATAGACTCTTTTTTTTGATAAGTAGCTCGCATGAACATGAAACCATTATTCATAATTTCATGCTAAGTATCTCGATATGCCAACATGAGTAATAGTTTGTATGCATTTCAAATTCATATGCAACATTTACCATTCAACACAATCTTCTTATCAATCCAAACAAAACAATCGTAAGGTTTATTTTGCAGTCTTCATATGTTGAACTTAGTAATTCCTCTCCACTAATGTAGGTGACATAATCATTAAATCAATAGGTCTTTTCTTAGGTTGTAATAGGGCTAGGCTAAAGGTAAGGATTGAAAGAGAAGTGCATTTTCAGTTTCAATAATCTTAACCTTTAACTTTGGCTTGGATATTTTTGCAACACGACCTTCTTTTGAATGGATCTTTGGAACACCAGAAACTTATTTTGAACTCATGCTCATAAATTTTTTCAGAATTTGAGCAAACTTTTCTTCGCTCTTTCTTTCTTCTTTTTTTAGCACGAGCGTGTACATCTTTTCGAATTTTTCCTCAAATATTGTCACCAAGACAACTTTAGTTAAGATGGGTGCACAAAATAGGATAAAATTAAAAAGATGGTAAAATGACTTATAATGTAGGTAATTTTTAATAATCAGACCATTAATCTCAAAATTAAAGTTTCAAGGGTTAATATAATAAGGTAGGCTTGAAAGTCTTAAACGATCCAAAGAAATTGTGCCTATATCATATTAGACTTTTATGCCTCCTAGGATTTCGCCTCGAGAGAGTTACTAAGTCAATTCTAAAGACTAAACCTTCATGCATGTCTAATCTCAAGGAAAACTAAGTTTTCATGGCAAACATTACTTAAGACAAAAGACATCAAAGCATCCCACAACTCATGATAACATATGTAACACCCCTAACCCGTATCCGTTGCCGGACTAAGGTCAAGTAATGTTACAACAACTATCTCACTCACAAACACACAATGATATGATTCAATCACGTCAACATACATACATTCATGTATACACATTCACACAATCACACCGAACATTATATTAATGTCATTAGAATTAAACTAGAAAACCAAAAGAACCAAAACAAAACAAGATTTCATACTTAAAACAAAAGTGAAAAGTGTTGTTGAAACAAGGCACACGCCTGTGTGCCAAACCGTGTATTAGCCCGTGTGTGTGTGCGAAAAGGGATCACACGATCGTGTAACAGCCTGTGTGTCTGCACGTGTGTAGATGCGCAAAAACAATTTAAATTACAACCCACGCCCATAGGAAAACCATGTAACAAACCGTGTGTACTCGAAATTAAGCGACACGGCTGTGTTCCTAGCCCGTGTGTCTGATCGAACAACTGCCCTGCACCAAATAAATAGTACACGGCCGTGTGTCCCCTCATGGAACAGGCCATGTGTCCCAAACATTTCTTCCTACACAAGATACAATTCGAACTTAACTTTTACTACAAGTCACTATGATTTAACATGCAAATTCCAACATTCTTGTACTTAACTATCAACGATCAAATACCAAATAGACTACATTCTTCATCTCTTATAATTATCTAAAACACCATATTAACAACTACTTTCTTACATGCAAACCATCAAAGGATCATATTTACATAAGCATTCAACAAAAGTAGTTCCATATCAAGAGAATTCACAAACATCCTATATACATGCCACTCTTTAACCCAAAATGAGTTGCTCAAAAGTCTACCGAAGAGATGGATGATAGTGTGTACTCTTGTTTGGATCCAATCGGTGCCAAGATTCCTCGAGACCTAGATTCATGAATTTCAAATACGGAAAGACATTTGAGACTTAGTAAGTTCGAAAATACAAAGGGAAAACACAATTAGAGTGAAACTATAATTTTAGCTCAAATTTTATTTGTTCCTTCTTGATTCACCGACACCAAGCCTACTAGGCACAAAGCCTAAATACACCGGCATGAAGCCTACTAGACACACAGTCTGAATTCATTGGCACGAAGCCTACTAGGTACAAAGCCTGAATACACCGACACAAAGCCTACTAGACACATAGTTTGGATTCACCGGCACCATGCCTATTAGGCACAAAGCCTGAAGACACCGGCACGAAGCCTATTAGACACACAGTTTGAATTCTTTGGCACGAAGCCTACTAGGTACAAAGGCTGAATACACCGGCATTAAGCCTACTAGACACATAGTCAGAATTCACCGGCATGAAGCCTACTAGGCACGTAGCCCGAGCATTTAAATGCAAGATAGCAATCCACAAAGGATTATACGAGTCAACAAACAACCATGTATTATCGTAAAATAAATAATAAGTGAACTTAATAATCACAAAATTATGAAACAAACTTACTTGTGAAATGGCCATGACAAGCTACACGTTGTCAATTATTCAACTACCTTTCCCTTCCCTCGCTTACCTACTAGAGTGTCCGTTTCTTGGTATGCATGGACTTTTGCACCCAACCTTCAGGTTCTATTCTTCCTCTCTAATTTTCGGTTCAACTCCAGAAAAGAAAAACATGAAATGATAATACTTTTTCTTTTCTATTTGTTTCTTTATTCCTTTTTTATTATTTTATTCACCTAACCATTTTCATTTCCATTTGAAAATTCTTTTTATTTTAATCATCACATCCCAATAACAATTTAATGAATTATTATTCTTTAAGTCCATCACCATCTCATTTCTTTAATTATTCAATACATATTATTTTAGAAGTTTTTAAAAAAATGAGGCCAACCTTTCTAATTCCTTAATTTAGTACTTTATACTAATTATCAAATAACTTTAGAAACTCACTATGCCAAGTATCTTATACGACCTTAAAAACATAATTTAAATAATAAAAATTGACTTAATAAATGCAATTTGAGTTCTAAACTATGCTCACGTTACCATTGAAAACAAGCTATTACAACAAACATTTAACTTAGATAAGATCATCATTCATGCTTGCATTTAAACTAACTTATTAACAAAATTTTTTTTCTAAACATTCATGTATTAAAACATACTTATGCAAAAAGATTGAAACAAACTTGAAAAATTCAAAAAATCGTGCAAATATTTTCCTTACCCCCTTTAAAAAGAAGCAATGTCCTCATTACAAAAACAAAGTAATGAATGAAAACTGAACACCAGGTAGGGTTTTAAGAAAAGAGAGGTGAGTCATGAAGATTTCTTAAATACCAAGTCTTTCTTAACAATCCAATCCTAGACATGTTCATTCTCATTACCACATCACTTTGTTTTTCTAGTGAAGAGGTATTGAGTTTATTTTATTCATTCTTGCAATATCCTATACTTTCAGTGTCTTTGAAGCCACTCCCTATCACGATAAGGAAGAATATCACCACATTGATGTGCTGGATAAATCATTTAAGGGAGAATTCAATGAGCATAGCATAAAATTTATTGAATATATGGCGACATTATATAAAGATGTTCTACTAAACTATGATCGCAAGGTTAGGGCAAATAAGTTTGAGATTAAGCCAAATTGGTCTATGAAACCTCCTGCGTTGATTAATTGAAGGAATCTAGCTTTGAGATCATCTATTGTGAAAGCTCTTACTATGGAATTACAACCACCGCATACTTCTCTGAAGTTCAAGTCCACTCTTTTGTCAGTGTATAAATATATTATTGTCGTTGCGTTTCGTCTGCTGACTCACCAGAGGATCAAAATGTATCAGAAAAGAAATCATGACGATTCATCTTTTCAAACCCAACTGTTAGATTGGATTAAAAAAGGACAATCTGATTGGATGCATTTATTGAGTGCAGACCTGCTAACCCTTCTCTGCAGTACATACAAACACGCCTTCTTTCTCTAGAAAGCATTTTTTCTGCCCTAACTATTTCAATCACAAACCTCTATTGCTATACTTAAAAATTTGCTTCAATTACTCATCCTTCTTAGTCTATGTTTACGATCACCAGATATGGTCAGAACAAGAGGAGAAAAGACACCAACAAAGTCTGTTCCTGAATCGTCTCTATTGCGATGACTCATGAAATAGAGTAGCAACCCTCCAACGAACCAGTGATGTTCCTAACTAAAGCAACCAAGGAATGCTTCCAAGACAATATACTGAAGAGAAATTGCCATCCAGAACAAGGTTTCAACTTGTCAAAGCAAAGGGACCTTTGAAAGAAAGTAACTCGCACCATCATGAGAATGGGCTGGGAGACATTCTACAACCATCTTGGGGCCTATTCCCTATCTATGGTGCGAGAATTCTATACCAACCTTACTGACCAGGAGTCCAAATTTATATTTTTTCTTGAAGGATTAATACCATGGGACGTCGTAACCATCAACGCAATATACAATATTGCCATTGATGAGGATGAGCATGTGGAGTTCATTGAAGAATTAACTGAAGAAGGGATCGAGATGTTGATAAAAGACCTGTGTGTCGAAGGTGCTATGTGGACAGGTTCAAATCCGAGCAACTACACCATGCACAGAAGATTTTTTTCACTATAAAGTAAGGTGTGGTTTCATTTCATTAACAGCTGTTTAATGCCTTCTACGCACAGTACGATAGTCACCCTCGATCAAATGTGTCTGATACATTCTCTCGTAAAGGGTAGAAAGATAGATTTCGGTGCAATGTTGCATCAAGAAATTGTGGAATATGCAGCAAAGAAGACAAGTATCTTGGTATTTCCCTCTTTGATAACACGATTATGTTAGCAGCGGGGTATAGTGCCTCGCGAAGGAGAGGAGATCCTAGAATACAAGGGCCCGATTAATGATGCATCAATTGAGAGGATGGTTCATGTTAAAGAGACTCCTATAATAAAGGAAGTAAATACCAAGAAGATGAAGAAGAGCAAGGAAAAAAATGGCAACTGCAGTACGCATGTGACTACAGACCCAGCATTATGGTGCAAGGTAAAGGAGTTGGAGCAGATTGTCGATGCTATTAACATCAGGCAAATAAAATTTGTTGCCACAGTTGAAGAAATAGAGCATTCACATAATCTATTCTATGCCTACACCAGGGCATGGAATAGTGCCATGTTGACCACCATGAGGAGAATGAGCACAGCACCTTTTCCAGAATTCTTGATCTTCCTTCCGATCATCAGGGAAGCCGAACCTTCAATTGATGAAGCTAATTTTGGAGAGAAGGACCACTCCATAGCTTCTCTATCAATAATGCATATTTCAAATAAACGAGGAGAGGTGGAATCAAGGGAGGTAGAGGATTGCTTGAGGAACATTGCCAACTTATTTGAGGAGGATTTCCCTGCTAATCTTGAGACTACTGATGCTGTTGAAGAAGAAATTCCTATTGAGGAGAAGCCACACTTGTTGAAGAGATGAGAAAAGAGGAGAAGGAAGAAAAAAAAGAAGAGGAAGAAGCCGAAGAAAATTCATTAGAGGAATTTGTCTCTACACCCACAGCTGTGGGTGCAATAAGTGAAGAAATGGCACCATCTGCTACGGATTAGGAAGAGACTGTGACAACTCCAATTAAGGATCCAAATCCATTGGTCATCATAGTTTACATTGAGCTACTGGAAGAGATCCATCCTTCTGACGTCATAGTCAATGAAGTCGAGGTTTAGCTTGCTGCTACGGAGTAATCAGGAGACAAGGTGAAGCCCAAAGAAAAGAAACGCAAGTGCATGAAAGACAAAAAGCACCACAAAGCAGAAAGGAAGCATAAGAAACAGAAAGCCAATGCAGCCACATCTTCAACTGCTGCAAATTGAGTGAGTTTTTTTAGCATTTAGTTTGGTTTTCATTCATATCATATAGCTGTAGTATAATTGTCCCTGCATTTCTATTGTCACTGCATTTTTATTATCACTGCATCTACATTGTATTGCATTTCCATATATATTTATAAATTAATGTCAATGCATTGGGGACCATGCAAACTTTATGTTTGGGGGAATGTATACGGGATGGAAATGCAAATGCACCCATATTTTAAAATTTTGTCCTTTGAAGTTTAATGAAAGCATGTAATGTTATTGGAAATGTGTCTGAAATTTTTTCATTTGATGCTTAATTCTTGAGTCATGTGAAATGCTAATGAATGAGTTGGATGAATGTGATTGAATGTTATCTCTTCAATTTTTGGATGAATGATTTAAATTGCATTAGTAATGAATGAATAGTGTCATTATTTGAATATTGAATAAATTTACCGTTTATAGCTACTCGTATGTAAGTATAGTTATAAATAAAAAACACTCTAATGTGGGTGTATTTTGAACTATCAAAGGGGAACACTCCAATGCAAGTGTTAGAAAAAGTAATCTAGCCAAAGGCTGTCACTGCAAAAGGGTGTGTCGGCACAATTACATACTCCCTAGGGGTTTGTTGCACCTCATCGTTACTTCCAAGAAACAAGAGAATAGTAATGCAACGACATCCATCAGTCACATAATAAAAAAAAATGAAAAAAGGGAAAAGAAGAAAAAATATATATGTGTATATTATTATACAATACATGCTGTTTTGGTAGAATAAATTTAAGATTTAAAGCATGATGCTAGTATTGATGAAATTGAAATTTTAGTTATTCATACCTATAAATTGTTGGCGTAATATTCTGTCATGTGAATGTAATTCATACATTAGGATTTTAGAAGATTCAAGTTGCTAAAATGATTATTTCTTGACAAAAATCTTTGTTATTAGCTTTTGTTTACTTGAGGACAAGTAAAAACTCAAGTTTGGGGGGTGTGATAGCATTAGAAAAGACCATTGATTTCTCCTTACTTATGGTATAATTTGTTCCCATTTGATCATTTTTAGCATGCATTTTTAGTCTTTTTAACTTAGTTATTGCATTTTCTAACTTAGGGAAGCTTGGACTAATTTTCTTTAATTTTATCATGTTTTTACTAATAATGTCACTGCTTTAGTTGCTCAGTATTGTATCCAAAGATGTCACTGCAGGAATCTATCCTGAAGGACCAATGCATGAAGGTGTATAGAGTTGTCGCTGAAAAATAACATCCAAATTTGCTTCCAGAACTGTCGTCGCAACTAACAACTGCCTAATGAACACTCTAGATTTACATGAGTGTATAGCTGGCAAAACCAACTTGTACAGCTAGAGGAAGTTAGATCTGAAAGGGAGGACACTTGTACTTGGCAGTGGATGTTAAATACTGAAGAGAAAAGATTTTTATCATCTTCTTCTTAATTTTTTTGGTGGATAAAATTTCTTCTTCAACATATTCTCGAGCTTGCTTCCATGGCAACTTAAGCTTCTAAGGGCTACATGACAAGAGGAGGAAGGCAATATACTGCTCATTACCAGAGCATCCTAAGTGTGACACAAGAGGGAGAGTAAGGGATCATTTCGAGTAAACTAGGAATAGAGTACTCCATCTGTTCTTTTATTTTTCTTTCTTAAACGCTGATAAGTTTTGATAATTTGAGTTATATGGAAATACAATTTAATTTCAGATCAAGTTTGATATCTATTTCAGTCTTTCCTTCGCTGTTTATCTTTGGATTTAATTGCTTGACCATGGAAGTGTGATTGTAGCCACTGTCACTGGAAAGTGCAACAACAAATTAAGTTAACAAGCAAGTCAATGGAAGTTGCTTGAGGATTGAAGGAATTCAGTCCACTTATTCTTGAATATATAACTTGCTAACACTGAAAGGTGTGGTTAGTATGAGTATTTAAGTCTTTGATAAATAGGGAAGTCAAGGTTGGTAAGATTTCATTGTGCTTAATTGCGGCGACAATATATCTGTTATTAACCTTGTTATCACATTTAGCTTTTTGCCAACTTCTCAAGTCAGGGAACCCTATCTCATTATCACTGTTTACTTCTTAAAATTTATTGAATTGCTTTGACAAATTATTCTCATACTTTTACTGCATTTCCTTATTTAATTGCTCTGACATTATTCATCGCAATCTCTTTAGTTTTAACTTTCTTTGCATCGACAATTATAAACATAAGTAGCCATCCCTGGTGGATCAATATTCGACAGATTCACTTTTGTCTACTATACTTGCATCGACAATGTATGCTTGCACATATTTGCTGTGACGTTCATAGCGTGATCAGGAGGCGAAGTGATTATAATTTTAATTCCCTGCACAGAAAAGAATTAATTAGTAATCTCTTTAGGGTTATAGTACGAAGGTAAAATAAAGGTTTTGGATTTTATAATAAAGAGCATAAAATTAAAGTAAAAATAAAATAAGGGAATAGAGATGAGAAATTCAATAAACAGATTTTATGGGGATTAGCTTGCTCCAGTATGATTTCTTCAACCGTTGCTTTTGGGGTTTTCGTCAATCAACTATTCATTACCCTAGCAGGATCTTCCGATCTTCCACTAACATAACGAGTCAACAAAAACTACTTATCTTCAGAGCTCACAGTCTAGATTGATTTGGGGGTAAAAGTGTTCACGAATGGGTAATACTAATTTTGGGTTAATTCCCACCTAAATGACTTTATTGAGTTGTCAGACCTATGGTTTGTTTCACGTTCTTCCTTTTCCAAATAGTTGATCTGTTGAAAATCCCTTATACAATAATTAAATAATCATATTTTCACTCCCTTGTCCCCCACATAGGGATTAGTTCCTCATGGTTTCTTGGGACATCATAAATTCAATAAAAAGATCTTTTATAATAAATACGATTGAAAATATAATTAAAGAAACTTAAGAATTTGTACTGCAGTCTGTTGGGATGAATCCATAATTGTTTATGTGAAAGTTACAAATCTCATTTCCACACAAAATAGAAATGAAAATAATGAAAGAAATGAAAAAAAACTAAAAACCTAAATTACAAAGAGAAATTACACTGTTGGAAAAAGGTTTGTAAACCTAAGTGCCGTGTCGCGACATGAAAGGCAATATACTATTTGATGTGTTATCCAGGCATTGTCATGACACACTATTCCCGTGTCGCGACATAGAAGAAAACTTTAGGATTCTACAATTCTGGTCCCTGTGTTGCGACATAGTTTGTTCCATGATGTGACATAGTGATCAACTTAATTTTTTCATCTTCTAAAGGTCTCCTACACACTCACAAAGTTTGTTAACCAACCTTTAGGTCTCACTCGTCCCTATATTCAATAAAAGGCACCTTATTACACATTTTACACATTTTATTTAACATATGAAAACTGAAATAAATCCTAAATAAACTTAATGAAAATGTTAAATTTCAAGCTGCTAATGTAACATCCAAAACCCGACACAGTCGTCGGTTAGGGTTTTGAGGTTACTAACATCCATGTCTCGTAATTATTACTTAATCATATCTCAATTCAATATCATCTTTGATATAATAAATGCATACATTTACAATTCATCATTCGTACTTTGTTTATCATCTCACTTCATAAGGACTTGATTGTAATACAATGGAAACACTTCTACGTAAATCAAAATTCAACAAAACGAGGGTCACACAGTCGTGCCCTAGACCATGTATTAGACCGTATGCATACACGAAATACCCTTACACAGCCTTGTCATAGACCGTGTGACAAGCTGTTTGAACATGCGAAATACCCACACACCCATGTGTGAAACTGTGTGTCGTGTTGTGTGTCTACACGAAATAGGGTTACACGATTGTGTCCCAGCAGGTGTGAACCCTACACCTATTTTTTTCTAGGGCACACGCCCGTGTGTCAGGTCGTGTGTGCCTACGAAATGCCAAAAATAACCCACCAAATTTCCATATAATCCACTCATCATGTACCAAATTTAACATAGCTCATTTGGCTATAAACACACATCAAAATAAGGCATATTCCTACTTACATCCTTGCTATTTCATTCATATTCAATAATACAAGTGTATAAACTCAAGTCCATTCAAAAAACATATTCAATATACAAAACAAGAAACATTATGCAATTCATCCAAAATGCATTCTTCGACCATTCAAATCAAAACTTAACAAAACTTGAGCAAAGTAACAATTTAACATCCTAGTACATGTGATCGGCTGCTTAACGTCACAACAATATTGTGCAAGCGTACAATGTCGATGCAAGTATAGTAAATAGATGTGAGTCTGTCAAATATCGATCCCACGAGGATAGTTGTCTTTTGTTTATTAATGCCAATGTAATAAACAAATAAAAGCAAGATAAATTGTGAGAATAGTTGTCGGAGCAATAACTAAAAAATAAAGATGAAATATAATAATGATAAAATGGGATTTCCAACATGAATATTCAATAGAATACTAAGTGCTGCTCACAAGATATGAAAGGATAGATGATTGTCGCTGCAAAGAAGTACAATGAATATCTTACCAAGCTTAACTTCTATATTTGATCTAAGACTTAAACATGAACATTAACCATACCTTTCGATGATGGCAATGCAACACAGTTAAGAACAAGTGGATTGAATTCCTCTAATCCCAAATCAACTTCCGTTGTCAATGCTTGTTAGCTTAAACTATCGCTGCACCTTCTAGTGACAGTGACCGCAATAACACTTCCGTGGTAAAAACATTCAAACCCAAAGATTAAACAATAGAAGAATGATTGAATAAAATAACATTTAGTCCCGAAATCTTGTGTACTTCCATACCAACATGAAATAAACAATAATCACAAGCGTTTAGAGAAGAAATGTAAAAGAAATAAGTGGAGAATACTATTCCTAGACAACTCGACTCTCTCTCACTTCCCTCTTATGTCGCACTTAAGGCTTCTCGTTAGGAGCTGGTCTGCATCTCTTCACGTCAGTTCACCCGTGGGAGCTTAAGCCTCCATAGTCGAAAGCTTCAAAGATAAGTTGAAGAAGAATATGACACCCCCTAAAAAAACCTCATTTTTCTCTTTCCTTGTGAGTATTTATATCCTTCCAAATTGTGTAGGTGTCCTTTCATCAGAATCAAGCTCTCGTTGGTTGTACAAGTTGGTTATACCAGACTGGATAACTCACACATTTTTGTTCTTATTCGGACAGTTGTCAAGTGCGATGATAATCCTGGACGCAATCTGAAAATACTCATGCAGTGACATTAGTACCAAAACATGACAAAATTAAGGGTAACTAGGCTAAGGTCCATTAAGTTAGAAAATGCAATTTACTAAACTAAAAAAATGCTAAAATATGTGCTAAAGATAATTAAATGGAAACAACTTAACCAATAAGTAGGGAGAAAACAATGGTTCTTTCTAACACTATCACACCCTCAAACTTGAGTTTTTACTTGTCCTCAAGTAAAACAAAAACTAGCAAGGCTACACAAAAAAATCACCAAGACAAATGATCATTCTAGCAACTTGATTCATCTAAAATCCCAATGAATGAATCACATTCAGATGATAGAATATTGCATCGACAACTCATAAGTATGAATAACTAAGATTGCAACTTCATCAAAGCTAGCATCATGACTCAAATCCTAAATCCCATCTACCAATACAACATTTATTATATAATACTAAGTATATATATATCACTTTTCTTTTCTTTTTTCTTTTTTTTTATGTGAACAAGGGATATTGTTGCATTTCCAAACCCTTGTTCCTGAGAAGTAATGATGGAGTGCAACAAACCCTAGGGAGTATGTAATTACGCTGATACACGCTCATGCAGCGACAACCTTTGGCCAGATTCATTATTCTAACACTTGCATTGGAGTGTTCCCCCTTAAACAGTTCACAATACACCCATATTGGAGTGTTTCTTATTTAATACAATATATATAAGCAGCGGTAAAAGGCAGATGCATTCAAGATTCAAGGAATACTACTAGTCATCCATTACTAATGCAATCTAAATCATTCATCAAAGAATTGAAGATACAACATTCAGTCAATTTTATCCAACTCATTCATTGATAATTCACATGGTTCAAAAATTAAGCATCGAGTGTAACAAAAATTTTCAAACACATTTGCATTAACCTTTCATAAACCTTGCATGCTTTATTAACTCAAAAAGAAAAATTTTGAAATGTGGGTGCATTTCTAAACCTCATATGCATTCCCCTAAACTTAATGTTTGCATTGTCCCCAATGCACTAACATTTAAATGTAATGACAATGAAAATGCAACGATAATGCTTACTAACAAAATAAAAATTACAGCTACAAGTAATGCATGAATACTACAACTAAAATCTTAAAATAAACTAACTCAGTTTTCCTCAGCCATAGATGTGACTGCACGGTACTTCTTCTTCCTCCTATTCTTCTCCTCCTTCTTGCGCTTTTTATCCTTGGAGAGCTTTTCGCTTCTTTTCTTTGGGCTTCGCACGGTCTTCGGATCGCTCCTCAATTTTTGTCTCTACCTCGACATCATCGGTTGCTTCTTATGTTGGAGGTTCCACCTTCAGTGGTCCGATGTAGACCATTATCGCTAAAGGGTTGTAGTGTTCCTCACTGGTTTCCTCCACAGCTTCCGCCTGAATCGCTTCATCTCGCTCTAAATCCTCAATTGTTACACCCACATCTTCGGGTGTATTAATAATGTCTTTAGCTGATTCTTTCTCAACATCTTTTTCCTTCTCGTTCTCAACATCAACATGGGTTTCCTCTTCTCTGACAGTAATTTCCTCCTCAATAGCATACTCCTCATGACCAACAGTGAAATCATCTTCGAATAGGCTCTCAATGAAGCTGTAATAATTCTAGAGAGGATTTCCCAAAATGACTACCAATATCCAATCTCTCATTCTGCACACGTAAAAACTAAGCTTGGAGTTCTTGAGCTAGATGCTATTTCTGCATTGTCAGCGCAGGTATCTTCATTGGCCAACATCATAAAGAATATGAAAGGAACAAGCGATGTTGCTCCTATACAAGTGGCCTAGCAATTGGATGCACCGATATTTTCCTGTGAGATTTATAGCGATAACCATAGCTATGAGGACTGCCCACAACATGCAGAAAATGCATACTATGTCAACAACATCCGAGGGGATTCATTTGGTAACTCATACAATAATCATTCTCAACAACCTTGGGGGAATCAAAATACTTCCACGTACAGATATGAAAATTCCTCAAACCAAGGGTGCCATAGACAAGGGAGTTACAATACCAATCCACAGTAGAATTATCATCAGAATTCTCAAATAAATTTTCATTTTGAACAGATGCAGTCACATAGTCAAATTCAACCACTATCACGATTACAGCCACAACAGTTTGTGCTGTCACAAATGCAAGGACAACATCATCAACATCAACAGTAGTAATTTCCTCAACAAAAGGTTGATCCTATGTCTGCTCTTGAAGCAATGATGCGAGAGCATATCACAAGATCAAAAGCGATAGTGCAAGGCAATTCTTCTTCCATTCGAGCATTAGAAGCCCAGCTTGGTCAGTTTGCTTCTAATCTCAGTAGCAGGTCACTAGTTACTTTGCCTAGTGATACTGAAAATCCAACATAAAGGGGGAAGGAGCATTGTAAAGCAATCACGCTAAGGAGTGGAAAACAGATGGTAGGGTCAAGCAATGCTAATCAAGACCATGTCAACGCATCTGTCACACAGCAATGACAAGAGGATATAGCTGAAGGAAGTCAAGCAGAAATCAATGCTGAAGAAGCAATTATCTTACCATCTCTGCCTACAATCTACCCAAATAAGTTGTCATCACAACAACCAATGTTTATACCACCAAGTTATCCACACTGCCACCATACCTTTACCATTTTCACAACGATTCAAAGAAAAAGTCCATGACAAAGATTACCAAAAGTTTGTTTTTACTCTGAAATAAGTGCACATTAATATACCTCTAATAGATGCTCTTATGTAGATACCCAATTATGGGAAATACATGAAGGAGCTATTATCGAAGAAAAAGAAATTGTCCGACATCAAGACGATTGCGCTCATAGAGGGGTGCAGCGCTGTGCTTACAAGCAAGTTGCAGACCAAGATGAAAGATCCTGGCAACTTCACAATTTGATGTTCCATCGAGAATCATTACTTAGGTAAAGCTTTATGTGATCTAGGAGCAGGTATTAACCTAATGCCTTTGTGTACTTTTAAGAAATTAGGAATAGGTTCGATGAAGCCCACTACGGTGACATTACAACTGACGAATAGATCTCTAGCACAAACGAAAGGACAAATCAAAGATGTTCTTGTTCAAGTTGATAAGTTCGTGATCCTTACTGATTTTATCATCCTAGATTATGAAGCAGATAAGGAGGTACCTATTATTTTGGGATGGCCATTTCTAGCAATAGGACGAACACCTATCGTTGTGTTCAAGGGAGAACTTGTTATGCGTCATAATGATGACCAGGTAACCTTCAGTGTGTTTGAACCATCACCATTCGGACCTAATGAACAATGTCATCACATTGACATGTTGAATGAGATTATTTTGGAAGAATTTCATGCAAGAAGTTCAACATTGTCTTATGATGATACGGCGACATCTACCGATGACATCCTAGATAACTGTGTTGACAAAGAGGAGGTGAACAATTGTGAGCTGCGTCAGAATTGACAAATGGAGTCTTTGAATTTGTCTAACAGGACGATCCCAGTGTTTAAACCATCTATTAAGCAAGCTCCTACCTTGAAGTTAAAACCATTACCGACGCATTTGAAATATGTCTTCCTTGGTGACAACGAGACACTGCTGTTCTTGTCAACGCATCCCTCGACGCAATGCAAGAAGAGAAGCTTATCGCAATTCTGAAAGAACACAAGAAAGCTATAGCTTGGAGCATCATAGATATCAGAGGCATCAGTCCCCCTTTCTGCATGCATAAGATAAGACTAGAAGATGAAGGGAAGCAATCCTTGAGCAATAAAGACGACTAAATGAGAAAATGAAAGTAGTGGTAAAGAAGGAAATCATTAAATGGTTATATCCGAGCATTATATATCCTATTTCTTATAGCAATTGGGTAAGCCCCGTTCAATGTGTACCCAAAAAGAGTGGTTTAACAGTTGTGACCAACGATAAGAACGAGTTAATCCCTACTCGCATCACAACTAGATGGTAAGTATGCATGAATTACCGATGACTGAATGCGGCCACAAAGAAGGACCATTTTCCACTACCTTTCATCAATCAGATGATAGATAGGCTTGCTGGTAAAGCTTATTATTGCTTTCTGGATGATTACTCTAGATATAACCAAATAGCTATTACGCAGGGCAAAGACCACGTTTACATGTCCTTTTGGAACCTTTGCTTTTCGACGGATGTCGTTTGGGTTGTGTAATGCGCCAGCAATATTCTAGAGGTGTATGATGGATATCTTCTCAGATATGATTGAGGACTCACTTGAGGTATTCATGGATGATTTCTCAGTCTATGGACAGAGTTTTTACCAATGAGCTGACAAATCTGGCAAGAGTTTTGCAAAGATGGGTGCATTCACAACAATAAAGAAATAGTTGGTACAAGCTCTGATTGTCGTTGCACCAGACTGGACGCAACCATTTGAACTAATGTGCGACGCTAGTGACTTTGCTGTAGGAGATATCCTAGGCCAAAAAAAAGAAAATGTATTTCATTCTATTTACTATGCTAGTAAAACACTAACCGACACACAAGTTAATTACACCACGACTGAGAAGGAGTTGCTAGAAATAGTCTTCACATTTGACAAGTTTCGTTCCTATCTTGTCGATACAAAGACTACAGTTTACACGAACCACTCAGCATTGAGATACCTTTTCAACAAAAAAGATGTCAAACCTAGACTCATCAATTGAATTTTACTCCTCCAAGAATTTGATGTCAAAATCAAAGATAGGAAAGGATCTAAGAATCAAGTAGCTGACCACTTGTCTCGGCTGGAAACTAGGAGTGAAAATGGGCAAATGACTTAGATTATTGAGGCATTTCCTGACGAGTAATTATTCACTGTCGACACATCACCATGGTATGCCGATGTCGTCAATTACCTTGTGTGTGGAAAACTACTTATGAGTGCGACTGGTCACAAGAAGATCAGGTTCTTACACGATGCTACCAAATACCGTTGGAACGAGCAATACCTATTTAAGGTATGCGCTAACAATATCATTCGTCGCTATGTACCTAAAGAAGAAATGATGTCAATCCTGTGACATTTCCATGATGCCCCTTATGGAGGTCATTTCAGTGGAAAAAGGACTGCTACAAAGGTCCTACAATCAGGATTTTATTGGCCCAATTTGTTTCGAGATGCCCACAATTTTGCGTAACAATGTGATCGTTGTCAACGCACTGGTTCCATATCTCGACGCAACGAGATGCTCCAATAACCTATCATGGAGGTAGAGCTTTTTGATGTTTAAGGTATCGACTTTATGAGACCATTTCCAAACTCTTTTGGAAATATGTATATCTTAATAGCTTTTGACTACATCTCAAAGTGGATTGAAGCTATTGCGGTACCAAGAGATGACACTCGGACAGTGTTAAATTTCTTTCACACATACATTCTCACAAGGTTTAGAACACCGAGAGCGTTGATAAGAGACCAAGGCACTCATTTCTATAATAACCAAGTGGCAACTACTTTAAAGCGATATGGTGTGAAGCATCATATGACCACCACATATCACCCACAAACTAATGGTCATGCTGAAGTAACCAATCGTCAAATTAAAATCATACTTGAAAAGGTGGTTAATCCATCTAGGAAGGATTGGTCTGCGCGGCTACATGACGTATTATGGGTGCTTCGCATAGCCTACAAAACCCTATTAGAAATGTTGTCATATCAACTAGTGTTTGGGAAGTCTTGTTACTTGCCTGTCGAACTTGAACATAAGGCCATGTGGGAAATTAAGCAGGTGAATTTGAATTACGACGCTGTTGGAAAGAAAAAACTGTTGGACATCACGGAATTAGAAGAAATCCGACGCCATGCTTATGAGACTGCTATGATATACAAGGAAAAGACAAAGAAATGGCATGACAACATCATCTTGCATCGACAATTTCATCCTGGTCAGTTGGTACCTTTATTTAACTCACGTTTGAAATTTCATCCAAAAAAATTGCGATCAAGGTGGTCAGGTCCATTCAAAGTTGTCGAAGCATAACAAAGGGGTGCGGTAACAATCGAAAATCTGAAGGATGGACAAAAATTTAAAGTGAATGACCAATAACTTAAACATTATGTGAGCCTAGATTTTTGAGAAATAGACGAAACTGTCAACTTAGTGTAGTTTAAATAATGTCGACACATTTCTTTATTTACTTTTATTTGTTTCACTTTTTTTTGTGTTGTTTTAAATTCCTTGCAGAAATAAAGATCGTATTTTTATCGAAGCATTAAGCACTTACTGTCGATGCATTCTGCGATGAGTCGGCATTACTTTTTCAGCAAGAATTGCGCCGATTGATTTCCTTCTCTCCCAGTCGTTGGATCAAAACAAAACGGTACGATCTGCAACCTGGTAATTAATGGTTGCAAACACAACGTTTCCCCATGTTTTTCCACTCATTACGCCTTGGTTATAAAGCCTCTCATTGCAGTTACATTTTCTCTTCACATCCGCCATTATTACGGCAACTCTTCTCTTTCATTGTCTGCATATTTTATTTTCTAATCTCAAAGCAATCTTTTTCTGTAAAACTTCTTGAAGTTCTTTCTTCTCATCATGGCAAAAACCCGTGCTTTAAAGAACACTCCCAAGACCCCTTCAAAGAACACCCCGACTAGTTCTACTGTGGCTCTATCCACAACACCACCACCCTCATCCACAGGCCCAGTCTTATTTCTAACGATTGCGGCCAAAGACCGTTACCACAGTGTCATGCTTAAGCGTAATATTCATCCCGAATAGGGCCTTCAACTTTCTCCAGACTTGACCCTTGAAAAGCAAGTCCACTGTACTATCAGCCACCTTGGGTGGGAATATTTTTGTGACCATCCTTCTAGCTACTCCCCCACATTGGTTAGGGAGTTTTATGCAAATCTAGTGGATCAAGAGCATGAGTTTATCTTTGTTTGAGAAGGACTAGTGCCATGCAGTGCTACATAAATCAACGTGTTGTTGAGAATTATGAAACGGGTAGACAATCATACACCTCTTATGCATCATTTGGTTGATGATTGTATGACCCAAATGATGAACAATCTCTGCATCAATGGCGCTACATGGACGGGCAATGGATTTCACAACTATACAATGCACAAGTGATACCTTATAACTTTTTGCAATGTATGGTTTCATTTTATCAACAGCCGTGTTATGCCTTCAACCCACAGCACTACGGGCTCATTGAACCGTATGTGTCTCCTGCATTCTATTCTGTACCATAGACACATCGACATTGGCGAGCTTATTCATGCCCAGATCGTAAAAGCTGCAGGAAAGCAACTGGTATCCTTCCTTTTCCCTCTCTCATTATGCTGCTTTGTCAACACAAGGGCATTATACCAAAAGATGGTGAGGAATTCGTGGACAATAAAGGCCCAATCAATAATATTTTTGTTAAGAGGATGACACAAGACCTAGATACACCAGTGGCCAGAGAAACCTCCAAAAGAAGGGATAAAAGAAAGGGTAAGAAGAAGACTAACCAACCTGATGCGTCGATAGAGACCCAAATGGCAAAGAAGCTGGCCTTGATGGAGGTACACCTGGATTGCCTCGAAATTTGATCCATCCACACTGATAGTATAGTGGACGACATGGATTTTTGGCTTCACAAGTTTTATGCCTACACTAAGGCATGGAATGAAGCCTTTGTCGCTGCATTGAGCCAGATTAACAAGACTCCATTGCTAGACTTTCCCACCTTCCCATCAATCTATCGCCCAATGAAGTACTCTCTTTCGAGCAACCTACTCTTGAAGGTAGGTCTGTACCTGTATTTACACCTGCACCGACTCGGATTCATATTTGAGATGATAAGAAGGATGACGAGCACTCACAAACTGATGACGATTATCATCGCCAAATTTCTCACTTATTTGAAGATGAGTTTTCCAACAGTCTGGATGCAAATATGGCTGAGCAAATGGCTCTTGTGGGAAGGATGTCGATGCAATGGACTGTGCCCACACTGGTCTAATTGAACCTGAGCAATAGATGGCAGAGGATGCAGACTAAGGGGAGAATCAGTTAGAAGAAAAGGGTCAAGCAGAAGAAGAAGAAGAAAGAAAGGAAGAGAAGAATGAAGAAAAAGAACCTGCCAAGGTGTAGGAAGAGAAGGAACTCGATGCTCCAATAATGATCGTTGAGGATGTTGTGGGGGAATCCAGCTCAGATGAGGCTCAACCTACCACGAGCCAGGTTGAGGTTGTCATTGGTGAGATAGAGGAACTGAATCCTCTCGCTATCGTGCCTTATGTGGCACCACTCGAAGAAATTCACCCATCTGAGGTGATAATCGATGAGGCCAACACCCAACCCGTCGAGGAGGAGAAAATTGCCAAGCCGGTTGGTTCAAAGGATAAAAAGCGAAAGAGACTCAAGGACGAGAAAAAGAAGAAACATAATGATGAGGGAGAGTGCCCAACGAAGAAAAAGAAGAAAACAAAGGTAGTCGATACATCAGCTGCTGATGAATGACTTGGTACATTTCTTTTTAGTTAGTTTTACTGCATTTTTATTATCATTGTATTTTATTTTTTCATTACATTTATTTTGTTAATTTAGTTGCATTGTAGCTGCATTCCCATTATTTTTGTATAACTATTGTCCGTGCTTTGGGGACAATGCAAACATTAAGTTTGGGGGGGAGGATAATGTGAATGGGAAATGAAACTACACCTTCAAGTTTGTCTTTTATTTTGTTTCTTTAGTTAATGAAAATTTACAAAATTTCAACAGAAATGTGCCCACAATATTTATTTTGATGCGTAATTCTGGAATTGTTTGAATGCTGATCTGAAAATTGGATGAATATGAATGAATGTTGAGTCTACTATTTTTGATTGAATAATTGAAATTTATTTCAGTAATGGATGAATAGTATCGGTGTTGAATCTTGAACTAACTGACCAATACAGCAACATTGTATTAATAAGAGAAGCTCTAATGTGAGTGCATTGTGACTTTTAAGGGAGAACACTCCGCTGCAGACTTAGAAAAGAAAACTCATCTAGCCAAAGGCTATAACTATAAGAGTGTGTGTCAGCGCAATTACATGCCTCCTGGGGGTTTGTTGCACCCCATCGTTACTCCCAAGAACAAAGGTAGAGTAATGAAAAGACATTTTTCAGTCAATTGAAAAACAAAAATGCAAAAAAAAGAAGAAGAATAAATTGCTGAAATGGTTCAAGGAAGGTTAAGATTCAATGCATGATACTAACATTGATGAAGTTGCAGTTTTAAGTTGTTCATTGCTATAAATTGTCAGTGCATCATTCTATCATATGAATGCAATTTACACATTAGGGATTTAGAGAATTCAAGTTGTATGAATAATGATTACGATGACATTTCTAATTGTTACTTTGTTAATTTTTGTTTACTTGAGGACAAGTAAAAACTCAAGTTTAAGGTGTGATGGTATTACAAATGACATAGATTTTCTCCCCAATTTAATATGATAATTGTCTCTTTTGCATTTCATTTAGCATGCATCATCAGCATTTAACACTTAGTTTCTATATTTTCCAACTTATTGTCAGTCAAATGAAATTCTTGTTATTTTTATCTATTTTTGTACTAATGTCGACGCAAGTAGTCGATATGTTGCGTCTTAATATTGTCAGAGCAGGAACTCAGTCTAGAATATTAATGCTGGACGAATGCAGCCACAAGATCAACTGGAAATTATGACCAAAAGATGTTGTCGTATTGAAACTAAACCTCGAATGAGTAGAATCAAGTTGAATTCACAGTTGGAAGCACCAATGCAGGAATTTCACAGATGTTGTTGAAATTATGATTTCAGAATGTGCCCAGCAATACAGCGACAATCTATATATCTTTGAAGAATACACTAGAACTGCGTGAGTGCACAGCTGTAATCTAACTAATTTTGATAGCTGCAAGATCTAGATCTAGATCTGAGAATGAAGGCTGAATCTTGCAATATTTTAGAGGTTATAAATAAATGAACAAGGAATGAAAGAAATCATCAAGAGCGAAAGGATTTAATTCTAAAAATTCTGTGTGAATTAGAGATTTGAGCTGGAAATTGGGGAGCTGATGAAGCAAGTTTGCAACCACTTCTGACGAGAGGTGCTTGATACAAAGCAAGAGGAACAATTAGGGAGTAGGCCTAGTAGTCTAGAGATAGTAAGCTTCGTTGTACTCTTTAATTCTTCTTAACTGATGATGGATTTTGATGATATTAAATGAATATGAGAATTTCGTTTGATGTTAGATCATTTTGATTTTTATTTTACACTGCTTATCTATTTATTCTTGGATCTAACTGCTTTAAGCACGAGATTAAAATTACAGTACGCCGACATCGAGAGTTGCGATGACAGGTTGAGTTAACAAGTAAGTTAGGAGAGAGTTGCTTGGGATTGGGACAAACTCCAGCTACTTATTCTTGAATATACATCGTTGCTCGCATCGAGAGGTGGAGTGATTGTGGGTATTTAAGTCGGGATTAAGTAGATAGTTGTTGCTGGTAAGAACTCAAAGGGACTTCTTGTAGGGACATTCCATCTATATTTTACCTTATCGATGCATCCAGCGTTGCATACTTGGCAGATTCAGTGAACCATTTCTACCCTTTACACTTGATCACTTTTACATTTTATGCATTTCAATATTCAACACTCAACACTCAACACATTTGATTTACTTTCAGTACATTGACATTTAACACTTGATATTTAATTCTGATTGCGCTAACATTAACAACTTATTTTAGTGTGTAGATCTAATGTAATTACATTGACATCATTAGTTACAATTGCCTTAGTTTCAGTATGAATTGCTTCGACAGTTAACATTAAGAACTCATTCTTCATGGGATCGATATCCGATAGAATTGTCTATCAACTATACTTGCATCGATGTGTGTTCGCTTGCACATTTGCTGTGACGTAAAAACACCGATCAGGGACACTTCGGAGGATCACGTATTGTAGCCAAAGTATTGCAAGCTAGATTCTTTTACCTAACATTATTCAAGGATACGTACGCCTATATCAGAAGCTGTAACCGATGTCAAAGGGTTAGAAATGTAACCAACGAAAATGAAATGCCTCAAACAAACATCATGGAAGTGGAATTGTTCGATGTTTGGGGCATTGACTTTCTTGGTCCATTCCCTCCGTCATTTGGAAACAAGTATATTTTGGTAGCAATTGACACGTATCAAAATGGATTGAGGCCGAGGCATTTCCGACAAATGATGCCAATGTAGTGAAGAAGTTTTTACAAAAGCATGTGTTCACACGGTTTGGAACTCCAAGAGCCATCATCAGTGATGAGGGGTCCCATTTTATGAACAAATGGATGAAATGGTTACTTGATAAACACGAAATAAAACACAATATTGCTACAGCTTACCATTCGCAAATGAATGGGCAAGTTGAGTTGGCAAATAAAGAAATAAAAGGCATACTCGAGAAGGTAGTGTATCCGAACAGACAAGATTGGTCCAAGAGATTGGACAATGCTTTATGGGCTTCCAGAACAACTTACAAGACACCTTTAGGGATGTCTCCCTTTAGGTTAGTATTTGGAAAAGCATGACATTTTCCTTTGGAGGAACACAAAGCTTACTGGGCTCTTCAGCAGCTCAACTTGTATCCCAAGCTTGCTAAAGAGAAACAAGTGCTTTAGTTCAATGAGTTAGAAGAATTTCGAACATTCTCTTATGACAATGCCAAGCTATTCAAAGAAAGATTAAGAAGATGGCATGACAAGCACATTCGAGTCAGAGAGTTCGAAGCAGGTCAGCAAGTTTTACTGTTTAACTCTAGATTGAAAATTTTTTCCAAGTAAATTAAGATCACGTTAGTCAGGTTCATTCACTATCCATCAAGTTTTTCATATGGAGGGGTTGAACTCTATGGTAAGCAAGGTATTTTTCAAGAGATTGAAACATTATTAGGGGAATAAAGTTGATCAAAACGAACCATCACTCATTTTATCAAACACTTAATTTATTTCATTTTAATAAAGAACTTAGGTTATATTTTTTGGACTAGTATGTTGAAATGAATTCTGTCTAGGAGTTTGGAACATAAGCGAGACCACTTGTGACCCCTCCAATCTTTCTTGAGAATTAATTTTAACATAATTTCTTTTGAAATTATTTCCTAAGTTAGAAAATAAATTTTTGATTTTGCAAATAAAAAGGGTCAATGTTTTATCCAAGTTTTTAATTGCAACCCAAATTTCAAATTATTTTAAGTTCAAGGACTTAATTGAATTTTTTGTAAAATTTGGTTATTATTTTTGTAAATATTAAAATTAGCTGTATTTTTCTGTAAATATTTTTTTTAAATAGTTAAAAATAAAATTTTCATGTATTTATTTATTTTTATGTTATTCATTTTTATTTTTCAAAATTTGATAATACTTAATATAAAATTATAAATTAAATTTTATGATTTATATTAATTATTATCCAAGTTTAATTAGGATTTGTTTTAGAGTTTTAATTCAAATAAATTAAGTAGTAACAATTAGTATTTTTATGTTAATTGTTATTAACTTAAAGTAGGACTTAGGTATTTTAATAATGTGAGAGTTTGAATGAGAATTATACTTCATGCATTATAAATAGTCTACCTCTTCATAAATTCATCATTCAAACCATCCAATTAACCACCATCGGCAGCCACCATTGGAAGTCATTGGAGGTCATCGGGCATCCTTGGACATCCTCGCTCGCAAGCCCTCACAGCTCTCGCAAGTGCCTGCACTAGGTCGTTTCGTCCCAACTATCCGTGCGCCAACGTTCGAGTGCTGCTACTACTGTGCGCTGTTGTTGCGTTGCTGCCGAGCCAAGGCCCATGCCTAGCTACTACTGCCCACGCCCTTGCTACCTTGTGCACCCAACTCCTAGGCCATGCACACCACACGCCCTAAGCCCAGGCTGTGTGCCCCTTTTACCCTAAATATTAAAGTTACCCTTCAACCCTACCTTAGATTAAAACTTATTTTTCTTTTTAACCCTATTTATTTAATTTGGATTTAATTCATCAAAAGGTGGTAAGAAATTTCTATTTTCTAATTTTTAAATTTAATTTATTAACTTTTTAATTTATTTTAAATTGTTAATATTTATACTAATTCAATTTTAGAAAAACATTTGTGTCCATCTTATTTTCGATCAGGTTAAAACCATGCCGCACAAGAGAACTCGTGCCACAATGAAAGAAGTGTCTAACAAATTTCACAGTGCAAAAGCTAAGGCAAGATATTATAACACATTCAAAAATCAATAGATGTTGCCTGAGAAAGAATTTACTTGGGAAGAAAGTAAATTTACAAAATTCATGGCAAATATCCAACAAGTTGCTAAAGGTCTGAACTAGGGATTATTTTGTAAAAAGTGACCGAGTGTAGATGAGGAATTGGTTCAAGATTTTATGCAAATTTTACCTCGTGTGAACTTACAGAAATTTTCGTTCGAGGAATCAAGGTACCATTGAAGTCAAGCACCATCAATGAGTTCTTTAACTTACCTGATTCCGAAGAAGACAAGTACTCTATTTTGTTGAAGAATTTAGAGGTTGAGGAATTGCAAGAAATTCTTCGAGAACTTACAGTTCCGGGTTCTGGATGGAGGGTGTCAATGAATGGAATTCATACATGTTGCAGAGAAAACTTGACACCATTAGCAAAAGTGTGGTTTTATTTTATTCGATTTAGTCTCATGCCTATTCCACAAGGAACTACTATTTCATTAGAACGAATGGTATTGTTATATTCAATCTTGAAGACAAAGACCATTAATGTGGGAAGGATCATCATCAGAAAAATTTGAAACTATGCCATGAGACGTTTTGTTCAAGCTTATTTCCCATTCACGATCATAGTGCTAAGCTTAAAAGCTGAAATTCTTGGGAACGTGAATAAAGCAAGATATAGTCAAGGAGCAATCACTGATTGGGATATATATCGAGTATCAGGAAATTCCATTCTTCAACTGCAAGCTGAAGAAGAAGAAGAAGATCCTGTGGAAATTGAAGAAGATCTTTCGGTGACAAAACCAATTAGAATGCATGATGAGGCAGAGTCTATTGAACGAACATCTGAGCCTAACAAATCCATACCGAGACCTTGGTCGTCTCCATCTAAACTTTGAAATGAGTTGTCAAAGATGATGGATTGCATCCAACACTTGCAATGGCAGCAACAATCTTATTAGAGATACACAAAGATATGAGATGATGCATTTAAAAATGCATTTGAAAAAATATTTCGTGATCCATTTATCTTTGCGCCTGAATTTCCATATTACATATTTGAACCATGGACTCCAATGACGAAGAAGGAGCAAGGTGACTCGAGCAACACTAGGGACTATGAAGCAAAAGAAGAGTCAAAGTCTAGGGGGTCTGAACATAAATAAAAGGGGGAATGAATTTAGGATTAGGTCACTAGGTTAGTTTTAATTTTTGCATTATAAATTAAGAGGTTGAAGACAATAATTGAGTAACTTAAAAAAATAAAAGTGTGGTAATAAATATGTACATGTCTAGTGTAGAAGCCCAATTTTAATCGGGTCCGATTTGAAGCCAAACAACCAAATATATATATATATAATGAATTCTTTTAAATTAAATTTTATTTTAATTTAAAAAGAAAGTGTCCATTTACATTTTTAATAACAAAAAATCATCTAAACCCAAACCTTAAAAGCCCAAAATTAAAATTCAACCCAAACTACCCAACCCACCTAGCCCAAACCAAAATCAGCCCACAACCTAAACATGTCAAGGGAAACAAAAAACCCTAGCACCCTTCCAGTGCCATTGCCCCCCTCTCTACCACGTTGGATGCCATGTCAACCATAAGGCCCTTTTGCTCCTCTTTCATCGAAATAGCAAGACTAGAAGACCACTCTCGCCGTTGACCCCGAAGGCTTACCACTCTAGTGACACCTGTAAAAAGAAGAAAGAAAAGAAACAAAGCAGAGACAGAGACAGAACAAATAAAAATAATAGTAATATATTGTAATTCACGACTATAAAAGTCGTTTACTATCCTCTGTAAATTTTTACACACGAAAAATCAAAAAAAGAAGAAGAAAGCAAACGAATACGAGCAGTTGAGATTCAAAGAAATTCAAAGGTATCATATTATATATATTTCGAAAACAATAAAATGAAACCGAATATATATATATATATATATGTAAAAAAAAAACCAAAAATATAAAAGGGATTAGGGTTTACCTATCTCTCCGACGTCGCTGCCACTGTGAACGGTCGAGGACACCACCCTCGATGAAGGGTGGTTATTTTCGCGTATGAATCTTTGGAACAATCGATGTTCATCGAGGAAATCTTGAGAAAAATATCAAAAAAAAAAATGATTTCTTCCAAAAATCTACAGAATATTATAAAGATCAAAACTTTAAAAGGATTAAAAGCAAAACGCATCAAAAATGAATTTTTTATAAAAATGAACAAAAATCAGCAGAGTCGATTTCAAAAAATAAAAATTGAAACTTTTAAGTTTTTTTTTTTTAAAAAAAGAAACCAGGCTTGGTTTTAAGTTTTAAAAACGAGATCTAGTTTTTTTTTTAAATAAAAATGATAAAAAAAGAGGTGACCTTTAAATTCTTCAACCACCGTATACGACCATTGCCGGCGTCGGAGATCGACGACTCACGAGGAACGGACGGACAGGAGCCCTAAGGGGTCGGGCATGGGAGCATTTGAGAGAAAACCTAAGTAAAAAGGTTTTTTTTTTTGTTGAAAAATGAGATGAAATGAAATTTTTGCCTAAAAAATTTGTTTTTATATAACCTTGGAATGACGTCGTTTTGCCTTAATGAAATGAGCACCAAAATGACGCCGTTTCGGCGTAGGACCTAGACACGACCCGCTTCTTTCAAGGATTCGCGTGTTTTCATATTGTGGTCTATTTATTTGCGCAGTCCTTCCATCTTTTTTAAATCTTCCAACGTCGTCCTTTTCACA
Organism: Kokia cookei; assembly: GCA_039519145.1. Taxonomy (NCBI): domain Eukaryota; kingdom Viridiplantae; phylum Streptophyta; class Magnoliopsida; order Malvales; family Malvaceae; genus Kokia; species Kokia cookei. The sequence goes on from CM076910.1 coordinate 11,920,677, forward strand.
TACTTTTACGATTTTAAAGTCTTTCCCTCAAATCCTTTTCCCTTTTCAATTTAATCCCTTTCACTGGGATGTACATGTACACGACGTCGTTTCAAGCCAAGTTTTAGTGGTTTTGAAACACAGTCGTTTTAACAGCAGGTTTTCAAAATAAAAGTGGAAAATTTCTAGTAAAGACCCTCTGTATTTTGTTTTTTTTTAAATCAATCCACTTAACCTTTTTTTTAGCAAGCAGATTTTACCTTTTTATTTTAATTCTCAAGCTACTGTTCTAAAAAAAATAATAGAAAATTTCTTATTCAATCCTTTTAACTTTTGTGTCCTCATTTGTTTTTTTTTTTTTACACCTTTAAGTTTTTGTAAATTTATTTTATCTTTTAAATTTTGAAAAATAAGTCCGTTAAAATTTTTTCTTAAATCTTTTTATCTTTTATTTTACTTACATCATTCTTTAGGATCCTTTCACTACTTTTATTATTTATTTCTCTCATATTCAAATTTAATTTACATATTGTTTAATCATCTTGCGAATTTAAATTTTATTATATTCGTTCAATACATGTCATGCATGTACATCCTTTGTCACCTTGGCAAAAAATTTTTAAAGAGAAAACTTGGGGATTAGTTGTGCATTTATTCAAGATCTTTTTGTGTAAAATATTTTTAAATAAAAATGAATGATCTTGTTGTTGTTATTGCATGAATTATTTCAAAATTAAGGTAAAATTCGCTGCCTAAGAAATTTGATAAAGTTGCGCTCCAACTTACGAGGTGCGGTTTTATCTTCTAACTTAGGCAATCGAATACTCTATTTCCAATTTAAAACTCACACATTCAATTAATCGAGAAGAAAAGATTGTTTATTCGAAATTTATTTAAAATGATTTTATTTAATCAATCGGTGAACGATTTTCCTTTTTTCGGGTACATGAAATAATCGTGCCCTTAACTCACGGGGTGTGATTTTTCTCAATTTACTCGAGATATAAAAAAAAAATTTAAAGATCTAAATCATTTTAAAAAATACATTGTCAAATTTTATAATTTAAGGAATGCATTTTAAATTCTTTCCGAGTTTCCAATTTTCAACAATTAAGACCATAAAATAATCGATTAGGTACCAATTTTGGGAGTGTGAGGGTGTTAATCCTTCCTTCCACGTAACTGATTCCCGAACCTATTTTCTGGATTTCGAAGGCCAAATTGTTTTTATAAAACAAATTCAAACGTTTTAGGTGATCCAATTACACCAAATTAAAAGATTGGTGGCGACTCCCATTTTCGATTTTAAAAATATTTTCAAGACTTGTTTTAAAAAAATGGTTTCAACAGCTTGGCGACTCCACTAGGGAGCAATAAGAGAGTCAAGCCACGAGTCGATTATTTTTGGTCTTTTTATTGAAAATTGAAAATTTGATTTAAATTTAATTTGTGATCCTTGTATTTTATGTTCATACATTTGTTTTTTAAATTCAATTTGTTCATTGTCGACGTGAGGGTTTCATGCATTTGCATTGATCAATTACTTTACCCCTTAAGTGGAAGTGTGAAACTACGCCTTCGTGAGTTCTTCACCTCCGTGCAGGATAGTGGATCGCTTTCGAGAATACATTCGTACCTATGTTTTCGTAAAGTTTTCACTTCCGTGTAAACATATGGGAAATGTATCCCCTTAACCAAACTCGTCCGTATGAGCCTATAATGGGTAGAGGAATCTGCTAGTTCAGGTACCCTTACTCTAGAACTCAAACCGCATGTAGTTGACTTTAAAAGACTACCAAGCATCGCGACAAACCTTTAGCAATCACCCAAATAGGAGAGACGCGTTATTATTTGTTGCTTTTAATTGTAATTTTATTGTTAGATTTATCTTTGTGTTTAGCATACTGACTTGATTTATTTTTATTTTTTGCATTGCATTCCCATAATAGAAAAGGTGCTGGTTCATACTCAATTACCAAATAGAGAGCTTTGACATGGAAGACGGGTTTCTTGGTAGAGTGGAAGACAACATGACCGTGCGTTTATAGTCAGAAGAAAAACAACGTGAGAAGGGAGATAGCTTAACGGAAGGGCATTTATCGGAATTTTTGGATCATACTCGAGTAAATGTGACTCAAAATAGTGAGCAAGAGTTGAGAGACATTTGGGTTCAATGAAATGATGAGATGAAGCAAATGTTTTATAAGGCATACGGAGATCTACCCTATTTGCTCAAGGTAAAGATAAACAAGTACCTCTTTCGAGCTCTCACTCAATATTAGAATCCATCATATAATTGCTTTACCTTTGGGAACTTCGACATGACGCCCATAGTGGAAGAATACATTGCATTGATTCGTTGCCTAGGATTCAAGTTGACAAGGCTTACTCGAGAGCTGCATGTGTCCCGACCTTTTTGAAAAGGTTGATGAACATAACCAGGATGAGTGAACAGTGGGTCACATCTCAAATCAAAGTAAAGGGAGATAATAAGTGTATCACTTGGAAGAGTTTGAGAGATCTGATACTAGCACACCCGAACATGAAGAAGCCCGTCGACATTTTCGCTCTAAGCATTTATGGGATAGTTATTTTCCCGAAAGCATTAGGGCACGTAGAAGATACGGTTGTTGATCTTTTCGACCGACTTAGCAAGAGAGTTACGCCAGTCCCAACAATCCTCGTCGAGACCTTTAGATCGCTAAATGCATGTCGAAGAGAGGGAGAAGGGAGGTTTATTGGCTGTACACCGCTTTCACTGGTTTGGTTTCACAGTCACTTTTGGAAGAAAGAAAAGATTTCGTAAAAGGTGTACTCGGTAGATTATTCACCTTTGAAAGAGTTCATAGCCACACAAAGGGAGCATAATATATCTGAAGAGAAGTTGATGGCCATCCTTCAAAATCTGTGAGATAAGGACATTGAGTGGAAGGCACCTTGGTTTATGCATGAAGATTCTCTACCGTTGCGGCAATTTCAATTGGGTCCCTTTACTCGGAGTATAGGGAGCTGTAGGATACACCCCTCTACTCGTGTTAAGGCAATACAAGACAAGGCAGTTCATCCCATCAACACAAGGTTTGTCCCTGTGTGAGTTCACCTAGAAAAGGGATAACTACAAGAAAAGAGTTAGAGAGATATCGAACGCGTGGAACCAAGTGCATAGGATGAAAGTATTTTCTGCAAACCCGATAACGACTCCGAAATATGATTGGTGGAAAAGAAAAAGAGTTAATGATAACACTCCAGTACCAAATCTCGAAGATATCCGACTAATAGAGGAATACTTGCAAGTGGTTCCATAAGAGTTGGATATTATAAAATAGGACTTTGAAAGGAAAAGCTTGGAATTTGGGAAGAAAATGGAAGTGTTAAAGGAGGAAAAGATGAAGTTAGGATTGGATGTGGATATCCACAAGTTAGAGGTTGAAAAGTTAAGAAAAGGAAAGAACAAAGACGAAGAAGACTTAGAGGAAGCATTAAAAAAAACTTCGTCTATCAATGAGGACTGCTAGGCTAGGCAAAATGTCAGAAAAATGGCAACAAGAGATTCAAGAACAAAATGATCGAGCGGAGCAATGGAAAAGGAACTTCCAAGATGGTCAAGCTCGAGAGAATGTCATAAAAGAGGAATTGCTAGAAAATAAAGTTGAGAAGGCTGAACTGAAAACCTAAATAGCCAAGCTAGAAGCTAGAATAGTTGAGCTAGAAGAATCTTTACGGAGGCACCGTAACCGAAACTCCGTTACAGAACTGAAGGCAAGTCTGGCTGAAAATAAGGAGTTAGTGAGAAGAATGCAAGAACTTGAAGCCTCGCTACAGAATGACGATATACGAATTGAGATCCTCGAAAGGAATCTAGAAACAAGAGAGTGGCACCTTCAACAAGCTCAGAGGCAAGTTGGAGAAAGAGATTATGTTATGGGCGAGGCACTCACCCAAATACGAGAAGTGGTCGATCATGTGCAAACGCTAGCCGTTGAAGCTGATATGATGAGCTTGCAATATGAATCAAAGATCAGATCAAGGACAAAAACTAGCTGGATTTCTTAAGAAAATCAAGGCTTTAGGCATTAGGGCAAAACCATTTATGTAATTCGCTTTATGTAAAGAAATTTGTCTTCTAATGAAATTGTTCTAATGGAATTGAATTCATAATCAATGTCTTCTCTTACATTGCATACATGCATTCATTCACATAGAATTTTCATATTTTAACATAACGACTCTAATTAATTAAAATTTTAAAACAGTTAAACCAGAAACCATAGAGAATCCACACTGTTACGGTACTCGAAAAGTGATGGATCAAAGAATCAAGCGTTTAGAACAAATCCAGAAATAGATGCAAGAGCAAATGCAAGCACAGCTAGCAAAGGTCCAACAAGATATGAAGGACCAAATTATAGAATCTCAAAGGAGCATCATAAGTGAACTAACTCAGCTTTTAAGAGAAGGAGCTGATAAAGGAAAAAGTTATGTTGTAAGTCCAGGAGAAGAAAGTGAGGAGCCTAGATATCTTTCCGGCTATGCTTCAGTGCATATCCAAGCACCACAAGAAACGTACCCACGTGGGGTACCAATAACAATAAGAGCACAACAGCACCCCGACGGCATGTCAGGGCCAGTAAATTTCCAAGTGGGATCTAGTTCCAACCTCGGAGATAATGTAGCCAATCCTGTCATCCATGACTTGGAGGACGTAGAAGAGACAGAAAGAGCAAAGCTCGAGATCCCTAGATAGCTAGAGGATAAATACAAATGGTTGGAAAAAAAAGTAAAAGCGATGGAAGGTGCTGATACTTTCTACGGGATTAACGCTAAAGAGCTGAGCCTGTCCCAAACCTAATGTTACCCCCAAAATTCAAAATGCTTGACTTCGACAAGTACAGTGGGACTAGCTGCCCCGAGGCACACATTACAATGTTCTGTAGGAAGATGACTGGGCATGTCAATAATGACAAATTATTGATACATTATTTCCAAGATAGTCTAGCAGGATCTACTACAAAATGGTACAGTCATTTGAGTCATGCCAAAATAAGCTCGTAGAAGGATCTGACACAAGCATTTATGAAGCAATACAATCATGTAACTAACATGATAATCGATAGACTAACCCTGCAGAGAATGGAGAAGAAACCAAATGAGAGTTTCCGACAATAAGCTCAAAGATGGAGAGATATAGCCACCCAAGTACAACCACCATTGTTAGAAAAGGAAACGACTATGTTGTTCGTTAATACTTTGGAGGCCCCTTTCATTAACCACATGTTAAGAAGCACTACCAAGAGCTTTGTTGACATGGTCATGTCAGGGGAAATGATCGAAATGCAATCAGGAGCGGAAAAATTGACGTAGGGGAAGGTGTTAAAAGAGCAGCCCCCAAGAAAAGGGAAAATGAAATCAATAACGCAGACCATTACAAGATGAATTACTCGAAGCTAATGGTAATGGTACCGCCCAAGACCACAATAAACAATTACTAAAGAACTCCGAGGCAGGGGTTTGGCTCAAGGTCAAACACTGAATTCACTCCCATCACCACGACATACAAAGAACTTTACCAGTGATTATTTGATGAACACCTCATATCACCAGCTCATATGAAACCATTGTTACCACCGTTCCTGAAATGGTACGATGCGAACGCCCGATGTGAGTATCACGCAGGAATAGCAGGACATTCAATTGAGAACTATGCGGCCTTGAAAAGGCAGATTTAACAACTCATCAATGTCGGGGTATTAAGATTCGAGGATGTTTCAAGTCCCAACGTATCAGAGAATCCGTTACCCAATTATCCCAATCAAAGGGCGAATGCAATAGTCAGATGAGAAGATATCAGAATCAAAACTAGTGTTGAAGAGGTGAGATCACCGTTAAAGTGGGTGTGGTGTGGTAAAAGTGGGTTTGTTCACCCAAAATTCAGAGAAAGTAGTAAGAGTAGGATGCTATTACGAGTTCCATGAGGACAAAGGACATGAAATCCAAGAATGCGACGAGTTCAAAACATTGGTACAAGGTTTAATGGATAATAAAGAATTAAAATTTTTTTAAGAAGATGAAGAAGTGGAAGAAGTGTGCGCTTCCGAAGAGGACACAACCAAAAGATCCTTTGGGGTCAATCACCCTATGATAATCATCTCCCGATCGAGGAACAATGAAATTGAGGAAAAACTAGTGCCCATAGTAATAATCCAACCCGCAGCTTTACCTTATAAGGATAGCAAAAAGGTACCATAGAATTATCATTGTAATGTAATGATATCAAGAGGTGAGAGTTTCGAAGTACTATCAGAAGGAGCTCAAGATGTGAGTCTTATCACACGTAACGGGGAAAGCTATGACATCATAAGTAATAAAACATTTGAGGGAAGAGCCCTAGAAGAGCCCAAAAACGGAAAAATTGATGGACCTAAGTCACCGATCAATGAGCCAGTAACGAAAAAAGAAGCTAGGGAATTCTTGAAATTCCTAAAGCACAGTGAATACAGCATGGTGGAATAGTTGCACAAGCAGCCAGCTCGCGTATCAATTTTAACACTATTATTAAGCTCGAAAGCACATCTTAACACGCTAATGAAAGTGTTGAATGAGACCTATGTAGCTGATATCTCAGTGAACAAACTAGATCGCTTGGTCAGTAATGTAAGCGCTGATAACTTTATATTCTTTAATGACGATGAAATACCCCCAGGAGGTATGAGGTTGACAAAAGCGTTACATATCACCACCTACTGCAAAGGTTACACATTGCTTGGTGTATTAATCGATAACGGTTCAGCTCTAAACATTCTACCATTAACAACGCTGAAGAGGTTGCCAATCGATAGTTCTCACATGAAAGCATGCCACAATGTAGTGAGAGCATTTGACGAGACAAAAATAAAGGTATTGGGTAGGATTGAGATACCACTATTAATCAGTCCAAACTCATATGAAGTAGACCTCTTATCAATGGATATCAAATCGAGCTACAACTGCTTGCTTGGAAGACCATGAATCCATTCGGTAGGGGTAGTGTTGTCATAATTACACCAAAAAATGAAATTGGTGATCGAAGGTCGATTGGTTACAATCAGTGCAGAGGAAGATATAATTGCATCAATTGCAAATGACGCACCTTATATCGGAGCGGACGAAGAGGCATTGGAATGTTCTTTCTGATCTTTAGAATTCATTAATCCAACCTTCATTACTGAAGGAAGTAAGATCCCCACACCCAAGATATCGCAAAACACAATGATGGGTCTACAAATGACGATCGAGAAATGAGCATTAACAGGAAAGGGGCTAGGAAGATATCTCCAAGGAAGGATCAATCTGTCGATGTTGGTAGATAAATGAGATCGCTTTGGCCTGAGGCACAAGTCAGATATGAGGGAGAAGAAAAAAGAGTTGGAGAAGAAACAAGAGAGAAGAAGATCACGTTTAGTCGAGGAAGAAATCAAGTGGGATCCAATGATTTTTCCTCATATATCAAAAAAGTTCATATCAGGGGGAGTAATCAATCCAAGGCTAAAATTGAAAGAGAATGAGAGGAGAATAATTGAAGCAGTAGGAACGATAAGGGATTTAAGCATCAATGCTGTGTCGAAAGAGGGAAATTAAGAAAGAAGCCAATGGGAAATTCGTCCTTACACACTCGGGAGTACTCTAAACAACTGGACCATAGAGGAGCTCCCTATAGTCTTTAGGACTCCTTCAAAGTAATGCTCAAAAAACACCTAGTACTTTAGGCCTAAAAGTAGTAAGGATCTTTGTAAAAGGTCCATTATCATTATCAGTTATTTTAATGAAAAATGCGTTTCTCATTACATTTCGCAATTCAATTTATTTTTACCGAGTTTGACAAATATTTTATACAATTAACTATTCTTCAATTTAATTTATTCTCATTCAATTTTACAAGTATTTTTTACCCTTGTCAAAATGTTCTTTTCATTCATAATCATACCATATAATTAGACATTCTTAAATTCATTTATTTTTTTTGATCTCTTTTTATCCCTGTAACAGGTCTTTTGATATCAATGATATGAGTGACACTATTGTTGACTCAGAGCCTCTTTTTGAGCAAGATATGTGTTTAGAGGAATTCCAAGACTTTGAAGAGAACCAAGATTTTAACTTGTCTCCCGATTTATTAAGGATGGTGGAGTAGGAAGAAAAACAAATCCTGCTTCATAAAGAGTCTGTAGAAATCGTGAGTCTGGGAAATGAGGAAGAAAAGAAAGAAGTAAAAATCAGGACGAGCATTTACGCAGAAACAAGGCAAGATCTTATTAAGCTGTTTCAGGAGTTCAAAGATGTTTTTGCGTGGTCTTATCAGGATATGCCTGGGTTAAATACCGATATTGTGGTACATAGACTCCCTATAAAGGAAGGTTGTAAACCTGTTCAACAGAAGCTTCGAAGGATGAGGCCTGATGTGCTATTAAAGATAAAGGAATAAGTCAAAAAGTAGTTCGACACTGGTCTTCTCCAGATGGTCAAGTATTCTGCATGGGTAGCTAATATAAATCCCCAAGAAGGATGGGAAGGTAGGAATGTGTGTCGATTATCAGGATTTAAACTAGGCAAGCCCGAAGGACAATTTCCCGATGCCTCATATTGATACTCTAGTTGACAACATGGTAGGTCATTCATTATTCTCCTCCATGGATGGTTTCTCCAGATACAACCAGATAAAGATGAATCTCGAAGATATGGAAAAGACCACTTTTGTCACGATGTGGGGAACATTTTGTTATAAAGTGATGCCATTCGGACTTAAGAACGAGGGAGCAACATATCTAAGAGCCATGGTAACATTGTTTCATGATATGATGCATAAAGAGATCGAGGTTTACGTTGATGATATGATTACAAAATCTCGAAATGGGAAAGAACATGTAGAAGTATTGAAGAAATTGTTCTTAAGGTTGAGGAAATATCAACTAAAGTTAAACCCAGCTAAATGCACCTTCGAAGCTACTTCAAGCAAATTGTTAGGTTTCGTGGTTAGTAGGAGAGGTATCGAGATTGATCCAGACAAAGTCAAAGCCATACAAGAGTTACCACCATCGCATACTCAAAAAGAAGTTCGAGGTTTCTTAGGAAGGTTGAATTATATTACAAGGTTTATTTCACAACTAACTGAGAAATGTGACCCAATCTTCTATCTTCTCAAGAAACATAACCAAGGTATGTGGGATGAGGAATGCCAAATGACCTTCAACAAGATCAAACATTATTTGTCAAATGCCCTAATTCTAGTACCACCAAGTCCCAACAGACCATTGATATTATATCTAGTAGTCTTTGAGAATTCTATGGGATGTGTGATAGGCCAACATGATCAGTTTGGAAGAAAAGAAAGAGCGATATATTACCTCAGTAAGAAGTTCACTGGCTGTGAAACAAGGTATTCGCCAATTGAAGTTGTGTTGCGCTTTAGTTTGGACCACTCGAAGATTAAGGCAATATATGTTGTATCACACAACATGGTTGATATCGAAATTAGATCCTTTAAAATACATGATGCAGTCGACCACACTGAATGGGAGAATGGCTAGATGGCAAATCCTACTCTTCGAATTCAATGTAGTCAATGTGAACCAGAAGGCAATAAAAGGAAGCGTAATAACAAACTTTCTAGCCAGCAGAGCACTAGAGGATTATGAGCCCTTGGATTTTTTATTTCCCGAATGAAGACCTAATGTACATTGCAACCACCGAGAAAGGAGCTCCGAAATAACATCCTTGGAGGCTAAATTTTGACGGTGCCTCAAATGCTACGAGTAATGGAATTAGGGCAATTTTGGTATCTCCAGGAGGAGACCATTATCCCTTCACTAGTAAGCTCGACTTGACTCTACAAATAACATGTCCGAATATGAAGCATGTATCATGGGACTCCATGCAGCCATAGAATGAGAGATTAAAGTTCTGGAAGTATATGGGGATTTTGCACTTGTAATTTACCAACTTAAAGGAGAATGGAAAATAAAAGAATGCAAGTTAATCGATTATCGAAGGTTGGTTCTCAAGTTAATCAAATAGTTCGATGACATCACATTCCATTATCTCCCACGAGATGAAAACCAAATAGCTGACGCTTTGGCTCTTGCCTCAATGATAAAATTAAACAAGCCAGAGGATGTAAGGCCTATTCAAATGAGCATTTACGAGGCTCCTGCCCACTGTTACAACATCGAGGAAGAAGAAAAGGATGACCATCCTTGGTACAAGAACATCTTACATTACATAAGAGATCGCAAATACCCAGAGCAAGCTACCGAGAATGATAAGTGAACATTGAGAAGACTCACAATTGATTATGTCTTGGATAGAGACATTCTATATAAAAGGAGAAAATATCAAGTGTTGCTAAAATGTGTTGATGCTATTAATGCTAGGAAAATCCTAGAAGAAGTCCATAAAGGTGTCTGTGGGACGCATGCTAATGGTTTCACAATGGCTCGAGAAATAATGAGATTTGGTTACTATTGATCCACTATGGAAAGTGATTGCATCAACTATGCCAAGAGGTGTCACAAATGTCAGATTTATAGGGATAAGATCCATGTACCGCCTTCTCCTTTTCAAGTTATGACTTCTCCGTGGCCCTTTTCTATGTGGGGCATAGATGTCATTGGATCGATTTCACCAAAAGCTTCCAATAGACATTGATTCATCTTTATGGTCATTGACTACTTCACCAAAAGGGTAGAAGTTGCTTCCTACGCCAATGTTACAAAAACTACGGTTAGCAAATTCTTAAAAAGAGAAATCATATGTCGATATGGAATGCTAGAAAAGATCATATCTGACAATGCTTTGAATTTGAACACAGCACGATAGTAGAGGTCTATAGTCAGTTCAACATCAAACATCATAACTCATCTCCTTATCGCCCAAAGATGAATAGGGCAGTAGAGGTAGTCAATAAGAACATCAAGAAGATCGTCGGGAAAATGATGGAGACTTATAAGGATTGGCACGAGAAGTTACCATTCACCCTTTATGCTTATAGAACTTCTGTCAGAGCTTCTACTGAGGCAACACCATTCTTATTAGTCTATGGGATGGAAGCAATTTTACCTATTGAAGTGGAGATTCCTTCCCTTCGAGTCTTATCAAAATTAAAACTAGATGAAGCAGAATGGATCCAAACTAGATACAATCAGCTGAATTTGATTGAAGAAAAGAGATTGAAAGTTGTGCGTCATGGTCAAATGTACCAGAAACGAATAATGTGGGCTTACAAAAAAAAGGTCCACCCTAGAGAATTTCATGAGGGAGATCTAGTTTTAAAGAAGATACTCCCCATACAAAAGGATTCCCGAGGAAAATGGACGCCCAATTGGGAAGGACCTTATGTGGTGAAGAAAGCCTTCTCTGGTGGAGCTCTCATTTTGATCGAAATGGATGGAAAAGAGCTATACAACCCTGTGAATTCAGACTTGGTGAAGAAATATTTCACCTAAAAAAAGGGAGAGGTCAAGATGAAAACTCGTAAAGGGCATTTTAAAACCAAAAGGGGTTTTTGAGTTGAAAACTAGAAAGGGCAACTCTAATTTGGAACAAAGGAGGGACTTATAATGATCGAAGAACGTTACACCTTGGGGTATCAACAGAGTATCCAAGCCTCCTAATGCATATCTGGCTCAGAGTGGGTCCCATCAAGTCTACTCAGAAAGCTCATACATTGATATTTAGAACACTTGATTTTGTTTTAGTTCGCTTTGTACTTGGCAATTCTTTTTTCTGTCATTTTTAATCTTTTCTTTCATTCGAGCTTTATCTCCAATAAAATTCAACTTCGTTCACCTTATGGCTTTGTCCAAGCATTGTTGCATTAAAATAACAAATAATGGATTAATGTGATAAAACACACAAAGGTTATTTGAGTATCATTCTGGGAATTCCTAAATAATACAAGGACCTAAGACAGCACCACTAGTTGGGAAGAGCCATACTCGAAGGGTGAAAGGCTCCCTAATGCCAGTAGCCCAAGTAATGGTCACTCATACCTGAAAAAAAAAAGGCCACAATGATATGATAGTGATGAGATTTAGACGATCATCGAACGATTTTGACCTAAAGACTAAAATCATCATTCTCAAAAATGACATTTTTACATTCATACTCATCATGAACATTTCATCATACTATGTGAATGAAAGCCAAAAGAAGCATATTTTATAGGTCTCTTACCTTAATCATGGGGTAGATCGAAGCATCTAAATCTCTTACCCTAATCAGAGGGCAGATTGAAGACAGGCAATCTCTTATCCCGATCATGGGGCAGATCGTAGCCATTCAATCTCTTACCCCGATCATGGGGTGGATTGAAAACCATCCAATCTCTTACCCCGATCATGAGGCAAATCGCAGCCATCTAATCTCTTACCCCGATCATAGGGTAGATTGAAAATCATCCAATCTCTTATCCCGATCATGGGGCAAATTGCAGCCATCCAATCTTTTACCCCAATCATGGGGCAGATTGCAGCCATCAACCAATCTCTTACCCCAATTATGGGGCAGATTACAGTCATCATCCAATCTTTTACCCCGATCATAGGGCAGATTGAAGCCATCATCCAATATCTTACCCCGATCATTGGGCAGATTGAAGCCATCTTCCTGATGAGATACAAAGAAATGGACCAAAATATGAAGCTTTGACACCAAATTCTTGAAATGTCAGAGGAATTGAATCAAAGACTACAATAGCGAATCTCAATCTCCCTGAAGTTACAGTGGAATGGAGTAAAGCTACAGTAGCAAATTTTTCCATTTTGAAGTTACCTTGGGGCAGGACGGAGTCACGACATCAATTCCCATCTTCCCAAATTTACAAAGAAGCGGATGCAGGGCAGTTGGAGTGATCGATGATATGAAAGAGTTGGGTCGAGGTTCAGTAGGATCGAACAAAATTGGTCCTCCTTTTAGTCTTTGTTTCATTCTCGTTTCACGACAATAAGAAAAGAGGGGCAGCTATAAAGGTCCAATTTTGATCGAGCTCGATTTGAAAACAAACAACCAACACTATATATAATGAATTCTTTTAAATTAAATTTTATTTTAATTTAAAAAGAAAGTGTCCATTTACATTTTTAATTAAAAAAAAACCATCTAAACCCAAACCCTAATAGCCTAAAATTACAAATTCAACCTAAACTACCCAACCCACCTAGCCCAAACCAAAATCAGCCCACAACCTAAACAGGTCAAGGGAAACAAAACAAACCTAGCACCCTTTTAGTGTCGTTGCCCCCCTTTCTGCCACGTTGGATGCCACGTCAGCCACGAGGCTCTTTTGCTCCTCTTTCATCGAAATAGCAAGACTTGGAGACCACTCTCATCGTTGACCCCGAAGGTTTACTACTCCGATGACACCTGCAAAAAGAAGAAAGAACAGAAACAGAGCAGAGACAGAGACAGAACAAATAAAAATAATTGTAATATATTGTAATTCGCGGCTATAAAAGCTGTTTACATTGCTTTGTATTTTTTTACACACAAAAAATCAAAAAAAAAAAAAAAGAAAGCAATCGAATACAAGCAGTTGAGATCCAAAGAAATTCAAAGGTATCATATTCAGTTTCATTGCTTTGTAAACACATCAAAAATGAATTTTTTTATAAAAACAAACAAAAATCAACAGAGTTGATTTCAAAAAATAAAAACTAAAACTTTTAAGTTTTTTTTTTTAAAATAGAAACCAAGCTTGGTTTTAAGTTTTAAAAACGAGATCTAGTTTTTTTAAAAAATAAAAATGATAAAGGTGCTCAGACCACCGTATACGACAGTCTCTAGCATCGGAGGTCGATGAGATGAAATGAAATGAAATGAAATTTTGCGTATGAGAGAAAACCTAAGTTAAAAGTTTTTTTTGTTGAAAAATGAGATGAAATGAAATTTTTGCCTAAAAAATTTGTTTTTATATAACCTTGGAACGATGTCATTTTGCCTTAATGAAATGAGCACCAAAACGGCGACATTTCGGTGCAGGACCCAGACCCGACCCGCTTCCTTCAAGGATCCGCGTGTTTTCATATTGTGGTCTATTTATTTGCGTAGTCCTTCCATCTTTTCTAAATCTTCCAACGTCATCCTTTTCACATACTTTTACAATTTTAAAATCTTTCCCTCGAATCCTTTTCCATTTTCAATTTAATCCCTTTCACTGGGATGTACTTGTACACGACGTCGTTTCAAGCCAAGTTTCAGTGGCTTTGAAACGCAGTCGTTTTTAATAGTAGGTTTCAAAATAAAGATGGAAAATTTCCAATAGAGTCCCTCTGTGTTTTGTTTTTTTTTTTAAATCAGTCCACTTAGCCTGTTTTTTAGCAAGCAAATTTTACCTTTTTATTTTAATTCTCAAGCGACTATTCTAAAAAAATAGAAAATTTCTTATTCAATCCTTTTAATTTTTGTGTCCTCATTTGTTTTTTTTACACCTTTAAGTTTTTTAAAATTTATTTTATCTTTTAAAATTTTAAAAATAAGTCCGTTAAAATTTTTTCTTAAATCTTTTTTTTTATTTACTTACATCATTCTTTAGGATCCTTTCACTACTTTTATTATTTATTTCTCTCATATTCAAATTTAATTTACATATTGTTTAATCATCTTGCGAATTTGAATTTTATTATATTCGTTCGATACGTGTCATGCATGTACATCCTTTATCACCTTGGCAAAAAAAATTTAAAGAGAAAACTTGGGGATTAGTTGTGCATTTATTCAAGATCTTTTTGTGTAAAATATTTTTAAATAAAAATGAATCATCTTGTTGTATTGCATGAATTATTTCAAAATTAAGGTAAAATTTATTGCCTAAGAAATTTTATAAAGTTGCGCTCCAACTTATGGGGTGCGGTTTTATCTTCTAACTTAGGCAATCGAATACCCTATTTCCAGTTTAAAACTCACACATTCGATTAATAAATGTTTATTCTTTTCGAGTGTCTGAGTCATCGTGTCCCAAACTTACGGGATGTGATTCTCAATTAACTTGAGAAGAAAAGATCGTTTAATCGAAATTTATTTAAAATAATTTTATTCAATCAATCAGTGAACGATTTTCCTTTTTTCGGGTACATGAAATAATTGTGTTCTAACTCACAGGATGTGATTTTTCTCAATTGACTCGAGATATAAAAATATTTTTTAAAGATCTAAATCATTTTCAAAAATACATTATCAAATTTTATAATTTAAGGATCGCATTTTAAATTCTTTTCGAGTTTCCAATTTTCAACAATTAAGACCATAAAATAATCGATTAGGTATCAATTTTGGGCGTGTGAGGGTGTTACTCCTTCCTTACGCGTAACTGATTTCCGAACCTATTTTTTGGATTTCGAAGGCCAAATTGTTTTTATAAAACAAATTCAAACGTTTTAGGAGATTCAATTACACCAAATTAAAAGATTGGTGGTGACTCCCATTTTCGATTTTAAAAATATTTTCAAGACTTATTTTTTAAAAAATGGTTTCGACATCTAGGATTAGACATTTGATCACGCTATGAACGTCACAGCAAATATGTACAAGCGTACACTGTCGATACAAGTATAGTAGACAGATGTGAATCTTTCGGATATCGATCCCAGGAGGATGGTTGTTTGTTGTTTATTAATGTCAATGCAATGAACAGATAAAACAAGATAAATTGTAATAATAGTTATCGGAGCAATAATGTAAAATTAAGATAAAACGTAATAATAATGAAATGGGGTCCCCAATGTGGATAGTCAGCAGAATACTAAGTGTGGCTCACAGGGTGTAAAATACTAGATGATTATCGCTGTAAATAAGCACAATGAATGTCTTACCAAACTTGGCTTCTCTATTAGATCTAAGACTTAAACATGCACACTAACCACACCTTCCAATGCTGGTAATGCAACACATTCAAGAACAAGGGGATTAAAATCCTTCAATCTCCAAGCAACTTACATTGTCTTGCTTGTTAATTTAATTTTTCACTGCACCTTTCAGTGACAGTGACTGCAATCACACTTCCATGGTCAAAACAATCAAACCCAAAGAATTAATAGTAAAAGAAAGCTTGAAGAAGATATCATTTAGTCTAACAATCAAGAGTACTTCCATACAAACTTGAAATGAACATGAATCACCAGCGTTTAAGAAAGGAAATGTAAACAAACAAATGAAGAATATTATTCCTAGGCTACTCGACTTGTTCTCTTACTCCCCTCTTGCATCGCACTTAGGGCTCCTTGTTAGGAGCAAATCTGCATCCCTTCACATTGGTTCACCCATGGGGGCCTCAAGCCCTTCTAGCCTAAATGCTTCCAAAGCTTGGTTGAAGAAGAATATACACCAAAGAAGACTAAAGGAGAGAGAGAGAGAGAGAGAGAGAGAGAGAGAGTGTGTGTGTGTGTGTGTGTGTGTGTGTATGAAGGAGAGAGCTTTTCTCTTTCCTTATGAGTATTAATATCCCTTCAAATTTTATAGGTGTCTCTTCTGCAGAATTGAGCTGTCTATGGTTGTACCAATTGGTTATACCAGACTGGACAGCTCATGAAATTTTTGTTCTTATTCGGACAGCTACCAGGTGTGGAGACAGTTCTGGGCACAATTCTAGATATGCTTATACAGTGACAACTCTAGACATATTCACACAGCGATAATTTTGAATGAGTTTCTACAGCGACAATTATGGGCATGCTCATACAGTGATAATTTTGGGCGTAATTCTAGACATCATCATGCAAAGACAATTCTGGGCCCAGTTCTGAATAAACTCATGCAGCGACATTAGCAGTAAAATATGAAAAAATTAGGATCAACTAAGCTAAGGTCCATTGAGTTAGAAAATGCAATAAACTAAACTAAAAAAATACTAAAATATATGCTAAGGATGACTAAATGGGAATAACTTAAACAATAAGTATGGAGAAAGTTATGGTTCTTTCTAGTACTATCACACCCCAAACTTGAGTTTTTACTTGTCCTCAAGTAAAACAGAAACTAGCAAGGTTATACAAAAATTTATCAAGGCAAATGATCATTGTAGCAACTTGAATCACCTAAAATCCCAATGAATGAATCACATTCAAATGACAGAATTTTTGCACCGACAATTCATAAGCATGAATTACCAAGACTACAACTTCATCAAAGCCAGCATCATGCTTCAAATCCTAAATTTCATATACCAATACAGCATTTATTGTACAATAATATATACATATATTATTTTTTTATGTGACTGAGGGATGAAGTTGCATTACAATACTCTTGTTCTTGAGAAGTAACGGTGAGGTGCAACAAACCCCTAGGAAGTATGTAATTGCACTGACACACACTCTTACAGTGACAACCTTTGCCTAGATTACTTTTTCTCACACTTGCATTGAAGTGTTCCCCCTTGACAGTTCACAATACACCCACATTAGAGTGTCTTTTATTTATAACTATAATTACATAAAAGTAGCTTTAAATGGTAGATTCATTCAAAATTCAAAGAGTGATACTAGTCATTCATTACTAATGCAATCTAAATCATCCATCAAAGAATTGAAGATACAATATTCAATCAAGTTTATCCAACTCGTTTTTTGATAGTTTACATGATTCAAGAATTAAGCATCGAATGTAAAAAAATAAACACAATTGTAATATCCATTCATAACTTTGCATGCTTCATTAAATTCAAAAAGAAAATTTTTGAAATGTAGGTGCATCTCCAAACCCCATATGCATTCCCCCAAACTTAAAGTTTACATTGTCCCTAATGCACTAACACTAAAATGCAATGACAATGAAAATGCAACAACAATGCTTACTAACAAAATAAAAACTACAGCTACATGCAATGCATGAACACTAAAGGTAAAAACTGAAATAAAACTAACTCAATTTTTTCACAGCCATCGATGTGGCTGCATGGTGCTTCTTCTTCCTTCTCTTCTTTTCTTCCTTTCTGCACATTTTATCCTTGGAGCTCCTTGTCTTCCTTTCTTTGGGCTTCACCCTGTCCTCAAATTGCTCCTCAATATCTGGCTCTGCCCCGGCATCATCAGCTATGACTTCTGTCGGATGGATCACTTCGAGTAGTCTAGTGTAGACCACGATACCCAAAGGATTGTGATCCTTATTAATTGCAGTCACAACCTTAGCCTGACTCGATCTAATTTTCACCAAACCCTCAGTTGTTGCACCCACAACATCGGGTGTGAGGATAAATTCTTTAGTTGAATTTGTCTCAACATTTTTTTTTCTTCATCTTTTTCTTCCTCTTCTTCAACTTGTGTTTCCTCCCCTTTAGCAAGAGTTTCCTCTTCAGTAATACGTGTATCCTGATCAACAGTGAACTCATTCTCAAATAGGCTCTTAATATTTTGCAAACTCTCCTCAACATCCCTCGAGTCTACCTCCTTCTTGTCATCATAGATGTGCACCATTGGAGGGGAGTCCGTTGATCGGTCTCGATCCCCTTGATGTGGCTATTACAGGTCTTGGTATAAGCATAGAACAAATTTTATGATCTGTTCATATCCTCTATTACGGTGACAAGCTTGATCTGCCTACTATTGATGGAATTGGCCAACTTCTCAACAGCCTTCATTTTGTGCAGCAAAGTTGTCTCAACAATTTCCTGGTGGATTATTGCGTCGACACCAATCTTCTTACCCTTGAGAATAGAATGTATCAGACACATTCTGTCAAGGGTGACTGTGGTGCTGCGCGTAGAGGGTTTCAATCAGTAAACGAGAGTAGCTTTCAAGATGAGTCATAAGTGGTAGTACAGTCGTACGAATTGCATCGACAATAAAGCGCAAGTGCAACGACACTGGTTCTTAATTATTCTGCAAAAACAAGACATAAAATAAACTTGAGCAAAAAAAAAATAATAATAAACACTTGAAATAAAATGCGAAAATAGTGACAAAAAGAAAAAACAAGTTAGTAGCAACTAAATATTATATAATAAAAATAAAGTGCAAAAACAAAAATAAACATCAAATGCCATCCCCGGCAACGGTGTTAAAACTTAATCGCGCTATGAACGTCATAGCAAATATGTGCAAGCGTACACTTTCAATGCAAGTATAGTAAACAGATGTGAATTTGTCGGATATTGATCCCACGACGATGGCTATTTGTTGTTTATTAATGTTAATGCAATGAACAGATAAAACAAGATAAATTATGATAATAATTGTCGGAGCAATAATGTAAAATTAAGATAAAACGTAATAATAATGAAATAGGGTCCCCAATGTGGATAGTCAGTAGAATACTAAGTGTGGCTCACAAGGTGTAAAATACTAGGTGATTTTCGCTGCAAATAAGCACAATGAATATCTTACTAAACTTGGCTTCTCTATTAGATTTAAGACTTAAACATGCACACTAACCACACCTTCCAATACTGGTAATGCTACACATTCAAGAATAAGTGGATTAAATTCCTTCAATCCCAAGCAACTTCCGTTGTCTTGCTTGTTAATTTAATCTGTCGTTGTACCTTCCAGTGATAGTAACTGCAATCACACTTCCATGGTCAAAACAATCAAACCCAAAAAATTAATAGTAAAAGCAAGCTTGAATAAGATATCATTTAGTCTAACAATTAATAGTACTTCCATACAAACTTGAAATGAACATGAATCTCCAGCGTTTAAGAAAGAAAATGTAAAAGAACAAATGGAGAATACTATTCCTAGGCCACTCAACTTGTTCCCTTACTTCCCTCTTGCGTCGCACTTAGGGCTCCTCATCAGAAGCAGATCTGCATCCCTTCACGTTGGTTCACCCATGAGGGCCTCAAGCTCCCCTAGCCGAAAAGCTTCAAAAGCTTGGTTGAAGAAGAATGTGCACCAAAGAAGACTAAAGGAGAGAGAGAAAGATTGTGTGTGTGTGTGTGTGTGTGCGCGCGCGCGCGAAGGATAAAGCTTTTCTCTTTCCTTGTGAGTATTTATATCCCTCAAAATTGTACAGGTGTCTCTTCTATAGAATTGAGCTGTCTATGGTCTTACCAATTAGTTATACCAAACTGGACAACTCATGTAATTTCTGTTCTCATCCAGAGAGCTGTCAGGTACGACAATAGTTCTGGGCACAATTTTGGACATGCTTATACAGCGACAACTCTAGACATATTCACACAGCGATAATTTTGAACGAGTTCCTACAGCGACAATTCTGGGCATGCTCATGCAGTGATAATTTTTATCATCATGCAGTGACAATTCTGAGCGCAATTCTGAATAGACTCATGCAGCGAAATTAGTAGTAAAATATGACAAAATTAAGAGCAACTAAGCTAAGGTCCATTGAGTTAGAAAATGCAATAAACTAAACTAAAAAATGCTAAAATATGAGCTAAGGATGACTAAATGGGAACAACTTAAACAATAAGTATGGAGAAATTCATGGTTCTTTCTATTACTATCAACATTGAAAGAGCTTGGTACTTAAGCAGTCAATTTGACTCACCTCCTCTTCTTTGATCATACCTGGTGTACAATATTTATTCACTTTTATTTTTTCGTTCTCTATTGTTTTTAACAATGGGGGCATAGTTCAATTTAAGTAAGGGGATCGAAAATCGAAAACTTCTTAATAAGTATTATTTCTTTTTATTTTATGAATTTAGTTATAATTTTGCTTGAAATTTTGAATTTATGTTAATTATGTTAAAGCTTTAGTAAAAAGAAAATTTAATTATCTAAATGGTTATGATGTTAAGTTGAACCACGATAAGAATGCTACTCTTAATAAAATATGTGAAATCATATCATAAAAATTTTAATTCCTTATAGAAGCTAGATATGAATGAAAGTTTAAGTCTCCAAAATTGACTTAGTAATTTCTTCAGGTGATATCCTAGGAAGCATGAAATTTTGGAAATGATTTAGGCAACATTAGTTTGGATCGTTTGAGCCTTTCAAGGTAACGCTGATAAATGTTATCCCTTGAAGCCAAATTTGAGACTATATGGCCTGAATTTATTTGCACCTTACAACTCTAAGCCATCATATCTCTCGTACTTATCTCTAAATTGTCCCAACTACTAGACTCAATCTATCAAGATTATGTTCTGAAAATAAGTTTGGGGGAGTTAAGAAGAAGTACCAATATGCTCAAAAAAAGTATAGTACATAAAAAATGATGCTCAGAAAGTATGGATGAAAAAGAAAAAGAAAAGAGCATGAGCATTCAAAGTTCGAAAAAAGTTGGTGAAATTGAAGGTCTATTGCAAGCTGAGTTTAGGGTTTTAGCTTAAATTTATCTATCTTTTTCTTACCCCTAGCCTAGCCCCATTACAACCTATGCAAAAGACCTATTTGATTCAAGATTTCAATGCTACCTACATTAGTGGAGAGAAATTGTTATGTTCAACATATAAAGACATAAGTTAAACTTAATGATTGCAGTTTGGTCTTAACTAAGGAATAAAATTTGAGTGATAGGATTTTTTACATGTTTTATTGAGACAAGCATGATGATAATTGAAGATAATTGAATCAAAAAATACTTGAGCTACATAATTTCTAAATTCTTGTTTTTATGCTTAATTATTTTGAATTCATAAGTATAAGGAGAAATGATCAACTCTTTTGTGACTTGTGCATTACTCAGGACGAGCAATGAACTAAGTTTGGGAGTGTGGAATGATGAAAATATATAGACTTTTCATATCCTTTTTAATCTAAATTCCTGCAAATTCTGAGTAATTAATATCGAAAAATATAATTTAATTATAAAATAATTAATTTGTGCTAAAATTTCCAATATATTGATTTTTAATTAGTTTTATAAATATTAAGCATGAATTTGATGATTTTTTGATAGATTTGCACAATCGGTGAAAATCAGCCCGATAGACATTGCTGACAGCTTAAACCGTTGAGGGAATTTTTACACCGAGTTAATGAATAGCTAAGAAGAATATTTTTCCAGCAAGGTCGGTCCAATATGAAGCTAAATTATGCTTTATAATTATATTTTTAATTCAATTAATTTGGATTAAAAATAAATTATACAGGCTGAAGTGAAGTCACTCGATGTGCATGCAACCGAAGGTCAAACCACCTTGTTTTGAGCTAGCCATGTGCTGTCCAAGAGCTGACCCATTCAGCTTATTATGTTGACCATTTAAACCTTGCAAAACAGCCCTTAAACTTTCCCAATATTTCCATTCAAACCCCTCCATTTTTGGTGATTTCAAATTCTCACCCCAAGCTAATTTTAGAAAAGTCTGAATTTTTCAAACCTTGCTCATGCACGGCCGGCCAAGCAAGTTGTGTGGTTGATATTTATTTGCTAAATATAACCACCAAATCTCACCTATAAATACCATCCTCACTCACCTCATTTTCCACACCAATTCACTTCATTCTCTCTTCTTTCTCTCATTTGCTCTCTAAGCTTTCCATCCATTTTCCCTTACATTCCCTTCCGATTTCCCCTCTTGGAAAAGAGTGATTCTTCAGCCCTTGCATAGCCTTTGTTGAGTGTTAATCAGAGACCTCGATTTGGAAAGAATCGAGAAAGAACAACGAAGAACGCAGAAGCAGTTCTTGAGAAATAGCCGAATTTAATCTTATTTTTTTTCTCATATTTTAGATTCTTGTTTGTTATCATGATGAATGCTATTATGAATGCTATTATTTCTTTAATTAAAATGGCTTAAATTTCTTAAAGTGTTGGGATGATTGTGTTGATTGCTTGATTATTTATTTATTATGTTTATATTGTTATAGGCCCTAAATATCTTGTTTAATTAAATATTATTATGCCTAAGTTATTATTTCATTACCCTTGTGATATAACTATTGAATTAATCATTTAAGTGCATTGAAATTGTGATTAATGGACACACTATTTAATTTGTGCATACTTAATCTTCTAAGGAAGCTGAGGGTTAAAACTGTGATTGTATTGGAGAATACTTGCCTTGCATAACTTGCAAGATCTTTGTGATTAAACTATTTCAATATATGTGTATGTTGTTACTTCACTTGATCCTTTACTTACTTATGAATATTAATTTAATCGGTCGTATCGGTATAGGTGTATATTCAAGAAATAAATTAATTTCATAATGTATGTATGTGCTATAACACATTTATTTATCAAAGATTAGTTTAGTCGATCGTATTGGCATAGGTGTATGTTCAAGAGATAAACTAATTTTTGTAAGTAATGTTGTTCATAAGTTAGTAAGATACCGGGTTGCCATGAATTTATTTCGTAGCAAGCATAAACATGATTTATATTTAATTGAGTAATTAAAGCAATTAACCTAACACATTTATGTCATATTGATTAAACCTTTAGAAATCGTGCATTGGAATTTAGTTTTTGCTTAAACTTAGATTAATTTAGTTTTTGCTTTAATTTAGATTAATTTAGTTTAGATTAATACTTTAGATTTAATATCCTTCACGATTATTATCTTGTTCCTAACCAATTTGTTGATTAATATTTCATAAATTTCATAGCATAGTCCCTGTGGGTACGATACTCGACATTACTTATCACTTTATTACTTGAATACAATTGTATACACTTCCACATTTTCATCGTTCCACCTGGCCAACCTGATGAAACTCTGAGAGTATGTGATTTGACGGATACTTATTGTAAGTGGGACTGGACACGACTTAACTTACTTTTACCTAACCATGTCCTACTTCAAATTGCAGCCATGTTACTCCCTTGTCCGGATGCAGGGGCCAACCGCATTACTTGGAAATGGTCAACCAGTGACTCTTTTTCCTCTACTGAAACCTATAAGAATCTGGCGGGTTTTGGGAATGTTGTTTTACCCTTGAACTTGGATTTGGTTTGGAAATGTAAGGCTCCACAATGTATGCGTGTTTTCCTTTGGCTACTTTGGTAGAATCATTTATTGTCAAATGGGGAACGAGTCCAATGTCACATGTCTAACGAAGGACATTGTACTCGATGCTGAAATCCTTTCAATCAAGTCTACATGCCATTCGAGATTGTGAGTTCTCGAAAGCAGTTTGGCAAGTGTTGGTTCCGGGGCTTCTAGGAGCATTTTTTTCAACTAATTTTAATGAATGGCTGAACCGGAACTTGAGAACCCATACGAGCTGCTTGTTGGAGGAGCAAGAGTGGCTGACTTTGTTTGCAATTATGTGTTGGTTATTATGGAAAAGTCATAATAACTTCATATTTAATAATAGCCATAACAATATTGATGTCGTTACTCATACAGGTAAAAGGTGGAACACAAGCATTATGAACTCTAAAGCTTGTGACTTGTTTCGCACACAAAAGATGTCTGGTACACATTGGATGCCACCGGAGATAGGGTGGGTAAAGCTTAATACCGATGATGGCATTTCGAGCTATAGTAACACTGCCTCAATGGGTGGAGTTTTTAGAGATTGTTGTGCCAATTGGTTATATGGATTTGCAATGAGAACTGGAAAGGAGTCAATCTTCAAAATTGAGGTACGTGCTATTCTAGAAGGACTTAAGGCATTGAAATTGATCTCAAGCAACTGGAGGTGGAAAGTGATAATGCTTTAATAGTGGAAATGTTGTTATATGGAGGCGCTGCAAACAGTGATATGTCAGAGTTGCGGTTAGTGCATCAACTCATGTGTCGCAATTGAAAAATACGACTTCATCATATTCCTCGAGACCATAATGATGTTGCTAATTCTTTAGCCAAAATTGCAAGTTTCAATTGCAATGAGATACAGGTATTTGAAAAACCCTCAAGCTTAGTACAAAACATTCTCAAAGCAGATCTTGATTGGATGGTTGATGTCTTTCACTAATTTCTTATATATTTTGAAATCCCCTTCTGGCTATTATTTTTTATAAAAAAAATATTTTATATAAATTCATTTAAATGCTAAAAAATATTAATTTTTTCAGAAAAATAAGTAATTTTTCATAAATCATTTTTCTGAAGTCATTTTCTTTTAAAACAAATAGAGCCTTGATTTTTTTTTAATAATTTGTTCATTATTAGGAAACAACGTTAAAATACATTGAAATGGCACTTACGACAAATAGCATGTGACATGTGATAACCTAACATTTTAACACGTGATAAAAAATTAAAAAAATTATAAAATTTGCAAAAAAAAAATATTTTTTTACACATAGGAAATGAACTTGAACAAATGATTGTTGAGATTTATTCTAAACATACTTTTTTAGTATTATTTATATATTTTAAAAACAAATTATGATATATAAGATTTTTATATTTATTATTTTAAAATTTTATAAAAATAAGAAGTTTATAAGTTTATAAAATATTAGGAATATTATTCGACATTAGAATGAACCTAGACAATTGGTTATCCAAATACATATGGAGCCAAAAAATTATTTGTCCCAATTCATTCTAGACATGATTTTGAGTAATTTTATATATTTTAATTTTTCATAAAATATTAGAATTTTATATTATTATTATTATTATGAAATTAAAACATATAAAATATTATATTTATAAAATATATTATTCAGATCAAATTTTATTAAAAAATATAAAATATTTTATTTTGTAAAATATATTTATCTGAATATATAAGATGCAATTTTTATAAAATATGAAAAATATTAGATTTTATAAAATTTAATTTAACAATAATATGAAAAATATTAGATTTTATAAAATTTAATTTAACAATAATATGAAAAATATGATAATTTATGAAAAATTAAAAATAAAATTAATAAAAAAACATGAAATCTAAACAAAAGACTATCCAAGCTCATTGTTCAAAGGATGATTCTAGTATCAAATAATATTTCTAATATTTTCGTAAATTTATAAATTTCTAAAATTTTAGATTTTATATATTTTAAATTTGAATATAATAATATAAAAATTGATATAGTATAAAAAATTAAAAATATACAAAATACTAAAAAAATACGTTTGGACAATTTTTATTCCATACGTGAAAAAGTAATACTTTTATTTTTTTTCACGTGTCAAAATGTCATGGTTACTTATCAGTTATCAGTATAACATAAACATATTTTAACAGTATTTAATCAAGTGCCTAAAAAATCAACTTAGCTTAGGATTTCAAATTTAGGTATCCATTAAGTCCAAAAAAACAATTTTAAGTACCAGTTATGCCCCAAAAATATTTAGACACCATGTAAATACAAATTGTCAAGTTCAAGTTATCACAATTAAACAAATTAAACATTCAATATTTTTTTTTCTTTCTTGAAAAAAATTGCAGAAAATTCTTTGGCTATTCAATGCGAATGTTTTTCATCAACAAAGAAACCCCAAAATTTTTAGTAAAATGATCTACATTTTTTTTTCAAAAAAGAAAAACAAATAACGAACACGTAATGGAACTGAGATGATTTGAACCAGAACTTAGTAAACAAATACCGGTCTTCCATAGAAAAATTTCCAACCAAAAGAAAAATCCTAATTCTCTAAGTACTGTTAATTTGGTATTAACACATAATACTTGCACAAGAACAAAAAATTACATTTCTAAAAAACAGAGGAAACATTAAGAGCCTTCATTCGCAGAATAATTACCTTGCAGCATAGATCAGCTAATTCACCTGGTGAGACCCAAGAGAAGCTAGCAATCACCTTAAACCGAGTTATGGTTCACTTATCTCAAAATAAAAACCGGAAAATTTCAGGAACTCTCCGCATTCAATATTAACATTGTAAAACAATTCCCCTTCTCATGATCAAAAGCTGACGGTAGTAGTATCCTATGCACAACAGCATTGCATTCATAATTTTTCACCGAAAACTAACTAATCAAGTTCAATTATGCCATCTGAGCCATGAGTATCATGAGCAGATACATATACAAAAATGCAAACTTATGCATACAAACCTGCAAACGAGCTCATGAGTACATGCATGCTCCAGAATATAGCCAACAAATGATTCTATTTCCTTTTTTAACTATTTAGAAGGAACAAAAGTAACATGACAACAGTCGGAGATTACTGAACAAAATAAGCCTCCTACAAACCCCTACACCAAAGCATTTCAATGTAAACACACAAAATGTTATCCACGTTTGCTCATATAAAAGGCATTTAAGTTCATCATTTGTCCTATAGCCAAAGTCCCACCTAAAAAAACAAGAAAGAAAGAGACCTAAGACCCTAACATGTAGAAACCAGAATAAAATGGAAACTAAACTTGCTTTCAGATATTTATGAGAATGTATCATCTACTACTATAAGTTATTTATTTAACCCATAGAAATAGATGTCAGACTCAATTTGGATACTACTACTGTCTCAAATTTGGTCATACCATGCAACTTGGAAGAGTATAAGATCCCCAAATATTACCAGCGCAAGAGAACAAATCAATTTTTTTTCTAGATGGAAATTACTAACCACTCCATACTTTCTCAATCATATCATCAAAAGGAAAAGTTGAAATTTTCTAGCCCTTATCAAGAGGTTTTAATGCTTTTTGTAGGATTTGAGATAGATTAACATTACAGGTGATCGCTGATTCCTCTATAGGCCTCACCAAGTCAATAGAAACCGTAGTTATGCCCGAAATGAGAAAAATGCCATCCAAACTACCAACAAAACCTTTCACTGCTTTAGCAATTTATCCGAGGATGAAGGAGTACTGCATCTAATAATTCTGAGGTTGGAAAGATAACATTGTAAAGAAGCCGCTAAGGGTACAAGTTGTTACAACACTACTAGACCTGAAAAAGAAAAGTATAAGTAATAGAATGGATCTAGTATATTCAAGTATCGTGCAATACATATATAGAAGATCAAAGCAATTCATATCTCCAAAGTCACCTTCTAACTAGGTAGGGAAATTTTGTATTTAGAGTCCTCCACCAGCCTTTCCAGCAATAGGAGCCTCCTACCAAAAAAAAGGTATATCAATCAACATCTCGGACAGCACCTATAAAACACTTGAATTTCTCCTATCTAACAAATCCGCAAGAGAAACAACTGATTTAGGCCTTACTGGCTCAATATTTCCCTTCCCATTCACCTGTGATGAAGTACTCGATGGAGGATTAGAGAACCTGGAAAGACAAGATAAATCAAAGTTTAATACACCTTTTCTTACAGATTTCTAGAAAGGCATTTATATATCTCTAAAATTAAATCAAACAGCTTTTCAGCAGTAGAACATACCTAATTGCCCTCGCTTTTCTTTTTTCCTCTTCCACCGTATCAGGTTTGGAATCATGTGCAAATCTGGCAAGACGTGCTTTCTTTTTGGCCTCCTCATCGGCAGCCAAAGTGGGTACAGAAAGCCCAAACCTGAGAAACCACAACAAAAACAACAAACTGAATAAAAATGCAAATGTAAGCCACATATTCACCCCCACAGAGGTTATATGGAACAAAACCTCTCTGCTCTGGCTTTCCTCTTCAGGTCCTCCGATTGCTTAGATGCTTCTGATCCATTTGTGCTGGGCACAGTGCCAAACCTGCAAAATGGTTGGTCCACACTCAACAAGTTAGAAACAAAAAGAAGTCAAGAAATGACAGTCAACGTCCACAGCTCCAGCTTTACCATCAACAAAACTCTTCTATTACAACATTTTAAAGCTCTGTTACAGGAAAACACTATCTTTCCAGCCACTTTCAAATTGGTCACGATCCCATCAAGGAACACCAGCAACCCAATTCAGTAAGACTAAAGTCCCTTAATAAATTGTTCACCCCAAAATTATAACGTAAAACAAATCATTCAGGAACTTCAAAATTTATCTATTCATTTAATTAGAATTATGTATTTATATTAAAAACCATACACACACAAACACAAGTTCCAAAATACTTTTTATGTTCCAATTCATAGTATTTTGTTCTTACTAAACTTAGCTGGATAAGACTACCCCATCGAATTAGGTTTCACAAAAGTAGCAAGTAACATTTCAATTTTCGTTTTAATATCAGACTGATCTCCGTTCCTTGTAACACTGTTTTAAAGAGCCATATAGTTTCTCTCTAATCATATAGAACTAAGTTAAGAATTGCCCTAACTTGCCAAGTTGTCCCAGGCAAACATGCAAGCAAGCTTTAGTAACTCGGTAACTCTGATCTGATAGGGTTAGACTCACCTCTAGAGAATCAACGGATAAATTGATAAAATCCAAAATACAATAAGTTGCAACATGAAGAGCAAGACAAAAAGAAAAACGAGAGGAAAGAATTCAATAGCAATAATCTATGGTTTTAAGCACCTCAAGATCCAAGAATCGAATGGCATTTCAAGAAATTTATCCAAATAGACATTTCCAGAAATCAATCAAAAATAATAATAAAAAATCGATTTCTTCTCTTATCGTTAGAAGTTCTCACCGACTAGGTACAAAACCAAAAAGAAAAACCCTGAACACCGGATAAACCCAGGGAGATTAAAGTAGTTACCTCTCAGCCCTAGAATTACGCTTCTCTTGCTCAGACAACTGGACCGGTACGCCGAACCGCTCAGCTCGGCGAATCTTCTTCTGGGTGTCGTTAACGGGAGCGCTGCCACCCCCAGAGACGGTGCCCCCCGCAGTCCCGCCAGTCTTCGAACCCTCGCTCTCCTTAAGAGGTACTTCAGAAGCATAAGAATCAGAGCTAGGAAGATCTAACTTATCGGTGGAAGGTAGAGCGGGGTCCGCGGTCTTCGTAGAGATCGGTTCTGCTGATGAATTGGCGACGGAGGATGGAGCCGCGGAGTTTCTTGCGGTGGCGAGGGGTTTATCGGCGGTGTTTGCCATGGGAATGGTAGGTAGAGTTGCGTGAAAAGTAGGAGCCGAGACCTAAGAGAGTGAGCGGAGAGGATCACTGTCTTCTCTTACTCGCTGGTTAATGATGAAGGAAAAAGGCTAAGTATTAAATAATAAAGGCAAGAAGTTTATTCGTTTCGCCCTCCCTTTTTCTTTATTAGCTGTTGTTGGGCCGGATGGCCTGCTAAGACCGACTCTCAAATAACTTACTTTTTATTTTGAGTTGGAGTAGATAAAAAGAAATAGCCATTGAGAAGTATTTTTAAGAAATAAAATGTTTATTTTAAGTATGATATTATAAAATAATAAATATGTATTTAAATTAATTA
This sequence comes from Kokia cookei, assembly GCA_039519145.1. Lineage (NCBI taxonomy): Eukaryota > Viridiplantae > Streptophyta > Magnoliopsida > Malvales > Malvaceae > Kokia > Kokia cookei. Next base: position 11,950,726 of record CM076910.1, read on the forward strand.
ATATTATGATATTTTAATAAAAATATAAAAAATAATTTATTATAATTTATTGTTAATATTTTAATATATAAAATATTAATTTTAAATATTTTTAATTAATATTAATTATTTATAAAATTTAATTAGAATATATAAACTATATTTAAATATTTAAATATAATAATTAATATTTGTATTTAGATATTAAAATAGTTGTATTATTTTAAAAAATATTTTTTTTATTTTTTTATTTTTTCTGAAACAATAAAAATCAATTTTATTAAGAGTAAATGTTCAATAAACAAACTACAAAGTAGTATCGGCCCAAAGGCCTCAAAAAACCAAAAGACCAAAACAAAACCAACAAAAATCCAAGACTCGTTTTAAAATGAAAAGACAAATAAAATGAAACCTTGAAATAAAATATCTTAACCCACTATTTTGGGAAGGCCATTCATCTATCCCAACAAAGCTGGTCATTACTCCTTTAGCGATTTCGACTTCCCAAAGACCAAACATTTCCTTCTCCCCTTCTAGAAGAAACCCTAGATCCTAAAAGAGAAATAGGAAACTAAGGCGGAAACATAGGAAAAAGAACTCGACTATGTATGAAACTTATCTGGCTCCCTTAATCGGTCATCTTCTAGCAACGATCAAACGAAACTCGACGCCGAATAAACCAAGTACGATCCCATTTACTTTTTAAGAGCCTCCTTAGCTAAAGCATCTGCTACTCTATTTACAGATCTGCTAGTATGCCTATAGTGTACACTTTGAAGATCTCTCGCATAACGTTTAATATCCTAACATAATGGCTTATATCTGAGAAATCTAGAAGATCTGTGTTGCATTTTCGAATTACAAATAATGAATCACCTACCACGATAATTTTTGAAACCCTGATATTAACCCATCTTTATTGATTCTACTGCCTCAAGCGCCTCCGCTGTGAAAGCAGTAGACACATTATTATGAATGGAGGACCTAGATACAAGAACTCTGCCATTGGAGTCCCAAATCATAACTTTAGATCTAGATCTGGAAGAGTCTTTATTGAAAGCAGCGTCAAAATTAATTTTGACCCAGTCTCCTCGCGACGGATCCCATTTTTGTGGTAACAACACACTGGTGTCTTTTTATTTTATTTTAAAATGTAATTTGAATATATAACTTATATTAGATTTTAACATAACATAGAAAACATAAACCTAAGAAATTAAAATATTACATGCATTTGGATTAAAGTTTCAAAAAGGGGTAATATTTATATACCAAATACATCATCAAAAATTTTACATTAGCATTTACTATTCAAAGTGAATTCATTAAACTAGAAGCTATAGCATCTCTTGTCAATTCCATTTCAAAACCACTTAAATTGTTTGATTCACCACCACCACCATCATCACTTCCTCCATCATGCACATCTTCTAGATCAATAATATTCTCATATGCCTTGTTAATATTTCCGTATTCCATAAAATTTGCATCATTAATAGTACTAGAAAGAACCATTGATTTTTCCTTACTTATTGTTTAAGTTATTCCAATTTAGTCATCCTTAGCACATATTTTAGCATTTTCTAGTTTAGTTATTGCATTTTCAAACTTAATGGACCTTAGCCTAGTTGCGCTTAATTTTGTTATATTTTACTACTAATGTCGTTGCATGAGCATGTCCAGAATTGTCACTGCAGAAACTTGTCCAGAATTATGGTTGCATGAACATGTTCAGAGTTGTCTCTGTATGAGCATGTAGAATTGCGCCCAGAATTATCGCTACATCTAACAGTTGTCTAGATAAAAAACCAAAAATGCATAAGCTATCTAGTCTAGTGTAACTAACTAGTACGGCCAGGGATTGTTAAGTTTGGAGGAAAGGACACCTGTACTATTCAGCTGAAGATAAATACTCATGAGGAGAGAGAGAAAGGGGTCTTCTTCCGGTGTTTATTCTTCTTGAATTCACTTTTGAAGCTTGTGGCCATGGAAGCTTAAACCTCTCAAGGGCGAACTGACGTGAAGAAGGAGGCAGATTTGCTCCTGACAAGAAGCCCATAAGTGCGAAGCAAGAGGGAAGTAAGAGAGCAAGTCGAGTAGCCTAGGAATAGTATTCTCCATTTGTTCTTTTACATTTTTTTTCTTAAATGCTGGTGATTAATGTTTATTTCATGTTTGTATGGAAGTACACTTGATTTCTAGACTAAATGATATTTTATCCAAGCTTGCTTTTACTGTTTAATTTTTGGGTTTGAATGTTTTGACAAGGGAATGTTATTGTAGTCATTGGAAGGTGCAGTGACAGTGTAAACTAACAAGCAAGACAATTGAAGTTGCTTGGGATTGAAGGAATTTAATCCACTTGTTCTTGAATATGTTGCATTTCCATCATCGAAAGGTGTGGTTAGTTTGCATATTTAAGTCTTAGATCGAATAGAAAAGCCAAGTTTGGTAACACATTTATTATACCTTATTGCAGTAACAATCACCTATTCTTTAAAACCTTGTGAGTCACACTTAGTATTCTGTTGACTATTCACGTTGGGGACCTCATTTCATTATTATTACATTCCGTCTTTAATTTCACATTATTGCTTCGACAATCACTCTCACAATTTTATCGCATTTACTTATTATTGCACCAACATTGATAAACAACAAGCATCTATCCTCGTGGGATCAATATCCAACATATTCACATCTGTCTACTATACTTGCATCGACAGTGTACGCTTGCACATTATTCTTGTGACATTTACAGCCGATCAAGTTTTGGCGCCGTTGCCGAGGATGGTGTATGTTTGATGTTTATTTTTGTTTTTGCATTTTATCTTATTTATCTATCCTTTAGTTGTTACTAACATGTTTTCTTTTTGTTACTATTTTCACATTTTTATTTTAGGTGTTTTATGACCCAAAACAATTCCGAATTTATTATTGGTTTGGATCAAGAAATTGAAAGAACTATTCGAAGGAGACATCAAGAACAGCGAAATATGGCTTTACCAAGAAATGATGTAGTCATACCTCTGATACAGCCACAAAATGTTAATAATCCACCATTGCGGCAAGAAGATCAAATACAAAATAGGACGATACGAGATATTGTCGTACCTATTTTGGATGATTTGTAGTTAGAATTGTTAAGCTAGCAATACAAGCTAGAAACTTTGAACTCAAACCAGTGATGTTCCAAATGTTGAATTCTAATGGGTAATATGTTAGATTGCCACATGAAGATGCGCGAGAACATTTAAAGTCATTTTTATTGATTTGTGCTTCCTTCAATCAACAAGGCGTTCCTGATGATACTTTGAAGATGCAGTTGTTTCCTTATTCATTTCAAGGGAGAGCTCGTACCTGGTTCCTTAGGCTACCTGCTGGCTTAATTACTTCGTGGAATGCACTCGCAACACAGTTTGTTTTGCGTTTTAATCCGTCGACGATGAATGCTCTTCTACAAAATGATTTACAGCTTATCATCAGCTGGATTATTAGAATCTACATACTACATGAGAGTGTTATAAATCTTTTCTTCGACATTGCCCCATGCACGTCATTCAACAAGAAATACAGATTGAAATTTTTTACAATGGGCTGAATTCACAAACAAGAAATCTTATCGACACATCAGCCAATGGACCTTTGTTAGATTGTACTTATAATGAAGTTGTTCGAATTCTTAAGAGAATTGCTTAGAATGATTATCAGTACCCTATCTCTAGAGCTGCACAAGTAAAATCTAATCCAGGAGTTATTGAATTGGATGCAATATTTGCACTTAGTGCTCAAGTTTCTTTTCTCACAAATATGATAAAAAATATGAAGGGGACAAGTGACGTTGCACCCATACAAGTTGATGTGCCTACATTTTGTTGTGAGATTTGCGGTGACAACCACAGCTATGAAGACTATCCACAACATGCAAAGAATGCCTTCTGTGTCAGTAACATTCGCGATAATTCTTATGGTAACTCTTACAATAATTTTGCACGCAATCAACAATCTTAGGGAACGCTTAATGCTGGACAAAATGTTACGACATTTCGATATGAGAATTCCTCTAATCAAGGAAACTACAACCCAAGACAAAGGAGTTACAATCCGCAATAGCAGAATTACAATCGACAAACTCAAATACATCCACAAAAAAGCCAGATGCAGCCACATCAAAATCGAATGCAGCCACAACAATCTGTAGTGAAAAATTATAATGTTCAAGGACATAGGCAATAACAGTATACACAACCTTCCCCTTCTGATCCTTTAGCAGAACTTGAAGCTCTAATGCGGGAGCATATCACTTGCACGAAAGTTATTGTGCAAGGGAATTCTTCCTCTATTCGGGCGTTGAAAGCACAATTGGGACAAATTGTTTCAAATCTAAGTACTCGACCTCTAGGCACACTCCCTAATGATACGAAAAATCTCAATCTGAAGGGGAAAGAGCATTACAAAGCTATCACTCTAAGGAGTGGTAAACAAACTGGCAAGCCGACCATCAACTCTCTTGTAACACCTCCAGCCATTAATGATATGGCCCATGGTGAGAAGGTAGAATCTGAAGGATTTGTCAATGCAGCCGAAAAATAAGTTTCACAAATTCTCACTCCTATGCCTAATGTCCGACCTTCGAAAATGTCGACGCAACCAAAGATGTTGACGCAATCTGATGTATCTCCGCCTCTGCCATTTCCACAAAGATGCAGAAAAAATGAGCATGATAAGCAATATCAACAATTTCTAAACACACTGAAGCAACTTCATGTCAATATTCCTTTAGTGGACGCTCTTGTGCAACTTCTTAGTTATGGAAAATATATTAAGGAGCTCTTGTCCAATAAGAATAAGCTTACTGATATTAAAACTATTGCACTCACAGAATGATGTAGTGTTCTGTTGACAAATAAATTGCCACCTAAAATAAAAGATCCTAGAAGCTTTACGATCCCCTGTTCAATAGGCAACCACTATTTAGGTAAAGCTTTATGCGATTTGGGAGCTAGCATCAACCTTATGCCACTGTCCACTTTCAAAAAGTTGGGAATTAGTAACATGAAACCAACTACAATGACATTACAATTAACTAGCAGATCTTTGACTCAACTTAAAGGGCAGATCAAAGACATTTCAGTTTGTGTGGATAGGTTTTTTTTTCCGGCTAATTTCACTTGACTGCAAGACAGACAAGGAGGTTCCCATAATATTGAGATGACCATTTCTAGCTACCGGACACACTCTCATCGATGTTTAAAAAGGTGAATTGACCATGCGACATAATGATGAGCATGTTACCTTTAATGTTTTTGAATATTTTCCATGCAGAGATAAAGAAGAATGTCATACTATTAATGAGCAGGATGATTTAATTGATGAATAATTCAATGACCAAAGCGCATTACTTTTTGAAGAATTTATGGTGACATCGGATGATGAATTTTTAGCTGATTGTGACAGCATGGTTATAGCTAATAACATTGATTTAAGGCACAGATGGCGGATTGGATCTTTGGACCTAGCTAATAGAACAACTCCAGTTTTTAAGCCATCTATTGAAGAAGCTCCTACTGTAGAATTAAAGCCATTGCCTGCCTATCTTAAATATGTCTTTCTTGGCGATAACAGTACTCTCCCAGTTATTGTCTCTGTAGCACTAAATGCAACTCAATAGGAGAAATTGATATGTATTCTTAAGCAGCATAAACGAGCTATTGCTTGATGTATTACCAACATTCGAGGCATTAGTCCATCTTTTTGCATGCACATAATTTAGTTGGAAGATGAAGGAAGGCAATCGATCGAGCAACAAAGAAGGTTGAATAAGAAGATGAAGGAGGTAGTTAAGAATGAAATTATAAAATGGTTGGACGCGAGCATTATTTACCTTATTTCTGATAGCAATAAGGTAAGTCCAGTTCAATGTGTTCCCAAGAAGAGTGGTATCACTATGGTAAGCAATGACAAAGATAAGCTCATTCTTACACGCATTCCTATGGGATTACGATTATGTATGGATTACTGCAAACTTAATGCAGCCACATGGAAGAACCACTTTCCACTTCCCTTCATTGATCAGATGTTGGATAGGCTTGTTGGAAGAGTCTACTATTACTTCATAGACGATTATTCTGGCCACAATCAGATTGCTATTACGTCGGATAATCAAGCAAAAATGACTTTTACTTGTCCCTTTGGCACTTTTACTTTTCACCGAATGTCGTTTGGTCTTTGCAACGCACCAGCCACATTTCAAATGTGCATGATGGTAATATTCTCAGATATGATCGAGGATTCTTTAGAGGTCTTCATGGATAATTTCTCAGTTTATGGGAATAATTTTGATCAATGTGCTAATAATCTAGATAAAGTCTTGAAGAGATGGGAAGACACAAATCTTATACTAAATTGGGAAAAATTCCACTTTATGGCAACTGAAGGCATTGTCTTAGGTCATTGCATTTCCAGTCAAGGTATCAAAGTGGACAGAGCTAAGGTGGAAAACATTGAGAAGTTACCTCCGCCAACAAATGTGAAGGGTATCTGGAGTTTTCTTGGGCATGCATGGTTTTATCGATGATTTATTCAAGATTTTTCCAAAATTACAAAACCCTTCTACTCAGTGCTTGAGCAGAATAAAAAATTCCTCTTTCATAATGCATGTTTGGATGCATTTACTCAAATAAAGCAATAGCTAGTTAAAGCACCCATTGTCATTACACCGAATTGGTCCCAATCGTTTGAAATTATGTACGATGCAAGCAAATTTGTTGTGGGTGCTGTCGTAGGACAACACAAGGTAAAAAATATTTCACGCTATATATTACGCTAACAAGACTCTTACAGAGGCTTAGATTAATTATACAACCACAGAGAAAGAATTGTTAGCTGTAGTCTTTGCTTTTGAAAAATTTCGCTCATACCTTGTCGGTGCAAAGATTACTATATTTACTGATCACTCGGTGTTGAGATATCTTTTTGTGAAGAAGGATGCAAAACCATAATTGATACATTGGATCATATTATTGCAAGAATTTGATATAGAGATCAAAGGCAAGGGTTCAAAAAACCAAATTGCAAACCATCTATCTCGTTTGGAAGTTGGCAGCGAAGATGAAAACATACTTCAGATTGTCGACACATTTCCAGATGAGAAGTTGTTTGCTGTCGACACAAGCCCTTGGTATGCAGATATAATTAATTATCTGGTATGTGGAAAACTACCCTTGAGTGTCACAGACCACAAGAAAGAAAGATTTCTTCGAGAAGTAGAGAAATACCATTGGAACGAATCGTACTTATTCAAGGTATGCAATGACAATATCATTCGGTATTGTGTTCTGAAAAAAGAAATGCTTTCAATCTTGAAGCATTGTCATGATGCTCCTCCTAGAGGTTATTTTGGTGGAATGAGCTGCTAAGGTTCTTCAATCAAGATTCTACTGGCCTTTGTTATTTAAGGACGCCCACAATTTTGTGAATCAATGTGATCGATGTAAGCACACTGGCTCTATATCTCGACGCAATGAAATGTTACAGCAGCCAATCATGGAGGTTGAACTTTTCGACGTTTAGGGTATGGATTTCATGGGACCATTTCCAAGCTCATTTGGAAATGTTTATATTCTAGTTGCTATTAGCTAGGTATCAAAGTGGGTTAAAGCCATTGCAGTCCCAAAGGATGATGCAAGGACAGTGCTTAAACTTTTCCACAAGCATATACTTACCCGCTTTAGCACACCAAAAGCATTGATCAGCGACCAGGGTACCCACTTCCATTGCAACCAAGTGGCGGCCGCATTGAAGAGATATGAAGTTAATCATCAAATGACGACCACTTATCATTTGCAAACCAACGGACAAGTCGATTTGTCAAATCGACAAATCAAAAATATTATCGAGAAGATGGTAAACTCTTCAAGAAACGATTGGTCTTTTAGACTTGATGATGCTTTGTGGGTATTGAGGACAACATTCAAAACCCCACTAGGAATATCACCGTATCAGCTTGTTTTTGGAAAAGCATGTCACTTGCCAGTTGAATTGGAGCACAAGGCAGTGTGGGCAATTAAGCAAGTGAACATGGATTACGAAGCTGCTAGAAAGAAGAGACTACTAGACATTATTGAACTCGAGGAAATTAGGCGGAATACCTATGAGAATGCAACAATTTACAAGGAAAAGACCAAACGATGGCACGATAAAATCATTTTGCAATGACAAATTACTGCAGGTCAACAAGTGCTATTATTCAATTCTAGACTGAAATTTCACCTAGGTAAATTGTGCTCACATTGGTCTAGACCTTTTGAAGTTGTCGAAGCATTTCCTCACGGTGCAATCACAATTAAGGATCTAAAAGATGGGCACCAATTTAAAGTGAATGGACAACGGCTAAAACATTATTTTGGACATAATGATCATAACCAGGAAGAGACCATTAAATTGGTCAAAATTTTCTAACCTTTCTTGAAATTTTTATCTTGTTATTTTATTTTCTTTTGTTTTTGTTTTTGTTTAAGTTTATTTCATTTCGTATTTCTTGCAAAATAAAGTTGATTCTTTTGTCAATGCATTTGGATCTCCTTGTCAACGTAACTCGTATGTTTGTACCAAAATTGCTGAATCATCAAAAAATCAGAGTATATCAGGAAACAGATCCCACTGTTTCATCAATAAACACCCAGCCATTGGATCAGTCTAAGTGGGTGTCAATCCCATTGGACAGATTTATTTTTCCATATTTTATGTCCTTTCCTCTGTTACATAAAAAACTTACCTTTCCATATTCACTTTTCACTCCCTATAAACAACCTCCTCTATGCCGACTGTGATATTCACTAAGACGCCATTTTTATTCATAATCTTTCTTAAAGCTTGCACCTTTCCACCTTACAACTCTCTTTACTTACCAAAACCATGGGCAGAACTCGTGAAGCAATGAAGAAAACAACTAAATCTGTTGCAGAACCTTCATCCTCTTCAACTGTAATAGCCTCGATTTTTAATGGTGTCGAAAACAATGATTTCGGGACCACAATTCCAACGAGTCAAGTCATAAATATTAGTTTTTTAATATTTGTGATGTCATCAGCATCATATTAAGTTTTGGTTATGAAATTTTGACGTTTAGATAGTTAATCGAATAGGAAGAATTAAATCATAAAAGGTGCAAAAGTATAATTCTATAATTAGAAGGACTAAATAAGCAAATTAGCCAAAAGAGATTAAATTAGTGGAATGATAAAAATATTTAAGTGAATATAGTATATTAATTAAGTTAAAGGAAAGGGATTAATAAAGCTTAATAATTAAAGTTATGAAAATTACAAGTTTGTCATTAATATATATATGAAATTTAAGAAAGAAAGAAATCATATTTTCCTTCTTTTCATCTTCTTCACACGGGTAAGGAGGAAGAAATTTAGGGTTTCTTATTCAATCTTGAATCTTTAATTTGGGTAAGTAAATGATGCTCTTTTAGTAATTTTTATGTTTTTGAGTCCGTATTAGCTTAATCTTGCTTATGTAAGGACTAATTTGTAAATCTATCAAATGTTATGAAATTTGTCATTGTTGAATATGTTTGTTCTTGAAAGCTTGTAATAGATTTGAATGCTTGTTGTTTGGGTTAAATCTTTTTGTAAAGTGGTTTTGGATGGAATTAGGGTTTAAGGACCAAAATGATGAATAGAGAAATTTGTGTGTATTTGGTGTTAAATAATTGAAGTGAATGGACTTTTGGAAACCTATGATTGTTTCGCTGATGTTGGTTGTGTAAGAGGAAAGGTTATTTTGCATGTATCGTGTTTAAATGAATAAAAGTAAAAGATTAGGGGTAAAATCATAATTTACCAAAAGGATCGAATTATGTTATATGATCTGATTGAGTGCTTTAATGCAAGAAATTGAATGATTTGTGGATGTAGACTACGATCGTGCTACAGATCGCGAAAAAGAAAAATTGGCAGATTAGTCTTTGAAGTCTTTCCTCAACTACAACCCAGTCCTGTAAGTTCGTAATATAAATTTTACTTAATATTTCTTGTATGTATATTGTCAATGTTCAGTAAATCAGAAGCATTTGGCATTGAAGAGATCAAGGAAATGAAATGAAAAAGATAGTAGGCTTTATGCCGTTGAAATGTATCGACGCGATGGCTAGGGTACCGCATATGTTGCGAGTCATCGACAGCTCGTGTGAACAGAATTATGATTCAAAAAAGAGATATGAATCTTAAATGGATTACAAGCCCTTCGATGGCTAGGACTTATGCTTTATGCATACTGCCGACAACTCGTGTGAGCAGCATCGTTAAGGGGACAATACAGATAGACACCATACCAATGGCTAAGGTACCGCATATGTTACGAGTCCTCGATAGCTCGTGTGAGCAGCATTGGGTACTGGTAACAGAAAGTTATAGATAGGGAAATGAAAGTTGTATTTAACTCAGGAAACAATGGGACTATCTTGGCTTGGTTGAACTATAGTTGTTTATTACAAATGTTGGTAACTCCTTAAACTATCGAACTTACTAAGCTATGAAGCTTACCAAAGATGTTGTTGTTATTTTGTAGATCGCTTTTCTGATTGAAGATCGGATCATCGTTATCTCTTCAAAGTCACACTATCGCGGAGTTTGTTGGTAGTTTTTACATCACTCGATCTTATGGCATGTACTAGGCTGATGTTTTCCTTTGCTTGTGTACTTTGGATTGAGAAAATCTTATTATGTTGATGAATGAAGCAAATGCATGTTGTGCAAATTGGAATATAGACTTTTAATTACTATGTAATGGCTTAAAGTCTATGTATGTCATGTTGACTTAAGACATATTGATAACATGAATGTTTTGTGTTGATAAACTTGTGTCTTGGTATGATTCTTGTGATTTTGCATACTTGTTTCGGTAGAACCCATGCATGTATCGATAGAAATACAGTGTAGGAGAGAAGTTGCTCACTAACTTGGGTTGTATCAATAGATGAATAACAAGAATCGGTAATCATGTTTTTAGAAGTATCGGTAGTTTGTATACTTGGATCGGTAGAAATAGCAGGGTAAGATTTTTAGCTCTCTGGAGTTTTTAGTATCGGTAGAGGTAAGACTTGTATCAGTAGAGGAGTCATTTGTTTCGGTAGAACTATCACTTGTATCAGTACAAATCTGCACTATTCTTGAACTGTTTACTGACTTGACAACTGCCAATACTTATCTAACAAGTACCGGTAGAAATCTTTAGAAATGTCGAAAATGACATTTTTGCCCTTATTGATTTGTGCTTATCATCAAATAATGATTTTTAATTTGTGGAATACATTCCTTTAATTGAAATAAAGTCTGAATAATATTATGCAAAGATGAACAGTGATAAATGAATAGTAAGATACTGAAACCCTAGCCGACGATGGTATTCGGGTTTTGGGTGTTATTATAACAATCTTTCGCGAAACAAAGCCTCTCATGTCCAAAGATCCAGTGATATTCCTGTCGAAAGCGGCCAAAGATCATTTCCATAAGAACATATCGAAAAGGAATTGTCACTTAGAATAGGGTTTTCTCCTCTCGCGACAACAAGACTTAGGAAAACAAATCCATAAAACCATTGCGAAGCTGAAATAGGAAACCTTTTACCAACACCTTAGAAACTATTCTACGTCTTTGGTATGTGAGTTTTATGCAAATCTTACTGACCATGAGTCAGAATTTGTTTTCGTCCACAAAGGCTTAATCCCTTGGGACGCTACACACATAACGAGCTCTACAACACCAAAGTAGACAAGGATGAACATGCTGAGTTTAGTGAAGGACTCACTGATGGCACAATAGATCTTTTGGTGAAGATTCTCTGTGTTGAAGGAGCCACATAGACGGGTTCCAATCCCAACAACTACACCATGCACAGACAATTTTTAACATTGCAAAGCAAAGTCTGGTTTCATTTTGTGAATTGCAGATTGAGGCCTTCTACACACAGCACCACTGCCACCCTTGATAGGATGTATTTAATACATTCCATCATCAAGGGAAGGAAAAAAGATGTCGAGACAATATTACACCAAGAAATCGCTGACTGTGCTGCCAAACAAATAGGTATCTTGGTTTTCCCCGAACAGGTGATGCAGGTGTACCAGCAAATGGGAGTTGTGCCTCGAGATGGAGAAGAAATTCTGGAAAACAAAGGCCCAATCAAGGAAGCATCAATCGAGAGAATGACTCGTGGGAAAGATACGACCACAATAAAGGAAGCAGAAGAAAGAAAAACGAAGGGAAAAGCAAAAGCAGAAAATTTAAGGGAGCAAATATGACTGCAGAATCTCATTTGTAGCGCAAAATAAAGGAGGTCGAAAAGATAGCAGATTCTATAAGCATTAGGCAAATCAAGCTTGTTGCCACAGTGGAAGATATGGACAAGTCACATAATTTATTCTATGCCTACACCAAGGCCTAGAATAGTGTTGTTGTGACCACATTAAGGCGGATGAGCAAAGCCTCTCTCCCTGAATTTCCAGTATTCCCTCTAATTATCAGAGAGTATGAGCCCTGAACCGAGGAAGTTGACTTAGTAGGGCTTCCTTTCCAATGATTCATATCTCTAGTAACGAGAAGGAGGCAGAATCGAGAAATGTTGAGGAATGTTTAAGGAAAATTGATAGCCTGTTTGAAGATGAGTTGCTGGTCAGGATGCAAATGTTACTGAAGAAGAAATCCCTACTGAAGGGGAGGAAATCCAAGTTGAGGAAGAGGAAGAGAAAGATGAAGAAAAAGAAGCTGAGGAAGATTCAAGTAAAGAAATTATCACCGCACTCGAAGTTGTGAGTGCAATGACTGAGGGCTTGAATCAATATGAAGCGAGATGGGCGGAAGTTGCAGAGGAAATTAATGAGGACCACAGTAATCCTTTGGCAATAGTGGTCTACATTGGACCACTTGAACCGATCCATCCGACACACGATGCAGCTGATGATGTCGGGGCACAGTAAGATGTTGTGGAGCAATCCGAGGATCAAGCAAAGCCCAAAGAAAGAAAGAGAAAGTGCTCTAAGGATAAAAAGCGTCGAAAGGAAGAAAAAGCACCATGCAACCACATCGACGGCTGCGGAAAATTGAGTTAGTTTTATTTAAGTTTTTAGCTGTAATTTTCATGCATAGCATGTAGCTGTAATTTTTAATCTATTAGTAAGCATTGCTATCGCATTCCTATTGTCATTACATTTTAACTATCATTGCATTTGCATTGTCATTGTATTTCCATTTGTCATGGTACTTTAGTGTCAGTGCATTGGGGATAATGCAGAGTTTAAGTTTGGGGGAATGTATATAGGATTTGAAAATGCAATTGCACCCATATTTCAAAAAATTTTCTTTTTAAGTTGAATGAAGCATGCAAGGTTATGCATGATTATTGCAAATGTGTTTAAATTTTTTACATTCGATGCTTAATTCTTGAATCATGTGAACTGTCAATGAATGAGTTGGATAAATTTGACTGAATATTGTATCTTCAATTCTTTGATGAATTATTTAAATTGCATTAGTAATGGATGATTAGTATCATTCTTTGAATCTTGAATGAATCTACCCTTTACAGCTACTTATATATATAGTTATATAGTTAAAAATAAGATACGCTCCAATGTAGGTGTATTTTGAACTATTCAAGGGGGAACACTCCAATGCAAGTGTTAGAAAATTTAATCTAGCCAAAGGTTGTCACTGCAATAGTGTGTGTCAGCGCAATTACATACTCCTTAGGGATTTGTTGCACTCCATCGTTACTTCTCAAGAACAAGGGTATAGTAATGCAACTACATCCCTCAATCACATATAAAAAAAAAGGAAAAGAAGAAAAAAGGTAAATGTTTTGACATCCAAGCTTGCTTTTACTGTTTAATCTTTGGGTTTGAATGTTTTGACCACGAAAGTGTTATTGTAGTCACTGTCACTAGAAGGTGCAACGACAATTTAAACTAACAAGTATGACAACGGAAGTTGCTTGGGATTGAAGGAATTTAATCCACTTGTTCTTGAATGTGTTGCATTGCCATTATCGGAAGGTGTGGTTAGTGTGCATATTTAAGTCTTAGATCGAATAGAGAATCCAAGTTTGGTAAGACATTCTTATACCTTATTGCAACGACAATCACTTATTCTTTAAACCTTGTGAGTCACACTTAGTATTCTGCTGACTATTCATTTTGGGGACCCCATTTCATTATTATTACATTTCATCTTTAATTTCACATTATTGCTTCGACAATCACTCTCACAATTTTATCACATTTACTTATTCATTGCATCGACATTAATAGACAACAAACATCCATCCTCGTGGGATCGATATCGAACAGATTCACATTATTGCTGTGACATTTACAGCCGATCAATAATTTCGATCTACATGTTTTCAAATAAAATTGTGTATCGTCATTGTAGCAACAACGATCATTGTTTGCTTTTCAAAGCTATAACTTGGCATATCCTTTAAAATGACCCATTTTTTTAAAAAAAAACACCAAAAGTTCATTCAATCACACTACGTAATGATTAATGTTAATGGTTAAATATCTCTTCTTTTTCAGATATCGATCTACCTCTACGAAAGTCAAGTAAATGATATTGCTAATCTCTATATGGTCTAAGATAATCTTTCATTTGAGGATATCCAGAATCAACAAGATAATATTTTCCTACATGTCATAATATAACAAACAATTAATTCAAGAATTCTTTATTTTTTAAATTATCAATTAAAGAACTTATACTTTATTGTTTAAAAAAATAAATGAAATATCTTACCATTTGGTGGGTGCGAAAATTTGTATTTTGGATCTCGAATTGCATCAAGAAATATTCTAGTGTCATGCGTCGGTCCTTCCCATCCAGCCATAACAAAGGTGAAAAACATATTAAAATCACACACTGCCATAACATTCTGAGTCAGGATACATTTTCTTCCAATGCAAGGTATTTGTTCATTTGGTGGAAAATAGCGGCAATATGAGTACCATCAATTGCACCTATGCAATCCTTAACAAATAATTGTATTAGCTCTATGCATATTTTTAATTGATCAAAAATATTAAAATATAATAATATAATATTAAGTTTTAACCTTAAAATGCGACATATATCTAGAATCAATACGTATTTGATCGGGTATTGAGCTGAAAAAATAATCTTCGGGTGCAATTAGATCAATGGCCATCCTTGAAACTTTATCAAGCACAATTGCAAAGTATCGAATTATTGTTGCTCTAGACCTTTGAAATCTTTCTCAACATTGGGAAACTTTTGCACCAGTGCTCAAGATGTACAAAAAATTTTCTAACTTTTCACGAGAAGATATGTGTCTTGAAGTTTGCAAGTAGTATCTTGTCTCCAAAACTCTTAACAAACTTGTGAATACAATTTTAGACATCCTAAAATTAATCATACAATGTAATTCATGATCGTCAAGGATCTCTCGGATCCATGCCTCACCTGATTGTTTTGAATCCATGCATGATTGTTTTAATATATACTTGTCATAATATAATTGCACGGAAGAATATGCAACAACAAATAATCGGTTAAAACATTCCATACATTGTAAAATCTATTTCTTTTCCCTTTTATCATCACTTTCATCACTACTGAAATTGTCAATCATACCATCACATGTGAACAAATTTTATATCCAAAATAAAATATAAACAACTATTGATAAAATTAGATTGCACATAAATAAGTAGAACACACTCAATATCTAAAAATCAAACATAAACAACTATTGA
The DNA here is from genome assembly GCA_039519145.1 of Kokia cookei. NCBI lineage: Eukaryota > Viridiplantae > Streptophyta > Magnoliopsida > Malvales > Malvaceae > Kokia > Kokia cookei. The sequence goes on from CM076910.1 coordinate 11,966,483, forward strand.
TAAAACTAAATTACACATAAATAAGTAAAACATAAATTCAATATCCAAAAACAAAACATAAACAACTATTGATAAAACTAGTTTAACATTGTTGTTTAGTCACATGGTAGAGATAACCCTAGAAGACTAGAAAATTTTCAACTATCCTTCATCTTCGTCTTAAGCCACAAAGCTCTAATCTTAGGATTAATTGATAAAAACATAATTCGCTTGTCCTTATTGGGTAATAATCTCAGTGAGGAAAAGTATAGTGGACTAGCTTCTGGAACTTCCTCCGACATGCTATCAAGCACTTTGACTACTTGTGGAATACCATATGGATCCATAACAAGAGTCAAACACGATGTGGCTTGACTCATATTGTCAGCTGCATTGCATAATTTTTCTATTTGACTAGACAATCTTGCAGCCCCTCCAATTTGCTTTGAGGATTTCTTCCTTCCAGTTTTCAAATGTAAAGTTGATATCTCAGGTGTTTTCCTTTTTTGACTATTTCCATCAATGTTAACATCATTTGAAATGCGAACATCATTTGAAGTGTTAACATCAATTCAAATGTTAACATCATTTCCCGGATTTTTTTCCTCTTTCTCTTTAGGTATGTCATTGTCAACATGCTCAAAAAATTAACTACGAAGTGTACCAGAAGAAGGTGCCCATGCTTTATCACCTATTGCAACTAACCCCATGAACATTTGGTCCAACTTCTCTTCCAAGTTAGGATCAATGCCCGATGTTCTAAATTTTTGAGCTTCAGGCACAACCTACAATAAAATTGTAGTTTAATAAAAGAAATTATAAATAACCTCATAAATAAGAAAAAACAAAAATATTCAGATTATCAACATACCTTTAGCCTACTCTCCCCCCAATCATTTGATGCATCAACGGTTCTTTTTATAGGATTTCACCCTGGAACAATATCTCCATTTTAAGTTTCATCCAAGCCTTCCATTCTTTTTTCAAGGCATCCCACCTATTTTTAAGTTGTCTTTGTGAATAAACTTTGCCTGTTTCTTTCTCAAAGTTGGTCATTATTTTCAACCATCCATCTTTTGTGAAATGAGTATAAAGTCTATTTCCTTTCAATATTTCTTTAATACAAATATCACAAAATGTTTTTGTCAATCTCTCCCACCATGCTTTGACTTTCCACCACTACTTTTAATCGCCGAAGTACTCATCTATTGTGTATTTGATCGCCTTCGAATGTACTCCCGTTTGATATGTGTTTTCGACTTCCACAAGTATAAGGGTCATGTTGTAATATAGATTGTACAATGAAATATTTGGTAGTATTATGAGGATCGTACCCAAAGAAGGCTTAAGGCGATAGTGAATTATATCCTTACGAAGAAAAGAATTAATTAGTACTAATTTTAGGGATTATAGTATGAGAATAAAATAAAAAAAATTTGCTATGAAAACATGAAAATAAATAAAAACAAAGTAAAGGACGAGATGTGTAAATTCGATAAATGGCTTTGGGAAGATTAGGTCGCTTCAGTATGGTTTTTTCAATTGTTGATTTTTGAGGATTTTATTTCAATCAACTAGTTACTACTCCAGTTAGATCTTCCAATCTTCAACCAGCATAACAAGTCGATAGATACTACTTATTGCTAAATGTCACAGTCTAAACCGATTTAGGGAAAAAGTTTTCACGGATAGACAATACCAATTTTGAGTTCATTTCCACCTAAATGACTTTTTAAAGTTGTCAAACCTAGTGTTTTTTTCATGCTCTTCCTTTCCCAAATAGATGATCCGATTGAAAATCCCTGTTTATACAACAATTATATATCCATACTTTCACTCCCTAATTCCCCAAAATGGAATTAACTCCTCGTGGCTTTCTTAATCATCATAAAAACAATAACATATGAAAACATAGAATTAAAGAAATGAAATGAAAAAAAAAACTTTAATTGTATTGACAATCCGTCGAGAAATAATTCCTCGAATGTTTATGCAAAAGTTACAATCTCGTTTCTAAAATGAAAATAACAAACTAAAAGTAAAAACTAAGAAAATGTCTATGAAACCCAAGGGTTAGAGGCCTTATTTATAGCCTTAGACAGTCGTTTTCCTTAACCCTAGGTTAGTTGTCATTCGTCGTGTTTAAGTGACATTATAAAGATCGAAACGCCTTTCAATTAGTGCAAAAACCACGTTTAGGGGTCGATGTCGCAACACACCAAGACCTATGTCGCAATGAAAAAGTCAGTTCCCCTATTTAATGTCATTGTGCAGGCATTGTCGCGACATAGCCTATGTATGTCGCGACAAAGAAGTTAGTACCCTTAATCTTCATGTCTGGTCCCTTTGTTGCGATGTAAAGCATCCTATGTCATGACGAAGTGACCAACTTCACTTTTTTTATAACTTCTAAAGGTCTCCTGCACACTCACAAAGTATATTAGCTAACCTTTAGAGCTCAATCGGACTTAAAGACAATAAAATAACATTTTAACACTTTGTTTATACAATTTATTCAAGAATAAAAACTAAGTTAAATCCTATAGAAACATAAAGAAAATGCTTCATTTCAAGCTCTTCAAGTGTGGAAACTAATTCAATCTGCTAGGTATAAAACCGATAGATCAATATATGAACATATTTGTTTCAGCCAGTAAAGCAATAAATAAAATCAAATGTCACATAAGTATATTTTTTTACATGTTTGAAACTATTGAAAGGAACAATTGAAGATAATATGATTGTTCCAAATGATGGAGATGTGTAATGAACATAAACGAATATAAAAATATCTTAGATATAAAAAAACTTTATTCAACAATATATACTATCAAAACTTCAGAGACATTGACCAAAATATCCCACTCCCAACATTATTTAATACTTTAATTTCGGATTCTAGTTTTCATCTTAAAATGATTTTTTGGTTTCATTTAGATTTATTTTGAATTTTTTATAATGTTTTATGTTATATTAGTTTTGCCATATTTTTTTATCTGATTACAATATTTGACTTCTTTTTTCCAAATCTTATTTCTTAATCAATTTTTTAATTTCTACAACCTAAGCTACGTAGTTTACATTCAAGCATATATATATATATTATATGAGCAATTAATTACCCCTTTCAAAGTCATTTAATTTCTCTGATTCAGTACAAATAAAGATTTTGACAGCGAACATTGTTCAAAACAAAAAAGATTTTGACAGCAAATAAGAGTAACACTAATTAATTAAGGATTTTGACAGCGAACAAGAGCAATTAATTACACCCTTCAAAGTTATTTAGTTTACATCAACTATATACCATGGAAAGATGCAACCCCACCACCCCACGCACAAGCATATATATATATATAGACACAGCTACATCACTATATACACCCCAAAGATTCTCCATGTAATAAGAAACAAGCTGTTCATCACCAGAAGAATCACATTCCCATTTACAGAATAGTTAGGCCAACTTTCATTACCTCAACAAAATAATAAATGAACCAAACTGCACAACCCCTCTCTTAAAATATTTGTCATGTTTCAATGGCATCTTAGAAGTAGGAAATGAAACAAAAGCCTGAATACTTTATTTATTTATTTGTTGTAAGACCCATTAGCTTTTTTATCAAAGGGGTCCCCATATGGCATCATGTGAATTATTGAGAGCGAGATAGGAGGGACTTGAAACCCTACCTCATCTCAATTACCAACAAATCAGTGCATTTAATTTTTTATAATGGCATACTAAAAATTATAACTTTTGAAATACAATGCAATTAATTTTTATAACCTTTGTACATCATCCAAATTAATTTCAGTCTTACATAAGAAACTATCACCAACCTATACTGCCACTAAAATAACATAAGGCTCAATGGTTAACTCAAAGATATGTCTTACATAAGAAACTATCACTAAATTTCAATTTTTGCATGAAGCATAAATGAATTATGAGCAGTTACAATACTATGAGATGCAGGCTCCACAATTGGACAATCAAATCAAGGATAGACTTTCCACTCTCTTGTAGCCTAACATGACAAGCAGCATGAACATCACAAAAGCACAATCGAGGAGCTATTACATCTTCTTCTCTAATCAAAATTATATTTGTTTTCAGTTTCAATACAGAACAATATAATAAATACTTAAAATCTTGCATAACTAACAATTAAAAACCGGCAGCGACTAAACTACAGTCAAATGGGAAAAAATATAGCTTAATCATTAACTAGTTTAAAGTAATATTGACTCGATAAATGAAGATCTCTTAGTGAGGGGAGCTCCTCTGACATCTTTTCTAAAAAGGGGAGAAGTAGTAGTAAATGTCTCAAACTGAGATGACTAATGTTGATGGCTGTTCCATTATGTTTTGCCAAAGGACGAGCCTAGTGCAACAAATGGAAGCACATGGTCGATGGCTTTGTTCTGATTTAATAGGAGTTTTTGTTAAAAACAATTGATTAATAAGAAATGAGTGTTATCGTAAAAGTGTTAAAAGGCAAAAACAAAGGATTGATCCTTAAACTAGCATAATTAAAGATAGGTTTACAGCCAAACCGATGATCAAACATGAAAAGAAGAAAAAAGGGTGAGAAGAGAAGAAGCTCACCGGCGGAACGAAATGGGGAACCAAAAATAGCCCTGAAATGGTAAAAAAATAGAAAAATTAAATTTGGAATTAAAATGAGATGAGATTAGGGAGTAGAAAGAAAGAGAGATAGTGAGAGCAAACCTTGAAGACGTTGAAGATGAAAAAATATAAGGAAATAAAAGAGGGAACCAGAGAGATTCTTTGGAAAAAAAATGGAGAAGAAACGTGAGAAAAGAAAATAAAAAATGAAGAAGAAACGTGAAAAAGAAGGATAAAAAAATAATTAGATTACAAAAGCACTTTTGGCAAGAGAAAAATCTATTATTTTCAACTTTTCAAACCAAGGAAAATGATTTTTTAAACGGAGGAAAAAGCAAATTGATGATGTCTGTTTAATAGTGCTTTAAAGTCAAAAACAAATTTTTTTTTTTTAAAGCACAATTAAACAAGTCCTTAAGATAAAATCAAATTAGAAAAAAAAAGTTCGCTTCATTAAAAGATTATTAAAATTTTTTAAAATATTTAGTTGAATCGATATTTATTTGGTTTAGTCAGTTTATAATGGTTTCTAATTTAATTAGTTTTGAAATTACTCTTTAAATTAATTCTTCGATTAGTCCCGATCCAATCAATTGATCAAGTCTTGTTCAAATTAGATTCGTTAAAATATTACTAAAATTTGGTCATTGTCTAGACCTGTTCAAGGATTGAGTTACTCACTCAAGCCTAAAGGTCTGCCCAAAATTTGAGGGATTGGGCAAAAATATTAGGTCTGAAAATGGGTTTGGACAAACAAATTAGGCTCATTTAAAATATGAGTCGAGCTCGATCTTGAACATTCAATGCTCAAACTCAGCCCGATCCGACCCGTTTTAAATTTATAATACTCTATATTATATTATTTTTATATATTAATGTAATTTAAAACACATTAAAAAATAAACTTATACTAAATATATAATACTACCCTAATGTAAACATTAAAAAAAATATTAAGATGACTATATAAAAATTTTCAATAAATAAAAAATTTATAAAATTATTAAATATTAAAATAAAACAATATAAATATTTTTTAAAAGAGAATTAAAAACTAATATGGGTAGGTTTAAAATTGACTTGTGTTAGTATTTTGCAAATATGAGTGGGTTTGAGAAAAATTTTAAGCCTAAATTTTGGGCCGAGCCATGTTTGAGCAAGCATAAATTATGTTAATATCATGCTTAAACCCAGTCCGGCCCATTAACACCTCTAGTCATTATACTTAAAAAAATTAAAAAAAAAGAAGTCCTCTTATTTTTTTTTTATTTGAAGATTTCAATCTAAACATTAATATTGTTAGTATTTTTTTTTATCAAAATTTACCAAATTGATACGTTAATTAAATTGTCCTCATATAACATCACATATAAGCTTCATGTAGAATCAACTCCTTCAACTCTACATTATCAGGAACATAAAGATGATTACAAAACCGGATACAACCATTAGTATCAATGCTAAATTCTTATTATCACCCTACCAGGTAAACTTCAGTTTCTCGGACAATTTCGTATCGATCAATTGTGCCTCCTTGATTTGTTCAAGCAACATGGGTTTAACTTGTAATTCAGCTATTAGACTACCATCATCACCAATTCTGAGCTAAGCAAACATTGCTCGCAATTCAATTACTGTCTTTCTACTTAGTTCAATTCCCTTTGAGATAAGAGATATTTAAGACTTTTATGGTTGTTGTAGATACGACATTTCTCACCATAGAGATAGTGTCTCCATATCTTTAGAGCAAAAATCACTGCAACAAGCTTTAAATCATGCGTCGGGTAATTGCGTTCTTGCAATTTCAGTTGTCGAAACACATACGCAATGTAACACCCCTAACCCATATCGATCGCCAGATTAAGATTAAGAAGCATTACAAGACAAACCATAATATAACACTCAAAGTATCATCATAACTCAACATGAACATGCATTCAACTATAATACATACATTAATGGTCTTAGGAATAGCTTTAACATAATTTGGAACTAATTAGAAAGCTTAGCAAAAATTAGAAAACTTGGTGAAATAGGGGAACACGATCGTATGCCAGCCCATGTGCTCACCCGTGTGTGCCTTCGAAATAGGGTCACACGGTCATGTATCAACACATGTACCTGCCCATGTTCATCTCGAAATAATCATACTGTTTTACATCACACGCCTGTGTGAGGGACCGTGTGCTAGACTGTGAGTCTATGCGAAAATGGGCCACACGATCGTGTCCCAACTCGTGTGTACCAAAATTTCTTCCTAAACAAGGTATACTCATAACATGAATTACTTAATAAGTTACCATAATTTAACATGTAATCTCATAACCTAAAAACATCATTTAGAACACCATGTTACATGAAATCTTCTCATTTAAACATCCAACTAATATGCCCACCAAAGACACCACAATTATAAAAACCAGCCTCAATAACATACAAGTTCTTACCTTGATAAAATCTCATGTGGAATTACTTGCAAGTGTATTACATAACATATATATACTCAAGTTCTACTAGCTTAACCCAAATATGCACACAAAATCATAGTAAACTTTACTATATACAAGTTTAACATCTTCTTCTTAGTACTACAAGACAACTTCCTATACATGCCATTTATAATCAAGATCAAAGGAGTACAAAAGCTACCAAAATGTTTGTTGGATAGTGTGATATGTCTCCGACGATGTCCAAAACCAATGAGCTCCCGATGATCTACACATTCAAGGGAAAACAACAACGTAAGCAAATCATGCTTAGTAAGTTTGTATATAGGTAATTGCACTTACCAAGATTCTCACAATTAAACATGCTTTCATGCTTGATATTTCATATAATTCATACACAATCCTAACCATCACAACTCATTCCATTATCAAGTAGATATCATAATCTATTAAAATAATGCTCTTTTTCATAAGATCAGTAAAACATTTACCCTTTTCTTTACCTTGAAGTATCTAGCCATTTCATTATTAGTATTTCCAATCCATCACATAATTCATACTCGTTGAACCATTTCAAATAACATCAGATACTCAGAAACCTTTCCATATACATATATCCTTTTCCTTTTCCTTTTCCTTTTCATTTATGCTCACACGAGCTGTGAAATGGGTCTGCTCACACAAGCTGTGAGTCGGGATAGTAGCTACACGATGCTGCTCACATGAGTTGTGGAGAATCCATAATAAATGTTGGATCTTAGCCATTGGTAGGACTTTCAAGACTAGCACCCAATACATATATATTCCTAATGACATGTCATTTGTATCCTAAGTATTCTTTAGGTTCAAACGAGATTTTCCTTTCCACGTATATATAAGCAACTTGGCATTTGTATTTCCATTTGTAATGGTAGACATAAATTTATAAATAAAAACATTTAAAAATTAATATAAATACATTTCATTCATGTAAACTCATACAAACTTACATTGATTACTAAAGTTGGAGAATGAGGTTGACGACTATTCCACGACTTTAGCCTTTCCTCGGTCTAGGTTCGATTGATTTTTTTCTTGATCTAAAATATACTATTTAATTTAATTAACATCTAAAATATAATTCCATCATTCCATTTCATTCATATTCCATCTTTTCAAAATTATGAATATTCCCTTTAACAATTAAACTTTTAACAATTTACTCCTTAATACTTTTAACTTGAATTTAATACTTTCTTTAACAATTTAACATAGCCGAATCTATCCCTTAATCATAAAAATCATAATTTTACTTATTCAATAACATATACATAAAATCTATCATCTTAGAATTTTAGTACCTATCTTGGTTTTACTAAAATCTAACTAACCCATCATGTTCTACAATCATTTAAATTTATTAATTATCTCATAATCTTTCAAAAAATACATGAACATAAATCATTTCAACTCTCTCAACTTCTAATCAATCCATAAATTAACTCCCTATTTGAGTAGATTAGACTAACTCAAGCTTAGAAACAAAAAAGTCGTAGAAAATAATGATCAAAAGTACTTACATGCAAGACTTACTCTAGCCAAAACTTCAAGCATTCAAAAATGGAGTTTTTCCCCTTGTTATTTTCGTGAGAGAGAAGTGAGGAAGAAGGAAAATGTTTATTTCTTTTACTTCTTTTACATTTTCATTAGTAAAGAATTTGTCATTTACTAATTTAACCTTATGACCATTAAATTCTAACATATTTAATTCCACCAAATCCCACTATCATTAAAACATGTAAATTTGACATGCAAATCCAATTTGTTACTACTTTATTCCATTTAGTTCTTTGACATTAACCTTAAGTCTTTCGTACCCTTTTCAATTTAATTCATTTTTCTCTATTTTACTAATTAAGCATTAAATCTTCTATCATCATGTTTATAATACTTAACTAATTACTCTAAACATATATAATTAAAAGTAAATAATAATTTACTCATCGGAATTGTGGTCACGAAACCACTATTTTCGGTACCGCTCTACTTGGGTCATTACATGCAATCACCTTACCATCCTACATCAATACACAGCCTAACTCATTCAATGAGCCATCACTATAAACCACAAATTCTTTCCCCAATTCAGGTAGGGTTAAAATTAAAGCTTCAGTTAGCATCACTTTTAATTTCTCAAAACTTTCTTGACATTGTTTTTTTCCTAACAAATGGTATATTCTTCTGTAAAAACTTTATCATCGGCATTGCTATCTTGGAAAGCCCGTTTACAAATCTTCTATAATAGCCGGCTAGACCAAGGAAACTTTTGATCTTTGACAGATTCTTTGGTGCCTTCCACTGAAGAATAGCTTTAATCTTTTTCAGGTCAACCCGAATTCCTTCAATTGAAATTACATGCCTCAGAAAAACCACTTCAAACAACCATAATTCACATTTACTAAGCTTCCCATACAGTTTCTTCTTTCGCAATACTTGGAATAGAATTCTGAGATGATCATCATGTTCGGTCTCTGATTTTTGAATTTTCCAAAATATCATCTACAAATACTATCACAAATTGATCTAGATAAGGCTGGAATATACGGTTCATAAGATCCATGAATGTTGCAGGAGCGTTCGTTAATCCGAATGGCATTACCAAAAAACACATAGTGGCCATACCGCGTACGAAATGTTGTTTTTCGTAGATCACTATCCTTTACCTTCAACTGGTAATACCCTGATCTCAAGTCAATTTTAGAAAAAAAATGAGGTTCCCTTCAATTGATCAAACAAATCATCAATGTGCGACAAAGAATATTGGTTTTTAATCGTCAACTTATTTAGTTATCGATAATCAATACAAAGCTGCATGGATCCATCTTTCTTCTTAACAAACAAAACTAGAGCTTCCCAAGGCGTATAAATCCACAATCCAACAAGTCTTGTAATTGAATTTATAGCTCTTTTAATTCTATTGGTGTTATCCGATATGAAGCTATTGATATAAAGGTTGTACCAGGAAAAACTTCAATCGCAAACTCAACTTCTCGATCAAGTGGCAATCCCGATAATTCCTTTAGAAACATATCAGAAAACTCGCACACCGTCTGAATTTTGCTTATCTGCCCCTCCTCCAAATTCAAGTTAATGACATAAGCTAAGAAAGCTTCATAGCCTTGATTCATGAGCTTATTAGCTTAAACTGAAGAAAGGACGTGAGTCGAGCCATTCGATCTAATACCATTTACTTCCATTGTCTCTCCATTCGTACTCTGGATTAAAAATTTCTTCCTACGACAATCCTGAATTAAGCCATATTCTATTAACTAGTCCATACCCAGAATCATATCAAAATCACCAAATGGAATTATTAATAAATCAAAAGGAAAAAATATATTTTGGATTTGCAACAGACATCGCTTACAAACTTGATCAACTAATATGGTTTATCCTAAGGGACTTGTCACCACCATTGCAATACTCGACATTTTGGACTTCAAATTCCTCGTTTTCACAAAACTAGCATTTATATAGGAGTGAGATGAACCAGAATCAATTAAAGTATATATAGGTATTGAACATAAAAGAAATATACCTGCTACGACATCTGTAGCATCACCCTCTTCACGGGTCTGCACAACATAGGCTCGCGCTAGAGCTCTGGCCTCTGATTGCTGAGTAGCTAAGCTTGTATCTTTCCTCTAAACTCCTCGTGAAATAGAACTACCATGAGAATTTACTCGACCCTTAACAGAAGGAGTGGACCTCTGAGCAATAACTGGAGAAGCATCTTCGTTCTTCGGATAATCTCGAGCAAAATGTTCCAAAGATCCATAATGAAAACAAGCTTTTGTCAACTTTCAGCATTCACTTCGGTGTTTTTTCCCACAATGGACATAGGTTGGAATATCAGAATCTCTTACAGGACCTCTCACGTTACCCATTGATACTGACGGTGGACAATCTCGGGCTCTATCAAGTCTAGAAAATCTTGAGGTCGTTCTTCCAAACTCATGAGTTCTTTTCGCCCTCTTAGATGTATGATACGAACTAGACGTCCTCGCTCATTTCCTAATAGCTCGAGAGAATTCAGATTTCTTATCAAGACCCAAAGCTTGTTCTACCATTTTAGCTCATTCAGTCAAGTCAACGAACTGCTTAATTCTATGAGAAACCAGTTGAACTTTGAGTTCATCTCGCAAACCTCGAAGGAACCGCTTACAACTCTCTTCTTCTTTTGCACAAGCTTCAAGGCATATTTATTGAGTCGAAGAAACTCTCTCTCATAATCCATCACAAACATCTAACCTTGCTTCAACATTAAGAACTCATGTTTTCGGTCTTCCAAATATAATTCGCCAACTTTTTTCTTTTGAAATTCAAATTGAAAAAAAATCCTAATCAATCTGATTCACTGATACATGGCGGGTAACCATCTACCACCATAGATACGCCTCTTCTTTCAAGAAAGAGACAATGCATGTGACTCATTCTCGTGGAGTACACTCGAGTTGTTACAATACTCGATTTATTGATTCCAACCAAGTTTCAACTAATGATGGATCGATCCTTTTTAAACCTATAATATTGTGGCCCCATATTTTCACAATTCTTTTATCGGTGCTCACCAACTTACCGACACTAGAATAGATGAAAGAGTAGCTGTAACAACTCATTGAAAAGCTTCCGCTATAAAACAGAGCAAGTTTTCATCACTATGACCCTCGAGCCTAGGTCTAGCATCTCTAAGCCACTGAGCATCGAATGAGTCCATAACAGGTGTTTCTGACCCAATTCTACTTTCATTCTCAACAGAAGAACCACTGTTATTTACATCATGATCAGCTTCATTTCTAACTTCTATGGACATCTTTAGCTATAAAATAGGAAAAAAATTATAATCAATATCCAAATCCCGAATTAGACTCAACTTAACTTTGACATGTACTTCTAGAGTCAATTATTAACTCGATCTAACCCGATAATCAACTAAATTTATAGCTCTGATACCATTAAATGTGACACCTTATATTCGACCCAGTTAGAGGATCCAAATATAAAATGTTACATTTCAATGCCAAAACAACCTATTTTACTATTTCACTTCATTGAAATGGTAGTGTAATGGTAAAGTTTTTTTTTTTTTTAAATAGTAGCATTTCTACTTATTTTTCGTAAAATCCCCTACAAAAATTTAGATTTCAAAATATATTCATACTCAAATTATCTCTCAAAGTAATTCCCAATAATTCAATATTCCGAAATATACTACAAACTAAGCATGTCACATTAAAACCATTTCATTAACTAATAATATTATAACTATAGCAATCAAAAGTTATTATTTTTTATATCACAAATACATATCTATAGTCAAATAACTTTACTAAAAGCCAAGTACATGCCAACTTGAATCAAAATAAAATATACAAACTTTTTTTAGTCTAGGATTTGTCGATTGGATGATGACGACTCTAAGTACAAAATCTCAAAATACACATATCCTGCATATAAAAACAATATCAATTTGAATCAAACTAATATATTTTAATGATCTTATTAACACTTTATGCTAACGGTGTATTTAACTTTATTTGATTTTGTCTGATTTTGTCATGTTGCATTGCATTACCAATTTGAATCAAACCATTCTTCTTGTTCAATATTGATGTTCGTTAATAATTAGCTCAAATCTGATTTACTAATCCTACTAATACTATAATTCAGCACCCAATGCCTTATCAATACGCCTCAAATTAAACAAATTACGCCCAGCGCTCATCGGTTAATCCGAAGGATTAATCGTGCCCAGCACTCGTCGATACATCCGATGGTTAGTGCGCCTAATGCTCATTGACCTATAATCGAAGTAATTTTATATCGGTACATCCGATGTAAACAATTCGTGCCCTGCGCTCATCAGCTTAGTCGAAGTAGTAATTGTGAAAGCCATGGTTAGGACGTTCGAAGGAAAATGCACCTATTGCTCATTAACTTATACTCAAAGCAATTATTATTATTATTATTATTATTTATTTTAATCGATTCTATAACTCGTTAATTATTCTCAACTTTGCCCAACAAGTACTACAATAACCTATAGTCTAATTTCATTCTCAGTTCAGTTTTTATTCTATTAATCTCAACAACTTTTCTGTTGAATACCATTTCATATAAAACATAACATGATTCGTCTCATGTTAAAGCCAAATGCGCAACTTTACTAAATTATACTATTTCAAATTTTTATACAATTTAACTCTCTATCACAATGACTAATCTCAATATTGTATTTCTAGTCATCCACTCATGTGTAACTTCCTTCATTTTGTCAACTTACCTAACAATTAAATTAAAAGGGAAAATTAATAATAAGTTGAGTTATGGTGATACTTATAGGGAATTTCGAACTATAAGTCGGTAGCTTTAGTTTTTTCCTTCGCTTTTGAAGAAATCTGATTGTCAGTAGTTACGAATTAACAAAACAAATAACACCATCAATAGTTCACCCAATTCAAAGTCAATTATTATCTCAAACAAACTTTACATTTCATTCAATTTAAATTCTTAAAATCGAAACGCATAACCCTTCATTCTAAGCGTCGATTTATAATCCAACTTCATTTCCTTTTATTTTAAAAAACCTAAAAAAATCATTAATGGTAACTTTCTAAAATTTTAACAATTTTAAAAGTTCATACACAAATTAATTAAATTATGATTCCCTAATCTCAAAAACAAAAAATTTATAAGAAAAATGATAAATTACACTCACCAATTTGTGGGTTAAAGTTTGGAAACCCTAAGCAAATCTCCCGTATTTATTTTCTTTTTTTTTTCTCGTGCGTGGAAGGAAGGAGAATAAATCTTCTCTTTCCTTCCACTTAAACCATTTCAACTTTATTTTTTTTCTTTTTTTTAATAAATAATAATAACAACATAAAGCCACGATTTTTTAGCCACAAATTTGACATGTTTTATTGCCCTTCTAAATTTTTAGGTTATTACTAATTTTAATCCCTTTTAACTATTTTTAAATTAAAATTTATAATAATCTAACTTTATAATTTAATTATTAGACTAGATTAAATATTAAATCAACTAAATTATTTATCTTTAATTCAATTCATTTATAACATAACTCCGTAAATATTTTTATTAATTATTTAAAGATTCGATTCATTAAAATGAAATTTGAAGTTGTACTTTTCGAAACCACTACACCGGGTTGTTATATACTTAAAAGTATTGGTACATCATAATCTTCTTCTTAAAGCATAGTTAGATTGAATATATGAACTTAGAGTCACTAATTAACAACTTAGACACAAAAATCGTTTGGTCACTAGAAAGATAGTATTCGCTAATCATATTAAAAGATATCTCTAGATATTAAATGTAGCGTCATTTAATTGAGATCATCATCGATTCTAGTTATAAGGTGTTACAAATTCACAATAACATACTAAAATTTCACGTATAGTAAGGATATTAAGATTAATCTATTTTAGGATATTATAATATATTTCAACCATTAAAATGTTTAATCTTTTATGGATTAATTCAAACTCTAATTCATGAGATGTTTGGTGTATTTAATTTTATTAAAAAAAAACTTGAAGGTTTTTTATTTTTCATAACTTTTAAAAATTCTGAAATTTTATTTTTTTATTTAAAAAAGTAAATTCTCTTGCATTTCTAAAGTTTGTTTATTTAAAATTTAAAAAACCTTTATAATTTATTTTATGTTTTTAATGTTTTTACAACAATTTTTAGTGGTATTTCATTTTTAAAAAAAACCTCACATAGACCTAATTTATAAATGTTTCTCAAAAATACTTTTGGAAAAAATATATTTTTAGGGAGAAATTAAAATTTTTAACTTTTAGAAAAATTATTTCGGGATTAATTTTTTTTTAATATATTAGTGTGATTACATGATAATATTTGTTCATATTTTCTTAATCCTTTGATAATTACACAGACACTCGAATCTAAAATCCCTAAGATGAACAACATCCTCTTTTAAAAGCAATATTAAACACACTCATAATCCTGTGTTTTTAGCATTTAGCAACATTCGTGTATATAAAAATGCCACAATATCAACAACTAATAGTGTTTCTAGTAAAAATGTCGCTGATGTATTTTATACATTGCAGTGTTGTCAAATAAATGTCGCTAGATGTTGATTCCAACACTTTCATTTTCTTTTTATATTTCCAGTATTTATTTTTATTTATTTATTTTGTTTTTGGTTAGTGGTAATTTAGATCGGGTAAATTATAAAAATAATTATTTTTATGCTTGGTTCAATTTACATTTTGATCGCGTCATGTCTTTAATTATTTAAGGTTTTTTTATTGTAGGCCCCATCATGTATTTCTTTTTTTGTTTGTTCTTATTTTTCTCTCTCGCTCTCCCGCGTCTTTTTCCCTTTCCATTTCTTTAATTTTTTTTCATTTTTTCTTTCTCTCTCTCTCTCTCTCTTCCTCTTCTTCTAACCAAGCCCTAGCTGCCGCTACCTCTATCCAAGCTTCAGCATTGCCATTTGGTCATTGGTCGACATAAAGCCACCACCAATTGCCTTCCTTAATCCACTTTTTCTACTTCTTTCTTACTTTTTTAAATCCTTAAACAAAAACTAGCCATTTTCTTCAAGTTTCCACCACCACCACTTTTTGCCTAAATTGTTACCATCGTCATTGCTTCTTTGATCTATTAGGTCATCGAACACTCTCTTTTTATCTTTTCATTTTCTTTTTTTTTTTGAAAGCATTTCAACTGTTGTTTCTTGTGTTGCCACTTGTACCATTGTCGTTGAAGCTACCATTCAATTTCATTACACTGCCAACAAGCCTAAAAAATAAGCCCTCTACTCTTTTTTAGTTTTTATCCTTCCTATTTCTTCTTTTCAGTCTCTTTTTTTTTTTTTTTTTTTTGTTCTTGTAGGTTATTTGAGTGGCTCCTCTCTTTTCTGAAACAAAGACTTTTTTTTGCAACTATGGTTTGGTTGTTTTGGTTGATATTTGTTAGAGATTCATGTTATGGTTTGAGAACAACTTGTAACACCCTTAAAATCAATATATTATAAAAGTAGTATTAAATTAAATAGTGTATAATTAATTTTTCCAGTAAAGTGAGAAAAGGATATAAAGATATAAAAGAATGGTTGAGTGATACCAAGGAAAATTTTGAATTAAGAAATGTGTTGTGATACATTAATTTAAAGCAAAGATTAAATTGTAAATATGTGAAAAACTTGTGGCTCAAGTGAAAATATTCATAATCAAGAGATGCAAAATCGTCTGTCCTAAAGGACTCGATACAACCATAGCTACTTTTGACATCTCAGATTTTAGACTTCCCGATTTAACCAAATCAACATTAATATAAGAATGTTAGGATCTATGGTCTATCAAAGTGTAAACAGACATTAAAAATAGCAACAAAAAAATACCTGTTACAACATTGGTAGCGTCGCCCTCCTCATGAGTCTGTACAACATATGCTCGAAGCTGGTGCTTTGGCCTCTAACTAATGAATAACAGTTTTTCTCCCCTTTCTGGAACCACCTCTTGATATAGAACTACCACAGTTAATCCCTCAACCCTTAGCTGCAAATGCGAACCTCTTGGTAGGAACAAAAGTGGAATTATCACTTCTCGAGCACTCACAAGCAAAATGTTCCAATGATCCACAACAAAAATAGGCTTACGACAACTTCCAACATTCACCTCGATGCTTTTTCCTGCAGTACACACAATTCGGTACATCAAAATCTCGAATAGGACCTCGCATACTACCCACTAACACGGATGATTGATATTTCAGTACCTTTCAAATCTGTCGAACTTTAAAGTCGATCTCCAATTTCCACGAGAATCCTTGGTCCGTTTAGGTAACAAATGTGAACTAGAAGTCCCTGTTCGTTTTCCAGCAACTCGTGTATGCTTTGTTTTCTTGTTGAGGCCATAGCTTATTCCACCATCTTAGATCACTTGACTAGATCGACAAACTCTACAATTTGGTGAGATATCAGCTAAGCTTTGAGTTTATCACGCAAACCATGTAGAAATCATTTACAACTTTTAGCTTCGAATGGCACGAATTTTGAGGCATACTTATTGAGTTGTAGAAACTCTCGCTCATAATCACTTGCAACAATCTCATTCTGTTTCAACAATAAGAATTCTTGCTTCTAATATTCCATATATAATTCTCCAACGCACTTTTTTCTGAAACTCAACTTGAAAGGACTCCCAATCAGCTCGCTTAGCAGGTATGTGGCATGTAATTGTTTACCAGCACGTATATGCTTCTCCTTGTAGCAGAGAAATAATACAGATTACACATTCTTGCAGGGTGCATTAAAGTTGTTACAAATTTGTCAGAGAATGCCCAAAAATATATTATAAGATGATTATAATAACATACTTGTTTTACCACATTTATTAATATAAGGCATTGCCATTATTATTTCAGTTTCTTTTCTGTGTATATAAATAAATTGTTTTATGATACTGTCTTGAGAATAATATGATTATTCTTAAAAGGTCTTTAGTCGAGTATTATTGTGGGCTTGGACAACAATAATGCATTAAGACTAACATGTAATTTATTGATGACAAAGTGTTGTCATTGACATGGGATGTCAAAATTAATACATGAGTATGTGTGTTAGAGAACAACTTATTGGACTGACCCGTTATGAGTATGTTTCTTGTATTATTATGTAATAGTCACAACATTACTCATAATGATTACTATGTATATGATCCTCAGACTTGAGATCATCATTGTCCTAACATCATGAGTCGTATATTTTGATACTGTCAAACGTCCACCGAAACTGGTTGTTCTATAAAGCTTGATGTTGGATATACCACAATCTACGTAGTGGAATATTGTTAATCAATATAGGATTTGTCCCTCCTACATAATGGGAGCAATATCTTAGGCCACTTTATTGAGTGAGACTAAAAATGCATGGCCATGCTTGAATAAGTTGATATGAGATGTCATATATCTCATTACTTATTTGTTTATCATAGTCTACTCAAGATATCAAGAAACATTAGATAGGCTATGCAAGTGTGACTATTCCAAGACTTGTGTCCATTCTAGATATAAAGGACAAAATGATTTGATATATGAAGGGTTAATCACAAAGAGGTTATATCGAATCATGACTTATTGTAACTTAAGTAGCAATGATGCATGGCTAGATGCCACTCATTGTTTGTAACTTAAGTAGCAACTCATTGTTTGTACTATTAGAATCGTTCTAGTATTGTTGCTAATGTTACAATAACCTATAGGGTCACACCCTATGGTCGAAACGAACGGAATCCAAATACAATTTGTGTTATGTTTAGTTATCACATGATTTAAATTAATTATTGAATTAATTTAATATGACAATTAAATAGTAAATACATTATGTGTACAAACTTGTTGTACACGAATAGAGAACATAGTTAATATTAATATATGAATTTGATTCATATAAAAGTTTAATATTTACTGAATATAATTTAACATAATTATAATGACTTCGTTAAATATTAAAACATGAATATTAATATCCTTTTGGGAAGGATATAATGTTTTAATAACTTTTCATATATATGTATTTATCTAAAGGAGTAATTCCATTTTAATATGAGATATTAAATAAATGAAATTGAATATTCAAAACAAATAAGTTAATATCCTTTCGGAAAGGATAAAATGTTTTAATAAACATTCCATATATTTCTTTAAAGGAATATTTCTGTTTTAATATGAGATATTAAATAAAAGAAAATTGAATATTAAAACATGGAAGTTAATATTGTTTTGGAAAGGATATAATGGTTTTAATAAACCTTCCATATATTTCTATAAAGGAATAATTCTGTTTTAATATGAGATATTAAATAAAATGAAAGATAGCAGAATTGTGTCAAAAAGTTTTCTTTTTAATCAAAGAGAAAAAAAAGAGGGTCCAGTAGCCGTCAAAATATTCTCTTAAAAGTTTAGTGGTTAATTTATCGTTCATTGTCACACCGGGTGGATTATGTAGAAGTTGAAACATTGTGTAACGGCTTGGATCGACATACAATTTTGCAATCTAGTTCACAACAGTTAGTTTTCAGACGATTAAAGGTAATCGTTCATACCCTTCTCACCGCAATTCGTTCTTCGAACATGGATCCTTGGATGTGATCGTCGGATTAATTTTTTTCCCTATGCCATGGGGTGTACCAGTGATCTAACAGTGGCATCAAAGCAGCTTGTGCGATACAGATCGGGTTTAAATACTTGGGTGATGCAATTGTATAAGATGCATGCTTTATTTTTCTTGCATTTTTCGATTTAATCTTGAATATGTGATATTCGTTACTACTACTTTAAGTCGTAATATGCAAGATTTGATCTTTTCGATTAAATGTTAATCAAAATTTTTTGGCTTATAAAATTTCGTATTTTTTAAGTGTTAACAAATCTGTTATATTGATGACAATGATGAATGTGGTCGGATCAAAACATTAAATAACAATAAAATGAAATATTATGTCTGGTATGTTTGACATGCACGTTGTTTGAAATGCATAGTTATAACTCAATAACCCATTTTAAAAGGTTGTAAATTTATAAATACGACTTGCATGTCGTGCCTTACTACTTTTCTCTTGTATTTATCTTCTCATCTTACTCCCTCGTATGTAAAATTAGTTTCTACAAATTGTAAATTGCATAAGTTGCTGTGGGCTAGACGAGAAGAAAGATGGGCCAACTAAAGTGGACAAGAAGCTTGTGAAGCGACTTACACCTTTAGATTTCCTTTTGGTTCTCCCATTAGCTTGGGAGGGAACCACTTTAGTTTATGGGTTATAACTATTGCATTTATTTACTGCTTTACTTATTCATGTATGAGATGCTATGGATGTCTAAAACATGCTAAATTAAATTTTAAGTTTGTTAAAATTTGATAACAATAAACAAAATTAATTGATGAGATCAATTAAAGGACTAAATGGACTAAAATAGACCATAATTGGTAAGATGCAACCTTAATAAAATTCCCTCAATCAAAATATTAAGTCAACGTTACCTTCCAATAATTGCCTTCATTAAGGCCTTAATCGATACTATGTAGGTTCTGCTAAAGCGAAGTACTAGTATATATATTGGTTAAACGCGAAGAATAAGCAAGTGATATTCACTAGTTAAAACATTAGTTAGTGACTTAACTAGGTTATTCTAATAGGATTAGAAACCTAGAGGCAAGTAATTTGGATAAATCATAAGATGATTAGGACAAGAGTTGTTCACAAAATATTTAGGAGTTACATGTGATGTAATTAGCAAGTGTTGCTTACCTAAATAACCATAATCTTGAGAGTAAAGCTAAAGCTGACTTAAGAGGAGGTGAAATATGGATCCTTACCCATTAGGAAAAACTTTTGAGAAAGTTTTTTTTTAAATTAGAATATAAGGGTTATTAATTTTGAAAAAAAATACTGGGAGCATCATTTAATAAAGTCCTTTTAAAGATTAATATAAACTTGGTAAATTTATTGTAACACTCGTAACCCGTAACTGTCATTGGTTTAGGGTCTCGAAGTATTACGAAATAATATAAGATTATTAAATCATTTCAAATAAACATTCAAATTTAATTTAAATAATCTCACAACACATATAAATCAATTATTAAACATGTAATATACTTTAATTTAATCATACATATCATGTACTAACATCTCATTACATCATGTTTCAATACGATCTTAAATAAACAGTTCAAAAATCATACAATACATTTCAAAACAGGGGCACACGATTGTGTGTCTCAAACACACGCTCGTGTATCCACTCACACATGCTTGTGCCCTTAGCCGTGCACCAAACCGTGTCTTACTTTGAAAAGTATTCTCACGACTGTGTCATAGACCGTGTGACAGGCCGTGTACCTATTCTGACTTGAATCACATGCCCGTGGATGGGACTGTGTGTCAAACTGTGTTTACATGCGAAAACGGGTCACACGACTATGTCCTAACCCGTGTGTCTACCCGTGTTTCCTTTACTGCATCTAAGTTCAACACACGACTGTGTGACTACCCGTGTCATTGGTCGTGTAACCAAAATCTTACTTCCTAACCAAGTTATTCTCATCCTAACTTGTGTTTTAAGATGCCTAACCTAAAAAGTGAATTTCATATGTTCATACTACCATTTAAATACCAATCTAAACCAAAAGCTATAATATTAAACTACCACAATATATTCAAACCAGCCACCAACATATTACTCAAACAAATACCAAAACCAACATATATACTATGCACAATTCAATACACTCCATTAAAGCCAAAGTATTTGCATAACTTATAATTTACCAAATCATTATATACATATCATTCAAAATAAGTTCACATCAAAACAACTACTTTGTAACTAATATTCACATTTACTCATTTCTTATAATACCTTTAAACATAAATTAGTCATAGGTAC
This sequence comes from Kokia cookei, assembly GCA_039519145.1. Lineage (NCBI taxonomy): Eukaryota > Viridiplantae > Streptophyta > Magnoliopsida > Malvales > Malvaceae > Kokia > Kokia cookei. The sequence goes on from CM076910.1 coordinate 11,988,029, forward strand.
ATGCCAAAATAACCAAAAGGTGACCTCATTGACTTGGAGTTCGGGATTCCTGCCTTGATGTTGAGTTGTAATCTACTATTAAATTTATCTGAAATCATGAAAGATTCAATTACATAAGCGATATTCATTCATAACGAGTCATTCACATGGATATTTGCAATTCTCAAATAAATGCTTCCATTTATTCAAAATCATAATTCCATCTTCAACATTTCACATAATGCAAATAACCAAATATGTATAATACTTTCATTCCTTATATTTCTTACTCCACATGTATAGATATTCTATTTGTTAATTATTCCCAAAAATCTGCTCATTTGTCATTGTAATTTTTGTCAATTCATGGCACCCGGTGCCTAGTGGTTAAACCGCGAAAGTGAGTCTAGCTCTAGTTGGATTAACCAACAGTTTGCACACAACGCTAGTCGGATAAACCGACAATCATGGCATCCAGTGCCTAGCAAATAAATCGCAAATGTGAGCCCAGCTCTAGTTGGATTAACTAACAAATATCCATCAAATACTGGCACCCAGTGCCTAGCAGCTAAACCCCAAATATGAGTCCAACTCTAGTTAGATTAACCAATAATATCCATCAAATCCTAGCACCTAGTGCCTAGCGGATAAACCGCAAATGTGAGCCCAACTCTAGTCGGTTAAATCAACAACATAAATCAATTAAATAACCAATTCCTCAATTCGCAATTTACATGTTGTTATTTAATCAAATACATGGAACAAAACATAAATATCAAGAACTCAATTTAATGTATAAATATAGTTGTACTTAAATTATTAAATGGACAGTAATACTAAGTTTGGAAGTACGAACTTACTGAGATATAATAGCTATTTAAACCAAGGTCAACTAATCTGCAACCTTCTCTTTTCCTCGTTTAGTACTCGCTCTATTCATTTCTTGCTCTATATACCACAATTTAATCTTAGTTAGCCATTTATAATTGATTCAATTCAACAATTCCATATATATTCAAGTTGATGTCCATGACAACAATCATAAATTTTCTATTCATCAAATATTCATTAATTTCCTAAGTATTTCTCATGCCACTAGCATCATAACACATAAATATTAAGCACTTTACTCTCATTCATGCATATACACAACCATAATAGCACATACCCCTTTTCTTACTAAATAATCTAGGTATAAATAAAATTACAATGCTACCCAATTATTTCCAAAATAGTTCATATAAGTCCTTACTTTACACTCAACTTCATCCTACCTAATGCCAACATTCACTCACACTAACTAACATATAATTCATGAGTTTCTTATACTAGAACTTTGAATATCTTGAGCATACAAGAAAATGTCAACACATCTCTACAAGCTTAAAATCAATCCATGACATTTCTTAAAATACTTCCAATTACTAAAATTTAATACCCGGGTTAAGTAATTCAAGCCAAGAAGAACACAAAATTACCATTTTTACTTACATGCAAACACCTTTAAGAGCTAAGATCAAGCTTTAACAATGGCTACTCTCCCCTCCAATTTTCGACAAGAACTAAACGAAAATCCTCTCTCATGTTTTTAGTGCTATTTTCTTTATATTTTTATTTTATTCATTTTTCTATTCACTTATTAAATTATTACAAGGCCTATTTAATCATGAAAATTTCATTATATTAACACATCAAAGTCTACTAACTAGATTTATGGTTTATTTATTCAATAACTCACTTACTCATCTTTTCTTTTCATTTCATTCTTTATTTTACACTATTCATTTCACATTTTCCACAATTATATCATTTCTCTCAATAAAGTATACTAATTTCTTAATTTCTTAATTAAAACTCTTATTCTTCCTTACTCCAACAAATAATTGTACTTATTTGCTCAAATGATAAAATTTAGTATTTCTAAAACGTTTCTCCCGACATTGCCAATTATAGGTCGTTACATTTACTCACTCGCATATTTTATTATTGTAGATATATTATGGCTACAAACACAAATTCACTTTCATTATGATCGATCCTTAAGAAGGACAAATTGAATGGTTGGAATTTCCTTGACTGGTTCCATAATTTGAGGATTGTCCTTAAACAAGATCGAAAATTATATGTCATTGAACAAACCCTTTCTAAATGAACCATCCATTAATGCCTCGAGGGCTGATAAAGATGCTTAAAAAAAGAAGCATCTCGATAACATGGTAGACATTGAATGTCTTATCCTTGCCATTATGAATCCTAAGCTTCAAAAGAAACAAGAGGACATTGTTGCTTATGATATGATCGAGCACCTAAAAGAACTTTATCAAGGACAAGCGCGACAAGAGAGGTTTGATACTTCTAGGCCCTTTTCCAATTTAAGCTGGCAGAAGGAAGCCCAATAGGACCTGATGTTCTTAAGATGATAGGCTATATTGAAAGCCTGTTTAAACTTGGATTTCCACTGAGCTAAGAGTTGGCCATTGATGTTATCCTATAATAGTTGCCTGATAGTTATAACCAGTTTTTCCTCAATTTCAATATGATTGAAATCGACAAGACTTTACCTCAGTTACTCAGCATGTTACGAACTGTTGAAGGGAAATGAAAAAGGTTGGGTTTAGGGTTTTGATGGTCCGTAATAACAAGGGAAAGGGTAAAGCTAAAGCTAAGCCAAAGCCCAAATCTGAAAAAGGAAAGGCTACACTGAAGCCCAAAGGAGGGTGGTTGAGGAAGGAAACTACTTCCATTATGGTATGACTGGACATTGGAAAAAGAACTACGCTGTTTATCTTGTGGAAGTCAAGAAGGCCAAAGCAAGTGAAGCGTTTACTTCAGGTATTTATGTTATTGATATTAATTTATCAACTACTACTTGTTGGGTATTAGATACTGGTTGTGGTTCTCATATTTGTACTTCTATACAAGAACTGCAAAGGAGTAAGACTCTAGCTAGAGGAGATATGGACCTACAAGTTGGAAATAGAGCAAGAGTTATTGCATTAACTGTAGGAACATATACTTTTTCTTTGCCTAGTGGACTTGTTTTATGTTTAGAGGATTTTTATTTTGTGCCCAGTTTGACTAAGAACATTATTTCAATTTCTTGTTTGGACAAAATTGGTTTTGAGATAATAATTAAGAATAATTGTTGTTCTTTTTATCTTAATAATGTTTTCTATGGTTAGGCACAATTGGTGAATAGCCTCCACATTTTAGATCAAGTTAATCCCATTTACAACATAAATAGCAAAAGATCTAAAATAAATTACTCAAATCAAACTTATATTTGGCATTATCGTTTGGGCCGCATAAGTGAGAAATGCATAGCCAAACTCCATAAAGATGGTTTCTTGGATTCATTTGTTTTCAAACAAATTGAAGTAAGTGAATCTTGCTTATTGGGAAAAATGAATAAAGCTCCTTTTACTGGTAAAAGTGAACGAGCTAGTGATTTATTCAGCCTAATACATACTGATGTATGTGGACAAATGAATACACATGCCAGAGGTGGATTTAAGTACTTCGTTACTTTCACTGATGATTTTAGTAGATATGGGCATGTTTACTTCATGCACCACAAGTTTGAAGCACTTGAAAAGTTCAAAGAATTCAAAAATGAAGTATCAACAAGAAAAAACTATCAAGACACTTTGATCAGATCGAGGTGGAGAATTCTTGAGCCTAAAGTTTGATAATCTTTTAAAGGAATGTGTGATAGTCTCACAACTTACACCTCCTAGTACTCCTCAATGGAATGGAGTTTCTAAGAGAAGAAATCAAACTTTGTTAGACATGATTGATCAATAATGAGTCATGCTGATCTGTCGACTTCCTTCTGGGGACATGCACACAGTTGCTTTCACACTAAATCGTGTTCCATCAAATCGGTTCAAAATACGCCATATGAGATGTGGAATGGGAAACGTCCCATTATGTCTTTTATGAAGATTTTGGGTTATGAATGTTAAACATCAGACGTCTACTAAGCTTGAACCCAAATCTGAAAAGTGTATATTTGTGGAATATCTGAAAGAAACCAAAAGATATTATTTCTTTAATCCCATTAAGAACAAAGTGTTTGTTGCTCGAACTGGAGTCTTCCTAGAAAGAGAATTTATCTCTAGAAAAGGAAGTGAGAGAAATATTGAACTTAAAGAAATTTAAGAACCACAAAATACCACTGAACCAGAGATAGAACAATTGCAGTTTTCACAAGAAATTGAGGAACAAATAACTGCTGTAGAAACACAATCACCTCGCAAATCTTTAAGAGAATGCCATGCACCTGAGAGATATGGATTTCTCGCTACAGCACATGGTGATGTTCTTCTTATGGATCAAGATGAGCCTAAGACTTATCAATAAGCGGTGGCGAGCCCAAACTTTGAGAAATGGCTTGAAGCCATGAGGTCTGAGATGGATTCCATGTCAGAAAACCAAGTATGGGCCCTGGTTGACCCACTTGAAGGGTTTAAACTCATAAGGTGCAAGTGGGTTTTCAAAAAGAAAATCGACATGGATGGTAACGTACAAACATACAAAGGGCGATTAGTCGCTAAAGGTTTTTGCCAAGTTCATGGTATAGACTATGAGGAAACCTTTTCTTCTGTTGCTATGTTTAAATCCATCTAGATCTTACTTGCAATAGATGCATTTCATGATTATGAAATCTAGCAAATAGACATCAAAACCACTTTCCTTAATGGAAAACTTAAAGAGGATGTGTACATGACACAACTTGAAGGTTTTGTGGATCTAAGAGATGCTAAAAAAATATGCAAGCTATAAAAATCCATTTATGGATTAAAGCAAGCTTCTCGAAGTTAGAATCTTCGCTTTAATGATGCAATCAAAGAGTTCGGTTTTATAAAAAATGAATATGAGCCTTGTGTTTACAAGAAAGTTAGTGGGAGCATTATCACATTCTTGGTATTGTATGTGGATGACATATTTATCATAGGAAATGACATACCTACCTTACAGTCTATTAAGACTTAGTTAGGAAGTTGTTTTTCTTTAAAAGACTGGGGCGAAGCTACTTACATCTTAGGAGTCAAGATTTATAGAGATATATCAAGACGGCTCCTTGGTCTAAGCCAAAGTACATACATAGATAATGTAACACCCAAAACCCGAAAACCATCGTCGGCTAGGGTTCCGGTGTCTTTCTATTCATTTATCACTGTTCATCTTTGCATAATGTTATTCAGACTTTATTTCTATTAAAGGGTTGTATTCCACATGTTAAAAATCATTATTTGATGATAAGCACAAATCAATAAGGGCAAAAAGGTCATTCCTGACATTTCTAAAGACTTCTATCGATACCTGTTGGACAAGTATTGATAGTTGTCAAGTCAGTAAATATTTCAAGAATAGTTCAGATTTGCACCGGTACAAGTGACAGTTCTACCAAAACAAGTGACTCTTCTATCGCTACAAGTCTTACCTTTACCAATACTAAAAACTCCAAAGAGCTAAAAATCTTACTCTTGTACTTCTACTGATACAAGTATGCAAACTACTGATACTTCTAAATACATAAGTATTGATACTTGTTATTCATCTACCGATACAACTAAGTTTGTGAGCAACCTCTCTTCTACCCCGTATTTCTACCGATACATGCATAGGTTCTACCAAAACAAGTATGCAGAATCGTAAGAATCATACCAAGACACAAGTTTATCAACACAAAACATTCATGTTATCAATATGCCTTAAGTCAACATGAGATACATATACTCTAAGTCATTACATAGTAATTACAAGTCTATATTCCAATTTGCACAACATGCATTTTCTTCATCCATCAACATAACAAGATTTTCTCAATCCAAAGTAAATAAGCAACGGAAAACATCATCCTGGTACATGCCATAAAACTGAGTGATGCAAAAACTACCAATAAACTCCACGATAGTGTGACTTCGAAGAGATGACGATAATTCAATCTTCAATCAACAAAATGATCTACAAAACAACAACAACATCTTTGGTAAGCTTCATAGCTTAGTAAGTTTGATAGTTTAAGGAGTTACCAACATTTGTAATAAGCAACTATAGTTTAACCAAGCTAGGATAACCCCATAGTTTCTTGAGTTAAATACAACTTTCATTTCCCTGTTTATAACTTTATGTTACCATTACCCAATGCTGCTCACACGAGCTATCAAGGACTCGCAACATATGCGGTACCTCAGCCATCGGTACGGTGTCTATCTGTTCTATCCCCTTAATGATGCTGTTTACACGAGCTGTCGAGAGTATGCATAAAGCATAAGTCTCAACCATCGAAGGGTCTATAATCCATTTAGCATTCATATCTCTTTTTCGAATCACGATGCTGCTCACACGAGCTACTGAGGACTTGCAACATATGCGGTACCCTAACCATCACGTCGGTACTTTTCAACGGCATAAAGCCTACTATCTTTTTCATTCATTTTCTCGATCTCTTCAATGCAAAATGCTTTCGATTTGTTGAACATTGACAATATACATACAAGAAATGTTAAGTAAAATTTACATTACGAACTTATTGGACTTGATTGTAGTTTAAGAAAGACTTTAGGGACTAATCAACCTATTTCCCTTTTTCACGATCTGAAGCACGATCGTAGTTTTTATCCACGAATCATTCAATTTCTTGCATTAAAACACTCAATCAGATAATACAACATAATTTGGTCCTTTTTTGTAAAATTATGATTTTACCCCTAATCATTTACTTTTTATTCATTTTAGTCCTTAAACACAACACATGCAAAATAACCTTTCCTCTTACACAACCAACACCATCCGAACAATCATAGGTTTCCACAAGTCCTTACACTTCAATTATTTCACACCAAATACACACAAATTTCTCTATTTATCATTTGGTCCTTAAACCTTAATTCCATCTAAAACTTAATTAATATACTATATTCACGTAAATATCATATCATTCCACTAATTTAATATTTGTTGGCTAATTTGCTTATTTAGTTCTTCTAATTACATAATTTTACTTTTGCACCTTTTTCGATTTAATCCTTTCTATTTGATTAACTATATAAACGTTAAAATTTCATAGCCAAAACTTAATACTATGCTGATGACATCACAAATATTAAATAACTAATATTTATGATTCGACTCATCGGATATGTGGTCTCGAAACCACTATTTTTGAGACCACTAAAAATCGAGCTATTATAGATAAAGTATTGAAAAGGTTCAGTATGAAAGAATCTAAGAGAGGATTCCTACCTATGAGACATGGTTTTTCTCTCTCGAAGGAAATGTGTCCTTTAACTCCACAAGAGAGAGAACGTATGAGTAAGATTCCATATGCTTCGACTATATGGTCTATCATGTATGCCATGCTATGTACTCGTCTAGATGTGTCGTATGCTTTAAGCATGAGAAGTCGATACCAAGTAGATCCCGGTGAAGGTCATTAGGTGACAGTTAAAAACATCCTTAAGTACTTGAGAAGGACTAAGGATACATTCCTTATATATGGAGGTGAGGAAGAGCTAAGTGTAAAAGGTTACATAACGCAAAGAGAAGGTATTTCAGTCAATTTACTATGCTAGTAAAACCTTAACTGACGCACAGGTGAACTATATAACTACTGAGAAGGAATTATTAGCAGTTGTTTTTTCATTCGACAAGTTTCGTTCATACCATGTCGGCGTAAAAATTACAGTGTACATAGATCATTCTACGTTGGGATACCTTTTTGCGAAGAAAGACGCCAAACTAAGATTAATCAGATGGATCCTGCTTTTACAAGAGTTTGATATTAAAATTAGAGTTAGGAAAGGATACAAGAATCAAGTAGCTGACCATTTGTCTCGCTTGGAAGTTGGAAGTGAGGATGGGAATAAATCCCAAATTGTCGATGCATTTCCAGATAAGAAGTTATTCTTTGTCGATGCATCCCCTTGGCATGTGGATGTTGTCAATTATTTAGTTTGTGGAAAGCTACCTTTGAGTGTAACAAGTCACAAGAAGATCAGATTTATGCACGACGCTGCGAAGTATCATTGGAACGAGCCATCCCTATTCAAGGTATGCATCGACAATATTATTCATTGCTGCGTTCCTGAAGAAGAGATGACTTCCATCCTGAGACATTGCCATGATGCTCCCTACAGAGGCCATTTTGGTAAAGTGAGGACTACTGTAAAGGTCCTACAATCAGGATTCTTCTAGCCCATATTGTTTGAAGATGCCCACAATTTTGTGCAACAATACGATAGATAAAACGCACAGGCTCTATATCTTACCTCAATGAGATGCTCTAACAACCTATTATAGAGGTGGAGTTATTCGACGTTTAGGGTATAGACTTCATGAGACCATTGCCAAACTCTTTTGGGAATGTGTATATTTTAGTTACTGTTGACTATGTCTCTAAATGGTTCGAGGTAATTGCGATTTCAAAGGATGATGCTCGAACAGTGTTGAAGTTCTTCCACATGTATATCCTTACAAGGTTTGGAACACTTAGGGCATTGATAAATGATCAAGGTACTCATTTTCACAATAACCAAGTGGCGACAGCCTAGAAACGATATGGTGCAAAGCATCGCATGGCCACCACATACCATCCACAAATGAATGGCCAAGCGGAGGTTTCTAATTGACAAATTAAAAGTATCCTTGAGAAGGTGGTTAATCCATCTCGAAGAGATTGGTCTTCGCGACTACATGATGCGTTGTGGATGCTTCGCACTGCGTACAAAACCCCGTTGGGAATGTCACCGTATCAATTAGTGTTTGGTAAATCCTGTCACCTGCCGGTTGAACTAGAACATAAAGCCATGTGGGCGATCAAGCAGGTGAACATGGATTACGATGCTGCTGGACAGAAATGGTTGTTGGACATTTCTGAGTTGGAAGAAATTCGACATAATGCGTATGAAAATTTAACCATATACAAAGAAAAAACTAAGAAATGACAGGATAATATCATCTTGCAGTGACAATTTAACCCTGGTCAGTTGGTACTTCTATTTAACTCACATTTGAAATTACATCCAGGAAAATTACACTCAAGATGGTCACACCCTTTCAAAGTTGTCGAAGCATTCCAGAATGGTGTGGTGACCATTAAAGATATGACTGATGGTCACTAGTTTAAAGTAAATAGCCAATGATTGAAGTATTACGTGAGCCCGAATGTCAAAGAACACAACAAGACTATAAATCTAGTCACATTTATTTAATGTCATTGCAATTTTTACTTTTACTTTTTGCTTTTTATTTTCATTTGTTTCCTTTTTAGTGTGCAGGTATAAAAAATATCCTTTTTATCGACGCATCTGATAGCACAACTTGTTGACCCATTCTGTGATGACTCAGCAAAGTTTTCTCAATAAGAATTACGCCGATTGATCTTCATTCATCTTTAGCCTTTAGATCAAATCAAAAGGTACGATCTGCAGCCTGACATTTATTGGCTGCAGACGTAATGTTTTCCCAAGCCAAATTCAATAATCACATCTCTTCCTCTAAAAGAATTATAAAACCCTTCTTCTTTCGTTTCTCTTCTCCCACTCACAACATTCATTGCTACTGCAACCATCTTCTTCATTATTTTCAAACTTTTCTACAAATTCTCTTGCTCTCTTTATTCAACTATTATGGCGAGAACACGAGGAGTAAAAACCCCTTCGAAATCCCCCGCTGAATCCTCAACCATTATGTTTTGGAATGTCGACCAACCCTCACAGAAAGAACCTATCCTGTTCCTCTCTAAGGCAACGAAGGACCACTACCACGACGTCATGCTCAAGCGAAACTGTCACCCAGAGTAGGGTTTCCAATTGTCCCCGCATCAAACATTGGGGAAACAAGTCACCAGGACGATTTCTTGCCTGGGTTGAGAGTCTTTCTGCGACCATCTGGCCGGTTATTCCCCTACTATAGTAAAGGAATTCTATGCTAACCTGGTGGACTCGTAACAGGAGTTTGCTTTTGTCCGAGAGGGCTTGGTGCCTTGGAGTGCGACTCACATCAACACACTTTTTCACATTACTGAAAGAGCATATACTCACACTGCATTTTTAGAGAAGTTAATTAATGAAGCTGTTGACTTGGTGGTGCAAGATCTATGCATCGAGGGTGCTATGTGGACTGGCAACGGTTCGCATAACTACACTATGCACCGATGTTATCTTACCACTCAGAGAAAGGTGTGGTTCCACTTTTTTAATAGCCAAATTTTGCCTTCAACCCATAGCACAACTACGACGCTGGATCGTATGTGCCTTTTGCACTCCATTCTAAAAGGCCGTCACATCGATGCCAGCATAATTTTACATGATGAAATTGCTAAAGTTGCGGGTAAATAGACAAGTATTTTACCTTTCCCTTCTTTAATTATGATGCTTTACAGACAAAGGGGTATTGTGCCCTGTGATGGTGAGGAGGTGCTGGAAAATAATGAGCCAAATAAATGATGTCTCGGTGGAGCAAATGATTAGGGGACAAGAAACCCCTTTGGTGAAAGAGGTGCTTAAGAAGAAGGAGAAAGGGAAAGGAAAGAAAAAGGAGAAGCAAGAAAATACGTCCACAAACCTCAAGTTTGGAAAAGTTGGCTGCAATAGAACAAATCATTGATCACATGGATATGCGCTAGATTCACCTTGTCAGCATGTTGCAGGAAATGGATTGCAGGCAGAACCTCTTCTATTCGTACACAAGGGCGTGGAACAACACTATTGTCGCAACATTTAGGAGTCTGAGCCCAAATTCCATGCTAGAGTTCTCTATCTTCCCACCTATTGTTAGGGAAGCCACATAATCCTCTGAGCAACCTACTCCTAAAGGTAAGCGTCACCCTGTCCTATCCTCAACGAGAATTCATATCTCCGATGATGAGGAGTACGAGGGACATTCCAACACCATGGAGGACTGTTTCAGAACAATCACCAGCCTATTCGAGGATGATTTTTCGAACAGCCTTGGGGCTAACATGGCGGAAAGGGAGGCTATTGCTTAGAAAATGCGTACACCGATCGTATTTGTGGGTTTATAAGCAGAGAAAGGCGTCGAAATAGACACAGTTGAGAAGGAGAATCCCGAGGAAGAAGAAATGGAGGAGGAGGAAGGAAATGAAAAGAATAATGAAAGAGAGGATGAAGGACCTGAAGAGAAGGACCCGAAAGAAGAGAAGAATAATGCCCCGATAAATTTCGAGGAAGAATTTGTCGAAGCACCCACAAGTGTGGAGGCATCCAGTGAAAACTTGGCTCCACCTAAAGCGAGCTAGGTTGAGGCAGTCACTAGTAGCACTAAGGATCTTAACCCTCTAGCCATTGTGCCCTATGTGGCACCACTTGCTAAAGTCCATCCATCTGATGTGACTGTCAATGAGGTCTCTACTCTATTGACTGTGGAGGAGCAATCAACTGCTCCAGTTGATTCCAATGACAAAAAGAGAAAGAGGAAGGACAAGAAAAAGTGACGCAAAGAAAAAAAGGTGCGCCCAAAGAAGAAGAAAAAGAAAGCCAAGACAGCCACTTCATTGGCAGCTGAACAATGAGTTAGTTTACTTTTCAATAGTTAGTTGTATGCATCTCATTGTCATTGCATTGTTATTTGTTACTGCATTTTTCATGTTAGTTTATTTGTATTGTAGTTGCATTTCCATTTTTATATGTATAGTATTGTCAGTGTATTGGAGACAATGCAGACATTAAGTTTGGGGGGGATCTTATGTGAAATGGAAATGCGATTACACCCACATATTTAAAAATTTAATTGTGTCTTTAGTTCAATGAAAGTATGCAAAATTTCAACAAAAATGTGATCACAGTTTTTATTTTATGTATAAATCTTAAATTGCTTGAAATACTTATATGTGAATTAAGTGAATATGAATGAATATTGAGCATATTATTTTTGGATGAATTATTGGAATTGCATCAGTAAGAATCAATCTTTGAATTTTTAAATAACTTACCAATTGCAGCGACATTGTACTAATAAAAGACACTCCAATGTGAGTGCATTGTGACTTATCAATGGAGAACACTCCATTGCATGTGTTAGAAAAATTATCTAGCCAAAGGCTGTCACTGCAAATGTGTGTGTCGGTGCAATTACATACTTCCTAGGGGTTTGTTACTGCCCAGGAACAAAGGTAGAGTAACGCAATGACATCTCTCAATCATTTATAAAAAAAAAAGAAAGAAAGAAAAGGAAAAGAGAAAAGAAGAAAAAAGAAATATATGTTGTATTGGTCAAGAAATGTTAAGATTCAAAGCATGTTACTAACATTAGTGAAGTTGCAGTTTTAATTATTCATGTCTATAATTGTCAGCATATTATTCTATCATGTGAATACAATTTGTACATTAGGATTCCAAAGGATTTAAGTTGTTAGAATAATGATTGCGCTGACATGTTTTGTTTGTGACTTTGTTTACTTTTGTTTACTTATGGACAAGTAAAAATTCAAGTTTGGGGGTAAGATAGCATTAGAAATGACATTTATTTTCTCCCAAAATTTATGTATTAATTGTCCCTTTTGTATTATATTTAGCATGCATGATAGTCATTTCATACGTAGTATTTACATTTCCTAACTCAATGTTATGTGGCTTAAATTCTTGTTCTTTTATCTTTTCTGTGCACTAATGTCGCCATATTCAGCATATGTATTGCGTCTAAAATTGTCAGCGCAGGGATCCATCTCAGGAGATCGATGCTAGAAAAAGTTCAAAGATGCAACCACAAGTTTAGCCTGGAATTGCGGCCAGAAATGTCACCGCATGGAAACATCTACTTTGCATGAGTGAATTCACGTTGCAAACACATCTGGAAGCACCAGCGCAGGAGAATAACACGTTTTCGCCACAATTAAAGATTACAGATTGCACCCAACAATGTCGCGACAACCTGTAGATTTATGAAGAACACACCAGATCTGCGTGAGTGTACAGGTAGAATTAAGTAACTTGTACAGCTGCCAAAATAGTTAGATCTGAGAAGGAAGGAGATCTTAAATTCCCAAAACTTATAAATATGAGAGAAAAGAAGAAGATAAGCATTGAGTGGTGAAGAAATTAACTCTATAATTTCTCTGAAGCTTTGAAGCTTGGTTCTGGAGTTCGGTGAGCTGATCGAGCAAGTATGCGACAACTTCTGATGAGGAGTGCTTGACGCGATACAAGAGGGATGGTTAAGGGATAATCCTAGTAGCCTAGAAATAGTATGCTATGATTTATTTGTTAATCCCTCTTTGATGCTGATGAATTCTTATTGGCAACTGATTGTATATGGAAATATCTTTAAATGTTAGATTACTTTGATTCCTATTCAATTCTTCTCATCTATTTTCCATTGGATTTAACTATTTTGACCACGGAAGTGCAATTGCAGTCTATCAACACTGGAAAGTGCGGTGACAAGTTAGGTTAACAAGTAAGTCAGCAAAAGTTGCTTGAGACTAAGAGGAATTCTGGTCACTTGTTCTTGAGTGCAAGGCATTGCCAACACTGAAAGGTGAGGTAAATGTGAGCACTTAAGTCTTGGTTAAACAGAGAGTTGTTATTGGTATGATTTCATTGGAACCTTATTGCTGCGATAGTTCATCTATAAAATACCTTGTTGTCATAACTAGCTTTGCTTCTTAGTGAAGTCAGTGATCCACTCCATTCTTTGCACTCAATCACACTTTTACTTTTTCTGCATTTAAATTCTCAAAATATCAACAAAATTTATTTTACTTTCAGTTGCTCTGACATTTTATTTTATCATTGCATTAACAACTTTGACTAACTTAGTGGTACAAATATGATTTAATAACGCTAAAATCTTTACTAGCATTTTCTCTAATTTTAACTTTAGTTGCTTCGACAATTGAACATCAAGAACTCTATCCTCGTGGGATCGATATCCAATAGAAATCTATCAACTATACTTTCATCGACGAGTGTCCGCTTGCACTTAAATGTTGTGACGTTTACAAGCCGATCAGGTTCTTAATCAAGTATTATTATGGGCTTGGAGAACAATAATGCATTAAGACTAATATGTAGTTTATTGATGACAAAGTGCTGTTGTAACACCCAAATCCTGAACACTATCGCCGATAAGGATTTTCGATGTCACGAAAATCATCTATCACTGTTGAATCTCAAATACCATTACATTTAATCTTACTTTATCAAAGAAATGTTCTTAATACATCATACTACATCATTTATGTATAATCGTAATACAACAAGGGTAAAAAGGTCATTTTTAATATTTTTGGAGACTTCTTCCAATACAAGCATACAATCTATCGATACTTCCACATACCATACTATCGATACTCACAATTCAACTATCGATACAACTCAAGTTAGTGAGCAACCTCTCTCCAACATTGCACTTCTACCGAAACATGCATGGGTTCTACCGAAATAAGTATGCAGAATCTCAAGAATCATACTAAACACAAGTTCATTAACTTCATTCATACACAACTTCAATTATGCATTTAAGCTAACACAAAATACATGGTTTCCATGTCAATACAAGGTACTTTTAAGTCCACTTTCCACTTTGCAAAATCATACATTTCTACTTTCAACATTTCATCAAACATAACAAGGTTTTCCAAAATCTTAATATATATAAGCAAAAGATAACATCATCGTAGTACATGCCATAAGACCAAGTGATATAAAATTTACCATACGAGCTCCGCAATAGTGTGATTTTCTTGAGATGATCTGTTCTTCAGGCAGCAAAATGTATCTACAAAACAACAACAGATTCACGAGTAAGCTTATTAAGCTTAGTAAGTTCGTAAATATCATTTCCTTACCGAATAGACAAATCAATTAAAAGATGATAACGAGTATGTATTCATAATCATGTACACAATAACGAACTTAATTTCTTTTAGTTATCCAGATTTTTAACTCATTACGAGCATAGACAACTTAGCCCACACGAGTCCAGAATGGTTGGCTCGTACTCTTTCAAGCCAGAATCAAAATGACGCTCTTTCAAGTCAGAATCAGAATAATGCTCTTTCGAGCCAGAATCATATTACTCCTCAAGCCTTCAGTCTCAATCTACCATTAGGAATATCTTCAAAATAAATATATAATTGCAAATATTAAATTTGAAAGTTAATAGTACGAACTTATCGGATGAAATTACAGTTTGGCTAAACTTTAGAGACTATTCTATTAATTTCCCTTTTTTGCGATCTATAGCACGATCGTAATCAAATTGAAAGACAAGCTTGACCAAAGCTTTCGAAGCCTTAACAATGGAGTTTCGGCTTTCTCTTAAGAAGAAACTAAAAGAAAATGGCTTATTTCATAAGTTTTATGATTAAAATCATATTATAATTTGTTTATTTACAATTTTACCCTTTATTCACATCTAATTTCAACCAAAATTTAAGCCAAAATGTCCACCCAAGTCACTAATGGTTATATTACCATTTAAGTACCTTGACTTACCTTTCAATTAATAGAATTCAACTTTTGCACCTTTTACGATTTAATCCTTTTTACTTAATTAACTACCTAAACGATAGAATTTCTTAATCAAAATTTAATACTATTCTAATGACCTCGTAAATATTAATTATTTAATATTTACGATCTAACACATCAAATTTGTGGCCTCAAAACCACCAATCTCAAGCATACTAAATTAAATTAATTAGTAAATCCACATTTTATTAGGATTTAGTTGCAATTTATCAAAATCTAATGAGTTTCTTATCATTTCTATTATTAAGCCCTTTAAAGAGAGTCCAATTTCATATTTGGTCCTTTAATCATATTAAATTTTAATTAAACAAACTTGTTTGCAATTTAATCCTAAACTAATAAGGACTTAATGAATAAATAAGCCAAAAGTTAGTGGATGGTAATCATATCCACCACCGTTTGGACTTTTTGACCATGGTGTAATTACCACTTTGGTTCCTTTTATTTTTAATCAATAACAATTAACTTTTACCTCTTTTACAATTTACTCTTTTTTCCTTAATTAAGCAATTAATCATCAAAATTACCCAACCAAACTTCAATTCACATATAATAAGACTCAGTAAATATTTAATAAAAATATTTACAGCCTTTAATTTTAGAAATGAGATCTCGATACCTCATTTTCTAAAACCACTTAACTTTTGAACCAAACCACTTACTAACTTTTAATTCAATAATTAAAATTCGTCAATTCAAAATTCTATATAAAATTATTATTGACATATTTAATTTAACCACTCATTATGAAAATTTTCTCGTCAGTTTTGTGGTTCCCAAAACCACTATTTTCGACACCACTGAAAAATGGGCTGTTACAGATGTTATTGACATGGGATGTCAAAATCAATACATGAGTATGTGTATTAGAGAACAACATATTGGATTGGCCCGCTATGAGTATGTTTCTAGGATTATTATGTAATAGTCATAACATTACTCATAGTGAGTACTATGTATACGATCCTCTGACTTGAGATCATCATTATCCCAACATCGTGAGTCATATATTGATAAGATCATGGTGGCGTCACCACCCAAGGACCCGGAGGAATTTTCTTTAGGCCCAATAACTCATGCAAGGTCTAAAAGGTTCAAAGATGTTGTTACGAATAAATGCATTCAAGCTTGGAAGATCAGTGAGGTTGCCAACATCCAAACCATGCCATGCAACGTAGAATTTGGCTCATGCAATGTGGAAGAATCATACAATGCAAAAGGGAAGCCATGCAACGTGCTACATGTTTATTTTTGATACATGCATTACATTTCTTTTAAGTATGAACATGTTTAAAATTTTGTTTGCATCATATAATATATAGTTGTTAAATGTTTGATATATTTATATATATACTTAGGCGTGAGAAGCATTTGATGCATTAGTGTGCTGTTTGTTTTTATTAAGAGTTACATTCACAACATACAAGTATATATGTGTGGTGTGTGTTATGCTTATATATATATATGTGTGCAGTGCAAAGTACAATGAAGGGACACAACTATTGGGATGAGATGATTCAAAGCGTGAAGACTCTTGGAAAAGGAGTGGATAACATGCATGGATCTATGGACAGCAAGGATTATGTTGATTGAATCAGATTATTTACACCAAGAGATGCATTTTTTTTCAAGCCAAGAGATATCTCTATTGGACTTATGAATGGGCAACAATGATAATAAAAAATCATGGACCAGAAGTGTCTATTCAAATGATATCCATTCAGTACACATATGGAGGGATACAATTTTTCATTCAAGAATTTTCAAGTGAATCAACACATTGATTCATGAATGATGAATGATGGCTGTTCACTTTCATTTTGTAAAGCCTATAAATAGAGGCTATCTTCTCCATTTGTAATGCACAATTTAGATTCAATATATATAGAGTTTTATCTCTTATGTTCTTTTATAGAACTTTATCGATCCTTCAAGTGCTGCTAGTTGAATCAACCCTTGATATCTTTGGTTCCTAGTTCTTCATAACTAGTGGGCCAAGATCCTTTTGCTTAGTGACCGTTATAGAGTTCGGGTCTTCACTTTTTAGTGTCGGTTCATCTCTTAAGTCCTAGACCCCAATTCCATCATCCATCATCCATCATCCACACCACTATCCTTTTTAATTTCCAATATTCTATTCATCTTTTATCCTTCCTTCAAGCATATAAAACCATCCAAATTCCGTTGCAAACCTTAAACATAAAGTTACAGATTTAATGATCAGGGCAATACAAGCATCTCTGTATTTCAACAAAGTGAAATCATACCAGAATAATATCATATAGTTTGATACAGTCAAACATCCACCGTAACTAACTGTTCTATAAAGGCTAATGTTGGATATACCACAATCTATATAGTGAGATATGGTTGATCAATATAGGATTTGTCCCTCTTACACAATGGAAGCAATATCTTAGGCCACTTGATTGAGTGAGACTAGAAATGCATAGCCATGCTCGAATAAGTTGATATGAGATATCATACTTATTTGTTTATCATAGTCTACTCAAGATATCAAGAAACATTAGATGGACTATGCAAGTGTGACTATTCCATGACTTGTGTCCATTCTAGATATAAAGGACAAAAAGATTTGATATATGAAGAGTTAATCACAGAGAGGTTATGTCGAATCATGACTTCTTGTAATTTAGGTAGCAATGATCATTGCTAGATGTCACTCATTGTTTGTAATATTAGAATCATTCTAGTATTGTTGCTAACATTATAAGAACCTACAAGGTCACACCCTATGGTTGAAATGAACAGAATCCAAACACAATTGGTGTTATGTTTAGCTGTCACATGATTTAAAGTTAGGTAGCAATGATACAAACTTGTTGTATACAAATAAAGAACATAATTAATATTAATATATGAATTTGATTCATATAAAAGTTTAATATTTATTAAATATAATTTAACGTAATTATAATTATTAATTATAATGATTTCATTAAATACTAAAACATGGATATTACTATCCTTTTGGAAAGGATATAATGTTTTGATAACTTTCCATATATATCTCTAAATAAATACTTTCATTTTAATATGAGATGTTAAATAAAAGGAAATTGAATATTAAAAACATAAAAGTTATTATCATTTTGGAAAGGATATAATGTTTTAATAAACCTTCCATATCTTTCTCCAAAAGAATATTTCCGTTTTAATATGAGATATTAAATAAAAGGAAATTGAATATTAAAACATTAAAGCTAATATCCTTTTGGAAATGATAATGGTTTTAATAAACCTTCCATATATTTTTACAAAGGAATAATTTCATTTTAATATGATATATTAAATAAAAGGAAAGATAGCAAAATTGTGTCAAAAAGTTTTCTTTTTAATCAAAGAAAAAAACAAAGAGGGTCTAGCAGCTGTTAAAATATTCTCTGAATAGTTTAAAGGGTAATTCATCATTCGTTATCACATCGAGTGGATTACGTAGAGGTTGAAACATTGTGTAGCGGCTTGGATCAACATACAATTTTGCAATCCGGTTCACAACAGTCAATTTTCAAACGATTAAAGGTAATCATTCATACCCTTCTCACCCCGATTCATTCCTCGCACATGGATCCTTGGATGTGATCGCTGGATTAATTTTTTTTGGCCAGATTAATCTCGGTTCCTTTCAAATTTGTCGGACTTTAAATTCAATCTCCAACTTCCACGAGAATCCTTGGTCTATTTTGATAACAAATGCGAACTAGCAATCCCTGTTAATTTTCCAACAACTCGTGTAGGCTCTGTTTTCTTGTCGAGGCCCATAGCTTGTTTCACCATCTTAGATCACTTGACTAGATTGGCAAACTCTATAATTTGATGAGATATTAGCTAAACTTTGAGTTTATCACGCAAACCATGTAGGAAACATTTAAAACTTTTAGCTTTGGATGGCACGAATTTTGAGGTGTACTTATTTATGCGAGCACGAGTAGTGTGAACACGAATAATGCTAGCACTAGTATTGTGAGAACTCATGCTGCGAACACTGAAGTTGTGAGCATTGATGTTGTGAGCACTCACGTTGCGAACACTCGCATTGTGAGCATGGATGAAGGGCGAGCCTCACACGATCCAATCGAGCTACCTAGAGGACTAATCATGCGAGCACAAGCCAAGAAGTTCAAAGAAGCTGTCACAGGTTTAATCAAACGAGTTTGGGAGAACACTTCATGCATTCCATGCATTACATGCATTTCATATAACTTGTGCACTTCTTGTAACACATGCATTCTATGCAATGTGCTGCACATAAAAATTTAATTTATTTAGTTAATTAAATTGTTGGAAATAAGTTTTTAAACATTTAGTTATCTTAAATTAAGTTTTAATTACGTTTTGTGTTATTTTGATAAGTCTTTAAATATGTCTTAAGTTAGTTGTTAGTTTTAGTCAAATATTGCTGCCCATTTAATATGTCCTAACCACAATGTTTAATATGTCTTAGGAAAATAAAAAGTTGGCCAACACAAGTTTTTATTGCACCTACCAACATTTAAAGTGCTGAAAATAACTCCCCAAAAAGGCATTTCGTGAACAGCAAAGGAAATCAATGTTCTCTTCTTGCATGGCTGATTGGTTTCATCAAAGGTCACAAGGTGCTTAAATGCTCAAAAGTTGCTCATGGGGACATGGAAAGTGGCTAGAAAATCATCAATGCACCGCCCAACAATTACTCCAAGTGCATGGGAACTTCAGCTGAATTAAAGAAGCAACTTCTTCCTAGCTAAGTAAACATTAAATTCGGCCAAACACATTTATTTAGCAGCCACCACATTAAATTAAAGTGCTTAGGAAATGTTGAACGAATTTATAGTGTATTTTTTATTAATTATTTCATGCCTTTTCAGCTGGTCATTTGTAAGCCTATAAATATGAGGCTTGAAACATTTTGTAAGAACTTTTTGATGAATTTTAATCATATTGTGAGTTTGCAAACTTTTGTTCTTATTTGACTCAAATTGACTTATCAAGTAACCATTGTGGAGTCAATCTGATTCTTTCGAACTTATCACTTCATTGAAGTGTGGCATTCACCCTTATACCGATTGGTTCCTATCTTTCTAGATAGAGGGTCACGATTTTACTTGCAATTCGTTCTAAGTACTAATATAGGAATTGAGTCAATATTCTTCTATAATATTAGTTCATTCTTGAGTCCTTAAACCGAGTTCAAGCCTATCATTATTTATCCATTGTATATTCATCCATCCACCCTTCTAAAACCTATATTTATCCATTGTATATTCATCCATTCACCCTTCTAAAACCTACCATTATCACTACTAACCTTCACTAAAGCCATTTACGAACAACACTTCTTAATTTCGATTGGGAACTCACGCGACTCGTAATCATCCTACGAGGATGGGCTCGCATCACTTATTGAGTTGTAGAAACTGTCACTCATAATCACCAGCAGCCATCTCATTTTATTTCAACAATAAGAATTCTTGCTTCCAATATTCCAAATATAATTTTCCAACGTACTTTTTTTAAAACTCAACTTGAAAGAACTCCCAATCGACTCGCTTAGCAGGTATGTGGCGTGTAACTGTCTATCACCACGTATATGTTTCTCTTTGTAGCAGAGAAACAACAGAAATTACACATTCTTGCGAGGTGCATTAAACTTATTGCAAATTTTGGGATGTCAGTACCCAAAATATGTACCCGCGAGAACAGAAGAGCCAGGTATGTGTGGTATCGCGTAGTGTAATGCTTTTGAAAAAACACGGGGTTAATGAAATGAATAGGAACAAGTGGAGTTAACTAACTGGGGTATTCTGTAGACATAGGCGACACTTCTTTGGTGGGAGTTGATAACGAACCTATTGTGCGATTGCATTTGACCTTACGGTGCTGGGGTGGTCGTCGTTGCCTCTTCTTACGAAGTTTCCTTCCCTTCACCTTCGTCGATATTAGATACGACTTGCTGACAACTCTAAACAATGCCATGTACTCCAAGTAGGCCATCGTGTTTGATGAGACGATCGCAGCGATCGATGTAATCCTTGTGAACCTCTAGCCAGTCCTCATCGTTCTTCTTTCGTAGGTCTACCTTGTGCAGTTCTTCCATGTCTCACGGTAGAGGCAGGATTCGTTTCCTCCACGTGAATTCTACATCATCCGATCTGATTCGTGCATTTTCACTATAGCATACACTATCAATGGCACCTTCGCGTCCTACATCCTTCGACTGACCAACAATTCTGACAAGATGCAAGATATGATATCGGTGTCAACGTTCGACGTCCATTCAAATTGAAGTGCACAATTGTAAATTTTGTTATGTACGAAATTTTATTTTACAAATCATTGCGTAATTAATATATGTTCAAAAGAATAAGTAACTAACCTCGCCTTTTGAGCGTTGATCTAACAACAACATAATATCTTCCAGCTGCTCGGGTAGTCCCACGTAACTTGGCCTATGGTTCTACCTGTACAAGCGATATGTTAGTTCAAACATATAATAAAGAAAAACATTTATTATACAAGCTACGTATTTATTAATAAATGATTTTTACCTTGTCACCAACGGGAACATGTATGGGTCGATCACTCGGGGAGTAAAAACAATAGTCATCACCAAGCCCACGACTATAAAAGGAGTAGGCAACCACCGATTGACATCTTATCTGGTTCCATGGCCCAACATAAGTCCCGGTATAACTTGGCCAACACGTATGATCCCCAACCTAGTCGTTCGCATTCTTGGAAATCCACTAGGTGTAGTAGCCACCTTACATGCACTAAATTTCAAGATTTATCGGGCATTAAAATACCCCTCAATTAACTTCAGGTTGAATGCTCGGGCATATTTATTTTTACTACCTCGATCGCGTACGAAAGAAGCTTCTTGAAATTGGTCTCCAATCACTTCATCCGTATCCAGCCACCTTCAAACTTGTTGGCGACCTTCCCCAATAATGCCAAGCAGAAGTCCTCTTTACTGGGAACGACTAGCCCACCATCGGCAGATCGAGTTGTAATGCTACGTCCTCGAGTGTGATTGTACACTTGTCGCATGGAAGATTAAAAATGTGTGTTTCGGGCTCCATCTTTCCATCAATGCGCTGATGAGTGTAGGATCGAGTTTGCAACCCCCGAGCATACGAGATGTATGCAAGAATCCCGCCTCTTGTGGGTAACCATGAATTTCGATGATCGGAGGCGTTGCCAAATTATGTATGTATCCTTCCAAAACACGACCATCTACCTATTTATAATGACAAAAAATTGTTTTAAAATATTAAAAAACTTTAAATTTAACTTAATTGAAAATAATTAAATTTAAAAATTCGTCTTACCATTACTATTTTAGCGACGGAAATGTGCTTGTCTTCGAAACGAATTAAAAATGTTATCATTCGTAAAAACTTAATCTGAACGAATAAAATAGGATTAATTAAAAAACTAATATTTTTAATCAAGAAAATTGAAAATTTTAGAAGAAGAGTTTGAGAAAATTGAGAGAACTAAAGAGAGTTGAGGGATTTGAGAGAATAGGGAGAGTGAAAATTAAGAAATTTGGGTGGTATTTATAGTGAAAAGTTTTTTATCGTTGAGGTTTAAATTTTTTTATCATTACTTGACCAACGTTCAAAAAATCGTTGGAGTTGATCGTTAGGGGAAATTACGTTTAGATAGACGTGTTTTTTATTTTTTTTTCAAAAAATGACTTTCCCTAATTTTTCGAAAAAAAAAATTGACTTAAAAAGATCAATTAAAAAAAATAAAATGACATATATAATTAATTTAGCCAAAATTGTTCCATGGAGATCTTATATGGATTTTTTTGTGTGAATAAAAAATTATTTGTGAATTTCCAACTAATATTATAATTTTCATTTAACCTTTACAAGCACTCACTCTTGTTCCGTCTTCCTCAACTTCCCTTCTTCCAAACCTTTCACCTTCTCTTGTTATGGCAATGGCCATAATCTTCCCTGTTATCGCCATTGCTGTTGATTCATAGAACCCAAGCTTATCCATAGCTTTGAAAAAGAAAGGATGAAATTTTGCAAAAAAAGATTATATTTTTATAAATTTTATGAGCAAAGAAATGACAGTTAAATCAATGAGAAACAGTCTAAAACTGCAGAACCCAACTGGGATTTTGATCCCTAAGCAAACGAGGGATACTCAAATGGGAAAGTTTTTTTTTTTTTCTTCCTATATCAACTGGAATTCAGCACACAAAAAAAGAGAAATGGAAGGAAATAAGGGAAACCCCAGATGAGAAATGGGAATAAATTCTTAAAACCAAAAAGTTCTTAAGCAATGGAGATAAATTTGAAGAGCTGGAGTTTAAAGGGAGAAGGAAAATATAGATGACTTACAAGAGAATTCAAAGAATGGATCCCTTAAGAAAATGACCATTTTGTAAATTTTATTTTATGGTGTCTAAAATGAAATTTTTTAAAAGTTAGGTGACTATTTATGTAGTTTATCTTTTTCAATAGAGGGACTGAAATGAAATATGAGTGGTGTACGGGGACTATTCTGACACTTTTACCCATTTTGTCCTTTCTTTACACTTCTGGTCATCTACACTCTCGAAACCCTAGCGCCCCTCTTTTTATATCTCTCATTTTAATTTCATTTTCTGCCCTCTCACAAGCCAAAACCCTAAACGATGGCAGCCGCCACAGCTGCTGCTCGCCCTCTGGTCTCCATCCAAACCATAGAATCTGACATGGCCACTGACTCCACCCCAACCGTCCCACTCGCTGATGTCATGAAAGCCTCGATCCGACCCGACATTGTCACATTTGTCCACGACAACATCTCCAAAAACCGCCGCCAACCCTATGCCGTTTCCAAACGCGCAGGTCACCAGACTTCTGCCGAATCCTGGGGCACAGGTCGCGCTGTTTCTCGTATCCCCCGTGTTCCCGGCGGAGGTACTCACCGTGCTGGTCAAGGTGCTTTTGGAAACATGTGTCGTGGAGGCCGCATGTTTGCTCCAACCAAGATTTGGCGCCGCTGGCACCGGAAAATCAACGTTAACCAGAAGCGCTATGCCGTTGCTTCGGCGATCGCTGCCTCTGCCGTAACCTCCCTCGTCATGGCACGTGGCCACCGCATCGAGGCCGTCCCTGAGATGCCTCTGGTCATATCTGACGCCGTGGAGAGCGTTGAGAAAACCTCTGCTGCAATTAAGGTTTTGAAACAGGTTGGGGCATATCCCGACGTGGAAAAGGCTAAGGACAGCGTTGGAATTCGATCCGGGAAAGGGAAGATGAGGAACCGGAGGTACATTTCCCGTAAAGGTCCATTGATTGTTTATGGAACAGAGGGGGCAAAGCTCTTTAAGGCGTTTCGTAACATTCCTGGAGTCGAGGTTGCCAATGTAGAGAGGCTTAATCTTTTGAAACTCGCTCCTGGAGGACACCTTGGAAGGTTCATTATATGGACCAAATCGGCTTACGAGAAGCTGGATTTGATTTATGGGTTATTTGAAAAGCCTTCCGAGAAGAAGAAAGGGTACATCTTGCCTCGTTCTAAGATGGTGAATGCGGATCTCGGTAGGATAATTAACTCCGATGAGGTGCAGTCTGTGGTGAAGCCAATTAAAAAGGAGATCAAGAGGGCACCATTGAAGAAGAATCCTCTTAACAACTTGAATGCTATGCTGAAGTTGAACCCATATGCAAAGACGGCAAGGAGGATGGCTCTTTTGGCTGAGGCACAACGTGTTAAGGCTAAGAAGGAGAAGCTTGACAAGAAGAGGAAGCCCGTGTCTAAGGTATCTCTATTCTGCTTTGATTTGCATATACTGTTGTTGGGTTTCTGAATGATGGTAATTGCAATTTCCTGTGATTTAGGCTGAAACTCTTCATGTCATAAAATTATATGTTCTACTTGATGTTTAATGCCTTTGGATCTTTTGTTTCTGGAATTTGATTGTCATTTATTATATGAGTAATGGAATCGTCTTAGCTTTGATTTAGAATTCACTGTTCCTGAGTTTCTGAATGATGATGATTGGCAATTTTCTAAGGCTTAGGCTAAGCCCTTATACAAAAATCTCATTGGAATTGTATGTTCTTATACTTGACTAATGGAACAGTTTTGTTTATTATTACTTTATAAATGTATGCTTATTTGCTGTATATACCTTTGTGCTTATGAGATAATTCTTCTTTTTATTTAGATTTCATAAAAGTGTGTATTTTTGTTCTTACACGTTTTAGTTGTCAAGATATTACCTCTATTCTCTATAAGGTGATGTTCTGCTGATTATCCGTGCTTTGGTTACTTTATTGCTAGCTACACATATTCATTGACTAGCTTAGAGCCTCATGCCTGTTATTGAGTCATATTTTATCCATGTTTCATTTGGCATGCATTGTAGCATGTGGAGAAGGTCTAGTGTGTGCCATATGTTTTCTTTTCAAGCATTTAGAGCTTGCCTTCTGGTAATGTCAACTTATTGAATGCTATGCTAGTTAATTGACTCCTTTCTTTTTCCATTTGTGTTCCTCTTTTGGTTTATAAGGAGGAGGCAACAGCAATCAAGTCAGCAGGCAAAGCATGGTATAAGACTATGATCTCGGACAGCGATTACACTGAGTTTGAGAACTTCTCCAAGTGGTTGGGTGTATCGCAGTGATTTAGCTTTTGGCTTTTGAAATTATGAAGGTTGACATCAGTTTTGGTTTGGTATTAACATTTTTATTTGTATTTGCTGTTTCAATTTTGTGCAAGAGAAAGGGTGGGAATGGCATGCTCCTATGCCTTGCTCTTTCGTCCTCCACCCTGCATGACAGTGAGAATAGTTTCTATTAAAATGAGAAAGAATTGAATAGCTTAAAAACCATGTTTAGTCTTTATGTTATTGAAATGTTTTGCAGTGATTCATCATTGTTTTCTCTTTTGGTTTTTTCTTTATTTTTTCGGTTATGGTGGGAAATTTTTTTTCTTTATTTAACATAGAGTTGGTTTAACATTATTGTTGCGGCATCACTTGAAAAAATATAAAAACATTTAGGTTTCGTTTGTTTACATGTAAAATACTTAGCAAGTACAAATCTAAACTTTACAACCTTTAAGCCTTTCCGGTGATGCATCCTTCTCGAGACACAATATCAAGTCTTTTGAAAAGCTTTCTGCCTAAGCGATTAAATCGCTAAGGCGTTAAGCTCGAAGAGTTTAGTGACTTGCTTGTTTACTTATCCTAACAAATATAATCAACAATGTAAGCACTGAAAAACCACAAACATGACAACTGCAAATTATAAAATAGTTGTTAAGCAAGTATTCCAATGATGTTCCAACGGACTGATAAGGGAACTATGCAATAATCGAATAACCTACTAATCAAGCAATTACTAGTCTACTCGATACAATAATCATTACTGCAAATCAATTGATATATCATAAATGAAATCTAAGTTATTGCTCAAGTAATCTAAGCTATCTACCTTTTTTCTGGTTTTAGACTATGCAAGTGAATCAAGCGATGGTCGACTGATCAACTAACTAGTCATGAAGCTAGAATACACGCCCAATTATATCAATTGTTACTCATGGTTAGACATTTCCTCTCGGCCTCATTCGCTCTTGATCTCATCCTTCTAAATCTTTAACTTAGAGTCATCAATTCTAGTTTACTAAACACTTTGACACAATCATACTATTGATTAAACCAAAACACGCATAATAACATCAATCACTAGCTAGCATCACAACCAACCATCATAGAAATTTAGCACAACATAAAATTGATACAAAACACCACTTTGAACATTCGATTAATAGAAAATGATAAAATTGAGTTTAGAAATGCTCAGCCATGGAAGCTTGGAGCTAGAGTTTGCATCATCCTTACAATGTCATCCACAAGAAAGAGTTAATTGAAACTAACAAAAAGATCAAATTCTACAGCAAAACCACTATGAACACACTAGCAATTCTCTAGAAATACTCTTTCTAATCTATAATTCTATCTCTATCTCTTTCTCCCCTTGTTTAACTATGATGCAAAAAACTATACAATATTAGTGAGGTAAAGGACATAATTGCTCTTACTTAAAATACAACTTAAAAAGGCTGAAGGGTCGAATTCCTTCAAAATTCCCTTAAATAATCGTCAAGGTCAACAGGTCTAGGAGGTAATGTTGCAGCATCATTCTTCGCGACATCGTGGAGTGGAAAAGGACAATCTCTTAGGCAAGGTGCAGGCCATTAACGTCATGACTTAAGGAGATGGCATCACGGCTTCCAGCATTCTAAGTATTGGTGTCACTCACTGTTTGGCATGCCTTCAGTGACTCGATCAATCCATGTCATGTCCTCAACTTTCCAACATGACGGTGTCGCATTAGACTGTTGGTCCTTTAGTTCCAAACAATGAGTCAGGTCACGACCTCCAATTCATCAATGTCACGACCTCTAGCCTTGGTTACCTCAGGGCGTCTTAGTCTCCACGTCACGATGCCATAAGTTTCCATGCTGCGACGTGACTCTCTATTCACCAAGCCTTCAAGTCCTTATGCAATTAAGCCTTCAACTTACCTACATATTCACAAATTTATTTCTTAAGCATCATTCATTAACTAAACTGTAAGATAACACCAAAATTACTAAAAATGACACAAAAACACAATCATCCTTACAAACAACCTAGTCAGCAATTTAACCCTTAAATGACTATATTTCACTCAAAAGTAAATTAAAACAAGCATGGAAAGACCGTAAATTGAATATATTAATTTATCATAATTCCCCCACATTTACAAATTTGCTTACCCTCAATCAAAACGAAGCCTTAAACACACAAAAAATGACACACAAAATGTTACCTATTACACAATCATATGCATTAACAAACATTGAGTAAACATAATCCACTCGATCATCGACAATTGCATATAAACATGAAATGTGCAATGGCTCAAAATTGCTAATCATGAAACGAGATTAGTTCAAATGGTTACTAAAAAGGCAAGTAATGAATACTCAAATGAAAGCATGTGATATTTATTAATCCATCCAAATGTAAAAATGAGATTCACAATCAAATTATTATGCCAAAATTACCATTCAATCAGACCTTTTGGCTTGTAACGTTCAATGGTGTAGGATGATAGGATGAACAACAATAATGGTAAGGCAGAAACTAGCTACAAGCACTTGAATCAGTTAAACATACAATGTCAATCCCTAGCTTCGCCCCCAATTTAAGCACTCAACTCACCCACTTTTCACCTTCCCTCTAACAACTTTTTGTCTCTCAAATTTCATAGTTTCGAATTACCAAACTTAAGTCCAAGCATCTAAGAGTACAAAGTGAGTGAAAGATATTATGTTTTAGCTCAATTCAATATTTTTCAACTTTTAAGCTCAAAATTCCATTATTTTCTCTCATTATCTCACTTTTATTTTAACCCAATCCATGCTTTTTATCACTCTCAATGCTTTTAACCCTCACAATGCTTTTGGTCTCTCTCAATTTTGTTCAACGAAGCACTTGCTTTTGCAAGAACTCTCATCTCAGTAATTCCTTCCTACTATTCAAATTTTTTTCACACCCACCTTAATGATCTACCTAGTCCTTTGACATCCGTAGTTTGACATCCAATCCAAAGTGCAAAAAAAAAAAAAAAATCGCGACTACACAAAATAGGCAATTAAATAATCAACCAAAAGGTTATGATGTTCAAACAAAAGAGTGTTCCCTCGTAATTTAATATGTCAAATTAGGCTCTCTCGAGTGCTTGATGAGCTTGTTCTCAAGTAATTTATGAATCTTTTTAATGTTTTTTATCGATTCCCAAATTTTAGTGCTAATGATAACATTTATTATATTTTACCTCTTTTAGGCTTTTTTTACTTATATAATACAAAATAAAAAATAAATACCTAAATGGTATGTCAATACCATTATTTACCAAAATGGTATGTTTACAATAATACCAAGAGGTGGAGGGCATGGAGGAGGCGACACCCAATTTTTTTCTGACACAATCATTGAAACATTATTATCAAAATGATATGTTTATATATATATATATTAAGGGTGAAGGGTGAGAGAGAGGTTTCGGGTAGAAATATCATTTAATTGGTGAAGGCTGAGAGAGATGCGACACTGGTATTTATTTTACCATTTGAGTTGTTAATTTTTTTTTCATTTTTGGGATAACAAAGCCAACAAACAAATACATAATAATTACAAATAAAAATTTGAAAATATCCCATTATTGGATAAAATAATCGTCTTTATACTAGTTAAGTAAAGAGCGAAACAAACTCTCAAAAATTTTAACACAATGGAACCATTTATTAAGAACATAAAAAACAAAAAATTAATGTTAAAAAAAGACACAAGCATACCTGCTCCCTTACTTCAAAACATTTTCTCTACAAAATAAACTATCAATAAAAATTAAACTTATACACTTTCTGTTATTTGCATTTAAATTAAAAAATAAAAAACAAATATTAAAAATAGAAACATGACTGTCTTTCTTTTAAACACACCCTTTCTACAAAATCAAAAACCCATTTAAACCAACACAACCATTTTTAAAATAAATAAATACAAAAATAAATATAGGTGTCACCTTTCTCTTACTCTCTACTGGTGTCACCTCTCTCACCCTCTACTAATTAAATCATATTTCTACACCAGAGAATATTAGTATCGCCTCTCTCACACCCTCCACCCTTAAAAAATATATATTTAAAAAAAAACATTATTTTGTAATGATGTTTCAATGATTGTGTCAGGAAAAAATTGGGTGCCGCCTTCATGCCCTCCACCCTTTGTTATTGTTGCAAACATACCATTTTGGTAAATAATTGTATTAGCGTACCATTTAGGTATTTATTTTTGTATTATGTAAGTAAAAACCCCCTCTTTTGAGACCCAAATTAGCAAAACTATGTCGTTGGGAGTCTAATGATTTATTTGAGCTTGTGTTGGGAGATGATTAAGGTCGAACACCAAGGAGGACCTCAATTGTTATGGGGGTCACGACACAGGTGTTGTGTGTCGCAACACTAACCCTTCATCACCTCAAGGAAGTGAACTTCAACGAAAATCCAACTAGTTGTAACTTGTCATTAAAGTTGTGACAGTAAGTATGTGGTGTTGTGACACCAAGTCTCAAAGTCACAACTACAATCTCTAGAGATCACAACTCCAAGCCAATTATTAAAGTGAAGGTATCTAGTAGCTTGTCATTAAGGTCATGACACTAGCAAGGTTGTGTCGTACACCAAGTGCCCCAAGTCAAGCTCGTGCCCATTGCCATGGATGTCGTGACACCAAAACCTAGGTGTCGCAACACTGAAGTCTGATGGGTGAAAAACCTCAAGGAATTTTTTTTGTCAAACTCGACTCAAGTGATCACCTTTTCTTTAAGGGCATTTTTGTCAATTTTAAGATTAGGGAATCTAATGTATTTAAAGCATCTTTATGCCACAGCTGAAAGAGGGATTTTTATCATATTTTTGTGAACATCTTTTACTCCTTGAACCATTTTTAGCTTTCGCTTTCAAGGTTTTTCCTTTCTTAGCTTAGTTGTTATTTATGTTGTTTTCTTCCTTATTTTTATTGCATTTTTAGTTTTCTTCCAAAAAGATATAAGGAATTACATTGTTATTTTGAGTTTTCCTTCGAAGCATTCGATAGATTTACATATTCTTAATTATCAAAAGTGCAAAAAATTAAATTAGGCTGTGGGTTTGTCAACATTCTTGCTACCATCATCTTCATCAAGGACCTTGATAGCATTACAAATGACATATATTTTCTCTCTAAATTGGTGTTTTTATTGTCTCTTTTGTATCTCATTTAGCATACATCATAAGCATTTCATACTTATTTTTTATAATTTCCAACTCATTGCTAGTTAGTTTAAATTCTTGTTATTTTTATATCTTTTTGTACTAATATCGACGCAAGTAGCCGATGTATTACGCTTTAGAATTGTCAGCGTAGGAACTCAGTTTAGAAGATTAATGTTGGAAGAAGAATGCAGCCATAAGATCAGCTTGAAATTACGACCAGCGATGTCGCCATACAGAACCTGTACGTCAAATGAGTAAACTCAAGCTGAATTTACATATGGAAGCACCAGAGCAAGAACATCATAGGTGTCGTCGCAATTACGATCTCAGATTGCGTCCAAGAATGTAGCGACAACCTGCAGATCTCTGAAGAAAACATTAAATTTGCGTGAGTGCACAACTGTACTCTAACTAACTTTGACAGCTGCAAAATCTAGATCTGGATCTGAGAATGGGAGGCTGAAACCTGCAACTTTTGAAGGCTATAAATAAAAGAATGAAGAATGAAGAAATTGTCAAGAGTTGAAGAATTAAATTTGCAAATTACTTTGTGTTTTTGGAATTTATTGCTGGAGACTGGTGAGCTGATTGAGCCGACGAGCAGCAACTCTTGACGAGAAGTGCTTGATGCTGAGTAAGAGAAGCAGTTAGGAGGTAATCCGAGTAGCCTAGTGATAGTATATTCCGATGTATTCGTTAACTTCTTTTTTATGGATGATGAACTATTATTAATATTTGAATGAATATGAGAGTATCTTTAGTATTTGATCACTTTGATTCTTGTTTAATGTTGTTTATCTGTTTATTCCTGGATCTAACTACATTAAACACGAGAGTGGCTTTGCAGATATTGAGAGATGCGGTGACAAGTTAAGTTAACAAGTAAGTTACGCGAGAGCTGCTTGGGATTAGAAGAGATTCTAATCACTTATTCTTGGGTACACAACATTGTTCACACCGAGAGGTGGAGTAATTGTGGGTACTTGAGTCGTGACTAAACAGGGAATTGTTATTGGTAAGAATTCACTGGAGCTTCATTACTGTGACCGTTTATCTATTCAAAACCTTGTCGACGCATCTTACTTTGCGACTTAGCAAAATCAGTGATCCACTCAAGATCTTCGCACTTGATCACATTTATATTTTTTGCATTTAAATATTCAGTACTCAACACTCAACACATTTGATTTACTTTCAATACATTGACATTTAACCTCTGACATTTAACTCTGATTGTGTTGACAATATTGACTATTTTAGTGTACAGATCTGACATAATTGCATTGACATCATTACTCACGTTTTACTTAATTTTAGTATTAATTATCTTGGCATTTAAACATCAAGAACCCATTTCCTTGTGGGATTGATATCTGATAGAATTATCTATCAACTATACTTGCATCGACGTGTATTCGCTTGCACAATCGCTGTGACATTTCAAACGCGGTCAAGTTTTGGCGCCGTTATCGGGGAACTGATGTTTGTTTTATGTTTACTTTTGTTGTTGCAATTAATTCTACTTACTTAACTTCTAACCTTTACTAATTTGTTTACTTTTCTATTGTTTTCTTTTTTAGTTTTGTAGGCGTTACATGTCCACAAAGAGAAATCTTAACAACCTTGTTAGTTTTGATTTGGAGCTTGAAAAGACATTGAGGAGGAGAAGGCAAGAATAAAGAAGAATAGCTGAAAACAACAATGATTTACCACCATTGCTGCCACAAAATGATATTCCTCCAGTGCTACCATAAGCAGTTAATAATATACCACCACCGCCTCCACAAGAACAACAAGTGCAAAATAGGACAATAAGAGACTTTGTTGTTCCTATACTTGATGATTTACAACCAGGGGTTGTGAGACTAGCTATTCAAGCTGGTAATTTCGAGCTAAAACCGATGATGTTTCAGATGTTAAACTCAAATGGGCAATATTCTGGTTTTCCTCATGAAGATGCAAGAGAACACTTAAAATCATTTCTGCTTATTTGTGCATCCTTTAGTCAACATGGTATCCCTGATGATGCCTTGAAAATGCAATTATTTCCTTATTCATTACAGGGTAAAGCGAGAACATGGTTCTTAGGATTACCGATTGGATCCATTACATCTTGGAATTCGTTAGCAACACAGTTTGTTTTGTGTTTCAATCCGCCGACAATAAATACGAGGTTGTGTAACATGGGAGCGTTACAAAACATTGCTTTAACGCTGCCCAATGCATGGAATTTAGCAAGAGACCGAAATAGAGATTTTTTAGAATGGTTTGAATGCTCAAATAAGAAATCTTGTCGACGCATCGGCTAAAGGTCCTTTGTTGGATTGTACCTACAATGAAGCTGTAAGAATTCTAGAGAGGATTGCTCAGAACGACTATCAATATCCAATCTTTCGTTCTGCATAGGTAAAGAATAACCCTGGAGTTCTTGAGTTAGATGCTATTTCTGCTTTGTCAACGTAGGTATCCTCAGTGGCTAATATCATACAGAATATGAAGGGAACAAATGACGTTGCCCTATTCAAGTGGCCCAACAATTGGATCCGTCGATATTTTCCTGTGAAATTTACGACGACAATCATAATTATAAGGACTGCCCACAACATGAAGAAAATGATTTTTATGTCAACAATCAGAGGGGGTTCATTTGGTAACTCATACACAACAACTGATCTCAAGAACCTTGGGGGAATCAAAATGCTTTCACATTTAAATATGAAAATTCCTCAAATCAAGGAGGTTATCAACAAGTGAGTTACAATACCAACCCACAACAGAATTATAATCATAATTCGTAGGTGAGTTCTCAACAGATGTAGTCACATAGCCAAATGCACCCATAATCTCGATTACAGCCACAACAGTCTATGCTGCCATATATGCAAGGACAACATCATCAACATCAACAGCAACAATTTTCTCAACCAAAGTCAGATCCTATGACTGCTCTTGAAGCATTGATGCATGAGCATATCACGAGAACTGAAGCAATAGTACAAGGCAACTCTTCTTCCATCCGAGCATTGGAAGCCCCACTAGGACAGTTGGCTTCTAATCTCAGCATAAGGTCACCGGGCACTCTGCCTAGTGATACTAAGAATCCTACACAAAGGGGAAAAGAGCATGGCAAAGCAAGCACGCTGAGAAGTAGGAAGCAGACGGTTGAACCAAGCAATTCTGGCCAAGATCATGTTGATACATCTGAACCACAGCAACAAGAAGAGGATGCGACTGAAGGAAGTCAAGTAGAAGTAAATGAAGAGGAACCAATTGTAGTAACATTTATGCCTGCAGTTTGCCCCACAAAGTTGTTGACGCAACTACCAACGTCGACACCACTGAGTTTTCCATAACAACCCACTGTTACAATACCTTTGCCATTTCTGCAAAGATTTAAAGAGAAAATCCATGATAAAGACTATGAAAAGTTTGTTTCTACTCTGAAACAATTACACATTAACATACCTCTTGTAAATGCTCTTGTGCAGATACTCAGTTATAGGAAATTTATGAAGGAGCTACTATCAAAGAAGAAGAAATTATCCGAAATCAAGATGATTGTGCTCACAGAGGAGTGTAGCGCTGTGCTTACAAATAAGTTGCCAACCAAGATGAAAGATCTTGGCAGCTTCACAATCCCATGCTCCATTGGGAATCATTATTTAGGTAAGGCTTTATGTGATTTAGGAGCAAATATTAACCTTATGCCTTTGTCTACTTTTAAGAAATTAGGAATAGGTTCGATGAAGCCCACTGCGGTGACATTATAACTTGCAGATAGATCCTTAGCATAACCTGAAGGTCAAATCAAAGACGTTCTTATCTAAGTTGATAAGCTTGTGTTCCCTACTGATTTCATAATCCTAGACTGCGAAGCAGATAAGGAGGTGCCCTTTATCTTGGGGCGGCCATTTCTAGTAACGGGATGCACACTTATCGATATATTCAAATGAGAACTTATCATGCGTCATAATGATGAGCATGTGACCTTCAGTGTGTTTGAAGCATCTCCGTTTGGAACTAAAGAGCAATGTCATCACGTCGACATTTTGGATGAGATCATTATAGAAGAATTTAATGCAAAGAGTTCAACAATGTTAGATGAAGATGTGGCGACATCCACCGATGAAATCCTAGATGACTATGTAGATAAAAAAGAGGTTAACAATTGTGAGCTGAGACAGAATTGGCAATTGGAATCTTTAGATTTGTCTAACAAGACAATCCAGTGTTTAAACCATCTATTAGTAAGCTCTTACCTTGGAGTTGAAGCCATTGCCAAAGCATTTGAAGTATGTCTTCTTGGTGAGAACAAGACATTACTTGTTATTGTCAACGCACCCCTCGACGCAATACAAGAAGATAAGCTCATCGCCATTTTGAAAGAACATAAAAGAGCCATAGCCTGGAGCATTGCAGATATTAGAGGCATCAGACCCTCTTTTTGCATGCATAAGATAAGGCTAGAAGATGAAGGGAAACAATCAATTAAGTAACAAAGAAGACTTAATGAGAAGATGAAAGAAGTAGTGAAGAAGGAAATTGTTAAATGGTTAGATGCGGGCATTATATATCCTATTTCTGATAGCAATTGGGTGAGCCCTGTCCAAGATGTGCCAAAGAAGAGTGGTTTCATAGTCGTGACCAACGATAAGAATAAGTTGATCCCTACTCGCATTGCTATTGGTTGGCGAGTATGCATGGATTATCGTCAACTGAATGCGGCCACAAAGAAGGACCATTTCCCACTGCCTTTCATTGATCAAAGGTTGGATAGGCTAGCTAGTAAAGCCTATTATTACTTCTTAGATGGCTATTCCGGATACAACCAAATTGCCATTGCACCGGAAGATCAAGCAAAGACCATGTTCAAATGCCATTTTGGAACCTTTTCCTTCCAACGTATGCCATTTGGGTTGTGCAATGCGCCAACAACATCTCAGAGGTGTATGATGGTAATATTCTCAGACATGATCGAGGATTCCTTAGAGGTATTCATGGATGATTTCTCTATCTATGGATAGAATTTTGACCAATGCACTGATAATTTGACGAAAGTTTTGAAGAGATGCGAGGACACAAATCTAGTTCTGAATTGGGAGAAATGTCACTTCATGGCAATTAAAGGCATTGTCCTTGGCCATCGCATATCTTGTCAGGGCATTGAAGTTGATAAAGCAAAGGTAGAAATCATTGAGAAATTACCACCGCTTACCAATGTCAAAGCAATTAGAAGCTTTCTTGGACATGCTGGTTTTTACAAAATATTCATACGTGATTTTCCAAGATTGCTAAACCGTTATGCTCACTATTAGAGCAAAATACAAAGTTTGTGTTCGATGAAAACTATTTGAACGCATTCATAACAATAAAGAAGTAGCTGGTACAAGCTCCAATTGTCGTTGCACCGGACTGGACGAAACTGTTTGAACTAATGTGCGATGCAAGTGATTTTACTGTGGGAGCTGTACTAGGTCAAAGAAAAGAGAAGGTATTTCATTCTATTTACTATGCTAGTAAAACTCTAACTGAAGCACAGGTTAATTACACTACCACTGAGAAGGAGTTGCTAGCAGTAGTCTTCGCATTTGGCAAGTTTTGTTCATATCTTGTCGGCGCAAAGACTACAGTTTACACAGACCACTCTACATTAAGATACCTTTTCACAAAGAAAGACACCAAGCCTAGACTGATACGATGGATCCTACTCTTTCGAGAATTTGATGTTGAAATCAGGGATAGAAAAGAATCTAAAAATCAAGTAGCTGACCACTTGTCTCGACTGGAAGTTGGAAGTGAAGATGGGCAGACGTCTCAAATTATAGAAGTATTTCCAGACAAGCAGTTATTCTTTGTCGACGTATCACCCTAGTATGTCAATGTTGTCAATTACCTTGTGTGTGGGAAGCTACCCCTGAATGCTACTGGTCACAAGAAGATCAGGTTCATACGCGATGTTGCAAAATATCACTGGAATAAGCCATACCTATTCAAGGTATGTGTTGACAACATTATCCATTGCTGCGTACTTGAAGAAGAAATTACTTCAATCCGGCGACATTGCCATGATGCCCCGTATGGAGGTCATTTTGGGGTTACAAGGACTACTGCTAAGGTCCTACAGTCAGGATTTTATTGGTTCACATTATTTCAAGACGCCCAAAACTTCGCACAACAATGTGATCGATGTCAACGCACTGGCTCAATATCTCGACGCAATGAGATGCTCTAATAACCTATCATGGAAGTAGAGCTCTTTAACGTTTGCGATATTGGCTTTATGAGACCATTTCCAAACTCTTTTGGGAATGTGTACATTTTAATTGATGTTGACTATGTATCGAAGTGGATTGAGGCAATTGCAGTGCCAAGGGATGATGCTCGGACGATGTTGAAATTCTTTCACACATACATTCTCACAAGGTTTGGAACACCAAGAGCATTAATAAGTGACCAAGAAACTCATTTTTATAAAAACCAAGTGGCGACAGCATTAAAAAGATATGGTGTGAAGCATTGTATGGCTACTACGTACCACCCACAAACCAATGGTCAAGCTGAGGTATCCAATCGTCAAATCAAAAGCATAATTGAGAAGGTGGTTAATCCATCTAGGAAGGATTGGTCTTCGCA
The DNA here is from genome assembly GCA_039519145.1 of Kokia cookei. Classification (NCBI taxonomy): domain Eukaryota; kingdom Viridiplantae; phylum Streptophyta; class Magnoliopsida; order Malvales; family Malvaceae; genus Kokia; species Kokia cookei. The sequence continues at coordinate 12,025,963 of CM076910.1, forward strand.
GCCACATGACGCATTGTGGGCGCTTTGTACTGCATATAAGACCCATTGAGAATGTCGCTGTAACACCCAAAACCCGACGTCGTCGCCGACAAGGGTTCCAGAGTCACTCAATCATCTATCACTTTCTTACATTATTATAGAGGTACATTCAACATATCATAAGTTATCATTTTCTTATAACTACAATTCAACAAGGGTATATAAGTTATTTTCTAGATTTTTGGAGACTTCTACCGGTACCTATTGTACAAGGATCGGTAGTAGTCAAGTCAATAAACAATTATGAAACGGTACAGACGTCTATCGATACTTGTGATAGTTCTACCGATACAAGAATAACAACTACCAAAACTAGTTGTACTTCTATCGATACTAAAAACTCTAGAGAGCTAAGAAGTCCTACCCTGTAACTTCTACCGATACAAATATTCTAACTATCGATACAAATATGCTCAGTACTACCGAAACTTGAATTTTAACTACTGATACAACTCAAGTCAGTATACAACCTCTCTCCTACCCTGTATTTATACCGATACAAGCAGGTGTTCTACTGTAACAAATATGCCGAATTCTCAAATTTATACAAGTTCATCTATAACACTTCATTCATAGACTTAAGGTGCACGAAATAACACTTTTGTGTTTAAAATACAAGATTTAGCATAACATCTAAGCTTTAGTTGTCACATATATCATTAATTTAAACATTCAAACTTATCACTTAACCAAAATATTACAAGTATCATAATTTCAAGTAAACATATACAAAATATAGCATCATCCTAGTACATGTTATATAACCGAGTGATGTAAGGACTACCGAACCAGCTCCGGGATAGTGTGATGTCTTTGAGGTAATCTGATCTTCAACTAGCCAAAACGAAATCTACAAATAACCAAAATACAGAGGTAAGCTTTCTAGCTTATTAAGTTCGTACATAGTGAATCATTACTCAACATTAAACATTTCAACAACAATTAACATCAGAACGCAAAATTTTCTCTTCAAAACAACCTTATGCTCTTTTGAGTCATAAGTCTTCCTTTAACCATATTCTCATTCTCAACTCGAGACATGAGTCTTTCTTAATCAAAATCTCATTCTCATTTTGAGACATGAGTCTTCCTTATTCATAATCTCATTCTTATCTCGAGACATAAGTCTTCCATTTATACAATTTCTCATGCTCAACCCGATACACTAGCCTTCCTTTTTATACACCAAGTATTCCAAGCACATCCTCAATAGGTAATAATCAGCAGTTAATAAGAAATCTAACAACGAACTTACCAGATGAAATTGCAGTTCAAGCGAAACTTCAAGGATTATTCTATGATTTTCCCCTTTTCGCAATCTATGACCCGATCTTGATCTATCACAAAATAAATCAATTCTCCTTTTAAATCATATAATTTAATCAATTTACACATATAAGTCATTTTTTGAAAAATTATGAAATCATCCCTAAACTTTTTATTTCTATTCAATTTAGAGCAAAAACATGTAAAATAACCATTTTCATTCAATTTTATAATAGCCAAATAACCATAGGTATTCATCCAACATCCTCATTCAACTATTTCACAACAAGGATATTTTTTTTCATCATTTTTACAACCTAGTCCTCAGACCTTAATTTTAACAAAAATAACTTTACAAAATCAATGAATCTATTCATCAAACACACAAATCTATCCATAACCTTCAAAAGCAAGCATTTTCATCAATGGCAAGTTTTACAACATTTGACAGATTCACAAATTAGTCCTTGCATAAACTAGATTAAGCTAATACGGACTTGAAAACATAAAAATTACTAAAACCGATCAAGGTTTGCTTACCCAAATCAAAACTCAAAGATTAGAATTGAAAACCCTAGGTTTTTCCCCCTTAGTGCCGTGTGAAGAAGAAATAAGAAAGAAAATGGGATGAAATTCTCAATTTCTTTCTTTTAATTTCACACACACACACACACACACATATATATATACGGTAATTTTGTAATTATTTAGTCCTTTCAATTCAATTAACTATCTAATCAATGAAAATTTTGAATCATAATTTTATACGATGCATATATCACCAGAAATATTTAAAATAAATAAATTTACGACTCGACTAATCAGAGTTATGGTCTCGAAACCACTGTTTTTGACACCACTGAAAATCGGGCTACTACAACTCTCATCCCTTAGGGAAATTTCGTCCCAAAATTTATTACCAGTGAACAGAGTAGGGTATGGTGATTTCATTGAAGATTCTGTTTCCCATGTAGCTTCTTTGAGCCCGTGTCGGTTCCACAGAACTTTTACTAATATACCATTTTGTTTCGCAATTCTTTTACCTCACGAGTCAGAATCTTTATCGGTTCTTCAAAATACAACAAATCTGGTTGTATTTCAACCTCACAAGATGAAATCACATGTGAAGGATCTGACCTATATCGTCTCAGCATCGAAACGTGAAACACATTATGAATCTTCTCTAATTTCGGTGGCAAAACCAGTTTATATGCCACAGGACCAACCCGTTCAATGATCTCATACGGTCCAATAAATCGTGGACTCATCTTTCCTTTTTTGCCAAACCTTAGCACTTTTTTCCAAGGTGAAACTCTCAAGAAGACTCGATCCCACTGCAAATTCTATATTTTTCCTTTTAAAATCTGTATAATATTTCTGCCAGTCAGATGCTGCTTTCAAACAATCATGGATCACACGTACCTTGTCTTCGGTCTCATGAATCAAGTCGGTTCCCACCAACTTAGACTCACTTAACTCTAACCAATATAAAGGTGTTTTGCATGTTCTACCATACAATGCTTCAAAATGAGCCATTTTAATACTGGTCTGGTAACTGTTGTTATATGAAAACTTCACCAATGGTAGATACCTTTCTCAGCTACCTTCAAACTCAAGTATACAACACCGTAGCATGTCTTCAAGAATCTGTATCACCCGTTCTGACTGGCCATCTGTTTGTGGATGATATGCAGTACTGAAATTCAGTCTGGTTCCCAAAGCTTCATACAACTTACCCCAAAACCTTGAGGTGAAACATGGATCTCTATCAGAGATAATAGATGTCGGTACTCCATGTAGTCGTACTATCTCAGATACATACAACTCAGCCAACTTTTCTAGTGGAAAATTCACTTTGATAGGAATAACATGAGTCGATTTCGTCAATCTGTCCACTATAACCCAGATTGAGTCTTTCTTCCTTGGCGTCACAAGTAATCCTGTAACAAAATCCATAGTGACCCGTTCCCATTTCCACTCGGGAATGGTAATAGGCTGCAATAGTCCAGACGATACCTGGTGTTTAGCTTTTACTTATTGACACACCAAACATCTAGTCACAAATTCTGAGACTTTTCGTTTCATACCTGGCCACCAATACATCTTCTTCAGGTCATTATACATTTTCACGCTGCCCGGATGAATGGAGTAAGTGCTACTATAAGCCTTTAACAAGACATCCCGTCTAAAATCAAAATCTTTAGGAATACACACTCTACCCCGAAAATACAACATACCATCCTTATCAACAGTAAACCCAGTAGTGGTGTTACTCCATATCTGTTCTCTCTTAACTGTAAGCTTGGGATCTTATCTTTTCTTTGCAACTCTTGTATCCATTGTAGGAATAGTGATTTCATCCTAAGTTCAGCTATGACAGTACCATCATTTTTAGCGATAAATGAGCATTCATGGCTCTTAACGCAAACAATAATTTTTGGCTTAGGGCATGAGCAACAACGTTAGCCTTTCTTGGGTGATAATCAATCACAAGGTCATAATCCTTCAACAACTCTAACCATCGTTCTTGTCTTAAATTCAGTTCTTTCTGCATCATCAAATACTTCAAACTCTTATGATCTGTAAAGATATGACATCTCTCACCTTATAAATAATGTCGCCAAATCTTTGATGCAAAACTAATGGCTGCCAACTCTAAATCATGAGTCGGGTAATTCCTCTCATGCGGTTTCAGTTGCTGGGAGGCATAGGCTATCACTTTCCCAGTTTCCATCAACATACAACCTAATCCATTCAATAATGCATCACTGTACACCATAAATTCCTTTCCCGTCTCAGGCTGTATTAAAACTAAAGCCTCTATTAGCATTTTCTTCAATCAATCAAAACTCTGTTGACACCTTTCTAACCAAACGAACTGAACAGTCTATTGAAGCAACTTTTTCATCGGCAAAGCTATATTAGAGAAATCTTTTACGAACCGATAATTATACTTTGTCAATCCTAAGAAACTACGTACTTTAGAGACATTCTTTGGTACCTTTCAGTTGAGAATGGTTGAGACTTTACTCGAATCAACCCGTATTCCTTCCAAATATACTATATTTCCAAAGAATCCAACCTCTCGAAGCCAAAATTCACATTTACTAAATTTTGCATACAATTGTTTTTCTCGTAAAATCTGTAACACCTCTCTTAAATGCTGAGTATGCTCTTATTCAGTCTTGGAGTAGATCAATATGTCATCAATAAACACAACCACAAACCTGTCCAATTGAGGCTAAAATACTCTGTTCATCAAATCCATAAATGCTACAGGGGCGTTAGTCAACCCAAACGGCATAACTAAAAACTCATAATGACCATACCGAGTTCTGAATGTCATTTTCATTATATCACAATCTTTCACCCGCATCTGGTAGTAACCAGACCTGAGGCTTATTTCGAAAAATACAGTTGCACCTTTTAGCTGATCGAATAACTCATCAATCCGAGGTAACGGATACTTATTCTTGATTGTCACTTTATTTAACTGTCTGTAATTTATACACATCTGCATCGACCCATCTTTCTTTTTCACGAATAACATGGGCGCACCCTAAGGCGATATGCTAGGTCGTATGAACCCTCTATCTAATAATTCTTGCAACTGAGCTTTCAATTCTTTTAACTCGATCGGTGCCATTTTGTATGGTGGAATTGAGATCGGAGTAGTACTCGGTACCAAATCAATACCAAACTCTACTTCCCTAATCGGAGGTAAACTCGGTAACTCTTTAGGGAACACATCCATGAATTCATTAACGACTGGAACTTGATTCAGCTATATCCCAGACTCCCGAGTATCCAAGATATATGCTAAGAATACTTCACACCCCTTTTGAACCAATTTCTATTCAAACATAGCTGAAATCACATTCACAGTACTGTTCAACTTACCAGACTTAACTGTAGTCACTTCACCAGTCGAACATTTCAACCCAATTTATCTTTGTTTGTAATTAACCATTGCATCATGCTCGATCAACCAATCCATACCCATTATCACATTAAACTCAAAAAAGGGAAGTAATATCAAATCAGTAGGAAATTCATAGTCTTGGATTTTCAGTGGACATTTACGACACACCTGATTAACTACGACACTATGACCTAAAGGCTTGGTAACTTGTACATTAATTTCGGTCGCCTCAACCAACAACTTTTTATCTTTTGCCAACAGGGTACAAATATAGGAGTGAGTCGACCCTGGATCAATCCGTGCACATACAATATCACTAAAAAGATAGAATATACCAATAACAACATCAGGCACAACAGCTTCCTCTCTGGCACGAATAGCATATATGCGTGCAGGTGCCCAACCCCCAGATCTGTTTGCACCTTCTTTTACTTCACTTCGACTTTCGGCCATACCACTCTTCTAACCGATCGTCTACTCTTCTATGGTGTAACTGGGGTTTCACACTCCTGTCTTTATTTGCTCCAAGTGCCATCAAACAAAACTAGATAAAATGATTTGTGGCTCCACATCAAAAACATGAGTTCTTCCTCAATGTGCACTCTCCAAGATGAAACTTTCCACAGTGTTCACAAGCATGTTTCGGTACATTACAGACGTTGGTAACACTATCCACTAGTCGATTTTGAAATCTCGAACCAGCTCCATCAACTTACTCTTGCTTTGAAATCTAGACATTGTAATTGGCTGATTTTCACTCTCTCTAAATTTCTTCGGTGATGGCATTGGAAATGGTCCAAGAGGACTCTTCTTATCGAATTCTCGAAACCTCTTTTCTTTTTTTCTTTTATGGTTATATATTTCTTCCATGTTTTTAGCACGATCAGTTAAAAAAACAAACGATCGTAGCTCCGAACCACCTATCATCATTTTGATCTCATCGTTTAGCCCGTCTTCAAACCGAATGCACATATCTTCATCAGTCGGCACTATCTCCCGAGCATATTTATTGAGTTGCACAACTTCTCTCTCATATTCTACCACTGACTTGTTTCCCTAATTCAAATCTAAAAACTCTTTCTTCTTCCAATCTAAGTACCTTTTGCTAATGTATTTCTTTTTGAATTTAACCTGAAAGAATTCCCAGGAAATTTCATTTTCAAGAACTATGCTAACAAAGTCATCCACCAATGATAAGTTTCATCCTTCAATAATGACGCGACACATCTCAGATAGTCCTCAAGAGGACAAGCCATTTCATTGAGAACTCTCAGCGTGTTCTCCAACCAATATTCAACCCTAGAAGGATCATCTTCAATACTACCCCTGAATTCCTCTGCACCATACTTCCTTACTTTATCAATTGGAACTCGTTGCCTTTGTTCAACCATTGGGGGAGGTGGAGGCCAAACAAGTTGTACGGGCAGTACTGCAGGTCTTACGGTAGGCTGTGCCATAGGAGGTGAAGGTTACAGTGTCATCGGGTTATTTCTCATGAATTCCAAGAACCATTACCCCATTAAGCCAAAAAACATATTTTTGGCTTTATTTTCTATCATCGGTAATATTGGTACTCAATGACTCGCTTCAAAATCATTTGTCAGAACATTACTATTTACCTCAGTTGTCTCATCTCGTTCTGAGTCTGACATTTTTCAATTATCTACAAAACCTGAAGTTAGATAGGATTCACCAATATCACACTATCACAAGTTTATATGGCATGTATTTCTAAACTTTAAATTTCACGCTATGCAATCCAAGAATCGGCTAAACGATAAGCTCTGATACCACTAAATATAACACCCAAAACCCGACGTTATCGCCTACTAGGGTTCCAGAGTCACTCAATCATCTATCACTTTCTTACATTATTATAGAGGTACATTCAACATATCATAAGTTATCATTTTCTAATAACTACAATCCAACAAGGGCATATAGGTCATTTTTCAAATTTTTGGAGACTTCTACTGATACCTGTTGGACAAGTATTAGTAGTAGTCAGGTCAATAAAAAATTATGAAACGATGCAGACGTCTACCGATACTTGTGATAGTTGTACTTCTACCGATACTAAAAACTCTAGAGAGCTAAGAAGTCCTACCCTGTAACTTCTATCAATACAAATATTATAACTATTGATACAAATATGCTTAGTACTACCGAAACTTGAATTTTAACTACCGATACAACTCAAGTTAGTAAACAACCTCTCTCCTACCTTGTACTTATACCGATACAAGCAGGTGTTCTATCGAAACAAATATGCAGAATTTCAAATTTATACGAGTTCATCTATAACACTTCATTCATAGACTTAAGGTGCAAGAAATAACACTTTTGTGTTTAATATACAAGACATAGCATAACATCTAAGATTTAGTTGTCACATATATCATTGATTTAAACATTCAAACTTATCACTTAACCAAAATACTACAAGTATCATAATCATTTTCATATAATTTAATCAATTTACACATATAAGTCCTTTTTTAAAAAATTACAAAATTACCCCTAAACTTTGCATTTCTATTCAATTTAGTCTTTAAAGCCAAAACATGTAAAATAACCATTTTCATTCAATTTTATAATAGCCAAATAACCATAGGTATTCATCCAACATCCCCATTCAACTATTTCATAACAAGAATATATATTTTCATCATTTTTACAACCTAGTTCTCAAACCTTAATTTCAACAAAAACCACTTTACAAAATCAATGAATTTATTCACCGAACACACAAATCTGTCCATAACCTTCAAAAGCAATCATTTTCATTAATGGAAAGTTTTACAACATTTGACATATTCACAAATTAGTCATTGCATAAGCTAGATTAAGCTAATACGGTCTCAAAAACATAAAAATTACTAAAAATAATTAAGGTTTGCTTACCCAAATCAAAACGCAAAGATTGGAATTGAAAACCCTAGGTTTTTCCCCCTTAGTGTCGTGTGAAGAAGAAAGAAGAAAGAAGAAAGAAAATGGGATGAAATTCTCAATTTCTTTCTTTTAATTTCATATATATATAAATGTCAATTTTTTAATTATTGAGACTTTCATCATTAAGCTTTAATTAAACATTTTTAACTTTTATTAAACCTATTTATAATCAATATAATTCATACCAATCCACCCACTAACACTCCCTTGGTTAATTTATTCTTTTGGTCCTTCTAATTAAACGTCTATACTTTTACCCTTTTATGATTTAGTCCTTTCTATTCAATTAACTATCTAATCAATGAAATTTTCGAATCATAATTTTATATGACACATATATCACTAGAAATATTTAAACTAAATAAATTTACGACTCGACTCATCAGAGTTGTGGTCCTGACACCACTGAAAATCAGGTTGTTACAGTCACTGTATCAATTAGTGTTTGGTAAGTCTTGTCACCTGCCAGTTGAACTTGAACATAAGGCCATGTAGGAAATCAAGCAGGTGAATATGGACTATAATGCTGCCAGAAGAAAAAGATTGTTGGACATCACTGAGCTAAAAGAAATATGCTGACATGCTTATCAGAATGTCGCAATATACAAGGAAAAGACCAAGAGATGGCACGACAATATCATCTTGCATCGACAATTTAATCCTTGTCAGTTAGTACTTTTATTTAACTCACGTTTAAAATTGCATCTAGGTAAATTGCGACAAGATGGTCAGGCCCTTTCAAAGTTGTAGAGGCATTTCAGAGCGGTGCGGTGACAATTGAAAATCTAAAGGATGGACAACAATTCAAAGTGAATGACCAACGTCTAAAGCATTTTGTGAGCCCAGATGTTAAAGAACCAAACAAGGCCATGAATCCGGTCACATTTAAATAATGTCGACGCATTTTTCTATTTACTTTTATTTGTTTCACTTTTACTTGTGTTGTTTCAAATTCCTAGTAGCAATAAAAAAAATCGTCTTTTTGTCGAAGCATCGAAGCACGAATTGTCGGCGCATTCTATGATGAGTCAGCATAACTTTTTCAATAAGAATCGCGTCGATTGATCTCTCTTCTCTCCCAACCGTTCGATCAAATGAAACAATACAATCTGCAGCTTGGAAATTAATGACTACAGACATAACATTTCCTTGTATTTTTTTCAATCATCACGATTCTAGGTTATAAAACCTCTCTCCTATAGGTTTCTCTCTACTCACATCCTCCATTGTTGTTACATTTCATCCCTTTCATTGCCTTTATATTCCTTTTTCCGTTCATAAGCTATTTTTTTTTACAAACTTCTCTAACTTTTTTCTTTAGTAACATCGACTAAAACCCGAGCATCGAAAAGCCCTTCCAAGACTCTCTTTAAAAACACCCCAATAACTTCAACCACTGTGGCTCCGATCACAACAACATCTCCGTCTACATGTCCGGTCTTATTCCTAACGACTATGGTCAAGAACTATTACCAAAATATCATGTTGAAGCGTAACCTCCACCCTGAACAAGGTCTGCAATTGTCCTCGTATCAGACCTTGGTAAAACTTATTGCCCGTACCATCAGTCACCTTGGATGAGAGTTCTTTTGCGAACATCCCTCTGGTTACTCCCCTACACTGGTGAGGGAGTTTTATGCCAACCTTATGGATCCAGAGCAAGAGTTCGTTTTTGTAAGGGAGGGGCTCATCTCATGGAGTGCCACATAAATCAATGTACTTTTGAGAATCCTTGAGAGGGTGGACGACCACTCACCGTTTATTCATCACTTGGATGATGAAAGCACTAGTAAGATGATGAAGGACCTCTATGTCGATAGAGCCACCTGGACTGGTAATGAGTTCCACAACTACACCATGCATAGAAGGTATCTCACAACCTTTAGCAAGGTATGGTTCCACTTCATCAACAGCCGCATCATGCCCTCTACACATAGCACTACGACAACATTAGACCATATATGTCTCTTACATTCTATTCTACACTTCCGACACATTGACATTGAAGAGATCATCCACGATCAAATCGCGGAAGCCGTTGGCAAGCAAACTGGTATAGTCCTATTCCCCTCTCTAATCATGTTGCTTTGTGATGGAGAGGAGATATTAGAGAACAAAGGCCCGATCAACAACATCTCCGTTGAACGGATGACTTGTCGCCAAGAGGCACTAGTGTCCAAAGAAGCCTCGAAGAAGAAGGATAGAAACAAAGGGAAAAAGAAGGCAGAACAATCTAATGTGCCCACAAATCCACAATTGGAAAAGAAACTATCTCTAATGGAAGTACATCTTGACTGTATTGACATGCGCTCAATCCACACTGACGGTGTTATCAATGACATGAATTATAGGTTGCATAAATTTTATGCTTACACAAAGGCTTGGAACGAGGCTATTGTCACCGCACTATGTCAGATCAGCCCCAATCCATTGCCAGACTTTCCAGCCTTTCTATCCATCTTCCACCAGATGCAATACTCTACCTTCGATCAACCTACTCCTGATGGTTGGTCTGTCCCTGCACCAACACGGATTCACATTTCTGATGATGAAAAGGAAGACGGACACTCAAAGGCTGAGGAAGATTCCTATCGCACCTTTGCCTATCTATTTGAGGATGAGTTCTCCAATAGCTTTGGTACGAATATGGTTGAACGTGAGGATGTTGTTGATAAAGGTGTCGACGCAATGGAATGCGCTAACATTAGTCTAAAAGAACCAGAGCAACATGAGTATGAAGGTGTGGACCAGGGAGATGACCAGCTGAAGGAAAAGGAAGAAGAAGAGAATAAAGAGAAGGACCCTACCGAGGTGCAGGAAGAGAAGAAAAAGGATGCCTAGACAACGATAATTGAGGATGTTGTCGACACACCAAAGTGTGGGGGCATCTAGCTCTGATGAAGCTCGACCTGATTTGAGCCAAGCTGAGGTTGTTATGAGCGAAATTGAGGAACTAAATCCTCTTGCTATCGTGCCATATGTGGCACCGCTCGTTGAAATCACCCATCTAAAGTGAACCGATGAGGCCACCACCCAACCTGTAGAGGAGGAGCAATCCGTCGAGCAGGTTGGTATGACGGATAAAAAGAGGAAAAGGCACAAGGATAAAAAGAAGAAGCAATAGGACGAGGGTGAACGCCCAAAGAAGAAAAAGAAGAAAACAAAGACAACTGCTACATCGACTTCTTACAAATAAGTTGGTACATTTCTTTTAGATATTTTCATGTATTTTTTTATTGTCCATGCATTTTATTTTATCACAGTATTCCTTTTGTAACTTAGTTGCATTGTCGTTACATTTCCATTATTTCTGTATAATATTTTCAATGCATTGGGGACAATGTAGAAATTAAGTTTGGGGGGATATAATGTGAAATAGAAATGCAATTACACCTACATATCTGAATTCTACTTGTTTCTTTAGTTAATGAGAATTGACAAAATTTCAACAAAAATGTATCTACAATTTTTATTTTTATGCGTAATTCTTGAATTGATTAGATGTTGATGTGTAAATTGGATGAGTATGAATGAATGATGAGTTTGCTATTTTTGAATGAATGATTGAAATTGCTTCAGTAATGAATGGATAGTGTTGATGTTTGAATCTTGAACTAACTGACCAATTGCAGCGACATTGTATTAATAAAAGACACTCCAATGTGAGTGCATTGTGACTTTCCAAGGGAGAACACTCTGATGCAGGTTTAGAAAAATCATCTAGCCAAAGGCTGTCACTACAAGAGTGTGTGTCGGTGCAATTATATACCTCTTGAGGGTTTGTTGCACCCCATCGTTACTACCCAAGAATAAAGGTATGATGTGTCGTCGGGAACACCAAATATAACCTATTCGATAATTAAAGTAAATAACAGTAAAGGGAAGTAGGGTTTAATCCTCAATGACTGGAGAATTGTAAAAAGTCTTATCTATCAAGATTGTGGGCAAAATCTTGCCCAAGAAAAGCAGCGTGATCTGGGGAACAATAAAAATAAAAGAAAACAAAATTAAAAGAAATAGAAAATAGGAGTGTCGAAATAAAAATAAATAGCATAAAATAAATAAGTCGAAAGAAGAAGAGTTTTATCAATATTCAAAGATCCAGCCTCCGGTTATCTTGATTCTTCCTTAGTTCAATCATAGACTTTGGATGGTTCTTCTCGTGCCCGAATAAGCCAATTATAGTGGAAGAGGATGCCTACGACCACCAGCTCCGTATATAGCTTTTAGAGGAACCTGACTCTAGCCAACCGTTGCTCCAATGGGATTGTCTCACACTAGATCACCTTTTCCCAATGACGAATGCCATGCCATTTTGTCTCTTTGGCTCGACAATCTCTGATGCAGTAAGTTAGGGAATCGACTGTGCAACCTTCTCAAAACACACAAAGTGGTCGGCTTTTTACAAGATGAAAAGTTTACTTTTGTAGGGATTTTGAACGGAAGCATCGATCCCATAATTCAAAGAATTGATGAATACTCGGGTGAGAAGAATCAAGCACGGATTCTAAGCCTCATGATCTTTTGACAAATATTTGATAACCTTCGGCTAGAAGGGTTTTTAGTTGCTCATGTTTTTGGGGAAGAACACAAGAGAATGAAAAATAGAGCTTTAATTGAACTAGGGTTTTTTTGGAGATGAAGGATTTTTCAATGAATGGGAAGTGAATAATTCAATCACTCCATCCCCTATTTATAGTACAAATAAATTCCTAGTTGAATCCAATCTAAATTCTAAACATTAATTACCTAATTGGATTCAATTCAAACTCTAAAAGATAAATACAAAAAGATAAATATAAATTAAATACAAATTTAAATAATAAATAATATATTAAATATTAAATCCTAATAAAAATATATTTTAAAATAAAAAAAAGTAAAACCAAGTCTTTTTGTCTTATAAATTCTCTCTTTAAGTATTCCACCTTCACACAACTTCACTTTTCCTTCTAAAATCATGCTTCTTGTCTCCAATTTGTCTTCTGTCATCACTAGAGTCCCTAAAAAATAAAAAAAATAATAAATAGCCCAAATTAATAGGATCATACTCTTAAAATATATATAATTAATATCCAAAAGTATGTCATATTTAAGCATTTTCATATTCCCCCTACTTAACCCATGCTTGCCCTCAAGTATGACTCATAATCCACTAAGTAACTTAAATTTCACCATGGAAAATAACACTCCAAATTTCTACAAACAATTAGGCTTAATACTTATGAAAATAAAGAGAACCTTTAGCTTGCTGTAGGTAAAATAAAAAAAAGTAACCCAATTAAAACACACAACAATTAAATCGTGTTTGATTTATTTCATGAAAGTTAGGTAATTTACCAAGCTTACCAAGACACCTATTTGTTCACCCTTTTCTCCAAATTTAGTTCTCTTCATTTTATTTTGTCGATTTTCTCTGTTTTTTTTTTCTTTAAGAATGCATTGGACCTTTTGACGCGAAATGAAATGACACCCAAGCACTCCATCCCGGTTACTCAGCCTAACATGCTCTCAATTTTTTCTTTTTTTTTCTTTGTTTAGAATGTGGTAGCCCTTTTGATGCGAAATGAAATGACAACCAAGCACTCCACCCCGGTTACTCAGTTTAACACACTCCAAATTTATTTATTTATTTCTTTTTTTTCTTCTCCGGTTAGTGGAGTTTTGCTTAACACATCACATAACCTTTTTACGCGAAGTAGGATGACAACCCAAGCATCCTACCCCGGTTACTCAGTTAGTCACGTTTTTAAGCTTATAACCATGGAAAAAGTTTTTTTTTTCGGATAGAGAACTTTAACTTAGGAGGACTAGGAAAAAACAAACAAGTATCAAGAATAAGTTTTGGTCAACCAACTAACAATCATGAAAAACAATTTAGCATGCATCCGAATTAAATGTTCTCTTATACTTAGACTCAATCAATTTTACCATAAGGAAGATAGATTATCTTCATTAATCATAATCATGTTAACCTAATAGAAATAAAACAGTGGAGACAAATTTAACCCTAGCAAAGTCACAATTAACTCAGCAAACAAGAATCATACTGATGGGTGAAACAGTGGGCATTTCGTGGGTAAAATCATGGGCATGAAAAGGGACAAGATATACTTAAAAAAAAATAAAACAGGTAGAAAACAGCAAGGCAACAAAAACAATAAACCCAAAGCAACAAAATAGCATATAAAAATAGGAAAAGAAAAATACAAAAAGAAAAGGGTTGAGAATACTCCCTATGTTATCATCGCTTTCATAGTGCAACAAGTTCTGTCACCGATTTTTTCATGAAATAAATTTCTCGATTTTCCTGAACATATAATAAAATAAATAAAAATAAAAATAATTGGGTTGCCTCCCAACAAACGCTTGTTTAACGTTGCTAGCTTAACGATCGAACTAGAGTTGGGGTCGTTCCCACTAAATTTTTTGATCATATGAGCATGAAAATTTGGTGCCTGCACAATAGAAGGTAAAAGTTTAGTGTTTATAGGGGTAATAATTTCTTAACAGATTCGCAAGTTGGATCTAAATCATCAAACAATGTTTTAGGTTCATTTTCATGGAGTGATTTGGAAGTCTCTTCTACCAATGAATCCATTATATCGACACAGTTTACGTTCAAGACTTCACTAGGGTGACTAATGGCGTCATAAACATTGAACTTCATGATCTTCCTGTCAAACCCCATCATGAGGGTTCCGCTACACATATCAATCTTAGTATTTGCGGTACCAAGGAAAGGTCACCCTAACATGATATCGAAAGACCCAGGAGTTTTATCCTCTTCCATCTTTACCACGTAAAAATCTATAGGAAAAATTAGTTCGTTGACTTCCACTAGCACTTCTTCAAGGACTCCTTCAGGATGCACAATAGACCTGTCCGCCAACTGGATTATAACACCTGTTTCCTTCAAAGAACCCACGTTAAGTGATTCATAAATAGAAAAAGACATTACATTTATAGAAGCTCTTAAGTCACACATAGCTTTTTTAATTCCAAAGTGACCTATTTTGCATGGTATTGCAAGCATGCCTCTATCCTTACATTTTGTTGGCATCCTTCATTGCAAAATCACAGACACATTCTCACCAACGTTTACCTTTTCATTTCCAGTCAATTTTCTTTTGTTGGTGCAAAGTTCTTTAAGAAATTTAGCATATCGCGAAATTTGTTTAATAGCATCTAACAACGGTATATACACCTCGACTTTTCTGAATGTTTCGAGGATCTCTTTTTCCTCATTACCTTTCTAGCTTTGCCTCAGTCATCCATGAAATGGAGGTTGAATTCTGGGTATTAGGGGTTTCGACCGAACCTGTTTGTCGTCTTTTTGATTTTCCTGGGCAGATTCTTGGGCATGATTTTTACCAGGAATTGGTTCCAGTACTTTTCCATTTCGTAGTGTTACTGCATTTGTGTTTTGTCTTGGGTTGGGTTTTGTTTGTGACAGTAGCCTACCTTGTGCGTTTAATTTCTCCATTTGCATGGTTAACTCCTTAATAGATACCTCAATTTTCTTTTGAAAATTTACAGTTTGCTTTTGAAAATCTATAGATTGCTGCTGAAATTCAAGAACATTAGCTGCTAATTTATTTACCATGACTTCTAGGGAAGTACCTAAATTTTACGCTTGTTGTGGGGTGGTCCAGGAAAGTTTCCCGTAGCATCTACTTGGACCACAAAATGATCATATAAACTAGGGCACATATCAGTTATGTGCTAGAATTCACCACAAATTCCACATTGACGGGCTAACCCTATTTTTCCTGCAATAAGAGAAATCATAACATTAGTAAGTTTTTCAACTTTATCTTCTAGAGAGGAATTACTTAGCTGGTGAACCCTTTGAGTAGGTTCAGGGTTGGCTCGGAATTGTTGAGTATTTGCAGTTATTGTGGAAATCAAGTCCCTTGCTCGTTGAGGACTCATATTAACCAACGCTCCTCCATTGGTGGCATCTATCATATTCATCACCATAGGTTTCAAATCTTCATAGAAGTATGGGAGAAGAGACTGTTCAGTTATACCATGTTGTGGACAACTTGCACACAACTTCTTGAATCTTTCCCACTAGTCGTAACGAGACTCCACATCTTTTTGTCTAATCCCCGTAATTTCTCTTCTTAATTCAACGGCACGAGATGTTGGAAAAAACCTATTAAGAAACAAACTAGAAAGATTAGCCCAAGTTGTAATAGATCTAGGAGGTAGATAGAATAACCATTCCCTAGTAGAGTTTACTAAAGAAAAAGGGAAAGCTCGTAATTTAATTTGATCCTCAGTTACCCCCTAAGGTTTTATACTCAAATAAACCATATGGAATTCTTTCAGATATTTATGTGGGTTCTCATTTTGCAGCCCTTGGAAAATTGGCAATAACTGGATTAAATCTAATTTAAGCTCAAAGTTAGCATCCACAGTAGGATACATAATGCACAACAGTGGTTGATCATCAAGGGCCTCGGCTAATTGCTGAATTGTTTGATCCATAGGTAGTGGTGGCGAATCTCGGTTTTCGTTAACCCTAGCGATCGACACTTTCATCGGTACATCAACTCCTTGGTTTTCCAATATTGAATTAGGGTTAGGATTTTTGTTTACCCTCAATTCTCCTTCATTGCCTTCTTCTACTTCTGGAGGTGGGCTATGCTTAGTTGTTACAACTTCTGACTGCTTTTTTCGTAACATTGTCTCCTTACAATTGGCTTTTGCAATCTTTTCAATCTCGGGATCATACGGGTATGCAAGATTTCCTAGAGCAGATCTAGTCATAAGCAGAAAAAAAAAACAATATTAGTACGTTACCAGTCCCCGGCAACGGCGCCAAAATTTTGTGTCGTCGAGAACACCAAATATAACATATTCTAAAAATTAAAGTAAATAACAGTAAAAGGAAGTAAGGTCTAATCCTCAGGGACTAGAGAGTCATAAAAAGTCTTGTTTATCGAGATCGTGGGAAAAATCTTGCCCAAGAAAAGCAGCGTGATTTGGGAAACAATAAAAATAAAAGAAAATAGAATTAAAAGAAATAGAAAATAGGAGTGTCGAAATAAAAATAAATAGCATAAAATAAATAAGTCGAAAGAAGAAGAGTTTTATCAATATTCAAAGATCCAGCCTCCGGTTGTCTTGATTCTTCTTTGGTTTAATCATAGACTTTGGATGGGTCTTCTCATGTCCAAATAAGCTAGTTATAGTGGAAGAGGACACCGACCACCACCAGCTCCGGATATAGTTTTTAGAGGAACCTTACTCTAGCCAACCGTCGCTCTAATGAGACTGTCTCACACTAGATCACATTTTCCCAACAACGAATGCCACGTCGTTTTGTCTCTTTGGCTCGGCAACCTCTGACGCAGTAAGTTAGCGAACCAACTGTGCAACCTTCTCAAAACACACAAAGTGGTCGGCTTTGTACAAGATGAAAAGTTTACTTTTGCAAGGATTTTGGACGGAAGCGTCAATCCCGTAATCCAGAGAATTGATGAATACTCAGGTGAGAAGAATTAAGCGCGGATTCTAAGCCTCATGAACTTTTGACGAATATTTGATAACCTTCAACTAGAAGGGTTTTTAGTTGCTCATATTTTTGGGGAAGAACACAAGATAATAAAAAAATAGAGCTTTTATTGAACTAGGGTTTTTTGGGAGATGGAGGATTTTTCAATGAATGGGAAGTGAATAATTCAATCACTCTATCCCCTATTTATAATACAATAAATCCGTAGTTGAATCCAATCTAAATTCTAAACATTAATTCTCTAATTGGATTCAATTCAAACTCTAAAAGATAAATACAAAAAGATAAATATAAATTAAATACAAATTTAAATAATAAATAATATCTTAAATATTAAATCCTAATAAAAATAATTAAAAATAAAATAAAGTAAAACCAAGTCTTTTTGTCCTATAAACTCTCTCTTTAAGTATTTCACCTTCACACAACTTCACTTTTCCTTCTAAAATCATGCTTCTTGTCTCCAATTTGTCTTTTGTCATCAGTAGAGTCCCTACAGAATAAAAAGATAATAAATAGCCCAAATTAATAGGATCATACTCTTAAAATATATATAATTAATATCCAAAAGTATGACATATTTAAGCATTATGAAGGTAGAATAAGACAATGACATCTCTCAGTCAATTGAAAAAAATTATATTTACTATAATTGCTGAAATGGTTCAAGGAAAATTAAGATTCAATGCATAATACTAGCATTAATGAAGTTACAGTTTTAATTGTTCATACCTATAAATTGTCGGCGTACTATTCTATTATATGAATACAATTTATGCATTAGAATTCCATAAAATTCAAGTTGTGAGAATATTGATTGCGGTGACATTTTTTGCTTGTGACTTTGCTAATTTTTGTTTACTTGAGGACAAGTAAAAACTCAAGTTTGAGGGTGTGATAGCATTACAAATGACATATATTTTCTCTCTAAATTGGTGTTTTTATTGTCTCTTTTGTATCTCATTTAGCATACATCATAAGCATTTCATACTTAGTTTTTATAATTTCCAACTCATTACTAGTTAGTTTAAATTCTTGTTATTTTTATATCTTTTTGTACTAATGTCGACGCAAGTAGCCAATGTATTGCGCTTTAGAATTGTCAGCGCAAGAACTCAATCCAAAAGATTAATGTTGGAAGAAGAATGCAGCCATAAGAGTAGCTTGGAATTGTGACCAGCGATGTCGCCGCACAGAACCTGAACCTTGAATGAGTAAACTCAAGCTGAATTTACATATGGAAGCACCAGCGCAGGAACATCACAGGTGTCGTCGCAATTATGATCTCAGATTGCACCCAACAATGCAACGACAACCTGTAGATCTCTAAAGAAAACATTAAATCTGCGTGAGTGCACAGCTGTACTCTAACTAACTTTGACAGCTATAAAATCTAAATCTGGATTAAGAATGAAAGGCTAAAACCTGCAACCTTTGAATTTTATAAATAGAAGAATGAAGAAATTATCAAGAGTGGAAGAATTAAATTTGCAAATTACTTTGTGTTTTTGGAATTTATAGCTGGAGATTGGTGAGCTGACTGAGTCGACGAGCAGCAACTCCTGACGAGGAGTGCTTGATGCTGAGCAAGAGAAGCAGTTAGGGGGTAATCCGAGTAGCTTAGAGATAGTATATTTCGATGTATTTGTTAACTCCTTTCTTATGGATGATGAAGTATTATTAATATTTGAATGAATACGAGAGTATCTTTCAATATTTGATCACTTTGATTCTTATTTAATGTTGTTTGTCTGTTTATTCCTGGATCTAACTGCATCAAACATGAGAGCGGCTTTGTAGTCTACCGACATTAAGAGATGCGATGACAAGTTAGGTTAACAAGTAAGTTAGGAGAGAGCTACCTGGGATTAAAAGAGATTCTGATAACTTGTTTTTGGGTACACAACGTTGTTCACACCGAGAGGTGGAGTAATTGTGGGTACTTGAGTCGTGACTAAACAGGGAATTGTTATTGGTAAGAATTCATTAGAGCTTCATTGTTGCGACAATTTATCTATTCAAAACCTTGTCGACGCATCCTGCGTTGCAACTTAGCAGAATTAGTGATCCACTTCAGATCTTCGCACTTGATCACATTTATATTTTTTGCATTTAAATATTCAGCACTCAACAATCAACACGTTTGATTTACTTTAAGTACATTGACATTTAACCTCTGACATTTAACTCTGATTGCGTTGACAATATTGACTATTTTAGTATGCAGATCTAACATAATTGCATTGACATCATTACTCACATTTTACTTAATTTCAGTATTAGTTGCTTCGACATTTAAACATCAAGAACTCATTTCCTCGTGGGATCGATATCCGATAGAATTATCTATCAACTATACTTGCATCGACGTGTGTTCGCTTGCACAATAACTGTGACATTTCAAACGTAATCAAACCTCCTCAAGAGTCACTAAACATTTCTAAACCCTTACCTCTTTTACGGTTAATTGATGAATCATTTGAACATGAAATTGGTTGGACTTTTTATTTTGATGATGAGTAGGAACTAAGTTTTATAGTGGTTGGTTGATTGAAATGTTCTATGATTAATTCTAGGGTCAATAACTAAATTATAAAAATTAGACTAAATTGAATAGACTTCAAAACCTAAAATTAACTTCTTTAGTATGTAACATCAGTCCACAACAGTGAAAGTCATAGCCCAAACAAAGGGTAAATGATATCCTTTTATCTACATCACATGATAGATGAAAAGTAAACACGTTCATGTGTCATTTGTCTTTGTGATAAATTATTTAATTACTATTTGATTGTAATTGACTTTTTATGAAGAAGATATAATGATTACCATGAGATAAAATACAATCATATTGAAAGAACGAATTTATCTTAAAGAGATTAAATGTATCTTATGAGAGTAATACATTTATTACAAAGTCATTGGATAAGCACTTATTATGTAGCTTTTGTAATGGTTTAGAATAAGGGAAAGCTCAATCACAATATTTTAGTGGAATGCCTTTGTCAATAAATGTTATAATTAATAGGCAAAAAATCGAAAATTAATTATAAATTATTTGAATTCAAATTATATATGCTCAATTAATCACTCTGTTAGCTCAAAATAATTAAAAATGAGTTGCATATAAAAGTAATGAATAAAAATCATGAAATAAAAGAAATAGATTGCATGTATCATTATCTAGATGAATGTATTTTTTTGCTAAGTAAAAACAATAACTTAAGAATTAATTTAAGGTTGTTTAAATTATTTATGTTTAATTAAATAATTGAAATTCAAATCTAAAATTAAATTAATTAATCATTATGAATATATTAAATAAGGAAATTAAATATATATTTTTTATAGATTCTATTATAGTAAAATTGCTATGATTATCAAAATTACAATTAAATTAAGAAAATTATTTAATTTCAAAAATTAATTTAATTAATTTCATCCTTGGGATGCTACTTCGAAACGGCTTAAAACCGTGTAACTGCAAATGCTCCAATACTTTTTTAAAATGTATCAACTCGAAATGGTATGATTTGAAAGGACCAGTTTGAATCATGTCATGGGAAAAGAACAGTTTAAAAGAGAATATAAAAGAGAATCAAAGCACCAACATCAGTACAAAAGCACAAAATATTAAGATAAAAGTGAACAGGTTGACCAAATAGCAATAAAAATCTCTATAGTTTGTTATAGATAGAACTAACAGAACACTGTGAGAGACATCCCTCTCTCAAAATTTATGATATAGGCTTCTCTTTCTTCTCTTTGAAGAGTGCCAACAGTGAAACACCCGAGACCTTCACAACTTTAAACCTAACACCAGGAATATCACCCACGACATGACCCTTTCGTCCAAATCCAGCAATCAACACCTCATCCTACATAAGCCAATTATCATCGGAAAAGTATCAGCAACCTAATGCACTTATCATTATTGAACTCGTCAATTCTAATTCGAACTCGAAAACTCGACCTGCTCAACCCAAACAAGATACAACTCATTTTGACAATTAGAAGTTAACATCTTAAACCTGAAACAGCTTGAACTCAAAACGAATCGATACAAAGCAAACTAATCTTGAAATGACCTAAACAAGTAACGATCCAAACTCAATGACTAAAACCCATAAGAGATCCAAGACACAAACCTGCACCCAAATAGACCAAAATCCTAAACATTAAAATCCAAAATGATCAAACCTGAAATTGAACCAAACCCAAATCAATGTTGTCACAGGCACAAGGGGCACTATTTAGGGCTAGAATCCTTATATTGCTGTGCGCTTAATCAAATAGGCCTCGCCTGAAAGAATTTGAGGCACTTTTGTTGCCTAGTGTAAAGGCGAGTGATGTAGGCACCTAGGTGCAAACCTAGACAACACTGACCTAAAATGACTCAAACATGAAAATGACCCAAAACATAATGACTAAATATTTTTAAAACCTGAATTGATCCAATCTAAAATACTCTAACCCAAAACCAACCCAACTTGTCCAATTGATAAACCTACTTAACATGCTTAAAAAGTAGCTCTACTCACATTCTCTTCAATGTAGTTTAAGCAACCATCATTTGGGACGAATGCCGCAATCTTCTTCCCATTCTTGATCAATTGAACTCTAGCACACTTTCTAATAGCAGAGTTCGGCTGCTTAGCTTCAATACCTCTGGATGTTATAAAGCCATTAGTGCAAAAATTGAATTAGTGTTCAATGAAAACAAAAGCACCAAAAAGTAAAAATAAGAATAGGGAATTCTTGCATCTTCTCAAGGACAATGCCTTTGGCATGGGAAGAACCAGCAAATGGCTTATTCCATTCATTTCCAAGGTTGGATTTTTGTATGCCTTATCGGCCCACCGTTGCCTCCTCCTGTGGGTCCTCAACTTGCGTCCAGCTCCCATACCACGTGTCTTCCTGAATAAAATGCCCTTAATTAGACCTATTGCTTTTGAAATGAATCTAAGAACTCGATCAACCCAAAATGCCTGAACCCAAACAAACCCAATACAAGTTGCCCCTAAAAAGTAAACAACCAAAATCTATCCAACCCGAACTCGAATGGACCCAAATGCATAATTACCCAGCCCAGAAAACTTGAAAGACTTAACTTGAACCTAAATTTAATCCAGACCCAGAAATCGTAAAACCCGAATTGACCTGATCCAAAACAACTTGAACGCCCAATTGACAGGTCTACCATCTACCCTTAATCTCATAAATTAGAACTCCTCAAAATATAAAATTCTAAACATCAAACTTTGTAAATCTTACGTAGCTTTTAAAAGTGTTTGATGGAGGACCGAAAGAGTTTGTATCACTTTAGGTGAAAGTAAACATTTTGTAATTTCAAACAAGCATTTGTTCAACTTCCATTCATATGTACTACTCCTAAACCCTTGGAAAATCAAATATATGCAAAATTTTCTGGCTTTTCAGAAGCTCATATCATTATTCATACAGAAAATCATAAACCAAAATCCATATTCCAACTCATTGTTTCAATCTTAAAGCTAAAACGCCTAACTAAAATCAATAGCAGGTGCAATGCACTCAAAGCTATAAAGTCTCTCATCTTTCCCAATCTTTTTTTCAATGTGTAGAATTAATATAAGACTTAAAGAGACCCGATAACCCACATCCGAAAACCGAAACTTCTCATAAAAAATCGTTTAATTAAACAAGCAAGATCAGCTTAAACAGTAAAAAGAAAAAGTAACGTAGGGAAGCTAAGAAAAGACAAAAGCTACGTATTTACCCCATATTGGCTGAGAGGTTGTTCCAACTGCGACGAGGGTTTCTAGAGAGATTGAGGCGAAGACAAAGAAAAATCGGCGACCGCTGAGTTTGAAGTATAAACCCTGAAGCTGATGCTTAAGGCCCTAGCCTTACAAACGATGGGCATATATACATACATTTATGGTGGGCTGTAATTTGGACCCATAATAAAGATTTAAAATAGGTGCTTTCGGTTACCTTACTCGGTCCCAAAACAGGTTGGGATGAAAATATTTTCTACTAATTATTGTAGGGTAAAGTACATTAATATTCACTCAATTTTAATTTTAATAACAAAATAATCACTCAATTTTTAATTCAGTCATTAAACTTTTGAAAACTAATAAATCAATCACCACTAAACATTTTTCGTTACAGATGTAATAGAGTTTTCATTACAGACATAATGGAGCTGTCATTTTTGATCCTTCTCTCCTTCTCCATTCTTATGAAGTCTGCTCCATACAGAACCTTTCATGGCTACTCATTCTTCGAGCTATCGAAGAAGATGAAGAACGGGAGAAATTGGATAAGATAAGGAAGAAAATCATCCCTAAGAAGTCATTTCCAACTATTTATAACCCTTTTTGCACTACTTCCAACCTTATGAAAATCCTGAATCGCTAATTATTATTCTCCACTAAAGAACCAAATGATTCCATCCTAACCGAACCAGAATTGGATCACAGCCATGTCCAATTCAGTTTCTAGCGTTCCAGTTTCTTCTAATATAGGTCGTTAACTTGCGATCTCTTTCAATTTAGTCCCTTAATCATTCTTAATTCCGGGTTAATTCGAAACTGAGTGTTATAGATAACACGTTTAGAGGCGGTCAATAGTTCAACTTGAAAGGCTTGTTAACCATATCCAAAGTTCCAATATGAGCAAAAGCTCCAATATGATCCAAATCTGACAAAGGAGATGTAACACCCAAAACCATCGTCGGTTAAGGTCCCGAGGTCTTTTCGATCATCTATCGTAGATTTTCTTGCAATATTATTTCATTTAATCATATTTTAATAAAAAAACAAAATATGCACGACATAAATCATTAATTAATTATCAACACAACTCATTAAGGGCAAAAATGTCATTTTCATGATTTTTGGAGACTTCTACCGGTACCTGTTGGACAAGTATCTATAGTAGTCAACTCAGTAAGAAATTCAAAAACAGTCCAGATTTCTATCAATACTTTTGATAGTTCTACCTATACAAGTGTAACTTCTATTGAAACAAGTCATACTTCTACCGATACCAAAAACTCCAAAGAGCTAAGAAGTCTTACCCTACAACTTCTACCAATACAAGTACCCAAACTATCGATACTACTGTGAATAGAACTACCGATACTTATCATGGTACTACCAATACAATGCAAGTCAGTAACCAACCTTTCTCCTATCCTCTACTTCTACCGATACATGCAAAAATTCTACCGAAGCAAGTATGCAGAATTCAAATATTCACACAAGTTTTCAAGTTTATCAAAAAAATTTCATTGCAAAAGCATAAGGTACAATAGAATATCCCAAGTATTCATAAGCACACATAACATTACATTCATTTCATTATGCCTACTTTCAACCTTAAGCAAAATACAAAATATGTTCAACATTCAACTAAAGTCTCATCAATGAACCCATTAACCAAAATCAAGTAAAATACAAAATAACATCATCCTAGTACATGCCATATAACCAAGTGATGTAAAAACTACAAACGAGCTTCGCGATGATGTGACTTCTTCGAGATGATTGATCTTTAAGCAGCAAAATAAATCTACAAAACAACAATAATATCACTAGTAAGCTTCATAGCTTAGTAAGTTCGAAGAGTTAAACGTATTACCAAACATATGCATAAAGCAGTTTATAACTTAGTTGAGCCAAGATAAACCTTTACTTCCTCAAGCCATATTTAGTATTTCCATTTCATGTCTGTAACATCTCTGTTACCAGTACTTGATGTTGCTCATACGAGTTGTCGAGGACTCGCAACATATGCGGTACCCTAGCCATTGGTACGGTGTTTGTTCATATAACTATTCTCTAATGATGCTTCTCACACGAGCTGTTGGGAATATGCACTTATGCATAAAATTTAGCCTTTGTAGGGCCTGTAATCCATTCTAGGGTTCATATCTCTTTTCCCGACTCATGATGCTACGCATATGAGCCGTCGAGGACTCGTAACATATGCGGTACTTCAGCAATCGCGTTGGTTTCAATTCACCGGCTTAAAGCCTACTATCTTTGTTGATCTTTCCTTTCAATCTCCTTAATTTCCATGTGTTACCATTTGTTTGCAATATGTATACATAGATACAAGTAAATATAAACGCAAAATTTACATTACGAACTTTTCGGACCGAATTGCAGTGACAAAAAGACTCCAAGGACGATTCTACTAATTTCCCTTTTCTGCGATCCATAGTACGATCATAATCTAATCATAATAAATTATTCAAATTTCTTATTAAATCATGTAAATGAATCATTTAATGCAATTTGATCCTTTTTAGGAAATTTATGAAATTACCCCTAACATTTCACTTTTATTTGATTTAGTCCTCAAACATAAAACATGCAAGATAACTATTTTCTTTTCAATCCTACACCAGTTGAACATCAATGGTATATGTTAACACCCTACAAGCAATTATTTCATACCAAATACATGTAATTTCATCGTTTTAACATTTTAGTCCTTAAACCCTAATTTCATCAAAAATCACTTTACAAAAAGATCCGACCCAAACATCAAACATTCAAATCCAACAAAAGCTTTCAAGAACAAGCATATTCAACAATGGCAAGTTTCATAACATTTGACAGATTCACAAATTGGTCATTAGATTAGCTAGGTTAAGCTAATACGGACTCAAAAACATAAAAATCACTAAAAACGATCAAGGTTTACTCACCTAATCAAGCTTGAAAAGTTAAAAATAGAAAACTCTAGCTCTCCTCTTGTTTTGTCGTGAAGAAGATGAGAATTTAGGTGAAAATACCATTTTTCTTCTTTAATTTCATATTAATACTTAATGATAATTTTGTAAATTTTAAGACTTTCATGATTAACTTAATTAATCACCTATTAAATCTTAATTAATCCTACTTATTATCAATATGTGTCATAATAAACCACCTACTAAAATACTTTAGCCTAATTTGCCCATTTGGTCCTTCTAACTTAACAACTCTACTTTTGAACCTTTTACAGTTTAATCTTTTCTATTTAACTATCTAAACATTAAAATTTCATAACCAAATTTTAATATGATACTAATGACGTTATAAATATTTAAAATAGATAAATTTATGACTGGACTCATCGGAGTTGTGATCTCGAAATCACTATTTCTAACACCACAAAAAGTCGGGATGTTACAATTCTTCCCTCTTATGAAATTTCATCCCGAAATTTCTTAGCAATAAACAGGTTGAGATACTGTGATTTCATTGATGCCTTTGTTTCCCAAGTTGTTCTTCCAACTCGTGACGGCTTCATAAGACCTTTACTAGTGGCACTCTTTTGTTTTGCAGCTCCTTTACCTCACGAGCTAAAAATTCTAATCGGTTCCTCTGAATACGACAAATTCGACTGTATCTCAACCTCACAGAGTGCAATCACATGTAAAGGATTTGATCTATATCGTCTCAAAATCAAAACATGGAATACGTTGTGAATCTTTTCAAGTTCTGGAGGTAAAGCCAGCTTAGAAGCGACTGGACCAACTCTCTCGATGATTTCATATGGCCCGATAAATCGCGGACTCAACTTTCCCTTTCTTCCAAACCGTAACACCTTCTTCCAAGGTGAAACTCTCAGAAAAACTTGATCTCCAACAGCAAACTCAATATCCTTCCTCTCCAGATCAGCATAAGACTTCTATCGATCTGACGCTGCTTTTAATCAATCACGGATTACCTGAACCTTGTATTTAGTCTCGTGTATCAAATCAGTCCTAACTAACTTAGGCTCGCTCAACTCAAACCAATAAAAGGTGTTCTTCATTTTCTACGATATAGTGCCTCGAATAGTGTCATTTTAATACTAGTCTGATAGCTGTTGTTGTTAGCAAACTATACTAATGGTAAATATTTCTCCCAACTACCCTTAAACTCAAGTATACAACACCATAACATATATTCCAGAATCTATATTACCCGCTCAGAATGTCCGTCTGTTTACGGATAGTATGCAGTGTTGAAATTCAACCTAGTTCACAAAGCTTCATGCAGTTTACCCTAAAACCTCGAAGTAAAACATGGATCCCT
Organism: Kokia cookei; assembly: GCA_039519145.1. Taxonomy (NCBI): domain Eukaryota; kingdom Viridiplantae; phylum Streptophyta; class Magnoliopsida; order Malvales; family Malvaceae; genus Kokia; species Kokia cookei. The sequence goes on from CM076910.1 coordinate 12,053,729, forward strand.
GTCGGAGATAATAGATGCTGGCACCCTTGTAGTCGTACAATCTCAGATACATTTAACTCAGTTAACTTCTCGTGTCGATAATCCACCTGGATAAGGATAAAGTGAGCTGACTTCGTTAATCTGTCTACTACAACCCAAAAAGAATCTTTCTTCCTCGGTGTCACCGACAGTCTTGTAACAAAGTCCATAGTAATCCATTCCTACTTCCACTCACGAATGGAAATTGGCTATAGTAATCCAGATGGTACCTAGTGCTCTGCTTTCACTTGCTGGCATACCAAACATCTAGTCACAAACTCAGAAATCTCTCGTTTCATACCTGGTCACCAATACACCTTCTTCAAATCATTATACATCTTCACACTACCTGAATGAATAGAGTATGTATTACTGTGAGCTTCTGTCAAGATGTCCCATCTCAAATTTGAATTATCAGGAACACAAACCCTTTCTCAAAAGTACAACATACCTTCAGTATCAATAGTAAACCCAGTAGTGGCATCATTTTAAATTTGTTATTCTTAGTTACAAGCTTTAAATCATTTTTTGCAACTCTCAAATCTACTGTAGGAATAACGGTCTTACCCTGAGTTCAGCGGTGACAGAACCATCACTCTCTAACGACAAGTGGGCATTCATCGCTCTTAATGCGAACAATGATTACCGGCTCAGGGCATTAGCAACAACATTTGCTTTCCCTAGATGATAATCAATCATAAGGTCATAATCTTTTAATAGCTCTAACCATCGGTGCTGTTGCAAATTTAGCTCCCTCTGCATCATCAAATACTTCAAACTCTTAAGATCAGTGAATACATGATATCTCTCACCATATAGATAGTGACGCCAAATCTTTAATTCAAAGACTATGGCAGCTAACTCCAAATCATGAGTTGAATAATTTTTTTCATGCGACTTTAATTGTCGGGACGCATAAGCTATTACTTTCCGAACTTGCATCAAGATACAACTCAAACCATTAAAAGACGAATCACTGTATATAACGAATTCTTTCCTCGACTCAAATTGCGTCAATACTAGAGCTTTTGTTAATAGTTTCTTTAGCTGATAAAAAATCTGCTAACACTTTTCTGACCAAACAAATTGGGCATTCTTCTATAGTAACTTCGTCATTGGTAAGGCTATGATAGAGAAATCTTTCACGAGCTGACAGTAGTAACCTACTAATCCCAAAAAATTGCATACCTAAGAGACATTCTTCGGTTTAAGAATAGCTGAAACTTTACTTGGATCAATCCGTATTCCTTCCGAAGAAACCACATGACCCAAAACTCTAACCTCTCAAAGCCATAACTCACATTTGCTGAATTTTGCATACAATTATTTTTCTTGCAAAATCTGTAACACCTCTTTCAAATGCTGAGTATGTTTTGACTTTGTCTTGGAATAGATCAGTATGACATCAATAAATACTACTACAAACCTATCCAATTGAGGCTGGAATTCTTTTTTCATTAGATCCATGAATGTTGTTAGAGCGTTGGTCAACCCAAACGGCATAACCAAAAACTCGTAATGTCCATACAAGGTCCTGAATGTTGTTTTTGATACATCACAATCTTTTACTCGCATCTGATAGTAACCTGACCGAAGATCTATCTTTGAAAATATGGTTGTACCTTTAAACTAATCAAACAACTCATCAATACGAGGCAACAGGTACTTATTTTTAATTGTTACCTTATTCAGTTGTTCGTAATCTATGCACATCTTCATTGAGCCATATTTCTTCTTCACAAACAACACAGGTGCACCCCAAGGCAATACACTCAATCGTATAAAAACTTTGTCTAACAATTCTTGAGCCTTTAATTCTTTCAACTCCGTCGGTGTCATTCTGTACGGTGGAATAGATATCAATCTGGTACCAGGTAGCAAATCAATGCCAAACTCCACTTTTTGGATCAGTGGTAAACTCGATAACTCTTTTGGAAACATATTTGTAAACTCGTTGATAACTGGTACTTGTTTCAACTGTGTCCCTAAATCTCGTGTGTCGAGTATATATGCAAAAAATGCTTCACATCCTTTATGAACCATTTTCTGTGCTGAGACAACTGAGATCACTCTAGTTTCATTGTTCAACTTGCCAGACTCAACTTTAATTACTTCACTAGTCGGGCATTTCAAATTAATTCATCTTCGCTTGTAATTTACCACTATATCATGCTCAAATAACCAATCCATACCCAAAATCACATCGAACTCGATGAATGGTAATAGCATTAGGTCAGTAGGAAATTCACAGCCCTGGACTTTCAGTGGACATTTTTATGACACACCAAATTAATAATGACACTATGACCTAATGGGTTTGTGACTTGCATATCAAATTCAATCGACTCAACAGACAAATTTTTTATCAGTTGCTAATGCAGTATAAAGATATGAATGAATTGATCCCAGGTCAATTAAAGCACACACAATATCATTAAAAAGATAAAATATATCGGTCACAACAATAGAAGCGGTGGCCTCTTCTCTAGCTCTGATGGCATATGTCCGTGCAGGTGCTCGAACCTTAGACCTATTTACATTATCCCTATTTTCTTCTCGATTTTCACCTACAATGCTGCTCTATCCTAGCGTCTGCCTTTCTGTGAAGTAATTGGAGGTTTTATACTTCGATCTTCCTTTACCTCAGAATTTATCGAACAATTACACATAAAGTGATCGATACCCTCATATCGGAAGCAGACTCCCTTCATCAATAGGTATTTACCCGAATGGATTCTTTTGCAAAGCTCACATACCGACTTCAGTGCATTATGGATACTAGCCACAATATCAGTAGGCTAATTTTGAAATCTAAAATTTGGTGGCCTTGATCTACTCCTACCCACGAGTTTCATTTTCTCTGAATTTCTTTACTAGTAGCATAGAGAAAGTTTTGGTAGGATTCTTCTTTCCAAACTCACAGAATTTTTTCTCTCTCTGTCTTATGATTGTATATTTCTTCCATTTTCTATACTCTATCTACTAGGACAACAAATGGTTTATTTCAGAACCACCTACCATCATTTTAATCTCATTGTTCAACTCATCTTTAAATCGGACACACATAGCCTTATCTGTCGGTACAATCTCACATACATATTTGTTGAGATGTACAAATTCCTATTCGCATTCTACCACTGTCTCGTTTCCCTATCTTAACTCTAAGAATTCTTTCTTCTTTCTGTCTAGATACCTTTTGTTGACATATTTCTTTTTGAACTCTACCCAAAAGAATTCCTAGCTAATTTCGTTCATAGGAACCACTACTAGGATCGTCGTCTTCCAACTATAAGGCTCGTCTTTCAGTAATGAAACTGCACACCTCAGATAGTCTTCCAAAGGGCAAGCCATTTGGTTCAATACCCTCAAAGTGTTTTCCAACCAATATTTGACCTTGGATGGATCATCCTCTACATTTCCGTGAAATTCTTCTGCCCTATACTTTTTGACCTTATATGTTGGAATATGATGCCTCTGCTCTATCATAAGGGGAGGTGAAGGCATTACTAGAGGTGCTACTGGTCGAGCAGTGGGTTGTGTAACAGGAGGTGGAGGAGGTGGTGCCATCGGTTTGTTCCTCATGAACTCCGACAACCACTATCCCATCAGTCCGAAGAACATATTATTTGCTTCATTTTCTGTTATAGGTAAGATAGGTACACTGTGACTCGAAATCATTAGTTAGGACATTGTTGTTTGCCTCATTAGTCTCGTCTCTTTCAGAATCAAACATCTCTAATTATTTGTAAAAACTATAATTAGATCGGATTCATCTATATCACACTATCACATGTTCATATGGCATGTAATTCTAAATCATTAAACACAGTCAATATAGTCCAAGAAACGGCTAAACCGTAAGCTCTGATACCACCAAATGTAATATCCAAAATCGTTATCGATTAAGGTCTCGAGATCTTTCCGATCATCTATCACAAATTATCTCACAATATTATTTCATTTAATTATATTTTAATAAAGAAATACAATATGCACGACATAAATCAGTAGTTAAATATCAACACAACTCATTAAGGGCCAAAATGTCATTTCCATGATTTTTGGAGACTTCTATCGCTATCTGTTAGACATGTATTAGAACCTCGTTTCTAAAATTTCGGGTCGTAAATATGTTATTAAATATTTACATGGTCTTATTATATTTGAATTGAAGTTAGGTTGGGTAATTTTGATAATTAATTGCTTAATTAAGGAAAAAGGAGTAAATTGTAAAAGAGGTAAAAGTTGATTATTATTGATTAAAAATAGTAAAGGGACCAAAATGGTAATTAAACCATGGACAAAAAGTCCAAGCGGTGGTGACATCATTACCATCCACTAAATGTTAGGTTATTTATTCATTTAGTGCTAATTAATTTAAAGTTAAATTGTAAATAAGTTTGTTTGATTAGGATTTAATATAATTGAAGGATCAATTGTGTAATTGGACCCTCCTTAAATGGCTTAATAATAGAAATGATATGAAATTCTTTAGATTGTAGTAAATTGCAATTTAATTATAATTAATCGAAGATTTACTAATTAATCTATTTCCTTGTATGATTGAAAATGGTGGTTTAGAGGCCACAACTCTAATGTCTTAGACCGTAAATATTAATTATTTAATATTTATGAGGTCATTAGTATTGTATTAAAATTTGGTTATGAAATTTTAATGTTTAGATAGTCAATTAAGTAGAAAGGACTAAATTGTAAATATGGAAAAGATGGATTTATTTGTTAAAAACAAAATTGAAGGATTGAAATTGAAATTAAACCATTTTTAATCCCTAGTGGATGATTCTAGATGCTATCACATGCTATTTTATTAACTTTAAAAAGGGTAAGTTAATAATTTAATAAATAAAGGTTAAAAAAAAAAGAATGAAAAAGAAAAGGTATAATCTTTTTCTTTCATTTGGGGAGATGAAATTCAAAAGTCATGTTTGAAGGCAAGAGAGGTTTGGCCAAGCTTAGGTCATTGATTTGGTGAGTAAATCTCTCCCATTTTTATTAATTTTTATGTTTTTGAGTTCGTTTTAGCTTGATCTAGCTAACCCGAGGGCTAATTTGTAAAATTGTTAAACATTTTGGTTTATTTCATTGGTGAGTTTAGTGTGTTTTTGAAGTTTAATGATAAATTATTAAGCTTGGTTGTTAAATAAGACTATTTTGTAAAGTAATTTTTATGTTAAAGGACTAAAATGTGAAATAGTAAAAGTGCAAGGGCTTAATGTTAAATAATAGTAAATATGGACTGTAGAGAGACCCAAGAGAATTTTTCTGAATCTATCTTTAAGGAAGAATGGCTAATTTGCATGTTTGGGCTTGGGGACTAAATTGAATAAAAGTAAAAAGTTAAGGGCAATTTTGTAAAAATGTCAAAAAAGACTCAATTGCATAAAATAAGTTTATTTTACTGTTGGAATTAGTTAATTGAATGAAATTATTATTTTAGATCAAGAATGGTTGAAAATCGAGGCAAGGAGAAAATTATGGAATAGTTCATGTATTGTATACTACTGTAGTTTAGTCAAGTAAGTTTGTGTAATTAAATTTCTATTTGATAACTCTAATTTTTATTATTATCTTGGTTATTTACTTGTGTGGAACGAGACGGAAGAAAATGAAGAATATTTCGAACTCTGGTTTGTAAGAGCGATATTATGTTTGGCTCGTAAGAGCGATATTCTATCTGGCTCGTAAGAGTGATGTTCTGATTGGCTTGTAAGAGCAATATTCTGTTTGGCTCATAAGAGCAATACTCTGTCTGGCTCGAAATAGAGCGATGTTCTGACTAGCTCGTAAGGGCGATGTTCTAACTAGCTCGTAAGAGCGATATTCTATCTGGCTCGTAAGAGCGATATTTTGTCTGGCTCGTAAGAGCAACGTTCTGATTGGCTCATAAGAGTGATATTTTTTCTGGATCGTAAGAGCGATATTCTGTCTGGCTCGTAAGAGCGATGTTCTAACTGGCTTGTAAGAGTGATATTCTATCTAGGCTCATAAGAGCTAAACTCTGTTTGGGCTCGTATGAGCTAAATTTCTGGAAGACTTGAAGAGATCAACTTGATGCTAATATCACGAGATTACGAAGATATTTTTATTACTCTTCCATAATCGAATATGTTGTTCAGTAAGTTCGTACTATTAACTTTCAATTTGTTAATTGCCATTATATATTTATCTTAAATATATTTTTAATTGCGGACTGGGACTGAAGGCTTAAGGAGTAATCTGTTTCTGGCTTGGGTAGAGTGTTAATCTGTTTCCAGCTTGGAAAGGAGCGTTATTCTATATCTAGGCTCGAATGAGTTATAATTTGCACAAGGCACTACTTATAGTGGTAAATTTATCTAACACTACAAACTTACTAAGCTTTGTAAGCTGACTTGTGAATTTATTGTTGTTTTGTAGATTTCATTTTGCTGTCAGAAGATTGAATCATCACGAAGAATCACATTATCCCAGGAGCATCTTAGATAGTTTTTATATCATCTAGCTTATATGGCATGTACTAGGATGAATGATATTGATGAACTCTTATATGCTTAAACTCTATGAGTTTTGGTTGAAATCGGTAGTTCAGGATAAAGTTGTATGAATAATGCTTAATATAACTTTATTGTTATACAATATTAGTATGGTTAGACATGTGAGGAATTATGATGTTAATGAATGGGTTATGAATTTTGGATGATTTATGTGAGCATAACTTCGGTAGGGAAATGATATAGTTGTCTGAAGTCTTAGAGATTCTTGCATTTATTGATTATTTTGAAAACTACATACCTGTTTCGGTAAAACTCATGCATTGTATAGGTATAAGTGTTTCAAAGTATCGGTAGACCATAGTAATATCGGTAGTCTGGTTACAAGTATCGGTAGAAGTGTAGGTTGTATCAGTAGTGCCCATACTTGTATCGGTAGATCTTTAACTTCTATCGGTAGGAAACTGCAGTTATTTTCCAAAGCTTACTAGCTTGACTTCTACCGATACTTGTTCAACAGGTGCCGGTAGAAGTCCTTCGGATTTTTATAAAATTACGATTTTAACTTAAATTAAATACTAGTAATTCTAAAACTCAAAAATTTCTCACATAAATATATGTGACGATGTAATGTCATGATAAGATATTATAATTTGAGAAAAAGTAAAATTCTTAATTGTACTGATTGTCTATTCAAATCCAGCGACTGGACCAAGCAAATGGGTGTTACAGGTGTGTTCATGTATTTCGATCTTGCACATGATCTGGCACACGATTAAAGACATGGACGTGAGTTTGAGACACACAGCCCTGTGGCCTCTGTTGGAAAAAATATTCCGATTGTGATACTAAGTTCATGTATGATTTAATTTGATCCCTGATTTGGTTGAAATGTTGTAAATGAATGTGTAAGATTAAATGGAGCTAGTTTCTGAGTTGTTAGTTTGTAACTGTATGGATTTGTGGTTGATTTGATATTTAAAAAAAACTCGTAAAGTTATGTAAACCCCTGAGACTCTAAACAGTAATGGTTATAGGTTTTGGGTGTTATAAAATACATGTAATTTCATTTGTTTAACATTGTAGTCTTTAAACCCTAATTTCATCAAAAAGTCACTTTACAAAAAGATTCAACCCAAACATGAAACATACAAATCCATCAAAAGCTTTCAAGAACAAGCATATTCAACAATGGCAAGTTTCATAACATTTGACAGATTCACAAATTGGTCATTAGATTAGCTAGGTTAAGCTAATACGGACTAAAAAATATAGAAATAACTAAAAACAATAAATGTTTACTCAGCTAATCAAGCTTCAAAACTTAACAATGGAAAACCCTAGCTCTCTTCTTGTATTTTCGTGAAGAGGATGAGAATTTAGGTGAAAATACCAATTTTCTTCTTTAATTTCATATTAATACTTAATGACAATTTTGTAAATTTTAAAACTTTCATGATTAACTTAATTAATCACATATTAAATCTTACTTAATCCTACTTATTATTAATATGTGTCATAATAAACCACCCACTAAAATACTTTAGCCTAATTTTCTCATTTGGTCCTTCTAACTTAACAACTCTACTTTTGAACCTTTTACAATTTAATTCTTTCTATTCAATTAACTATCTAAACATTAAATTTTCATAACCAAATTTTAATATGATGCTAACAACGTTATAAATATTAAAAATAGATAAATTTACAATTTGACTCGTTAGAGTTGTGATCCCGAAATCACTGTTTTCGATACCTCTAAAAATCGAGCTGTTACAGGAGACATGACCATGTGCTCCTTTGGCGAAAAATCAATAAGAGACCCTCCCAAAATTCCCTTGCCTTTGTCATTAACCAATCCAATAGCAGTCGCTAATGATGATTGACTTAGGTGTTGCTCAAATAGGGAAAGCAGCTCGATCCAAATTTCACCCAAATCGTAGCGGATTTCACCCTTGAATCCTTCATGGAAGTCCTTGAAACGTGAGTCGAGCTTCGCAACAATTTGAGAACTTCATCTAAAGTTGTGATAACTCATGTTGCAACATCCCTATCTCCTTTTGCAGCCTGGTGGTGGCTCTCTCATTGGCCATGAGGAACGTGCTTGATTTGGCACCTTTGTAACGAAATGAAAAGAAAATAGTAGAAAAAGGAGAAGGAAGGAATTTGAGAGAATTCAAAGAGAGAAGAATGAAAATTGTGACCAAATTCATTAACCACCATTTCCATTCCCTGATTGATGCTAAAATGAAGTGAGTAATGGATTTTGACGCCTTGACAACTATAGTTCAACTGCTCAAATCCGTAATGTTTCATTAAACGACCCTTTTACATCAAAACGGTTCGTTTTGATGTTATAACTAGACTCCTCCAAAACACATCATTTTAACGTTGCATTTTACAACGGTTACTAAAATTGAAAATAACATAAATTCATAGACTTGGTTGTTGCTCGACTGTTGCTATCCTTTTGTTCCATAACACCTACAAAGAGATATAGAGATACATAAGAACCCTGTGCTAAATTGCCAAGATATAGAGGTGAAGTCACACTTGAATAACGTAAATTGACAGATTCAAAAGAGCCAAAAGTCAATTGGGAGTCAAACTAAGCTCACTTGAAGATGAGAATGAAAATGATGAGACTTTACCATTTGAAGGAGATGAAGGTACCACTAAAACAAGGGCACAAGAAGCCTTAATACCATCAGATAAATCAAGAACTAATCAAAGAACAGGAATCCAAGATAATAGAAACAACAATTAATGGTGGTAGTATAAACATATCAAAGCTTTGATCTACAATACCATCAAGATCTACTAGAATGCTATAAACTAAACGTGAGAAGAGTCAAATAACCAAATCCACTCTAAATCCAAAAAAACAAGAATTCACGATTCAAGAAGAAGAAAGACACTCATTAGCTAATAATTCTCGAATGATTTTTATTATTGAATACTAGTTGTAGTAAAAGAAAAAGAAACGCAACTCAATAGTGCAAATATCAAATGCCAAAATACACAAGAACAAATAAATAATGTAGACAATGAACTAAAGATTCAGAAATCAAATGACTATAATTTCTCTTTGCTGCATGTTCTTTCTTTTTTTTTTTTTTAATCCTTGGGATTTCTCCATAGCCATATGGTGTTTGCTTTGCTTCATCTCCTTTTGATTTAGATATTAACTAATTGCTGTCTCCATTCACTGCAGCGACCTCTGTGTTCGTATCAATGCCACTGTCTACTTTTGGAGGACCAGAGTGCCGCCTCGGCCTGGCGGGTGACGGTGGATAAGAAAGCCGTTTCTTGGTGGACGGGATTGGCCCTTTCTCAGGTTTTGTTCCATTTGCTTCAAGTCCCAACGGACTTTGCAACCTGGTCTTAAGCCTTGCAGACTGAGTTGGTACCATATAACTTGGAAGGGATGGAGAGCTTGCTAGGCTCTCATCATCTAGTACCGAGGAGCCTCCAATGGTGTGTCTGCGGTTTCTTTCAGACAGCACACTCACTGTACTTCTCATGTCATCATCTGGAGCAACCACACTGCTCCTAGCGTTCGGTGACTTCAGTTTTCGAGTAGGCGTGGAAACTGGCTTAGGAGTAGAAGGGGATTGCACAGTCGAAGTTCGGCTTGGCTTTTGACTGGCCTTCGGGGATTGCTTATCCAAATTGAGTTGGTAACGAGCATAAGCTTTGCTGATTTCTCCTCCGAAACTGCTGCGTCCACTCTTCACTGATGACTGATCATTGTTCTGTTCTTTTTCTGGCATGCCACGACCCTCCCATGGCTGAGCTGCCATCCAACGTTCCAACCAGCTCCAACCCCAGGAAGGATTGTTCGGATCCATGAATAGCGGATTCATAGATCTTGAAGCATTCTTCCAGGTTTGCTGTCAGACACATAACTTTATTAACTATTCAAATACTTGAATGCCAAAAGGACTACTTCTCTGGTAGTACTCCCACCTTAGAAAATGTCATGTTTAAGCATTAGGATAAGCTACTAACATGGAAAAGGGTTAACACAAGGTCACCTGATGAGTAAACGAATACGCCATGGCCTTTTCTCGTCTCATAGCAGCCTCATGCTTGGTCAATAAGCTTGCCTCAATTTGTTCCTTTGACTGCAGGCTGTCATCCCAGTCTTCCCCCATCTATTCAAACATTCAAAAACATTGGTCAGCGAGAAGGAATCATTCAAAACGCAAAGGGAACTTTCTGATGAGAAACTAAGTGGTTATATACAAATATACAGTCCTTTAGGGAACTCAGGTTGACTGCAATGACAAAATTCAGTCCAAAATCCCACAGTATGCTGTACATAATAGCTAAATCAATACTCTTATTTGTTTGTAACAGAAAGATGATTGTAATTCTAGGGTAGAGGTCTGAAAAAAAAAACAATTTGCAGCAGTCCAACTTCCATATCACATTTACTAACTTTGCCATTAATTCAAGCAAGTGAATCAATATCATACATCAGTCAAAATGGGCGATTTACCTGCAAGTTTACTATCTCTTTTGCATGTTTCTGCAAGAGTTGCCTTTGAAGAGCCTGATTTTCTTCTGTCATCCGGATTCTCCTCAAGCGAATCTGACATTGTACACGAGAAAGGGTTTGCATGCACCGAAGGGTACAGGCTGCTTGCCGTTTAACCATTGGTCCTTTCATCATTGATTTCAGTCTCACCAGTCCTCGTAAAGCATGTAATGCCCTTTTTGCCTGAAAAAGAAGAAACCATAATCAGTGGAACTCAAATCCATTGCATAAATTCCATTCACGGCGAAAACAATCAAGAGAGGTAGTTGGCGTGTGGGTTTCAAACATGAAACTATCACTTAACTTGACCTGAGTCCCATTAACAAAAGTCTCTTCAACAGTGTATAATTTATAAGAACTCACACATTCCCCTTGTATAAATAATCCACAATAAACTCAAGCCATTATCAAGAAAAAGTTTCATAAGGGTGTTTTTGGGATGTATCATTGTATCCTAGTAAGAAGTTGCAACACATACAAGGTAAACTCGGAAAGCGGTTTGAATTTTGATGGCTGCCACTTCCTCATTAGATTTTCCAGCAAACTGAGGACCCGTGTTATATTGACGTCGAACGACATCCGCGACTGCCTCAACTGGAGCAGCCAAAGCCACAGCATCATCATCATCAGCAGCAGCAATGGCAACTTCCACAGGGTAAGTTTGGTCGCTTGGTTCAGCCTCGGCTTCGATTAATTTCACCTCTTGTGGCTGGCGAGGAGGGGACAACTTGAGAGTTTCTAAAGTGGCTGCATCAGAATCATTGGAACCCAAATCCACCTGCTTTCCCAAAACCCGTTCTTTGGATTTCTGAAAAAAAAAAAAACATAGCAATAAAGAAAATTAAAAACACCCATTGAATTCCATAAGAAAAACACTCATTGAGGACTAATAAACACTCATTGGGCTTCTTTCAGACCTGAGTTTTCTTTTCCTTGGATTCTGGGGTGAAGGCTTTCTTTAGAGAAGACAACCATTTCCCTTTCTTCCCCATCTTATCTTATCCTCGATGTAATTCTTTAAATGGAAAAAAGAATAGCCTCTTCTGATTGAATCTGGAATAGGTTAAAAATGGTCAATGGTTTCTCACAGTAGATTAGTAATTTTTTTAGAAATGAGAATTCTCATTCCCCAATCAATATTCAGAGAAGCAAAATGGCAAAAAACTAGTAAATGGTAATAGCAGATCTACAATAAAGCATAAAGGCAAAAATCAAATATTAAACACTGCTAATTAGGAAGGAAAATGAAATTGAAGTTAAAAAGAGAAAAATCCAATGATTTCTCCGTTAGAATCTAAACAAGTTTTTAACTTCAAATAACTAACAAATTGGGAAACAACCCAGATTATGAAAGACAATTAGCAATATCATGCCACAGAGAATTCAAACAAAAAAAGCCAAAAAAAAAAAGAAGCATCTTTAAATTGGGGTCCATGAAAAAAAAAAGAGAGAGAGACACCAAAAGTAGCAAAAACTACCTGAGATTATAATAATGCCCAGATCTCAAAGAACTCGAAGGGTCATCTTTCCTTTGATTTAAATTAAAAAATACAAAAAAAGAAGAAGATAGAAACTTGAAAGGGTCAGAGTTTCTTTAGTTGCATAATGCAGTATAGAGAGAAAGATACAGAGAAATAGATCTTGAGAATAAAGCTTTTGGAGAATATGAAGAAGAAACAGCTGTTTTGGTAGTGTGACCCACTTCTTTGCCAATTGTTTGATTGGTTGGAAAATAAAACCTACTCATCTTTTCTTTTGCCCCCCAACTTTTGGTAACTAAAACAGTTAAAAAGAAAAACCATGTTTTCCTCTGTCGTTTTCAAGTTACAATAATGGCATTTCAGTTCAGTGTATCAGAGAAAACTGAAAACTAAACCCTAAAACTTCCTGGAGCCTTGGACTGTAAATTTTTTCTTTTGTAACCTTACCGAATCAATATAATGTGACCGTAATTATTTATAGGTTAAATTATTAAAATAATCAAATTTATTTTATTTAAATTGTATTTTAATTATTTATGTTTAAAATAATATTTTAATTATTTAAATTATTGTTTTGTTGTGAAATAATATCTGAATTGTTAATTGATATTAGTGGTGTAAGGACAATATGATGTGACCCGTTATTTTATTATATCAGACTAAAATTTTAGATTAAATTATATAATTAATCCTTGCACTTTTATTTTTTTGAATTATTTAATCTTTTCTTTTTATTTATTTTCCTTCTCTTCTTCTTCTCTTTTATCTTTCTCTTTTCTTATATTCTTTATTTCATAACCATAATCTCTTCCCACAAAATAAATCAAGTCCTTGTTTTTTTCACATAATTTTTAAATTGAATTTCACTCAAAATCGGATACCAAATATTCTTAATCAAATCTTAATTTGAATATAATCTGATTTTTGAAACTAAAACTAAATATAACTAACCAATATAAAAAACCATATCCTTAATCAAATCTAAACATAAATTGAATTCTTTATATTGAAAACAAATTTTGTTCATTTTCTAGAATTTGACAGAATCATGTAGATTATTCATTTCCTTTCATTTTATTTTCTGACGAATAAAATTAAGCAAACGATAAATTGATCTAAAATTTCTTGGATATTCCCAAGCAAGCTTGATTGAAAACCGAGCATGGATGAACCGAAGAGAGAAAGGGAGCATGGAATCAAACTGGTTTAGGTAAAGTTGAGGGTAAGTTTCATATGATGATCGTTTTATTCATTGTGAGTATCAAGATCGTTTGAAAAATCCATGAACAACGTAGTTTCGAGAGGGTGATAATGATATAGGTAAGGTAGATAATGTAGTCGTGGGGGGTTGGTTAGGAGGTTGAAGGAATGGGCTCGGGAAACTTTTTTTAGGGTGGACCGCCATAAGTCACGACTGAAGAGGTCTTCGAGTGAGGCGAGCTTGTAGACTAGGTCATTGAGAGATCTTAATTGGTTCATCAAAGTGGCAGTGGATGATGATGGTTTGTAACAGTGGGGTGAGAATGTGCGAGGCATGTTTCATTTTGGTTTCAACTTTCATCTTTTCTTGTTTTAGAAACATAAAAAAGTTATGTTAAAAGAAATGGAAAACATAGAAAAACTACATTAAAATAAATGGAGAAGGGAGGAAAGCAGAGAGAGAAGTAGAAGAGAATGGAAAAACAAAGAAAAAAAGGAAAGTTAAAAGACTATAAAAGAAAAAAAATTAAATTGCTCAAAATAAAAAAAATATAGAGACCAATTATATAATTTAACCTAAAATTTTTGTTTGAAATGATTATTTAACATGTCACATCAACTTACCGTTACACCGTTAACGAAAAATAATGGCTTAGTGACTAAAATGTTACAAATTGATAATGTAAAAAACTAAAATGTAATATTCAAACATAAGTGACTAAAATGTAACCTAAAGCAAAAAAAAATGACCATTTTGGTAGTTTACCCTTATCTATATCTATCATTAAGTTTAATAACACATCAATTCAGTAAATGAAATTTTTTAATAAAACAAATAAGACAATGACTCATTTATGGTGCATGATGTGATAGGTATTTAGTTGATGGTTATACATTGAAGATCTTCTAGTTAAGTAATTTCTTACGAAGCTCTGCTTAAGTTAGAATGATGGTCAAATATTACACGATTATAAGTACGTGTGAATTCTTAAGGAATTAGGTTCATGTACTAATTGGATGGAAATTCATGTTCTTACTAGTTGATCATGATCACCCCATAGTGGCTTGATTCAATGGGTGTAGGAATTATTGTTACAATGGCTTACAAATTTTTTTCAAGGTTTAATGTAAGACACATGCATCATCTTAATGCATATCGTAATATTGCAAAAAATTTCAAACATTTGCTTATACAATGATATTAATAGATGAATATTTTTTTTTAGTTCGAAAATGATATCTACTCCCTTATTAAACATGCTTACTAAAAACAAACTGAACGAGAATAACTATAAGGAGTGCAAAATGGAACCTGATAATTGCGCTGAGTTGTGAGAAACTTAAAACAGTTCTTAATACTAAGTGCCCTCTGGCCACTCAAGCTGAGGCTAGGAAACGCTGGAAAGAGTTTGATGAGAT
This sequence comes from Kokia cookei, assembly GCA_039519145.1. Classification (NCBI taxonomy): domain Eukaryota; kingdom Viridiplantae; phylum Streptophyta; class Magnoliopsida; order Malvales; family Malvaceae; genus Kokia; species Kokia cookei. The sequence goes on from CM076910.1 coordinate 12,068,881, forward strand.
AGCTCGTTGCTATATGCTGGCAAGTGTGACCAACACTTTGTATAAGCAACTGGAGAGCTGTAAGACTGCTAAAGAGATTCTAGATAAGCTAGAAGAAATGTTCGGAGGCCAAGCTACCTTGGCTCGACAGTCTATCATAACTAGCTTGATGAATGCCTAGGAAAAGCTTGACACTCTGCTCAAAGACCATATGATCACTTTTATGGGATATTTTGTCGAGGCTACGGACAATGAGGCTAATTCGAACCATAAAACCCAAATAGAGATAGTGTTCAAAATCTTATCCAAGGATTTTGTTGGTTTTCAAGCCACTTAAAACCTTAGAAATAAGAATTTAATGCTTACACAACTCATGAAGGAACTACATTCCTATGAGTTGATGTTAAACAACGGTCAGTCAATCCAAAGAGTAGAAGCAAATATAGTTGTTGCTTCTTCCTTAAAAGTGAATGGAACTATCGCATATGGAAAGGAAGAAAACTAGGAAGCCTTAAAGACTTATCTAAATTTAAATGCTTTTTCTCCAATAAGAAAGGGCATTTCAAGGTGAATTGTAAAGAGTGGAAGGAATACCTAGCTACCAAAGGCAAAGGTATTGAACTCTTTATGATTGAAGCTTGTTTAGTGAAGGATTTGATAGATTACTAGGTTATTGATTTGGGAGCCACTAATCATGTTTGTGTTTCTCTATAGAGGTTCGAGGAGACGAAAGATCTTAGAGATAAGAGCTTATCGTTGCGAACTGGAAACAGGACAAGTGTAGCAGCTGAAGCAGTGGGAGATGTACATCTTTATTTTAATAATTATAGGAAGATTATTTTAAGAGACGTTTTCTATGTGCCAAGTTTCAAAAGAAACTTAATTTCTGTTGCATATTTATATAAAGATGGTTTGATCGCGACTTTTAATAATGGAATTGTAATATTTAGAAATCATAATCTTATTTATAATTGATGGATGTCAAATAATCTCTAATTTATCAAACCAAATATGTACACATTGCTTGAGACTGAAATATCAATAAAAGACTTAAAACTTCTCACTCTAATGAGGTGTACCTTTGGTATTTGAAACTTAGTCATATTAATTGAGAAAGAATCACTAGACATGCAAAATACAACACCTTAAGTTCACTTAAAGAAGTTGATTTTCCACAATGTGAATCTTTCTTGGAAGGTAAGATGACTAAGCAATCTTTTAATACAAAAGGAACGTGGATCAAAAAACCCCTAGAACTTGTGCATACTGATGTATGTGACCCCATGAGAATTAGTGAAAATGGTTGTTACAAGTATTATGTATCCTTTATTGATGACTATTTTAGATATGGGTATGTATACCTAATGTACTGCAAGAGTGAAACCTTTGATAAATTCAAAGAGTTTCATGTGGAAGTGAGAAACAACTAAGTTTACCCATAAAGGCACTTCGGTCTAATCGAGGTAAGGGATATTTATCTAATCGGTTCTTTGGGCACCTCATAGAGAATGAGATTTTATCCTGTTAACCTTGTCAGGCATTGGAACGATGAAAATATATAGACTTTTCCATACCCTTTTTGACCTAATTTCATGCAAATTCTGAGAAATTAATGTAAAAAAATATAATTTATTTATAAAATAATTAATTTGTGCTAAAATTTCCAACATATTGATTTTTAATTATTTTTGTAAATATTAAGCATGAATTTGATGATTTTCAATAGTTTTGCACAATTGGTGAAAGTTGACTCGGCGGACACTACTAATAACTTAAACCGTCGATGGAATTTTTACATCGAGTTAATGAAGAGCTAACAAGAATAGTTTTCAAGTCAAGGATCGGTCCAATATGAATTTAAATTATTCTTTATAATTATATTTTTAATTCAATTAATTTAGATTAAAAATAAATTATAAAGGCTGATCTGAAGTGACTCGATGTACGTGCAATCGAGGGTTGAACCACCTCTAATTGGGCTAGCTATGTGCCGTCCAAGTGCTGGCCATATTCAGCTGATATGTTGACCATTTCAACCTTGTAAAACAGCCCTCAAACTTTCCCAAAATCCCATTCAAACCCTTCCTCTTTTCATGATTTCAAATTCTCACCCTTAGCTCATTTTAAGCAAACTTTGAACAAGTCAAAGCTTGATGAGGGGTGGCCAGCCATGGGGGAGTGTATGGCTGATATTTATTTGCTAAATATAGTCACCACACTTCACCTATAGAAGTACCCTCACACCTCTCATCTCTCATTTTAACACACCAAAAACAATCCATTCTATATTCTTTCTCTCTAGTATTCTCTCTAGCTTTTCCATTCCATTTTCCCTCATTCCCTTGCCTATTTCCCCTCTTGAGAAAGAGTGGTTCTTCAGCCCTTCCATAGCCTTTGTTGAGTGTTCATCAGAGACCTCTATCTGAAAAGAATCGAGCAAGAACGACGAAGAATGTGACATCTGTTCTTAAAAATCGACTGATTTAATCCTAGTCGTTTTCTTTATTTTTTAGTTTCTTGTTTGTTATTATGATGAATGCTATTATGAATGCTATTAATTATTTAATTGAAATGGCTTAAATTCTTTGAGTGTTGGGTTGATTGTGCTTAATTGCTTGTTTATATTTAATCCATGTTTATATTGTTATAAGCCATGAATATTCTGTTTAATTAAATATTATCATGCCTAAGTTATTATTGCATTAACCTTGTGATATAACTATTGAATTAATCATTTATGTACATTGAAATTGTGATTAATGGACACACTATTTAATTTGTGCATGTCTAATCTTCTAAGGGAGCTGAAGGTTAGAATTGTGATTGTATTAAATAATACATAGCCTTGCATAAGTTACAGGATTTTTGTGATTAAATTGTTTCAACATAGAGATATGATTGTTACTTCACTTGATCCTTTACATGCTTATGATTGTTAATTAGTCGGTTGAATTGGCATAGAGATATGTTTAAGAGATTCTTTAGCTTTCATATAGTATGTTTGTGCAATAACACATTTGCTTATTAGAATGATTTAGTTAAGAGATGAATGAATTTAGTAAGTGATGTTGTTCATAAGTTAGTAGAGTATCGGGTCGCCACGAATATTATTTCATAACAAGCATGAACATGAGTTAGATTTAATTAAGTAATTAAAGCAATTAATCTGACACATATATGTCATATTGATTAAAACCCTTAAAAATCGTGCATAGGAATATAATATAGTTTAGCTTAACTTAGTTTAATTTAATTTAGAATATTTAGGTTAATATCCCTCACAAATATTATCTTGTTTATTTAATTTGGTGATTAACTATTTCATAAATACTTTTCATAGCACAATCCCTGTGGGTATGATACTCAACATTTACTTGTCACTTTATTACTTGAATACGATTGTGTATACTTGCACATTTTCATTGTTCCAAGCACTTCACAATAGAATGGCATTGCAAAGAGAAGAAATCGAATGTTGTTAAACATGGTACGTTCGATGTTAAGTTAGTCGAAGTTGTCAATCTCTTTTTTAGGATATGTTATACAAATGGCTTGTTATATTTTGAATGATGTGCCAACTAAAGTAGCATAAAAACCCTCATACAAATTGTGGCATGGTAGGAAGTCAAATCTTAATCAATTTAGGATTTGGGGATGCTTGCCTCACGTATTGGACAAAGATGCAAGGAAGTTGGACTTACAGACAGAATTTTGCATGTTTGTAGGATATCCAAAGGGAACAAATTTGATTTGTTTTATAACCTTGAAAGAGCAAATTGTTATAGTGTCAAATATGCTACTTTCCTTGAAGAAAGTTACATGAATGACTTTAAACCTTAGAGTAACGAGGTACTCGAGGAAATTTCAAGAAATAAACAAAACCCTACTAAAATGGTTCCAAAACCAACTCCTAACAGTAGACCTACAAACAGTTAGTAGCATAAGGTGCTTCATCGCTGTAGGAGGGTCTCTCATAGGCTTGAGTTCTTCCAATCTGGCGAAAGTATTTTAACACTGAGTCTGTCGAAAAAGAAGATGATGACCCACTCACATGTGACGAAGTGATGCAAAATTTTAATTCCAAGCTCTAGGGAATAGCTATGAAAGTTGAGATAGACTCTATGTATTCCAACTCAGTGTGGGAACTTGTAGACTTGCTAGAAGGGATAAAACCTGATTTACCGATTTCATACCTAGCAGATTGAACATATTTCCACATTTGATGAGCTTGAAATTGAGTAATTTCCTTTATATTTTATGCATTTTTAGTCTAGTTTTGTTTTCTAATAAAATGTGATAGGAAGGTTGTATTGTTGCTTTTAAAGGCCAAACGAGGCCTAAAGGTTAGCTAACATACTTTGTGATTGCACAAGAGATTAGTAGCAACAAGCCAGAGTAACACTGACCACTTTATCATGACATAGACAATTTTATGTCCAACAAAGGGATCAGTAGCGAGGAATTCCAAGACTGCCTGCTATGTCACAACATAGGTCCTGGTGTGTCGCGACATTGGCCTTAGACTCCAACTCAGCATCCTGCGAGGGGTGCTTTTGTCTTCACAATGCAACTTAAACACGAAGGACGGTAGCACTTATGGTTGAGGAAAAACGATAATGTAAAGCTATAAATAGGACCTTTAGCATTAGGGTTGACACATAATTACTCAGACTTTAGTTTTCAGTTTTCAGTTTATTTGTATTTTCAGTTTTCGAGTCGAGATTATAGAAAATTGCATAAAACGATTAAGGAATTTTCCCAATAGATCGCTTAATACAATTTCAGTTTATTTTTCATTCAATTATTGATTTACATGTTTTCATATATTGTGGTATTAATGAATAAATAAACCATGAGGAACTAATTCTATTTGGGGAATTAGGGAGTGAAAGTATGAATAATTCATTGTAGTTTTACAGGGATTTTACTGTTCGAATCAGCTGTCTGGGAAAGGAAGAACATCAAACAAACACTAGACTTAACAACCCTAGAAAGTCATCTAGGTGGGAATAAACCTAAAATTGGTATTGATTATCTGTGAACATCTTTACTCCAAATCCGTTTAGATTGTGACATCTAGTGATAAGTGATCTCTATCGACTTGCTATGCCAGTGGAAGATCGAGAGATCCAATTGGGGCAGTGACTAGTTGATTGGAGAAAAATCCCCAAAACCTAACAATCGAGAAATTCATATGGAAACGACATAATATCCCCAAGCCGTTTATAAGATTTCTACAACTCAAGCCCTTTCTCTTATTTACTTTATTTTATTTTTTATCTTTTTATTTTTATGCTTGCAAACAACTCTCTTATTTTCCCTCGTACTATAAACCCTAAAATTAGTACTAATTAATTTTATTCTTTGCAGGGATTCTATTTACTATCGCTTTAAGCCTCCTTTGGGTACAATCCTCGAAATACTTCCAAGTGTTCCGTTGTAGACACACTATTTACAATCTGACTTGTATACTTGCGAAAAGCTGAAATCTACACCGAATTGGAGTATGTTCGAGGGCAGTTAAGTTGTTGGCGCCATTGTTAGGGAGGCAACGTTTTAGTAAATTTTATTCTTGCATTGTACTAAAATATTTTGGGGGAAATTTTAGGTTATAGATACGAGTTAACTATATTAATAATTTTTCTTTTTTCAAATTTACTAATTTTATTTTAATTTCTATCATATCTAAACCCATGGATGCTAATTATTTATATTGTTCAGATCTCATGTATGATGATGATTATGATGCTAAAATCTACGAAGACGGATATTATGAAGATTGGGAGACTCAGGAAAATCAGAAGTTATTAATGTTAGAATTAAGTCAACTTCATGAAAAAACCCAAATCCCCGATCCATATGGTGGTCAGTCTTTTAGGGAAATTTGCTTTGAAACTGAACAGATAGAACGAGAACAGAAGCGATGGTTAGAAGAGGAACTGGCAAGAGAATGTTGTAAGTCAGACGAATGAACCATTGAGCAAAACGAGATCTTGCCTCTAGAAGTGGAAATGGATAATCACGTAGAAGTTAAGATTGAGTTCCAATCTAGTAACGAATCAGTACACCTAAAGGAAGAAGACGGTTCCAATACTCCAGATCTAGAACTTCAACTAAAGATTATTACAACACCGTCAACAGAAGAAATATTAGTTAAAAAATCATTAATCAAAATTTCTATTTTCAATGGAAATTAGCTATTATGTATAATACTTTCCTGGTGCAGCAAATCCTTAAAGAAATTACTAATGTGAAAAATTTTCAATTTTTATAGAAAACAGGAAACATTTATAAGCTAGAGTCCCAACCATCAACTATCATAATAATTATATCTGGAGAACAAGAAAGTGTGCATTCGTGGGAAAGACAATTACTGCAAGGGTACCATAAGCCACAGGAACCAGAACATAGTGATGGAAATTACAAGGGAAGATAAATAACTGCTGTAACATCAAAACATGGATTGACAGTAAATTCATCGTTTTTTTCTCAATGATTTAATCGAGCAACGATTATGCCACCACACAAAGGTTTATGAGTTCTTCAAGGGCATCACTAATAAAAGGAAGGTATGGTGGTATAAGTTTACAGATTTCGTCAGTCAATATGATTGGTGATCGGCCTGTAATGTCACAACGATTGTGCAAGAGACACACGTCGATGCAAGTATAGTTGATAAATTGATTCTATCAGATATCGATCCCATGAGGAATGGGTTTTTGATGTTTAAATGTCGAAGCAATTAAAGCTAAGATCAGGAAAAATGCTAGTAATGATGTCAGTGTAATTAAATCATATCTGCACACTATGACAGCTAAAATTGTCAATGTAATTATAAAAGTTAATTGTCAAAGCAATTGAAAGTAAATCAAATTATTGTTGAAGTATTGAGAATTTAAATGCATGAAAGTAAAATATGATCAAGTGCAAAGAATTGGAGTAGATCATTGATTTTACTAAGTGGCAATGCTAGATGCATCGACAAGGTGTTGTATAGACAAATTGTTGCAGCAATAAGGCTCCAATGAAATCTTACCAATTACAGCTCTCTGTTTAATCGAGACTTAAGTGCCCATAATTACCATACCTCCCAGTGCTGGCAATGTTGTGCACTTAAGAACAAGTGACCAGAATCCCTTCTAGTCCCAAGCAACTCTCGCTGTCTTGCTTGTTAACCTAACCTGTCACCGCATCTCTGGATGTCGGTAGACTGCAATTCCACTGCCGTGTTTAATGCAGTTAAGTCCAAGAATAAACAAATGAGAAGAATCAAATAAGAATCAAAGTAATCTAACACTGAAAGATATTCCCATATTCATTCAATTGTCAATAATAATTCATCAACAAAAAGAGAGGGTTCAACAAATATATCGAAGCTTACTATTCCTAGACTACTAGGACTATTTTTTAACCGCTCCTCTTGCATTGCTCGAGCACTTCTCGTCAGAAGTAGTTTCTCCTTCGCTCAATCAGCTCACCGTTCTCCAGCATAAATCTCCAAAAACACACAGAATTAATTCCTTCACCTCTTGATATCTTTCTCCATCTTTTCTCATCTATTTATAAGCTTCAAGAATTGTAGATCTCATCTCCTCTCAGATCTAACTTCTTGTGCAGCTGTCAAAGTTTGTTGAAATCTAGTTGTGCACTCACGCAGATCTGGTGTGATATTCATTAATCTGTAAATTGTCGTCGTATTTTTGGGCGCGATCTACAATCTTTAATTGCGGCAACATCATGTGAAATTCCTGCGCTGGTGCTTCCAGATGTGCTTGTAACGTGAATTCACCCATACAAAGTAGAGGTTTCTATGTGATGACATCTTTGGCCGCAATTCCAAGTTAACATGAGGCTGCATTCTTTAAATTCGTTTTAGCATCGATCTTCTAAGATTGATCCCTGCGCTGATAATTTTTGCACACAATACATAGGCTGCATGTAGCGACATTAGTGCACAAAAGAGATAAAATAACAAGAATTTAAGCCAAACAACAATGAGTTAGAAAATATAAATACTAAGTATGAAATGCCTATTATACATTCTAAATATAATACAAAAGAGACAATTAATACACAAATTTAGGGAGAAAATAGGTGTCATTTGTAATGCTATCATACCCTCAAACTTGAGTGTTTACTTGTCCTCAAGTAAGTAAAAGTAAACGAAATTCAAACAAAACATGTCACCGCAATCATTATTCTAACAACTTAAAATCTCTAGAATCCTAATATATAAATTGTATTCACATGATAGATTATTGCGCCGACAATTTATAGACATGAATAATTAGACTTGCACTTTCACTAATGTTAGTATCATACTTTGATTCTTAACTTTTCTCAACCAATACATCAAATTATTTCTTTTTTCATTCTTTTCTCCTTTTCTTTTCTTTCTTTTTCTTACTTTTTTTTTATAGGTGACTGAGAGATGTCATTGAATTACTCTACCTTTGTTCCTGGGAAGTAACGATGGGGTGTAACAAACCCCCTAGGAGGTACGTAATTACACCGACACATACTATTGCAGTAATAGCCTTTGCCTAGAAGATTTTTCTAACACATGCAGTGGAGCGTTCTCCCTTGACAAGTCACAATGCACTCACATTAGAGTGTCTTTTATTAGTACAATGTTGCTGCAATTGGCAAGTCAGTTTAAAACTCAAAACTACTACTATCCATTCATTACTAGTACAAATCTCATCATTTATTCAAAAATAGAAGAGCTCAATATTCATTCATATTCACCCAATTCACATATCAACATCCCAAACAATTCAAGAATTACACATAAAATAAAATTTGTGGTCACATTTTTGTTGAAATTTAGAATACTTTCATTCAACTAGAGAAATAAGTAAATTTTCAAAAATGTGGGTGCAATCACATTTCCATTTCACACAAAATCCCCCAAAACTAAGTGTCTGCATTGTCCTCAATGCACTGACAATATTATATAGATAAGGATGGAAATGCAACTACAATGCAGGTAAACTAACATGAAAAATGCAGTGACAAATAATAATGCAATAATAATGAAATGCATGCAACTACTTACTGAAAAGTAAACTAACTCATTTATTCAGCAGCCGATGCAGTGGCTGCTTTAGTTTTCTTCTTCTTTTTCTTTGGGTGCTCGCCTTCCTCTTTGCGTCTCTTTTTCTTGTCCTTGCGCTTCCTCTTTTTGTCCTTCGAATCAAGTGGAGCAGCGGATTGCTCCTCTTCAGCCGATTGAGTGGCGACCTCATCAACATTTGATGGGTGGACCTCAGCAAGTGGTGCCACATAAGGCACGATAGCTAGAGGATTTGGTTCCTCAATGCTGCTAGTAACTGCCTCAACCTGGCTCGATTTAGGTGGAGCCATATCTTCACTAGATGTCTCTACACCGGTGGGTGTTTCGACAATATCCTCCGCGATATTTGTCAGGGCATCGTCCTTTTTCTTTACCTCCTTTTCTTCAAGAGTCTCCTTCTTAAGTTCGTCTTCCTCTCCTTCCTTCTTGCTCTGCTTCTTCTTCCCTAGGCTTTTCCTGCTCAATGATGGCTTTGTCGATGCCTTCCTTTGGGTAGACACTTATAGATACAATCGGGGTATACACCTCTTCAACCATAGCCACCCGCTCTACCATATTAGCCATAAGGCTATTCGAGAAGTCTTTTTCGAACAAGCTGGCTATAGTTTTGTAGCAATCCTCGATAGCATTAGAATGCCCCTCGTGCTCCTCATCATCTGAAATGTGGATTCTCGTTGGAAAGGGGACATGTTATGGCTTACCTTCAGGAGTAGGCTGGTCGGAGGGTGAAGGCATTGGTCGAAAGATAGATGGGAAGATAGGGAAATTTGGCAGCGGACTGGGGCTCATGCTCAATGCAACGATAATAACATTGTTCCACGCTTTTATGTACACATAAAATATGTTCTGCCTATAGTCCATGTCTTCCAACATGCTGACAATATGGGTATTGCGCATGTCGATGCGATCAATGTTTACTTCCATAGCAGCTAACCTTTTCCCCAACTGAGGATTTGTGGGTGCATCTGCTTAATTTTCCTTCTTCTTGCCTTTCCTTTTCTCCTGCTTCTTTGGTGTTTCTTTCACTAGAGGAATCTGTTAGCCTCTCATCATTCTCTCTACTGAGATATCATTAACAGGGCTTTTATTCTCTAGCACTTCCTCACCATCTCTGGGTATAATACCCCTTTGTTTACATAACAGCATGATTAAGGAAGGGAAGGGTAATGTACCTGTCTGCTTAGTAGCAACTTCAGCAATCTGGTCATGGAGGATTATGCCGACATCTATGTGACGGCCCTTTATGATGGAGTGCAGGATGCACATGCGATCTAATGTCATCGTAGTGCTATGTGTAGAAGGCAATAGACGAATGTTCACAAAATGAAACCATACTTTGCTTTGGGTTGTCAGATAACGTTGGTGCATGGTATAGTTGTGTGGACCTTTACCCGTCCTAACAGTACCTTCAACACAAAGGTTTCTCATCACCTAGTCAACTTTGTCATTAGTCAGTGGGTGTCCTCTTTCTCAGCAATCTGAAGTAGAGTGTTGATGTGGGTAGCACTCAATGGTACTAAGCCCGATGAACTCCTGTTCAAAGTCTACAAGATTGGCATAAAATTCCCTTACCATGGTAAGGGAATATCCGACTGGGTGCTTAGAAGAATTCCCAACCTAGACGATTGATTGTTCTTGCGATTTGTTTCCCCAATGTCTAGTGTGAGGACAATTGTATACCCTTCTTTGGGTGGCAATTTCGTTTAAGCATAACGTCATGGTAGTGGTCCTTCACCACTTTGGACAAAAATAGGATCGGTTCGTTTTGTGAAGGTTGGTCTGTGGTCTGAGCCACAGTGGCTGAAGATTCAGCAGGGGCTTTGGAAGGAGTTTTCGCACCTCTTGCTCTCACCATAATAGCTTAGTAGAAAGATAAAAAAAACTTGCAGAGAAAAGAATAAACTTGTGAGAGTAAGTGTAAAAACAACAAAGAAGATGAGTTGAAGTAGCAATGGCAATTGTGAGTAGGAGAAAGAAGTCGACAGAGAAGGGTTTTATAACCTATCAGAGGCAAAAGACGTAATTTTTGCAGTTTGTCTTGAGAAAATGTTACGTCTGTAGCCAATAAATGTCAGGCTACTGATCGTACCTTTTGGTTGATCAAATGGCTGGGAAAAGATAAAAATCAATCGGCATGATTCTTGCTGAAAAAGCTTTGCTGAGTCATCACAGAATGCGTCGACAAGTTGTGGTTTGCGATGCATCGACAAAAAGATGACTTTTATTGCATAGAAATTAAAAGGAAACAAATAAAAGTGAAAAGATGGTCTCATTTGGTTCTTTGACATCTAGGCTCACATAGTGCTTCAATCGTTGGCCATTCAACTTGAACTAGTGTCCAGCCTTTAGATTTTCAATTGTTATCGCACCATTCTGGAATGCTTCGACAACCGTAAAGGGGCCTGACCATCTTGAACGCAATTTACCTGGATGCAGTTTTAAACGTGAATTAAACAAAAGTACTAATTGACCAGGATTAAATTATCGATGCAAGATGATATTGTTGTGCCACCTCTTAGTATTTTCTTTGTATATTACATAATTCTCATAGGCATTGTGACAAATTTCTTCTAGTTCAGCAATGTCCAACAACCTCTTCCTTCCTATAGCGTCGTAGTCCATATTCACCTACTTGATCGCCCACATGGCCTTACACTCAAGCTCAACTAACAGGTGACATGACTTACCAAACATGAGTTGATATAGTGACATCCCCAACGGGGTTTTATAAGCGGTACGAAGCACCCACAATGCATCATGTAGTCGTGAAGACCAATCCCTCCTAGATGGATTAACCACCTTCTCAAGGATACTTTTAATTTGCAGATTGGAAACCTCCACTTGGCCATTTGTTTGTGGATGGTATGTTGTGGCCATACGATGCTTTATACCATATCTTTTCAAGGCTGCTGCCACTTGATTATTGTGAAAATGAGTACCTTGATCACTTATTAATGCCCTAGGTGTTCCAAATCTCGTAAGGATGTACATGTGGAAGAACTTCAACACCGTTCGAGCATCATCTTTTGGCACCGCAATTGCCTTGATCCACTTCGAGACATAGTCAACAGCCACTAGAATGTACACAATCTCAAAAGAGTTTGGAAATGGCCCCATGAAGTCTATACCCCAAACATTGAATAACTTTACCTTCATAATAGATTGTTGGAGCATCTCGTTACATCGAGATATAGAACTCATGCGTTGACATCTGTCACATTATTGTGCAAAGTTGTGGGCATCTCGAAACAATGTAGGCCAATAGAATCCTGATTGGAGGACCTTTGCAGCAGTCCTCACACCACCAAAATGGCCTCCGTAGGGAGCATCATGGCAATGTCTCAAGATAGAAGTCATTTCTTCTTCAAGAATGTAACGACAGATAATGTTGTCGGCACAGACCTTGAATAGGTATCGCTCGTTCCAATGGTACTTTGCAACGTCGCATAGAAATCTGACTTTCTTGTAACCCACGACACTCAAAGGTAGCTTCCCACAAACAAGATAGTTGACAACATCAGCTTACCTGGGTGATGTGTCGACAAAGAATAACTGTTCATCCAGAAATGCATCGACAATTTGGAATTCCTTCCCATCCTCACTTCCAACTTCCAGGCGAGATAAGTGGTCAGCTACTTGATTCTCGGATTCTTTTCTATCTTTAATTTCCACATCAAATTCTTGTAGCAGTAGGATCCATCTGATCAACCTCAATTTGGCGTCCTTCTTTGCAAAAAGGTATCGCAATGCAGAATGATCTATGTACAATGTAATTTTTACGCCGACAAGGTATGAACGAAACTTGTCGATTGCAAAAACTATTGCTAGCAATTCCTTCTCAGTAGTTGTATAGTTTACATATGCATCAGTTAAAGTTTTGCTAGCATAATAAATGGAGTGAAATACCTTCTCTTTGTGTTGTCCCAACACAACTCCTACAACAAAATCACTTGCGTCACATATTAAATCAAACGGTTGCGTCCAATCCAGTACGACAGCAATCAAAGCTTATACAAGCTGCTTCTTTATTATGATGAATGCGTCCAGACATGTATCATCAAACACAAACTTTTTATTTTGCTTGAATAGTGAGCTTAATGGTTTAGAAATCTTGGAAAAATCACAGATAAATCTCATGTAAAAACCAGTGTGTCTAAGAAAACTTCTTATTCTCTTGACATTCTTTGGTGGTGGCAATTTCTCGATGATTTCAACATTTGCTTTGTCTACCTTAATGCCCTGACATGATATGCGATGACCAAGGATAATGCCTTCAGTTGCCATGAAATGACATTTGTCCCAATTTAGAACTAGATTTGTGTTCTCGCATGTCTTTAGAACTTTCGCCAAATTGTCAGCGTATTGATCGAACGTCTGCCCATAAACAGAGAAATCATCCATGAACACCTCTAAAGAATCTTCAATCATGTCCTAGAAGATAGCCATCAAGCACTTCTGGAATGTGGCTGGTGCATTGAACAATCCAAATGACATACGTCAAAAGATAAAGGTTCCAAATTGAAATGTGAACGTGGTCTTTGCTTGATCTTCCGACGCAATGGCAATTTGATTGTATCCAGAGTAGCCATCTAGGAAGATATAATAGGCTTTATCAGCTAGCCTATCTAGCATCTGGTCAATAAATGGTAATGGGAAGTGGTCCTTCTTTATGGTCGCATTGAGTCGTCGATAATCCATGCACACTCGTCACCCTGTAGCAATACAAATAGGGATTAACTCGTTCTTGTCATTACTCACAACTGTGAAGCCACTCTTATTGAGCACACATTGGACAGGGATCACCCAATTGCTATAAAAAATGGGGTAGATAATGCCCGCGTCTAGCCACTTGATAATTTCCTTCTTCACTACTTTCTTTTTCTCATTAAGCCTTCGCTACTGTTCAATGGACTGCTTCCCTTCATCTTCCAGCTTGATCTTGTGCATGCAAAAAGAGGGACTGATGCCTCTGATATATGCAATGCTCTAGGCAATGGCTCTTTTATGCTCCTTTAAAATTGTAACAAGCTTTTTTTCTTGCGTTGCGTCGAGGGTTGCGCTGCAATTACAAGTAACGTGTCATTGTCATCGAGAAAGACATACTTCAGATGCGTTGGCAATGACTTCAACTCCATGGTAGGAGCTTGTTCAATCGACGGTTTAAACACAGGGACCGTCCTATTAGACAAATAAAAAGATTCCAATTTCTAATTTTGTTTCAGCTCACAACTATTAACCTCGACTTTGTGGTCACATTTAGTTAGGATTTTATCAATGAATGTCACTGCATTTTCATTTTGAACTGCTGAATTTTGTTCGTTGAATTCTTCTATAATTATCTCATCCAACACGTCAATGTGGTGATATTGCTCTTTACTTCTCGACGGAGATGCTTCGAACACACTAAAGGTCACATGCTCGTCATTAAGATGCATAATGAGTTTGCCCATGAAAACGTCAATAAGAGTGTGTCCCGTTGCCAAGAATGGTTGCCCCAGGATGATGAACACTTTCTTATTTACTTCACAGTAAAGGATTATAAAATCAACAGGGAACAAAAGCTTATCAACTCGAAAAAGGACATCTTTGATTTGACCTTTAGATTGTGATAGAGATCTATCTGCAAGCTGTAATGTTACCGCAATGAGCTTCATTGAACCTATTCCTAACTTCCTGAATGTGGACAAAGGCATGAGATTAATACTGGCTCCCAAATCACATAAAGCTTTACCTAGATAATGATTTCCAATAGAGCATGGGATTGTGAAGCTGCCAGGATTGTGAAGCTGCCAGGATCTTTCGTCTTTGGTGGCAACTTATTTGTTAGCACAGCATTGCACCCCTTTGTGAGCGTAATCGTCTCGATTTCAGACAACTTGTTCTTCTTAGATAATAACTCATTCATATATTTCCTATACCTAGGGATCTGCACAAGAGCATCTACAAGAGGTATGTTAATATGTAATTGCTTCAAAGTAGAAATAAACATTTGATAGTCCTTATCATGGTCTTTCTCTTTAAATCTTTGCGGAAATGGAAAAGGTATACTATCATTGGGTTATTAAGGAATAACTGGTTGCATCGACCCGGGTAGTTGCTTCGATATTTTTGTTGGGTGAATTGTAGGCATAGAAGTCACTACAATTGGCTTTTCCTTATTTATTTCTGCTTGGTTCTTTTCAACTGCAAGTTCTCCTTGTTGCTTGGGTTTAGATGCATCGACATGTTCTTGGTTGGAATGTCTGCTTGGTTCGGTAGTTTGCTTCCAGCTCCGTAGCGTGATATCCTCGCAATGTTCCTTTCCCTTCTATGTCTGATTCTCCGTATCACTAGGCAGAGTACTTGGTGACAATGAACTTAAGTTAGAAGCCAGTTGTCCTAGCTATGCTTCCAACACACGAATAGAAGAGGAATTTCCTTGAACGATCGCTTCAGTTAGAGTAATATGTTCTCGTATCAGCGCTTCAAGAGCAGCCATAGGATTTGATCTTGATTGAGAAAACTACTGTTATTGTTGCTGATGTTGTCCTTGGATATATGGCAACGCAGTCTGTTGTGGCTACATCCTAGCTTGTGGTTGCATCTGGCTATGTACCTATATTTGATCAGAATTTGAACGTACCTGAGAATTATGTTTATCGTTTTGCTACTGATTGTTATTGTAACTCCTTTATCTATAACTCTCTTGCTGTAAGGAATTTCCATATCTATATGTAGATGCATTCTGATTCCCCCAAGGTTATGGATTTCGATTATTGTATGAGTTACCATAAGAATTTCCTTTGATGTTGTTAACATAAAATGCGTTTTCAACATGTTGTGGGTAGTCTTCAAAGAGGATACCTATGCACTTAAGGCTGAAATTGAACCTAATTCAAGAACACCAAGATTAGTTTTTACCTAAGCAGAATGAGAGATAGGATATTGATAATCATTCTATGCAATTCTCTCTAGAATTCGTATAACTTTGGTGTAGGTGCAATCCAACAAGGGACCATTTGCAGATGCGTCGACAAGATTTCTTGTCTGGGCATTCAATCCATTATAAAAGATCTCAATATGAGTCTCTTGCTAAATTCCATGAATAGTGAACCGTCTAAGTAGAGTCTTATAACACTCCCATGTTGTGTGTAAGTTTCATCATCGAGCTGATGATATGCTGTAATGTCATTTTGCAACCTTGGCATTCATTGTTGATGGATTGAATTGCAAAACAAACTGTGTTGCTAGTGTATTCCATGATGTAATGGATCTAGCCGACAAACCCAAGAACCATGTTCTCGCTCTTCCCTACAATGAATAAAGGAATAGCTGCATTTTCAAGCATCATTAGGAACACTATGTTGGCTAAAAGATGCACAAATAACTAGAAATGATTTTAGATGCTCTCTTGCATCTTCATGAGGTAAGCTCGCATATTGCCCATTTGAATTGAGCATTTGAAACATAACTAGTTTCAATTCAAAATTTCCAACTTGTATAGTTGGCCTTACAACCCATGTTGTAAATCATCAAGGATAGGAACAACAAAATCTCTGATTGTCCTATTTTGCACTTTTTCTTCTTGTGGAGGCGGTGGTATAATATTAATGAGTTATGGCTGCACTGTAGGAACAATATTTTGTGGCAGTAATGGTGGTAGGTTGTTATTGTTGCCAGCCATTTTCTTTTGCTCTTGTTTTCTCCTCCTAAGTGTTCTCTCGAGTTCTGGTTCAAAGCTCACAATATCCTTAGGATTCCTCCTTGTGGACATGCAACACCTAAAGAATTTTGAAAGAAATCAACAAAAGAAAATTAAACAAGTTAGTGAAAATTAGAGGGTAAGTAAGAAAGAATAATTGCAAGTACAAAAATAAACATCAATAAACGCCAGTCCCCGATAATAGTGCTAAAACTTGATCGGCTTGTAACGTCACAGCGATTGTGCAAGCGGACACAAGTGGATGCAAGTATAATTGTCAATGTAATTATAAAAGTTAATTGTCAAAGCAACTGAAAGTAAATCAAATTGTTGTTGAAGTGTTGAGAATTTAAATGCATGAAAGTAAAATATGATCAAGTGCAAAGAATTGGAGTGGATAACTGATTTTACTAAGTGACAATGTATAGACAAATTGTCGCAGCAATAAGGCTCTAATGAAATTTACCAATTACAGTTCTCTGTTTAATTGAGACTTAAGCACCCACAATTACCACACCTCACAGTGTTGGCAATGTTGTGCACTTAAGAACAAGTGACCAGAATCCCTTCTAGTCCCAAGCAACTCCCGCTGTCTTGCTTGTTAACCTAACTTGTCACCGCATCTCCTAATGTCGGTAGACTACAATTCCACTCCCGTGTTTAATGTAGTTAAGTCCAAAAATAAACAAATGAGAAGAATCAAATAAGAATCAAAGTAATCTAACACTGAAAGATATTCCCATATTCATTAATTGTCAATAATAATTCATCAACATAAAGATAGGGGTCAACAAATATATCGAAGCTTACTATCCCTAGACTACTAGGACTATTTCTTAACCGCTCCTCTTGCATTGCATCGAGCACTTCTCGTCAGAAGTAGTTGCTCCTTCGCTCAATCAGCTCACCGTTCTCCAGCATAAATCTCCAAACAACAAAGTAATTGCAAAATTAATTCCTTCACCTCTTGGTATCTTTCTTCATCTTTTCTCATCTATTTATAAGCTTCAAGAATTATAGATCTCATCTCCTCTCAGATCCAACTTCTTGTGCAACTGTCAAAGTTTGTTGAAATCCAGTTGTGCAATCACGCAGGTCTGGTGTGATCTTTATTAATTTGCATATTTTCGCCGCTTTTCTGTGCGCGATCTACAATCTTTAATTGTGGCGACATCGTGTGAAATTATTGCGCTGGTGCTTCTAGATATGCTTGCAGCGTGAATTCACCCATTCGAAGTCGAGGTTTCTATGCGGTGACATCTCTGGCCACAATTCCAAGCTAACTTGTGGCTGTATTCTTTAAATTCGTTCTAGCATCAATATTCTAAGATAGATCCTTGCGCTGACAATTTCTACACACAATACATAGGCTGCATGTGGCGACATTAGTGCACAAAAGAGATAAAATAACAAGAATTTAAGCCAAACAAAAATAAGTTAGAAAATATAAATACTAAGTATGAAATGCCTATTATGCATGCTAAACATAATACAAAAGATACAATTAATACACAAATTTAGGGAGAAAATAGGTATCATTTCTAATGCTATCAATCGACGAAAGGAATTGGCGGTGATCTATGCAGAAGGAAAGGAAAATTTTGAGAAAGAGAAAAATGCTCGAGAGTAGCTTGGCACGACTGCTGCTAGACAAACAACGATAAAATAGATCGGTCATAGTGCACCCTAACACCCTTGTCAGAAAATTCTGACAAGTGTTAACCCTTATTTTTATGTTTTAGTCACTAACATACTAACATAAATTTTTCTCATCGATTTCAGGGTATTTCTTTCAAATCGGATAGGTTTGTCGCGACATAGGTAGGTCACGTTGCAATAAAGCAACCAAATTGCTTCAAAGACACTCAGGCAGGCTATGATGCAACATACCCTTTGCTGCGTTGTAACCAAGGGGTCAGAATAACTAAAAAACTAGAACTACTAAGTTTGTCATGACACGAACATGCCTATGTTGCGACATAGGGGGCAGGCTATTGGAACATCAGGACTGAAAGGTTTGTCACGACACAGGGGAAGCTACATCGCGACAAACCAACACTGACAGGTATGTTGCGACAAACTTATACTACGTCGCGACATTGTCTGTAATTTTTGCATGGTTGACCCTACCCGATTGCGTAAATCGGTATTCTAAAACCCTATTTACTCAACTTTAAACACTTAAAACCCCTAATTTCTAACTCCCCTATATATACTAACTTAAACTAAACCCTTTTTCCTCAAACACCTCTCAAACAAATCTCAAACCCTCCAACACTCACATTATTTCTTCTTCACTCACAAACCTAAAACTCTCCTAAAGGAAACCTTCATTCAGCGGTGCAAAGGGCCTTCACCAAAGCTCTCCCTAAAAAATCAAAGGTATTTTTCTTCCTTTTTACTCTTATATTAGTTATTTTTCATCTCTTCTTTGTTAGATTATGATGCCACCGAGAAAGAGATAGATAATCCAAGAAATCGATAGCGATTCGGACTTTGAATGATTCGCCAATACTCAGATCAAAAGGTACTTTTTGGCTTCTCAAGGATGGACCCTCATTTAAGAACAAGACTTTGAACCGTCGATGATTCTATGCGAAGAGGTATGATATTTGGTACGCTATCACAAATGGGAGCATTTCTGTGTTCTCCTAACAGGTAATGTTTTAGTACCCGTAGTTCATTAATTCTATGCATTCTTTAAGGATGACATAGTTAAGAGGAAACCTCTAGGCATAGTGATAGTTCAAGATTGTAAGGTTAGCATGTCACCTAACGACATATGCAAATACTATGGCATACCTTATTTTGAAAAAGATTGTGTTTAGAAAATAAACCTTAATACATTTGAGAACATAGATATGGGGGAAATCATCCAATTTTTTACAGAAGGGAGGGGCACCTAGAATTTTAGGACCGACACTGGCACACCATCTAATTTTAACCAAGCTATTATGTTTTCGGTAACTAAGATGTGGATGCAATTTCTAGCCACATGACTTATACATGCTTTAAATGTTTTTAACGTTAATTCTTTGCGAGCTTTGTTGTTGTATGGCATTTTGTAGTGCAAGCAGGTTTGTGTAGGCTTCTAGATATACGAGGAGATGAAGTGATGCACCCAGAGCCAAAAGAGTGGTCTCTTTTTCCTACACTTGGTAACCACTTTATGCAAGAAGGCGGGAGTACCAATGAAAGATGATGAATAGTTTCTCAAGCCAACTCGGAGCATCATTGGAGACTCCCTATAGAAGCAATATGTTAAGCTCTAAAGGAAGCAAATCAAGGAGTGGAATCAGAGACAAAAATAGAAGATGGATGTGCTGGCCTCATTGAAAAGAAGGGAGAAGACCACAAAGAGCCAAGGAAGCATCGAGTCCAAGCTTAATGGAATGATAGCATGGATGAAAAAAAATAACCCCGATTCTGATAGAGTTTGTAAGGATACACAGGCTACCAACCTTGAACTATCCTCCAAACATGTTTGGGGAGGAAGGAGACGAGGAAGAACCTGAGTTGGGTGGAGCGAATGAGGAGTAAGATGAGCCCGACACTGATGATGAGTATGAGGCAATGTTATCATATTGATAGAACTTTGATATTTGTATATTTTGTAACCTATTGAACTTGAATTGTCTCTACTCTAAATTAGTGAAATTGCTCTATTATCATGTTAAGATTGTCTAAATATACATGAACCCTAGAATAAGTGTTGCAAGCCTATCCATGTATGATAATGCTTCTAGCTCACTTATCTTATTCTTTTTCTTGTTAGTTGCTTTGTATTATTGTTTCCTTGAGGACAAGCAAAGACTTAAGTGTGGGGGAGTTTGATCTGTTGGTTTCATACCTAGCAGATTGAACTTATTTCCACATTTGATGAGCTTGAGATTGAGTAATTTCCTTTATATTTTTTGCATTTTTAGTCTAGTTTTGTTTTCTAATAAAATCTGCTAAGAAGGATGTATTGTTTCTTTTAAAGGACAAACGAGGCCTAAAGGTTAGCTAACATACTTTATGAGTGCACAGGAGATTAGTATCAGCAAGCCAGAGTGATACTGACCACTTTTTCACGACATAGATAACTCTATGTCACAACAAAGGGATCAATAACGAGGAATTCCAAGACTGCTTGCTATGTCACAACACAAATCCTGATGTGTCGCGACATCGACCTCAGACTCCAACTCAGCATCCTGGGAGGGGCATTTTCATCTTCACAATGCAACTTAAACACGAAGGATGGTAGCTGACTTATGGTTGAGGAAAACGACCATGTAAAGTTATAAATATGACCTTTAGCACTAGGGTTGACACATAATTACTTAGACTTTAGTTTTCAGTTTTTAGTTTATTTGTATTTTCAGTTTTCAAGACAAGATTGTAGAAACTCGTGTAAAATGATCAAGGAATTTTTCCGATAGATCGCTTAATACAATTTCAGTTTCTTTTTCATTCAATTATTGATTTACATGTTTTCATATATTGTGGTATTGATGAATAAAGAAACCATGAGGAACTAATTCTATTTGGGGAATTAGGGAGTGGAAGTATGAATAATTCATTGTTGTTTTACAGGGATTTTACCTTTTAAATCAACTGTTTGGGACAGGAATAACATCAAACAAACACTAGGCCTGACAACCCTAGAAAGTCATCTAGGTGGGAATGAACCCAAAACTGGTATTGCCCATCCATGAACATCTTTTCTCTAAATCAGTTTAGATTGTGACATCTAGCGATAAGTGATCTCTATCGACTTGCTATACCGGTGGAAGATCGAGAGATCCATTTGGGACAGTGACTAGTTGATTGGAGGAAAATCCACAAAACCCAACAATCGAGAAATTCATACGGAAACGACCTAATATCCCCAAGCCATTTATAAGATTTCTATAACTCAAGCCCTTTCTCTTATTTAATTTATTTTATTTTTTATCTTTTTATTTTTATGCTTGCAAACAACTCTATTATTTTTATGCTTGCAAAAAAATCTATTATTTTCTCTCGTACTATAAACCCTAAAACTAGTACTAATTAATTTTATTCTTTGCAGGGATTCTATTTACTATTGCCTTAAGCCTCCTTTGGGTATGATCCTTGGAATACTTCCAAGTGTTTCGTTGTAAACACACTATTTACAATCTGACCCGTATACTTGCGAAAAATTGAAATCTACATCGAACGAGAGTACATTCGGGGGTGGTCAAAACCCATAGGGTGTAAATGGATCTACAATAGGAAAAGAAATGAGGATAGGAAAAGAGGAAACTCATAAGGTCGAACTTGTAAAAAAAGGTTATACTTAGAAAGAATGTATCAATTACGAAGAAACCTTCTCTCCAGTTTTCATGCTCAAGTCAATCTGCATATTGTTATCCATTACGGTGGCTCTCGATTACAAGATCGGGTAAATGGATGTTAAGACAACTTTTTTGAATGGCTATCTTGAAGAGAGAATCTATATGATGAAACCCAACAGATATATAGTAAAAGGGAATAAGCATAAAGTTTGCAAACTGCTTAGATCCATATATGGACTAAAGAAAACATCCCACTCATGGAATTAAAGATTTGATAAAGCGATTAAGACTTTTGGATTTGAGCAAAACATAGATGAACCTTGTGTTTACAAACATTTAGGGGATGGAAAGATGGTCTTTCTCGTTCTATACTATGACATTTTACTCATTGGGAATGATGTAGGGACATTGTCATCGATTAAACTGTGGTTAACCAAGTAGTTTAGCATGAAGGACTTTGGAGAAGCTAATTTTTTTCTAGGCATTCAAATCCTAAGGGATCGAAAGAACAAAGTGATAGCACTGTCTTTGGCTTTATACATAGATTAAATATTGGAGCGCTATTCAATGATCGATTCAAAGAAGGGAAATCAACCCACATATCGAGATTTCATCTCTCTTTAAAGGACTATCCTAAGATAGTGGAAGAAAGAGAGGACATGAGAAATGTTCCTTATGTTTCAACAGTATGAAGTCTCATGTATGCTATGCTATGCTATGCACAGGCCCAAATCTATTTTTGTAGTGGGGTTAGTGAGTCGATATCAAACGAATCAAGGACCAAAACATTGACAAGTAGTTAAACATATATTAAAGTATTTACGAAGAACGAGGGGTTATATGCTTGTGTATTCCGACAGAGATCTTACTCTTATCAAATATATTGATTCTGACTTCCAAATGTGTCGAGATTCGAGGAAATCGAATTTGAACTATTTTTTTCCCTAAATGGTGGGTTCATAGTGTGAATAAGTATCAAGCAGAGTTACAATACTAACTTCACTCTAGAGAGCTGAATATGAGGTATGGAAAAAGCTATGGCATGTAACAATGTGATACAGCTAAACCTAAATGAAACCACATAAAGACAAAACACATTAAGAGAGATGGTAGAGTTTGACGGAATAGTGACTATAGTCAAATATCGCATATGATGACAAACCTTGGGGATTTGTTTTACCAAGAATCTACTAGCTAAAGAGTTATTGAAACATATTGAGGGGCATATGACTTTGAAACATGACTCATCTACTTCACTAGGGTAAGTGGGAAACCTGAAAATTAATATACTAAATAATTAATACACAAATACCATACTTAACTCATGTACAACATTTAATACATCTTTGAACCTTTATACCAATTCACTTTCATAACTTGTTTATTACCCAAAGAACTATAGTAAATATACTTCGAGCACATCGAATAAGATTGCTCACACGAGCTTGTTGGATCTAGTGCCTTAAGTGTACTATTCGAACAAATTGATTAATAAAATTATTCATGAATTACATTAATATTTTGTATATTGGCCTCACAGGGGGTTTTCACACAAAGCAAAATGGAAGCAAATGTTTCTTATTGGTTATCTAATGTTAAATCATAATACGAAAAGACATCTTGCATTAGTAGATGAACCTAAACATGTCCTTAGTCTAATTGGAAATGAGCAAATCGATTGAAAGAATAATATGTCATCTATCTATTCCAATTGAGGAGTGTCTTAGGAATCGGAGCGGATGACTCCTAGAAGATAAAGACATAGATGTGACTAATTGGACTGACAATACATTAGACTGGACCCAAGTAGAATAGATATTGAATCCGTTTATGGATTTATTCACTTGTGACACTCATAGTGTGACATACTTAAATCCTAAGTGGTTCGTGGACTATGTATGCATGACTTATACACTTTGACGTAATTAAAAGCATGAGTTTGAATAGATAAGGAATCGAAAGCTAGTGTGTTGGGTGTATGACTTCTGCAGTACGTAGCATCATTCACAATAATGAAATTCATGGATCGAGACATGGGTAAATGATATCCTCTCATTGACATTACATGGTTGATGAAAAGTAAACATAGCCATGGGTCTTTCGTCTTTGTGATGAATGACTTAATTCCTATTTGATAGTAATTGACTTTTCATGAAGGAAGATGTAATGGTTTTCATGAGATAAAATAGGATCATATTTGCAAAACGGATATTATACTAAATAGATGAAGGATATCCTATGAGGGTAACACACTTATGACAATGTCATTGTACGAGCATTGCGTGGTTTTTGTAATGGTATGTCGTTAGGGAGAGCTTAGTCATGATACTATAATGAATGACTTCGTGATTAAATGAGTTTATACTTAATAGGCAAAAAGTCAGAACTTAATCATAAATCATTTGAGACCTAATTATGTATGTCCAATCAGTCCCTCCACTAGCTTGTTAAAACCAGTAATAAATTGTGTGTTTGACTAGAAAAGAATGAAATGAATAGGAAAAGAGATATGAGAAACATTTAAGAATGATTATAGGCTTTTTCAAAATGGAGAAATGAAATCATTTGGAAATGAATGTAGGTTTCCAAAATGGAAATGGAAATGATTCATTTGCAATTTTATATGGATTACTTAAAAATGATCGGAAGAACGAGTTTATATTTTTGAGCTGTTTTGAAGTCCAAAAATGAAAATAAACCATTAGGTCATAGTGATCATGTTGAGTTGTGAAATATTAAACATATTTTCTCGAAATTTTATCGGGGTAAAATCGTCAAAATTCATTGGGACAAAATAAGGATGAAAAATAGTTTGATATAGAATATTAAAATTTATTTTGGGAAATAGAAAAACCGAATTGGGTTGGATCACATTATAGAGTGCTAGGTCAAAAGGCCCAGGAAGTACTCATAATTAGACCTGATATGAGCGAGGCCCAAAACCGTTCATATAACATGAAAAGGGAGGCAACCCTAGTAGGAATACTAGGGTATGCCGTCCACCCCACTCCTACTCTAAGTAAGAAGTTGTTTTTCAATTTAAAACAAACCACTACAACTCAATGAGGGTTCTACCTTCTCTTTTTATAAATAAATAGCACCGGTATGACCTAAATGAATTTGGAGAGATTTTTACTATATAAAAAATAGAGAGAATTTTTTCTCAAATATTAAATATATTTTTTGGAATAACAATTCTATCGTTTTCTATTAAAGAAGAGAGAATTTTTGTTTTTACCCCAAATAAAAGAGAAAACTTTTCTAGTTCTGTGTTTCAGTTCGATTGGTTTGAGCCTACACTCGAACTAGTTTGTGGTACGGTTGCTTGAAAACCGAGGACAACGATGTAATGACCCATTTTAATGACGTCGAAAAATGTTAGTTTTGGGATTTAATCTTGAATTTAGAATCCATGAAAATTCTAGTTAGGTAGGAGTAATTAATTAGAAAAGAGTAGAAATTAAGTTGGAACAAGAAATTAAAATGATTAAAGTATTAATTAGGAGGAAATGGGTTGAATTATAAAGAATGAAAACTTGAATTCTATAGAATTCTAGTGAGGTGATTGTTAAAATATTAAATGGGTGAAAGTTTATTTAGTAATTAAACCATAATGTTGTTAAATGGACAATTATAGGCTAAGTGTAATTGAAGATATATTTTTAGTGTAAAGGAAAAATTGGTAAATAGGTTAATAATGACTAAATAAATAAAATAAAGGAGTTTCTCTTATAGTGGGATTTTCCACCAAAAAAAGAAAAGAAAAGAAAGAAATTAAAAAGAAGAAACTCCATTAGAAAGTTTGGGGATTTTGGCAAAGAAGTCATTGCATGTAAGTGATCCCTTGGTATTTTTGTTATGAAAATGGTGTTTTTGTGATCACCAAGATGAAGCCTTTCTAGACTAGGGAATAATTTATGAAAATGAAAAAGGTTTTTGAGTTTGCCATTTATGTTTTTGGAAGCTATATTGATGATATTTTGAGCTTGAAATTCGATGATAGATTTGATGTAGTTAGCAAAAGAAATTATGAGTAGTTAAATATAATGAGGTTGATTCTAAAGTAGTTTTTAGTGTACATACAAATCTTGAGCAATTAAGCATAGGAGAATCGAATATGGGCTGTTATGAATGTGGGTTGAATGTTGAAAAAGAGAAATAATTATAGACATAGTAGTATTGAGTAAAATAAATTAAAAGTTAAATTTGGGGGCAATGGTATAATTCATAAATAAGAAAGGGTATGTGTTTAATTAAATAGAATGTTGGAGAAAAAGATTTGATAGTATTATATAGATATGTTAATTGTGGATATATGTGAATTATGTTTAGGAAGTATCAATTGAATGAATATTCAAATGATAGAATGAATTAAAGAAAATTAATCGTTATTTATAGATCGCGAAACAAAAGGATCGATTGGAAATCAAGGAAAGGAGAAGGTTAACGAGTGATCATTTTCAACTTTGGTAGCTATTCTATTTTGGTAAGTTCGTATTCCTAAACTTAACATTTTTATTCACTTATTAATTTAATTTTTAAAGTTATGTAATTGTCATTTGAATCCTTATTACATGTCAATAGTTTTATATTCTGAATAAATGATGATAATGATTGAGAAAAGAGATTTTGTGGAAATGAATCACTTAATGGTCGTCCGTTTAACTGACTAGTGCTGGGCACACATTCGTCGATTTATACGACTAGAGCTGGGTGCAATACCGTTGGTTAAACCAATTAGAGCTGGGCTCAGTTATTGTTCGTCAATTTAACTGACTAGTGCTGGGCACACATTCGTCGATTTATACGACTAGAGCTGGGTGCAATACCGTTGGTTAAACATTGGACGCAATACCGTTGGTTAAACCAATTAGAGCTGGGCTCAGTTATTGTTCGTCAATTTAACTAACTAGTGTTGGGCACATATTCGTCAATTTATTCGACTAGTGCTGGGCGCAAATTTTATTAAAGTTTATCTGCTAGGCACTGGGTGCCAAGAATTGACAGTATTATTGTTCGTTTACCCAACCAAGTTGGGCTTACAATTGATATTTTCGATTAATCTGACTAGCAGTTTATCAGCTAGGCACTAGGCGCAAATTCATTGCAGTTTATCCACTAGGCACTGGGTGCAAATTCATTGCAGTTTATCCGCTAGGCACTGGGTGCAAATTCATTGCAGTATATTTGCTAGGCACCGAGTGCCATATGGTAAGAAAAATCAAATAGTAAGATTGAGAAAATGTTGATGAAATTTGAAGAATAATCATAGTTGAATAAGATGAACATATATGCCTATGATTATGGATTTTGAATTAAGGTCATAATGTATATTGTAGTAGATGTTATTAAATTAAGAAGTAATTTTTAATGTTTTGGATACGTATATATAAGTGGTTGAGTAGTAATGAAAATTGACTAATGTAAATTTAATTCTCTTGATTTCAGGCTAGTTATTTAGTAGATTCGGACTCAGCATCTCATTAGAAATTTTGTAGTCCAAGTTGGTGAAGTTCTCTTTTGGTTATTTTGGCATGTACCTAGGAAGGCTATAGATGTCTAGAGACCTTTAGGATACATACATCTTGTGAATATTACTCGTATGGAAATTGGTCTAAAATGTTTTGAATGGTATATTAATTGTTGATAATCTTGATGTTATATGTATATATATGTGTGCGTTAAGTTTAGTGGAATGCAATGGAATGTGCATGTTATTACATTGTAGGTTTTTGAGCATGTTTGATTCACATGAATGTGTATTAGATAGGTTTATAAGGCGGTAATGGATGATGAAATAGTGCAAATGTTGTATCTTTTTATTTACGCTAGGTCGAGTTGATTTTTGTTGGCATGTAAATGATAGTTTAGGTAATATGTGTATTCAATTGATTAGTTGATTGTTAACTTTGAATTAAGGTGCCTTTGAATGGCATATTGGTTTAGTCTAAGTGATAAAGTTATGACTCATTTCGATGCTTGAATTGCATGTTAGAACATAGGAACTTGGCTCATCTTTAGAGTAACTTGTGGAGTAATTTAGGTTGAGAAAAAAAAAACTTGTCTTTTAAGCGAGCTAAGCTACACACGGTTTGTGAAACAGGCTGTCACATGGTCATTTGTCAATTTAAGGTGCAGTATAGGTCGCACGGGCTAGTACACGATTGTGTGGCCCAATTTTGTGTAGGAACACGATCTGGCACACGGTCCCACACACGGGCGTGTGTTGCAAGTTAGTATAAACAAACGACTTGTCACACAATCTGTGACACGATTGTGTGACTACTTTTCGAACACACACAAGGACGGGAACACAATCGAGGACATGGGCATGTGGGTGTGGGCACACGAGTGTGTGTTTGATACATATAGTCGTGTGACCCCTGTTTTGAGAAAATTTTTTATTTTCTTTTAAAAGCTTAAATGAGTTTCAGTTTGATCCTTGATTGATTGTAATACTTGCATGTGACATGTATGATTAAATTGAGTTAATATATGTGACTAATAGGATCATTTTATACATGTTTTTTAATAGCCTAAATAACATTAAACAATTGATAGAAGTTAATTAATGATTGTATTTAGTCTTGTAATACTTCGGGACCCTAAATTGACAATGGTTACGGGTTTAGGGTGTTACATTTAATGGTATCAGAGTGTACAAGTTTAGCCGATTCTCGATCTAAATCGAGCTCGTAATTGAGTCTAAAGGTACATGTCAATGTTGAGTCATAATTGAGTTGGGATTTGGATGCTAGTGTGAGTTGTTGTTTTATTTTTTATAGTTAAAGGATGTCGAACGAATCCAATAATATTATGAATCAGGAAATTTTAGATGATGGATCTATTGAATAATTGGATATTATTGAATCAGTATCACCGAGTGTACAATCAGATGAAGCACAAAGATTAGGTGCTAACAAAGGTCTTAATGTACGACAAGATTATAACAATCTATTACGTACCATTGCTGAGGCTCTCCAACAAGAAGCGGGAGTTACTCCTACAATGATGTCAGCACCTACAATTAAATGAGCTCCTATCAATGAATTAAGAAGATATGGTGCGACGGAATTTGCGAAACTAAAGAGAGTAGATCCTTCTATGGTAGAATTATGGTTAGAATCAACAACCTGAATTCTACAACAATTAGAATGCAGTCCTTTGGAAAGCGTTATCTGCGCGGTATAGTTATTACAAGGCAAAGCCTATACATGGTGGTAGATAGTCACGCGGCATGTTCCTAAAGAAAGAGTTGATTGGGAATTCCTTCAAGCTGAATTCAAAAGAAGTACGTCGAGAATTGTATCTAGAGGATAGAAAGCAAGAATTCCTTGATGATTTTGTGCAAGGAAATATAGTCATTAGTTAGGTATCATAGATGGGAACATTTTTGGACAATCGCCACAAAATTTGCAACTATCCCTATAGTCCAAGAATTTTATGCAACTTTAAAAGATTATATTTCTTGGACTAAGGATGAATTTAAGTGGGAAATCTTAGTAATTAGAGGAATTAGTATTAAGCTAACCCTCAATTTAATATGTAGATTCTTCAATGTTCCTTATTATGAACATGATTTCTTAGATCAAATCGACTTAGAATCCTTTAGTAATATAAATATGAACGAAGTAATTGCATATTTGACTGAGGGAAGGGGAATCGAAATTTGAGCCAAGCACTAGTATCCCTACTTCATTTTACCAAGCCATCATGTTTTCTGAAGTCAAGATGTGGAATCAATTTATTTGGACACGTATGATATATGCTTTAAATGTTCCTAATGTTAATGCTTTGTGAGCAGTGTTATTATTTGCAATTTTGCAAAAAAAGTAGGTTTATTTAGGAAAATGGATCCACCAAAATATGAGTCATTGTGTGGGAAGCCAAAAGGTGGGGATTTTCTTTCGTCACTTAATCACGACTTTGTGTAGAAGGGTAGAAGTGCCCATTGTAACACCCAAAACCCAATGCCGTCGTCGACTAGGGTTTCGAAGTCACACAATCATCTATTATTGTTTATCTTTTAAAATCATGTCAATCGTTCTTACATTATTAAAGAAATATACCCAACACATCATAAGTTATCATTTACTTATAAATACAATTCAACAAGGGCAAATAGGTCATTTTCTAGATTTTTGGAGACTTTTATCGATACCTGTTGGACAATAATCGATAGTAGTCTAGTCTATAAACAATTATGAAATGATGCAGACGTCTATCGATACCTGTGATAGTACTACCAATACAAGCATAACAACTACCGAAAATAACTGTACTTCTATCGATACTAAAAACTCCAGAGAGCTAAGAAGTCCTACCCTGCAACTTCTACTGATATAAGTATTCTAACTACCGATACAAATATGCTCAGTACTACCAAAACTTGACTTTCAACTACCAATACAATTCAGGTCAATAGACAACCTCTCTCCTACCCTGTATTTATATCGATACATGCAGGAGTTCTACCGACACAAATATGCATAATTCTCACATTTACACAAGTTCATCTATAAAACTTTATTTATAAACTTAAGGTGCAAGAAATAAAACTTTTGTGTTTAATCAAAGCACTAGTTGTCTCACATAACATTGAGTAAACATTCAAAACTTATCATTTAACCAAAATACTACAAGTATCATAATTTAGGTAAGCATATACAAAATATAACATCATCCTAGTACATGCCATATAACCAAGTGATGTAAGAACTACCGAACCAGCTCTGGGATAGTGTGATGTCTTCGAGGTAATTCGATCTCCAATTAGCCAAACGGAATCTACAAAACAACCAAAATACACAGGTAAGCTTTCTAGCTTAGTAAGTTTGTGCAAAGCGAATTATTACTCAACGTTAAACATTTCAACAAATATTAACATCAAAACGCAAAATTTTCTCTTCAAACATCCTTATGCTCTATCGCATCATAAGTCTTCCTTTAACCATATTCTCATTCTCATCTCGAGATATGAGTCTTCTTTAATCAAAATCTCATTCTCATTTCAAGACATGAGACTTCCTTATTCATAGTCTCATTCTCATCTTGAGACATGAGTCTTCCTTATTCATAGTCTCATTCTTATCTCGAGACATGAGTCTTCTATTTATACAATTTCTCATGCTCAAACCCGATACATGAGTCTTCCTTTTTATACACCAAGTATTCCAGGCACATCCTCATTAGGTAATAATTAGTAGTTCAAATAGGATATCTACCAACGAACTTACCGGATAAAATTACAATTCAAACGAAACTTTAAGGACTATTCTATGATTTTCCCCTTTCCACAATATGTGGCTCGATCTTGATCTAAAATCAATTCTCCCGTTAAATCATATAATTTAATCAATTTACACATATAAATCCTCTTTTAAGAAAGATTATAAAATTACCCCTAAACTTTACATTTCTATTCAATTTAGTCCTTAGAGCCAAAACATGTTAAATAACCATTTTCATTAAATTTTATAATAGCCAAATATCCATAGATATTCATCCAACAGTCCCATTCAATTATTTCACAATAAGGATATGTATTTTCATCATTTTTACAACCTAGTCCTCAAACCTTAATTTCAACAAAAATCACTTTACAAAATCAATGAATCTATTCATCAAACACACAAATCTATCCATAACATTCAAAAGAAAACATTTTCATCAATGGCAAGTTTTACAACATTTGACAGATTCACAAATTAGTCC
Organism: Kokia cookei; assembly: GCA_039519145.1. NCBI lineage: Eukaryota > Viridiplantae > Streptophyta > Magnoliopsida > Malvales > Malvaceae > Kokia > Kokia cookei. The sequence continues at coordinate 12,100,634 of CM076910.1, forward strand.
TGGCATAAGCTATATTAAGCTAATACGGACTCGAAAACATAAAAATTACTAAAAACGATCAAGGTTTGCTTACCCAAATCAAAGCTCAAAGATTGAAAATGAAAAATCTTAGTTTTCCTCCTTTTAGTCGTGTAGAGAAGAAGAAGAAGAAGAAAGAAAATGTGAAATTATCTTCTTTCTTTCTTTAATTTAATATATATATAATGACATTTTTGTAATTTCCTAGACTTTCATAATTAACTTAATTAATCATTTTTTTAACCTTAATTTATCCTATTATTAATCAATATTTGTCATGATAATCCACCCACTAATTATCCTTTAGGTTAATTTACTCACTTGGTCCCTCTAATTAACCAATCCACCTTTGCACCTTTTTCAATTTAATCCTTTTTACTCAATTCACTATCTAAACATTAAAATTCCTTAATCGAATTTTAATACGATGCTAACGACATTATACTTACAATAATAAATAAATTTTATGACTCAACTTTTCGGAGTTGTGGTCCAAAAACCACTATTTTTGACACCACTAAAAACCAGGTTGTTACAACTCTCTCCCCTTTAAGGAAATTTCGTCCCGAAATTTCTTACCAGTAAACAGATTTGGGTACTGTGATCTCATTAAAGCTTTTGTCTCCCATGTTGCATCCTCTAAACCATGATGATTCCATAGAACCTTTACTAACAGTAATCGCTTGTTTCGCAGCTCTTTTACTTCACAGGCCGAAATTCTAACTGGCTCTTCAGAATACGACAAATCTGACTGTAATTCAATCTCACAAGGTGTAATCACATGAGTGGGATCTAATCTATACCGTCTCATCATTGAAACATGAAATATGTTATGAATCTTTTGAAGTTCTGGGGGTAAAGCTAGCTTATAAGCTACAGGCCCAACTCTCTTAAGAATCTCATACTGTCCAATAAACCGTAGACTCAACTTTCCCTATTGACCAAATCGTAATACTTTCTTCCAAGGTGAAACCCTCAGAAAAACTTGATCTCCGACAACAAATTCTATATCCTTTCTCTTAAGATCTGCATATGACTTCTATCGATCAGATGCTGCTTTTAAAAAATCATGTATTAGCCGAACCTTGTCCTCAATTTCGTGTATTAAATCAGCCCCAACTAACTTAGGTTCACTCAACTCTGACCAATACAAAGGTGTTCTACATTTTCTACCATATAATGCTTCAAACTATGTCATTTTAATGCTGGACTGGTAGCTGTTATTCTAAGCAAATTCTACCAATGGTAAGTATTTCTCCTAACTATCATAACATGTCCTCCAAAATCTGTATCACCCGCTCTGATTGACCTTCTGTCTGCGGATGATATGCAGTGCTAAAATTCAGTTTGGTTTCCAAAGCTTCATGTAACTTACCCTAAAATCTTGAGGTAAATTGTGAATCCCTATCAGATATGATAGACGCTAGCACCCAGTGCAGACGTACGATTTCAAATATATACAACTTTTCTAACTTCTTTAGCGGATAATCTATTCGAATAGGAATGAAATGAGCTAATTTGTCAATCTGTCAATTATAACCCAGATGGAGTTTTTCTTCTTTGAGGTCAACGGTAATCCTATAACAAAATCCATGGTGACCCGTTCTCATTTCCATTTTGGAATGGTGATCGACTGTAGTAATCCAAACGGTACATGATGTTTGGCTTTTACTTGCTGGCACACCAAACATCTAATTACAACCTCTGAGATTTCCCGTTTCATACCTGGCCACTAATACATCTTCTTTAGGTGTTATACATTTTCACACTACCCGAATTAATGGAGTAAGTGCTACTATGAGCCTTTGACAAAATACAACATACCATCCTTAAAAACAGTGAACCCAATAGTGGTGTCACTCCGCATCTGTTCTCTCTTAACTGTAAGCTTAGGATCCTTTCTGTGCAACTCTCGTATCTGTTGTAGGAATATTGGTTTCGTCCTAAGTTCAACTATGACAGTACCATCATTTTTTAGTGATACACGAGCATTCATGGCTCTCAACCCAAACAACAATTTTTGGTTTTGGGCATCAGCAACAACGTTAGCCTTTCCTACGTGATAATCAATCACAATGTCATAATCCTTCAACAACTCTAACCATCGTCGTTGTCTTAAATTCAGTTCTTTTTGCATTATCAAATACTTCAAACTCTTGTGATCTGTAAATATATGACATTTCTCACCATATAAATAATGTCGCCAAATCTTTAATGCAAAAACAATGGCTGCCAACTCTAAATCGAGAATCATGTAGTTCCTCTCATGCGATTTCAAATGTCGAGAGGCATATGCTATCACTTTCCCAGTTTGCATCAACACACAACCTATTCCATTCAATGATGCATCACTGTACACCACAAATTCCTTTCCCGTCTCAGGCTGCATTAAAACTAGAGGCTCTGTTAGCATTTTATTTAATCGATCAAAACTTTGTTGACACCTTTCTAACCAGATGAACTGAACATTCTTCTGAAGCAATTTTGTCATCGACAAAGCTATAATAGAGAAATCTTTCACGAATCGACGATAATAACCTACCAGTCCCAAGAAACTACGTACTTTGGAGACATTCTTTGGTACCTTCTAGTTGAGAATAGCTAAGACTTTACTCGGATCAACTCGTATTCCCCCCGAAGATACTACATGTCCTAAGAATCCAACCTCTTGAAGCTAGAATTCACATTTACTGAATTTTGTATACAACTACTTTTCTTGCAAAATTCGTAACACCTCTCTTAAATACTGAGTATGCTTTGATTCAGTCTTGGAGAATACTAATATGTCATCAATAAACACAACCACGAACCTATCCAACTAAGGTTGAAATACCAGCAGGGGCATTAGTCAGCCCAAACGGCATAACTAGAAACTCATAATGACCTTACCGAGTTCTGAATGTCGTTTTTATTATATCACAATCTTTCACTCGCATTTGGTAGTAACCTGACCGGAGGACTATTTTGGAAAATACAGCTGCACCCTTTAGCTAATCAAATAACTCATCAATCTGATGTAACAGATACTTATTCTTGATTGTCACTTTATTTAGCTGTTTGTAATCTATACACATCTGCATCGATCCATCTTTCTTTTTCACAAATAACTCGAGCACACCCCAAGGCGACATGCTAGGTCGTATGAACCCTCTATCTAATAATTCTTGCAGTTGAGCTTTCAATTCTTTTAACTTGGTTGGTGTCATTCTATATAGTGGAATTGAGATCGGAGTAGTACCCGGTACCAAATCAATACCAAACTCTACTTCCCTGATCGAAGGTAAACCCAGTAATTCTTCAGGGAATACATCAGTGAAATCCTTAAAGACTAGAACTTGATTCAGCTCTATCCTTAACTCCTGAGCATCCAATATATATGCTAAGAATGCTTTACACCCCTTTTGAACCATTTTCTGTGCAGACATAGTTGAAATCACATTCACATTATTGTTTAAATTACCAGATTTAATTTTAATCACTTCACCAACCAGATTTAATTAACCACTACATTATGCTCAGTCATCCAGTCCATACCCAAGATCACATCGACTCGTAAAAGGGTAGTAACAACAAATCAGCATGAAATTCACAGTCTTGGACTTTCAGTGGACATTTACGACACACCCGATTAACTACGACACTATGACCCAAAGGGTTGGTAACTTGTACATTAATTTCAGTCCCCTCAATAGACAACTCTTTATCTTTTGCCAACAAGGTACAAATATAAGAGTGAGTCGACCCTGGATCAATCAATTCACATACAATATTATTAAAAAGATAGAATATACCAGTAACAACGTCAGGCGCGACAGCTTCCTCTCTGGCACGAATAGCATATGTGCGCTCAGGTGCCCGACCCTTAGATTTGTTTGCACCTTCTTTTGCTTCACTTCAACTTTCGACCATACCACTATTCTGACCCTGTCGTCTGCTCTTTTGTGGTGTAATCGGGGATTTCACACTCATGTCTTCATTTGCTTCGGGTGCCATCGGAGAAGACTGAATAAAATGATCTGTGGCTCCACATCTAAAACATGAGTTCTTCCTCAATGCGCACTCTCTAAGATGAAACTTTCCACAGAGTTCACAAGCAGGTTTCGGTACATTGCAGATGCTGGCAATACTGGTCACTGGTCGATTTTGAAATCTTGAATCAGGCTGCATCAGCTTACTATTACTCTGAAATCCAGACATTGTAGTTGCCTGGTTCTTACTCTCTCTGAATTTCTTCGATGGCGGCATTAGAAATGGTCTAAGAGAACTCTTTTTTACCAAATTCTCGAAACCTCTTTTCCCTCTATCTTTTATGATTATATATTTCTTTCATCTTTTGTGCATGATCAGTTAAAACAACAAACGATCGCAACTCTGAACTACCTACCATCATTTTGATCTCGTCGTTCAACCCATCTTCAAATTGAATGCACATATCTTCATCAATCGGTACTATCTCCCGAGCATATTTACTGAGTTGCATAAATTCTCTCTCATATTATGCCGCTGACTTGTTTCCCTTATTTCAAATCTAAAAACTCTTTCTTTTTCCGATCTAAGTACCTTTTGCTGATGTATTTCTTTTTGAATTCAACCTAAAAGAATTACCAGGTAATTTCATTTTCAAGAACTATGACTAACAAAGTCGTCCACCAATGATAAGCTTCATCCTTTCATAATGATGCAGCACATCTCAAGTAGTCTTCAAGAGGACAAGCCATTTCATTAAGAACTCTCAGCGTGTTCTCCAACAAATATTCAACCCTAGTAGGATCATCTTCAATACTGCCCAAGAATTCCTATGCACCATACTTCCTCACTTTATCAGTTGGAACTCGTCACCTTTGTTCAACCACTGAGGAAGGTGGAGGCCTGACAGGTGGTACAGGCGGTACTATAGGTTTTACGGCAGACTGTACCACAAGAGGTGGAGGTTGCGGTGCCATCAGGTTATTTCTCATGAATTTTGAGAACCATTGCCCCATTAAGCCAAAGAACATTTTTTTGGCTTCATTTTCTGTCATCGGTAATATTGGTACTCTGTGACTTGCTTTAGAATCATTTGTCGAAGCATTACTATTTACCTCATTTGTATCATCTCGTTCTGAGTATGACATTTTTCAATTATCTGCAAAATCTAAAGTTAGATCGGATTCACCAATATCACACTATCACAGGTTTATATGGCATGTATTTCTAAACTTACATTTCATGCTATGCAGTCCAAGAATCGGCTAAACCGTAAGCTCTAATACCACTGAATGTAATATCCAAAACCCAACGTCATCGTCGACTTGGGTTCTAAAGCCACTCAATCATCTATCACTGTTTATCTTTTAAAATCATGTCAATCGTTCTTACATTATTAAATAAATACACCTAACACATCATAAGTTATCATTTATTTATAAATACTCAACAAGGGCAAATAAGTCATTTTCCATATTTTTAGAGACTTTTACCGATACCTGTTGGACAGGTATCGGATGTAGTCAAGTCAATAAACAATTATTAAATGATGCAGATGTCTACTGATACTTGTGATAGTGCTACCGATACAAGTATAACAACTACCGAAACCAACTGTACTTCTACCAATACTAAAAACTCCAAAGAGCTAAGAAGTCCTACCCTGTAACTTCTACCGATACAAGTATTCTAACTATCAATACAAATATGCTTAGTACTACCGAAACTTGACTTTCAACTATCGATACAACTCAAGCCAGTAGACAACCTCTCTCCTACCTTGTATTTATACCGATACATGCAAGAGTTCTACCAATACAAATATGTAAAATTCTTAAATTTACACAAGTTCATCTATAAAACTTCATTCATAGACTTAAGGTGCAAGAAATAACACTTTTGTGTTTAATCAAAGCACTAGTTGTCTCACACAACATTGAGTAAACATTCAAAACTTATCATTTAACCAAAATACTAGTACATGCCATATACAAGTGATGTAAGAACTACCGAATCGGCTCTTGGATCGTGTGATGTCTTCGAGCTAATCCGATCTTTAATTAGCCAAACGAAATCTACAAAACAACCAAAATACACAAGTAAGCATTATAGCTTAGTAAGTTCGTGCATAGTGAATTATTACTCAACATTAAATATTTCAACAACAATTAACATCAAAACGCAAAATTTTCTCTTCAAACATCCTTATGCTTTATCGAGTCACAAGTTTTCCTCTAACCATATGCTCTTTCTCATCTTGAGACATGAGTCTTCCTTATTCATAGTCTCATTCTCATCTCAAGAAATAAGTCTTTCTTATTCATAATCTCATTCTCATCTCAAGAAATGAGTCTTCCTTATTCATAGTCTCATTCTCATCTCGAGACAAAAGTCTTCCATTTATACAATTTCTCATAGTCAAACCCAAGACATAAGTCTTCCTTTTTATACACCAAGTATTCCAAGCACATCCTCATTAGGTAATAATCAGTAGTTCAAATAGAAAATCTAACAGCGAACTTACCAAATGAAATTGCAGTTCAGGCGAAACTTCAGGGACTATTCTATGATTTTTCCCTTTCCACGATCTATGGCCTAATCTTGATCTATCACAAAATAAATCAATTCTCCCATTAAATCATATAATTTAATCAATTTACACATATAAATCCTTTTTCGAAAGATTATGAAATTACCCTTAAACTTTACATTTCTATTCAATTTAGTCCTTAGAGCCAAAACATGTAAAATAACCATTTTCATTAAATTTTATAATAGCCAAATATCCATAGGTATTCATCCAACATCCCCATTCAACTATTTCACAACAAGGATATGTATTTTCATCATTTTTACAACCTAGTCCTCAAATCTTAATTTAAACAAAAATCACTTTACAAAATCAATGAATCTATTCATCAAACACACAAATCTATCCATAACCTTCAAAAGCAAGCATTTTCATCATTGGCAAGTTTTACAACATTTGACAGATTCACAAATTAGTCCTTGCATAAGCTATATTAAGCTAATACGGGCTTGAAAACATAAAAATTACTAAAAATGATTAAGGTTTGCTTACCCAAATCAAAGCTCAAAGATTGAAAATGAAAAACCCTAGTTTTCCTTCTTTTAGCCGTGTAGAGAAGAAGAAGAAGAAAGAAAATGTGAAATTATCATCTTTCTTTCTTTAATTTAATATATATACAATGGCATTTTTGCAATTTCTTAGACTTTCATAATTAAGTTAATTAATCTTCTTTTTAACCTTAATTTATCCTATTATTAATCAATATTTGTCATGATAATCCACCCACTAACAATCCTTTAGGTTAATTTACTCAATTGGTACCTCTAATTAACCAATTCACCTTTGCACCTTTTTCGGTTTAATCCTTTTTACTCAATTCACTATCTAAACATTAAAATTCCTTAACTGAATTTTAATACGATGCTAACGACATTATACTTATAATAATAAATAAATTTTATGATTCAATTTGTCGGAGTTATTGTCCAGAAACCACTATTTCCGACACCACTGAAAACCAGGATGTTACACCCATGACATCTACTGAGCAAACATTGAAGTCGTCAAAGAGTGTCATTGCTGACACCCTCTTCCAGTAATATAGGGAAATTCGTGCTAAGCAACTAAAAGAGAGGAAGAGGAAATCACGAGATTCGACGACTACACTAACTTTCACACAAAGGTTGACACCAGCCCAACAAGAAGTTGATCAAGGAGGTCATCCAATGGATGATCCAGCAGAATGATCCAACTAAAGTAGGAATCGGGATCGATATTTCAAGAGGTTGCTCGGCAACATAACAGTAGGGTCCCTAACTACACATCAAGCATGTTTGGGGCAATGGATGAGAAACATAATGACGAAGAACCAGAAAATGAGAATGACAGTGTTGATGAGGAGAATGCGATAGACGAGGAGGACTAAAATGTTTTTGGATTTTTAATTTTTGCAGACTTGTATTTTTGAGATTATTTTTTAAGACTTATATAATTTGTTGGAGTAGGATTAGAATTTATTTTTGTATATATGCTTTAATTTTTTTTAGGAAACCCATATTATGAAGACACAACAATTTTGAACATTCACATCAAAGGGAGAAGGACAACCACCAAGAGAAGAAGAGGACCTTCACAATCAATCGGATAACTTCTTTCCTTACTACTTATAGGGCTACACATTGAGGACAATGTGTTTTTTAAAGTGTGGGGGGTAACATAGGAATTTTGGCATATAGCACATTGAGGACAATGTGTTTTCTAAAGTGTAGGGGGTAACATAGGAATTTTGGCATATAGTTTTCATTTTCAGTTTTTTATGTTTATTTGGATGTGTGCTTGAGGTTGTAAAAATACAAGTGATTGGTTAGGAGCATGTATAATACGTTGATTGTATCTATTGATAAATGTGGCATGATGATAAGAAATTTTTAATTTTTGAGCAAGAAATTTGTGAGTTCTATAAGTTATATTAAGTATGGATAGAAAGGTATTATTGAAACCAAGTGATGTGCATAATATAAGGAAACAAGCATGCTAGTATATATGGTAGATAGTAATTTTGAGATTGTATGATGAAATTAATATTTATACATATTGAGATGTTTAGGGATAACCTAAGGCATTGTTTAGATACATCTAGAGTTAAAAAGCCAAACCCTATTCTAAATTTCCAATTAGTACCCACATTTAAGCCTTATGACCCTTTTTAACAAACCACACTATAAACCTTTTTAGCCTTAAATGATGATTTGTGTATACTCTTTTCTTTGGTCCTATTTTGCATGGAAATAGACGTATGACCATTGGTATTGAGGGTAAGTAGACACATTAAGGTGGAAATTACAAAATAAAAATAGGAAAATCAATATAATGTATGAACTTTAGTTTAGCCAAAAAGAAAGAAATAGAGAAAAATCAAAAAGAAAAGGAAAATGAGTAGAAACAAAAGAATCATGAGTAAGAAAACATATGAATAGTGACAAAATTATAAAGTCACCAAAATGAAGAAAAAGAGAATCTTACTCAAGAAACAAAAGAAAAGAAAACTCATAGGCTAGCTAAAAGGATTGCTTTATATTGAGAGTTCCAAAAATGGAGAAAAAGGATAGTGAGAGAAGGAGAAATAAGGTGGTGAGATGGAATGGGATATAAGGGGGAAGAATAGAGAACAATACAATGTGTCAAACTATTTTAGAGTTTGTAACCTTTTGTGCTTAACTATTCTTCGAAATTCATATCTATCCTAAGCCTCAACACTTTACAAGTCGAAAAGCCTTATGTGACATAAACAGCTCTATGCATGAATAGATATGGAAATTATATGATCTCATTATAGTTTTCTGTATAGTACTAGGATATTAAAGTACTTGTATTAGGTATTGATGGATTCATATTGATAAAACCTTAATATTATTCCTTATAACTTACTGAACTTATATTATTTCTAATCGAAAATGGTAAAATTGCTCAATCATCATGCTAAAGTTATTAAGAGATATATGATACCTAGAATACATGTGACACCCCAAACTTGATCGGGACGGACTGACTCGAATTCGAAGCGTTACATTAGCCACCTAAGTGACTCTCTTGCTAACGATCTCCCAAGACACACCCCAACCTTATAACACCTCAATCTTATCCATTTATTAGTTATTCATTAATGCGGAAGCAATTTGTGAACCAATTTTAATCTTCTTTTATGTAATTTAACCTAAGGGCATTTTCGACATTTTACCACCTATAGTTAAACTATCCCAATTTTAGATATAAACCTTTTCCAACCTTCATTTAGTCCATTTATGTAAGCTCTAAAAATTTTAGCTTAATCTAAGTTCATTTACTAGGTCCAATTCAAGTTTTAACCTTTAAGACTAAATCGTAAAATTTTCAAATTATCAGTACTATACTCGAGCAAATTTTATCAATTACGAGTCTAATCGTTAATTTTCATCAAGTTTCCTTATCATTTAAGGCTCTAATTAGACTTATCAAGTTATAGGACTAATTTCTAATTTACATGAACTAGAGTTCCAATTTAAAAAGACCAAAATTCAAACCCCAAACACCACACACCCACGTGTGTGATGGGCACATGCCCATGTGTGACCTGCTGCAACTATTTTTGTGAAAAATTCATTTTTAACTCAATTTTGAGTATTTTAATGGCCAATTAAACTCGATTTAGCTACAATTAAATACCATACATATTCATACACCTTTAATTGAATTTTTAAACACCAATTAAGCCCCAATTAAATAGAATTAAATAATAAATTTCATGCATATCACCCACCGATTAATTCAAACAAATGGCGTACCTTAGTCGCTCGTAAACCACTCCATGGAAGTCTCATTTAAACAATTGTTAGTGTAAACATCATGGCTCACACACCATGTTATCAATCATCGTGTTATAAAGCAACAATACATCGTAAATTATTCAATAATTAAACTCAAACATGCATATATGATATTATAAAATTATCCAAAATTAAAAATGTCTAATGTCCAATTCCAATTACAACCAAAATTAAACTAAGTCCCGAAAATTCCACAATGCCCGATTAACATCTCTAAAATGTGTAACTAAATCTCTACCGAGCCATAATCTCTTGGAACTCTCTTGCTCGGTGATCGCGCTATGAACGTCACAGCAATTTGTGCAAGCGAACACTGTCGATGCAAGTATAATGGATAGATGTAAGTTTATCAGATATCGATACCACAGGGATGGTTGTTTGTGTTTATAGTTTTCAATGCAATGAAAGTTTAATACAAGAGAGATTGTGATGTTAAGTGTCGAAGCAATAGAATAAGAAATGAAGTAAAAGAATGAGATTAATTTGTCGAGGCAATATTGAAAAATTTAAGAAGTAAAGTAATGATAATAAAATGGGGTTTCCTAAGTTGAAGAGTTGGCATAAAGCTAAATGTGATCACAAGGTTAATAACAGATAAATTGTAGCCGCAAATAAGCACAATGAAATCTTACTAGCCTTAACTTCCCTATTTATCAAAGACTTAAATAATCACACTAACTACACATTACAGTGTTGGCAATGCAATAAACTCAAGAACAAGTGGATTGAATTCCTTAGATCCTAAAGCAACTTCCGTTGTCTTGCTTGTTAACTTAATCTGCACTTTCTAGTGACAGTGACTACAATCACACTTACGTGGTGAAACAATTAAATCCAAAGATAAATTGTAAAGGAAAGATTGAAATATATATCATTCAAATCTGAAATGATATAAGCGTTAAGCAAGAGAAATAACAGAATAAATTGAAGTATCTTATTCCTAGTTTACTTGAATCACTCTCTTACACTTCTCTTGGATCACACTTTGGATGCTCCTCGTTAGGAGCAGGACTGCCTTCTCGTCAACGTCAGGTTGCCTTCAGGAATTTAAGCTGCAATGGATGCAAGCTTGAAAAAAATGTTGATGAAGAAATTTTAATCTGCTAAAAAGCCAAGAAGAATCTCTTTTCTCTCTCCATCTCTTCAGTATTTAATAGCAACTTCACAATACAAGTGTCCTACCTTCCAGATCTAACATCCTCTAGCTATATACCAGCTATACAACTCACACATTTCTGGTGTGTTAACCAGACAACTGTCAAGTGCAAAGACAGTTCTGGGTGCAAATTTGGATCCTCTTATGCAGCGACAACTCTGGACACCTTTATGCATTGATACTTCTAGATAGGTTTCTGCTGTGACATTTTTGGGCACAATACTAAATAGACTTATGCAGCGACATCAGTAATAAAAACATGATTAATTTAAAGGAAATTAGGCTAAGCTTCATTAAGTTAGAAAATATAATAACTAAGTTAAAAATACTAAAATGTATGCTAAAGATGATCAAATGAGAACAAATTATACTATAAGCAAGGAGATCACACCCCCAAACTTTAGTTTTTACTTGTCCTCAAGTAAAACAAGAACTAGTAAGGTTATAGTAAAAATTTTATCAAAGTAATGATCATTCTAGCAACTTGAATCATTTAAAATCTTAATGAATGAATCACATTTAAATGACAAAATATTACGCCGACAATTCATAATCATGAATAATTAAGATTGCAACTTCATCAATGCTAGCATCATGCTTTAAATCTTAAACTCTTTTTACCAAAACAACATTTATTGTATAGTAGTATATACATATTTTTTTCTTTTTTTCTTTCTTTTTCTTTTTTTTATGTGACTGAAGGATATCGTTGTATTACTCTACTCTTATTCTTGGGAAGTAACGATGGGGTGCAACAAACCCCCAGGGAGTATGTAATTGCGTCGACACACACTTTTGCAGTGATAGCCTTTAGCTAGTTTACTTTTTCAAACACTTGCATTGGAGTGTTCCCCCTTGATAGTTCATAATACACCCACATTGGAGTGCTTTTTTTAATTTATAACTATACTTATATACAAGCAACTGTAAATGGCAAATTGATTCAAGATTCAAATAATGATGCTATTCATCCATTACTAATGCAATCTAAATCATTCATCCAAAAATTGAAGATATAACATTCAATCACATTCATCCAACTCATTCATTAGAAGTTCACATGATTCAAGAATTATGCATCAAATGAAAAAAAAAATTTCAAGCACATTTTCAATAACTTTGGATGCTTTCATTAAACTCAAAAGGGCAAAATTTTAAAATGTGGGTGCATTTGTATTTCGAACCCATATACATTCTCCCCAAACTTAAAGTCTGCATTGTCCCCAATGCATTGTCATTAATTTACAAATATATATGGAAATGCAATGACAATGAAGATGTAGTAACAAGAAAAATGCAATGACAAACGAAATGTTATGACAGCTACATGATATGCATGAAAACTAAACTAAGTACCGAAAATAAAAACTAACTCATTGTACTGCATGGACCTTCTTCTTCTTGCGCTTACACTCCTTATTGCGGCGCTTCTTGTCTTTGGTGTGCTTCCTCTTTCGTTCCTTTTGCTTAACTGGATCTTCGGATTGCTCTCAACTTCAGGCTACACCTCGGCATCATCGACGTGACATCAGATGGGTGTATTTCAACGAGCGATGCAGTATAAAGTACCATGGCTAGAGGATTGTAATCCTCATTATTGACAGTCACAACCTCCACCTAACTCACATCAGGTGGTTCCAAATCATCCAAAGATGCACCCACAACTTCAGGTGCAGTGACAAATTCCTCAGCCAAATTTGTCGCGACATCAAGTCCTTCTCTTCTTTCTTCTTTTTCTTCCTCTTCTTTTTCCTCTTCTGTTTTCACATGTTATAATGGTGTGTTCCCTTCATCGACATTGGTCTCCTTCTTAGCCATAGTAGCCTCTGGGCTGGTAGAAAATCATCCTCAAATAGGCTAGCAATGTTCAGGAGGCAGTCTTCTATTTCCTTCGAATTCCTCTCACGTTCATCATTAGAAATATGGACCATATGCGGAGATGCTACTAATTGGTCCCTTCCTTCTGATATAGCTTCCGCAGTTGAAGGCGTAGCTTCTCTAATGATTGGAGGGAAGACAGGGAACTCTGGTAGAGGCGCTTTGCTCATACAAAGCAATGTAGTGACAATGGTACTATTCCACGCCCTAGTATAGGCATAGAATAGGTTCTGCGACCTTTCCATAACCTCGATTGCACCAACAAGTTTTATCTATCGAATGTTAATTGTGTCAGCAATCTTTTCTACCTCTTTAAACTTTCGTCATAAAGTAGGATCTATGGTGACATTAGCCTTCTTTTCTTTAATCTTTGTCTTGCCTTGCCTTTCCTCTTCCTGGCTTCAACTTCCTTCACAACAAGAGTGTCCTTCCCCCAAGTTATACGCTCAATGGAAGCATCATTAATAGGTCTTTTTTTGTCTAACATTTCTTCTCCCTCATGAGGCATCACTCCTTATTTTTGACAAAACTACATGATTAATGAAGGGAACGCTAGAATACCTGTCTGCCTAGCAATACAGTCTGTAATTTTTTGGTGCAAAACTGCACCACATCCAATCCAAAGTGACTGTTGTGTTGTGCGTAGAAGGAATGAGACGACAGTTAATGAAGTGAAACCAAACCTTACTCTGTAATGTTAGGAAGCGGTGGTGCACGGTGTAGTTATTCGGATTGTTGCCCGTCCACACCTCTCATTCGATGCAGAGGTCTTACATCAAAATTTCAACCCCTCCTCTGTGAGTTCTTCTAGGAAGGCCATGTGCTCGTCCTCTTCAACGGTGATGTTGTAGAGAGCATTAATGTGGGAGGCACCCCAAGGTACCAACCCTTCATGAAAGAAGACGAACTCCTGTTCACTGTCAGTCAGGTTTGTGTAGAACTCTCTCACAAGAGATGGTGAATAGCCCCCAAGATGGGTGCAAAAGGTTTCCCAACCCATTCTCGCAATAGTTTTATTAACTTGCTTCCCTAGGTCTTGATGCTTTGACGGTTGAAAACCCTGCTCAGGATGATAGTTGCACTTTAGCATGTTGTCTTGAAAACGATCCTTCTTAACCTTGGTCAGAAACACCACTAGTTCCTTAAATGGGTAATGCTTTGTTTCTCGTACCACAGCGATGGAGGAGGGTTCTACAATAGATTTTGATAGTGTTTACGAGCCTCAAGTTCTGGCAATATCTTTTTGGTAGCAAAGGTAGTAGAAAGCAGAAAAATGAGAGCTTTGAATTAAAGTTTAAGTAGCAATGGAGGTTTTTCTGAGTAACACCGTTGGTACAGTGGATTGCTTTATAGGGAACGAAAGTGGAGATAGAGAGTTGTGCTCTTTTACATTGTAGAGAGAGGACAGTCAGTCTACATCCAATAAATGTGTCCACTCAGATTACCCTTTTTCAAACAGATCCAACGGTTGGGGAATAGGTGCTTGAAATGTCACGATTTGTTTCCTGATTTGTTTCGATTTTGTGATGAGTCAGTAGATACATTACGTCAATAAGGAATTTTTCATGCATCGACAAAAGAAAGGACTTTATTCCTACAAAAATACTACAGAAGATAACTGAAACATAACAAAATAAACTAAAACTACATGATAAAACTGTAAAGAGAGGTTAGAAAAATGTGACTAAATTAATGGTCTCCTTCTGTTTGTGATCATTATGGCTAAAGTAATGCTTCAGCCATTAGCCATTCACCTTTAATTGTGACCGCACCATGAGGAAATGCTTCAACAACCTCGAATGGACCAAACCATCGTGAGCGCAATTTACCTGGGTGCAATTTTAGTCACGAATTAAATAATAGCACTAGTTGACTTGTAATAAATTGTCACTGGAAAATAATTTTGTCATGCCAATGCTTAGTCTTTTCCTTATAGATTGCAGCATTTTCATAAGCATTGCGTCGAATTTCCTCTAGTTCAGTAATGTCCAACAACCTTTTCTTTCCAGCAGCTTCATAGTCCATGTTCATTTGCTTGATTTCCCACATGGCTTAATGTTCTAATTCTACAGGCAAGTGACATGCTTTACCAAACACAAGTTGATATGGCGACATTCCAAGTGGAGTTTTATATGCTATGTGTAACTCCCACAACGCATCATCCAACCTAGAAGACCAATCCTTCCTTGATGGATTCACCACCTTCTAAAGAATATTTTTGATTTGTCGATTCGAGACTTCAGCTTGGCCATTAGTTTATGGATGGTATGTGGTTGTCATTTGATGGTTAACTCCATACCGCTTCAGTGCGGTTGCGACTTTATTACATTGGAAGTCAGTACCTTGATCACTAATCAATGCCTTAGGTGTGCCAAAACGAGTAAGTATGTGCTTGTGGAAAATTTTCAGCACTGTCCTAGCATCATCCTTTGGGATAGCAACGGCCTCCACCCATTTTGACACATAGTCAACAGCAACTAGGATATAAACATTTCCAAACGAACTTGGAAATGGTCTCATAAAATCCATACCCTAAACATCAAAAAGCTCAACCTCCATAATTGGCTGTTGCAGCATCTCATTGCGTCGAGATATTGATCCAATGCACTGACATTTGTCACACTGTTGCACAAAATTGTGGGCATCTTTAAACAAAAAAGGCCAATAAAATCTTGATTGAAGCACCTTAGTAACAGTTCTTACACCACCAAAATGACCTCCATAAGGGGCATCGTGGCAATGCTTTAGGATTAAAAGCATTTTTCTTCTGGAACACAACGCCTAATAGTATTGTCATTGCATACCATGAATAGGTATAGCTCATTCCAATAATATTTCTCGATGTCGCGAAGAAACTTTTCCTTCTTGTGGCCTGTTGCACCCAAGCGTAACCTTCTACATACCAAGTAATTGACTACATCCGCATACCATGGGTATGTGTCGACAGCAAACAATTTCCCGTCAGGAACTGCATCGACAATTTGGAATGTATTTCCATCTTCACTTCCTACTTCCAGATGAGACAAGTGATCTGCCACTTGGTTCTCTGATCTTTTGCGATCCTTTATCTCTATGTCAAATTCTTGTAATAACAGGATCCATCATATCAATCTTGGTTTGGCATCTTTCTTTGCAAAGAGGTATTTCAATGCAGAATGATCAATGAGCACTATAACCTTTGCTCCGACAAGATATGAGCGAAATTTGTCAAAAGCAAAGACAACTGCCAACAGTTCCTTCTCTGTAGGTGTATAATTAATCTACGCTTTAGTGAGAGTTTCACTGGCAAAGTATATTACATGAAACACTCTTTCTTTACGTTGTCCTAACACGACACCCACTGCATAATCACTCACATCAGACATTACTTTAATTGATTGCGACCAGTCTGCTGTAACGATAATAGGTGTCTTCACAAGCTGCTGCTTTCCAGACATGCATCATCAAACAAATTTTTTTTATTTTGCTCTAATAAGGAGCAGAGAGGTTTTGCAATCTTGGAGAAATCATGGATAAATCTTCGATAAAAACCTTCATGATCGAGAAAAGTCTGAATACCTTTTACATTGGTTGGCGGGGGTAACTTCTCAATAATTTCAACCTTTTCTTTATCCACTTCAATGCTCTGACACAAAATTTGATAACCGAGAACAATGCCTTATGTTGCCATGAAGTGGCATTTCTCCCAATTTAATACTAGATTTGTGTCCTCACATCGCTTTACAACTCTGGCCAAATTGTCAGCGCATTTATCAAATGTATTTCCATAGATAGAAAAATCATCCATAAATACCTTCAATGAGTCTTCAATCATGACTGAGAAGATTGCCATCATATACCTTTAAAATGTGGTTGGTGCATTGCAGAGACCAAATGGCATTCGACGGAAGGCAAAAGTGCCAAAAGGACAAGTAATAATAGGTTTTTCCAGCAAGCCTGTCCAACATTTGATCAATTAAGGGAAGTGGGAAGTGATTCTTTGTGGCAACATGCATTCAAACAATGATAGTCTACGCACACTTGTTAGCCTGTAGGAATGCGAGAAGGGATTAGTTCATCCTTGTCATTACATACCAATGTGATACCACTCTTTTTAGGAACACATTGGATTGGGCTTATCCACATGCTATAAGAAATAGGGTAGATAATACCCGCATCCAACCACTTAATTATTTTCTTTTTAGCAACCTCCTTCATTTTTTCATTTAATCTTCTCTACTGTTTAATGGACTGCTTTCCCTCATCTTCTAATCAAATTTTGTGCATGCAGAAAGAGGGGCTAATGCCTCTAATATCCACAATACTCTAGGCAATCGCACGCTTGTGTTGCTTTAGTATGTGAATTAATTTTTTTTCCTGACTTGCGTTGAGAGTTGCAGAGATAATTACTGATAGTGTATCGTTCTTACCAAGGAAAACATACTTCAAATGGGTAGGCAAAGGTTTCAACTCCAGAGTAAGAGCTTCCTCAATAGATGGCTTAAATACTGGAGTCGTTCTATTTGTCAAATCTAAAGATTCCATTTGCCACTCGTGCTTAAGCTCAACATTATTTGCCTCTGCCTTGCAGTCACAATCAACTAGAAAATCTTCTTCTATTGCCATCACAAATTCTTTTGGGACTGTTGTGCTGCGCTCATTAAATTCCTCTTCAATTAATTCGTCTGGCACATCAATGTGGTGACATTCTTCTTTGTTTTTACAGGGACTTGCTTCGAAAATAATGAATGTGACATGTTCATCATTATGTTACATTATCAGTTTTCCTTTGAATACGTCGATAAGAGTGCGGCCAGTGGTAAGGAATGGGCAACCCAAGATTATGGGCACCTCTTTATTTGCTTCACAATCAAGGATAATTAAGTCCGCTAGGAACACGAACTTATTTACGCTGATGAGGACGTCTTTAATTTGTCCCTCAGGTTGCGCTAATGATCTATCAGCCAACTACAATGTCACTACAGTGGGCTTCATGTAACCAATCCCCAATTTTCTAAACGTTGACAATGGCATGAGGTTGATATTTGCTCTTAAATCAAATAGAGCTTTTCCCAAGTAATGATTTCCAATGGAACATGGAATTGTAAAGCTGCCAGGATCCTGCATCTTTAATGGTAATTTATTTATCAGGATTGCGCTGCATCCCTATGTAAGTGCAATTGTCTCAATATCAGTCAACTTCTTCTTCTTGCATAGGAGTTCTTTCATGAATTTCCCATAGCTAGGAATTTGTACGAGAGCATCCATAAAAGGTATATTGACATGCAATTTTTTCAATGTGGTCAGAAACTTTTGATATTCTGTATTATTCTCCTCTTTGAATCATTGTGGAAATGCCAAAGGTATTGATATATTAGGTTGTCGTGACAAAACCGATTGCATCGACATCGACAGTTGCGTCAACAATTTTACAGTCTAACATAGGCAAGGGAGTAACAATTGGTAGAACCTCTTTCATAGGTTCTTCTATAACTTCTTCATATACAACTCTTTCCCCTTGATCTGCTTCATTTGTTTCTATAGGTGTTGCATTAGGGCTGGTAGCTAGCTCGGTAGTTTGTTTCCCACTCCTAAGAGTAATAGCTTTGCAATGCTCCTTCCCTTTTTTATCTGGATTCTCGATGTCACTAGGTAAAGCACCTGGTGGTCTTGTGCTCAAATTTGAAGCTAGTTGGTCTAATTGTGCTTCCAATGCTCGGATGGAAGAGGAATTTCCTTGCACAATAGCTTCTGTTCGCATTATATACTCACGCATCAAGGCTTCAAGAGCTGCTAATGGATCAGCTCATGGTTCTGAATACTGTTGTTGCTGCTGTTGTCCTTGCATATTTAGATGTGGCATTGAAGATTTTTGTGGTTGCACACGAGTATGTGACTGCAATTGATCTTGATGTGCATGCATCTGAGGACTTTGATTGAAATTTTGATGCTACCAATTGTAATTCCCTTGTCAAAAATTGCCTTAACTAGAGGAATTACCATATCTAAATGTAATCGCATTTTGACTTCCTCAAGGCTGTTGATTTCTAGCAGAGCTGTTGTAGGAATAACCATAAGAATTCCCTTGGATATTATTAACATAGAAAGCATTCTCGGCATGCTAAGGACAATCCTCGTAGCTATGATTTTCACCGTAAATTTCGTAACAAAATGTAGGGACATCAATTTGTTGAGCAACTTGAATGGGCGCAACTTCACTAGTCCTCTTAATGTTCTTTATCATATTTGCTAACGAAGATACTTGTTCACTCAAAGCTGATATAGCATCTAATTTGATAACTCTGGGACTTGCTTTGACTTGTGCAGCATGAGAGATTGAATATTGGTAGTCATTCTGAGCAATCCTCTCTAAAATTCTTACAGCTTCATCATAAGTGCAATCCAACAAAGGACCATTCGTAGATGTGTCGACAAAATTTCTTGTCTGTGCATTTAACCCATTGTAAAAAATTTCAATCTACGTCTCCTTTTAAATACCATACATGGGGTAGCGTCGAAGCAAAGTTTTGTAATTCTCCCATGTAGTGTGCAAATTTTCATCATCTAGTTGATGATACGTAGTAATATCATTCCTAAGTAGAGCATTCATTGTTGTGGATTAAATCGCAAAATGAACTGAGTTGCAAGCACATTCCATGATGTAATCGATCCAATAGGAAATCCAAGGAACCAAGTACGACCCCATCCTTACAATGAGTAAGGAAATAGTTGTATCTTCAAGGTCTCATAAAAAATGCCATGCTAACTAGAAAAAGGACAAATTAGTATAAAATATTTAAGGTGCTCTCTCACATCCACATGAGGCAATCCAACATACTGCCTATTCGAATTTAGCATCTGAAACATAACCGGCTTTAATTCAAAATTGTCAGCTTGAATAGCTGGTCGAACAACCCCTGGCTGCAAATCGTTCAACACAGGAACAACAAAGTCTCGGATAGTTTCTATTCTGCATCTATTCTTCTTGTTGCTTCGGTTGATTATTTATATTTTGTGGTTGTATCGGAGGGACAAGAATTTGTGGTGGCAATTGTGGTATGGCTACATCATTTTCAGGCAGAGTCATATTCCTTTGTTCTTGTCTTCTCCTTTTAATGGTTCTCTCAATTTCAGAATCTAAATCAACAACAAATTCAGGATTGCTCCTGGTCATAAACACCTCGGAAGAAAATTAGAAAATAGTCGACCAAAAACAAAAACAAGTTAGTAACAAGTAAAGATTAGAAAATAACAAATAATTGTAAATACAAGAATAAACATCAAACGAACATCATCCCCGACAACGGCACCAAAACTTGATCGCGCTATGAACGTCACAACAATTTATGCAAGTTAACACTGTCGATGCAAGTATAATAGATAGATGCAAGTCTATCATATATCGATCCCACAGGGATGGTTGTTTGTGTTTATAGTTGCCAATGAATGAAAATTTAAAACAAGAGAGATTGTGATGTTAAGTGTCGAAGCAATAAAATAAGAAATGTAGTAAAAGAATGAGATTAATTTGTCGAAGCAATATTGAAAAAAATTAAGAAGTAAAGTAATGATAATAAAATGGGGTTTCCTGAGTTGAAGAGTTGGCATAAAGCTAAATGTGATCACAAGGTTAATAACAGATAAATTGTCGTCGCAAATAAGCACAATGAAATCTTACCAACCTTAACTTCCCTGTTTATCAAAGACTTAAATAATCACACTAACCACACCTTACAATGTATACAATAAACTCAAGAACAAGTGGATTGAATTCCTTCGATCCTCAAGCAACTTTCGTTGTCTTGCTTGTTAACTTAATTTGTCGTTGCACTTTTCAATGATAGTGACTACATTCACACTTTCGTGGTCAAACAATTAAATCTAAAGATAAACTGTAAAGGAAAGATTGAAATAGATATCATTCAGATCTGAAATGAAATTGTACTTCATACAACTCAAATTATAAAAACATATCAGCGTTAAGCAAGAGAAATAATAGAATAAATTGAAGTATCCTATTCCTAGTTTACTTGAATCACTCTCTTTCACTTCTCTTGGATCGCACTTTGGATGCTCCTCATTAGGAGCAGGACTGCCTTCTCGTCAACGTCAGGTTTCCCTCAAGAATTTAAGCTGACATGGATGTAAGCTTGAAAAAAATGTTGATGAAGAAATTTTAATCTGTCGAAAGGCCAAGAAGAATTCTTTTTCTCTCTCCTTCTCTTCAGTATTTAACAGCAACTTCACAGTACAGGTGTCCTACCTTCCAGATCTAACATCCTCTAGCTGTACAAGTTAGTTATACCAGTTGTACAACTCATACATTTTTGGTGTGTTAACTAGACAACTGTCAGGTCCAGCTACAATTCTGGGCGAAAATTTGGATCCTCTTATGCAACGACAACTTTGGACACCTTCATGTATTGATACTTCTAGATAGATTCCTGCTGTGACATTTCTAGGCGCAATACTAAACAAACTAACACTACAGCAAAACAGGTTATTAGCGGCACTTTTAGCGACGTTTGGACAAAAAACGCCGCAAAAAGTAAAGCATTAGCGGCGCTTATGGAAAAGCGCTGCTAAAGGTCGAGCATTAGTAAGCGCTGCTAAAGGTCGAGCATTAGCTGCGCTTGTGGGAAAGCGCCGCTAAAGGTCAGAGCATTAGCAAGCGCTTATGGAAAAGCACCACTAAAGGTCGAGCATTAGCGACGCTTGTGAGGAAGCGCCGATAAAGATCAGAGCATTAACGACGCTTGTAGGGAAACGTCGGTAAAAGTCAAAGCATTAGCGACGCTTATGGGGAAGCGCCACTAAAGATCAAAGCATTAACGATGTTTTCTCATAAACGCCGCTAAAAGTAGATTTTAACATTTATTTATAATTAATTATTATTTAATTTAAATTTCAATAAAAAATTAATATTTATTTAAAAATCTTATACTGTTTTTTGTTTTATTTAATAATTAAGTATTATAATATTATTTATCGATGGTATACGTAATTTATATTATATCCAAAACCCTAATTTTCTATTCTCCGTAAACCTCAACAAAACCCCTTCAAATCCCACAATTATTATCCCCAAATCAACGCATACGGTTCCCTCCAGGAAGAACCCACCAGAAAACAGCCGTAAAAGCGTCGAGCTCCAGCCCAAGCGCACCCGCCGGCTCGTCGTCTCCCGGGCTGTACTCTTCAAAGCAATTCGAGCTCACCGCTCAAAACGTGGACCTTGTTCTTGATGACGTGAGGCCTTACTTGATTGCCGATGGCGGAAACGTCGACGTTCTGTCCGTTGAAGATGGCATCATCTCACTTAAACTCCAAGGTCACCTTTTTTTGTTGTTGTTTGTTTTCATGATTTATTACTATTTATGTGCTTATGGTTATGGCTGGTAGAAATTTTTTTAGTGAGTCGAGACTCATCTGCCATTGATTTTGATTTCAGGAGCATGTGGGAGCTGCCCTAGTTCAACAAAAACCATGAAAATGGGGATCGAAAGGGTTTTGAAAGAAAAATTTGGGGATGCAGTCAAGGATAGGAAACTACTGATGAGGTGGGTTTTCTACTTAAAACATGAAATTTGTGAAAAAGAAACACTTGGACAATTGTGAATCGAGTTTAAATTTTTAACCTTAAATAATATATAGAAGGAATAGTTTAAGCGTTTTGAATTTTAGATAATGAAAGTTTTATATGGAAAGGATATTTTTGAGTGGGGCAAAGAAAAAATAACTCAATTTCATGTTCACTAATTTTCACTAATTTTTTTATTATACATACAGAGTTAAAAATTTATATAAAATGCTAGTTGTTTTCAAGTTATATTGACGAAAATTTATTTTATATTGAAATTATATTTGTAAAATTATGTTAACAAATTATTGTTGGTGAAGTAATAAGATATTTTTATTTCAATTTGTTGATTTTGTGTTCGATTCTCAAATAATGTCTTTTTACTTAAAAGATAGAATGATTATTGGTGAAGTAGTACCACATGGCACTCTTCCAACAGTTCATATGTCGATACATGGCACAGCTCCCTTTGCTCCCTAAGCTTTGACTCTGGATATGGCAGTCGGCTGTAATCCATTGTTCCTTCCTCTATTACACTTCTGCTTCTCTGAATATAATGCATAAATCAAGGATCATCACATGTTCATAACATTTCCACCGCTATAGGATGATCTAAATCTAAATATATATATACATATATAGATTACCTGTATGTTGATTTCAAGTTGGTGTAGAATAAGGCAATGTTGTAGAACGATACAGAGGATCAACATTTCCCTTCTACCGTTCAAGACTAAATCAGTGGATCCAAATTATATCATCACCATCGTCGTCATGGTAAACATGGTAAAAATCTCTTGGATTTTTGGGTTTTTAAAATTTTTCTTTTCGTGTATCCGTGTTTAATATTCGTATTCTACATATATACTAACATTGAGTATAAAGTCGTAACCTCTCAAGGCTCTCATGTATGACAACTACACCCGAGTCTGAGTAGCTTACATACTTGAAATGGCATGTTGTCTGTTTGTGATGTTTTTTATTTTTCATTTGGTTGTGCATATCTTTGTTGGTTTCAGCTATTTGATTGCATAAATGGGGATTCAAGTTTTATGGAGCTTTGGACTTGCATGTCTTGATTTCCATGCTTTGAGGTCAAAGACAAACCTACACAATCCTGTCTTAGTAAGCTTGTTTGTTGTTGGTGATTGGGTAATAATTTTAACATTCTTTTCTAAAATTTCCTTTTTTTGCTGTTGGATTTGTTTCTATGCGTTAAGGAAAGGGTAAAACCTATGTTATTAATCTTGGATATCATTCATACATACATACATACATACATACATACATACATACATACATACATACATAAAGATTTATTCCGAGGATTGATTCTCGGGAACTGGATGTTGACTTTGGAATGATTATTGGTCTGTTGAGTACTAGATTTAGATCCTTCACCATGTGCACTGAGATTTTATAGCATTCAAAAACAAATATGACCTGGAACGTGGTGACTGTACCATTGTTTTTCTCTCTTTTGTTCCCTCGAAAAGAATAAAGATGAAGCTTTATTAGAATTGCCTCAGTTGGCTAATGCTGGTTTCTATGTGTTTGTTGCACTTAGGTTTAGCTGGCTGTCATGTGAATAGATAGTTGGTGCTAATTCTACAACATGGGACCATAACTTGCACTAAACTACATTTAGGAGAATAATCGACCGAGTGCCATACTTTCTACATATTTTGGACCACTTGCAGGCATTATATTTCCTTATCTACTGGTTCTTGAGAGAGATAGGAGCCGTATCATCCAATGAAAATGTCAAATCCTTTTCTCGCATGTCATGTGCATACTCATATGCCATCCATCCAGCTGGGTTTGATGGCTCTGTAAAGGTGAGTTTTCCTGCCTTTTTAGTATGTGCTTTCTTTCTTTTTAGTATCTTCAATTCTTTTTAAAGTTATTTAATGTTTTTGGAGGATCATGTACCTCCATACTAATGTCCAAACAATATATGATATAAGTTTAAAATATTAAACCACATTTAAAATATTAAAAATTTGATATTAAAATTGTATATAGTAATACAATAGATTTTTATAAAAAATATTTAAAAATATTTTAATAAAAATTGAATAAAATTTATGTTACTCTCGTATAGTTTTTACATGATACAAATTTTATATGTTATTCTTACTTTGAGATGTTTACAATATAAAAGTCTTTTAATTTTCAATACATATTACTTTAAAATAGAGAAAATTATAAAAATAATAAAAAATCATAAATATATACATAAAACATAAAAAATTATAAAAAATTAGCAAATGAATTATAATAGTTTCAATATATGATGACCAGTGAATATTTTGTTTTTTTTGTTGTTAGACTTGAATATATACTGTTAGAGACCACAGGGTTAGCAATCTGAAGGTGCTCTAGAGGAGCTGAAAAATGAGATACATAGCATAAACTCCCTTGCCAATATCATTCGTTCTATTCGATGTGAAGTAGACTTGTCTTAGATACTGAACCGGCAAGCATATGATGCTACAGTTAGTCCTACAAAACTCAATCATCATAGTATACATATTCTTAGATCATGATTATATTGTTTATGTTGTTGCAGGAACTTGTGGAGATGATCTTCAATTCTGTGCTATAAGAGGGATCTTGCAATTTAGCATTAGGAATAATTGATGTTTTTTATTTTTCTTTTTGTTTCAATTTTGTCAAGAATATTTGTTCTTTTTTGGTAATTCAAGTGTAATTGAATTATGAGATTTTTGGATATTTAGTTGCTTGTGAAATGCAATTTTAGCTTGTCACATGTTTCTAGTTATCAATATGTATTTACATGCTTTGCAAGACTTCATCACTAATACTTAAAAAAAGCTTCATCTTTTAAGAAATTTATGAAGGTTTGAACAAAAATTTAATTGAAAATGAATATGAATTTATAGAAAAAAATATTGAAAATTCGAGTTTTATATGAATTAAAATAAATTGGTAAATTTTTATTAATATTAGTGGCGTTTGTAGGAAAAGCGGCGTGAAAGATCATGTTCGTGAGAAAAGCGTCGCTAAAGACCATGTTCTTTAGTGGCATTTGTGAGAAAAGTGTCGTTATAGATCATGTTTTTTAGCGGCGTTTTTTCAAATAAACGTCGCAATTTTTAGCGGCGTTATTTTTAGCAGCATTTTTTGCGTTTTAGCGGCACTTATAAGCGTCGTTATAGGCCCAAAAAAACGTCGCTAAAAACTTGTTTTCCTGTAGTGTAATGCAACGACATAGTAATAAAAACATGATAAATTTAAAGGAAATTATGCTAAGTTTCATTAAGTTAGAAAATGTAATAATTAAGTTAAAATATTAAAAATGTATGCTAAAGATGATCAAATGAGAATAAATTATACTATAAGTAAGGAGAAATCAATTATTCTTTCTAATGCTATCACTCGGCTCCTTAGCTCCTCAATCCCGTCGGATATCTGCACGAATGTGAGGGTGTAAGCTTAAAAAGCCTAGTGAGTGTTAATAAAACAACGAGTAAATTAGCACCCAAATCATGCTTAAAGGGAAACCAATCAAATACAAATTTTCAGTCACAATATCAATCCATAATAGTTCAATGTCATATGATTAACCATGTATCAAAAATCATAATTAATCATGACATACAATCATCAATTTAGCATATAAAATTGTGAAATTTTATATTGGCATATACATTCATGGCTTAATCAAGTTATCATACATCGGATAAACGGATCTCTTTACTCCTAATTAGAATCAGAATCAATCTTGGATTGAGTGGGTCGAAGCCACACGCTCCCTTATATTGCCTCAGAACAATCCCGTTGAGTGGAGACATAAGCTCAACACTCCCTTATCTACTCCAAATTAGTCCACCAGAGCCTCATTGCTCACAAATAACATATCAAAATGGTGAGTACTCACAAGTCCTATGGCATGCCAACTATATCCAATGGATCCACGATGCTATAATGCAAATATAATCAATCAATCATAACATAATTTTAGTCAATAATGTGCTCAATTTAAAATGTCAAAATGCTCATGTGAAACATGTAACATAATCATTTCAACATCAAATTAAATTAAGTATACCAAATACCAATTATCAATGTTCATCATCAATTGAAATATTAACATACCATGGACCAAAAACTCTAGCATAAATGCTTAAATCATCATTATAATCAATCCAATCAAAGCACACTACATGCTCACTTACCAACACTTAATAAAACTTTCATCATTTAAACATATATCAGTAATCTTACAAAATTAACCAACCAAAACTTAATTAAATATTTGTAATTAGTAATTAATCATCTAATTAAGCATAAATGAGGGTCAAATTACCAAATTTCCCTTTAATAACACTCACCACACAACCAAGTGATCAACCAAGCAAATCCAAGCTTCAATTTCGATTAGCTCGATCCTCTTCAAGATTCGGAGCTTCAATAAAGATAAAATAGATATTACCACCTTTCAAAAAATATATTAAACACAAATTTTCATCAACTAGGCTATACGAAATTCTCTCTCAAAACTATCTTACCGGATTTGTATCATCAAGTAAAAAACTCGATTCCTCACAAAATCGATCACTCTAGCCCTCCTAATCACTTCCAAATATCAATACTAGACCAAATAAACATATACTAAGCATCAATCTCACAATCCGAAAAATTGGTTCATTAAGATGATGAAATTCGAATTTTTTTAAATCAACACACAAAACATGTTTAATCTTGACAAATAAGATCAAAAACCTTTCAATAGATCCATTTTGAGTAGGAACATCCATTGATTTATGAATTTCCTCTCAAAATTCAAGATCCACCATTAAAGCATCTTAAGCTTTTGAAGAAGATGACATTTATAAAAAAATCAAGTAATTATCACTCAAATCATGTAAATAAGTCATAAAAATAAGTGTAGGAATAGTAATCACCTTTGATTCGATCTAAATCCTTTGATTGAAAATCTTGAGAAATTTCAAAATATTTTTGGCTACTTTTGTGAATAATTTCGAGTGAAAAGAGAGAGTATTTTGAGAAAGAAATTTCTTAAATCTATTCTCTGATGATAGATCTTTAAAACCATGCAAAAAAAAAAACAAATTTTATACCTCTCTAATATGATGTAAATGGTGTGAAAAGTAGGCTAGATACATTGTTTTTAAAACTAAAACAACCCACCAAATATTTTAAAAATGGGAAATTTGCCCAATGGTCACTTCCACATTTCACTTACTTTACCATTTTATCTTTCCCTCCAAAATTTCGAATTTAAAGGTTTATTTGCCAAATAAATACTCTAAAATTTCCCTTATTTTACAATTAAATCAAATTTAATTAATATTTAAATTTAAATAAAATTAACCCCCAATAAAATTATATTAAAATTCTTTTTAGCCAAATTAATTATTTTCACTAATAATAATTTAATTACTTTAAAATTATTTTTTCAAAATTTTTTTTATTTTTTCGGATTATTTTTTTATTGATTTTAGATGAAATTGACCTCCTACATTAAATTAAAAATTACTATTAACCCGATAAATTCTTAAATTCACGCCCGAAAACCGAAAAATATACCCGAAACAACTAGACCCAGTTTAGGGATATTACAATACATACTACGAGCCCACTCTTCGTATAATTATGAACTCAAGCTCTTTGTTTTTTTTTCTTTTATTCTTTATGTTCTTGTTTGTTTGCTTGAGGATAAGCAAAGACTTAAGTGTGGGGGAGTTTGATCTGTCGGTTTTATACCTAGCAGATTGAACTAGTTTTCACACTTGAAGAGCTTGAAACCAATTATTTTCTTTATGTTTTCATAGGATTTAACTTATATTTTTCTTTTGAATAAATTGTGTAACCTAAGTGCTAAAATATTGTTTTATTGTCTTTAAGATCAATTGAGGCCTAAAGGTTAGCTAATGTACTTTGTAAGTGTGCAGGAGACTATAAAAAGTTGCAAAAATATGAGGTTGATCACTTCGTCACGACATAGGCTAAGCTACATCGCAACCAAGGGACCAGACTTGGAGATTTAGAAGACTGACTTCTTTGTCAAGGCATATATGGGTTATGTCACAACAACGCCTATAGGATAATACTTCACACAGAGACTGATTTTTTATCGTGACACAAGTCCTGGTGTGTCACGACATCGATCCCTAGACACGACTTCTGCACCCAGTGAAGAGCGTTTTGACCTTTACAATATCACTTAAACATGAAGGACGGTAGCGGACCTAAGGTTAATGAAAACGATCGATCAATGCTATAAATAGGGCCTTTAGCATTAGGTTTAAACACACCGTTTATTAGCTTTTAGTTTTTATTTTGTATTTTCATTTGAAACAAGATTGTAGAACTCGTATAAACGTTCAAGGAATTTTTCCCTACAGATTGCCAATACAATTCGAGTTTCTTTTTCATTCTCTCTATTCAATTGTATGTTTTCATATATTATTGTTTTAATGATGATCAAAAAATCCATGAGGAACTAATTCCATTTTGGGGAATTAGGGACTGGAAGTATGAATTTTTAATTGTTGTTTAACAGAGATTTTGCCTTTCGGATCAACTATTTGGGAAAGGAAGAACATCAAACAAACATTAGGCTTGACAACCCTAGAACGTCATTTAGGTGGGAATGAACCCAAAATTGGTATTGCCCGACCGTGAAGACCTTTTCCCCAAACCGGTTTAGACTGTTACATCTAGCGATAAGTAGTCTCTATCGACTTGCTATGCTGGCGAAAGATCGAGATATCCAACTGGGGTAGTGACTAGTTGATTGGAGGAAAAACCCCAAAACCCAACAATTGAAGAACTCATACAGAAGCAACCTGAAATCCCAAAAGTCATTTATCGACATTCTACATCTCAAACTCTTTACTTTATCTAATTTTTTTATACTCTTTACAAACCACTCTTTTTATCTTTCGTACTATAATCCCTAAAGTGATTACTAATTACTTTTATTCTTTACAGGGGTTTAATTTACTATTGTCTCACGCCTTCTTTGGGTACGATCCTCAAAATACTACCAAGTGTTTCATTGTACACACTATATTTACAACCTAACTCGTATACTTGCGGAAGCCTAAAATCTACACCGTATGAGAGCACGTTCGGGGATGGTCAGCCATACCGTTGAGGAAGCAACGTGGGAACCTAAAGAATTAATGAAATCTCAATATCCTCACCTCTTCTCTGGTAAGATTTTCGAGGACGAAAATTCTTTAAGGGAGGGAGAATTGTAAAGACCCATTTTAATGACATCGAAAAATGTTAGTTTTGGGATTTAATCTTGAATTTAGAATCCATGAAAATTCTAGTCAAGTATGAGTAATTAATTAGAAAAGGGTAGAAATTAAGTTGGAACAAGATTTTAAAATTATTAAAGTATTAATTAGGAGGAAATGGGTTGAATATAAAGAATGAAAACTTGAGTTCTATAGAATTCTAGTGAGGTGATTGTTAGAATATTAAATGGATGAGAGTTTATTTAGTAATTAGGTCATAATATTGTTAAATGGAAAATTATATGCTAAGTGTAATTAAGGATATATTTTTAGTCTAAAGGAAAAATTGGTAAATAGGTTAATAATGACTAAACAAATAAAATAAAGGAGTTTCTCCTTTAGTGGGATTTTCCAAAAAAGAAAACAGAAAAGAAAGAAATTAAAAAGAAGAAACTCCATTAGAAAGCTTGGGGATTTCAGCAAAGAAGTCATTGCATGTAAGTGTTCCCTTGGTATTTTTGTTATGAAAATGGTGTTTTGTTGATCACCAAGATGAAGCCTTTCTAGACTAGGGAATAATTTACGAAAATGACAAAGGTTTTTGAGTTTGCCATTGATGTTTTTGGAAGCTATATCATGATATTTTGAGCTTGAAATTTGATGATAGATTTGATATACTTAGTAAAAGAAATTATGAGTAGTTAAATATAATGAGGTTGATTCTAAAGTAATTTTTAGTGTACATAAAAATCTTGAGAAATTGAGCATGGGAGAATCGAATATGGGCTGTTATGAATGTGGGTTGAATATTGAAAAAGAGAAATATTAATAGACATAGTAGTATTGATTAAAATGAATTAAAAGTTAAATTCGGGGGCAATGGTATAATTCATAAATAAGTAAGGGTATATGTTTAATTAAATAGAATGTTGGAGAAAAGATTTGATAGTATTATATAGATATGTTAATTTTCATTTGAATCTTTATTACATGTAAATAGTTTTATAATCTGAATAAATGATTGTGAAAGGAGAATTTGTGGAAATGAATTACTTAATGTTCGTCAGTTTAACTGACTAGTGCTGGGCACACATTCGTCAGTTTATCCGACTAGAGTTGGGCGCAATACCGTTGATTAAACCAACTAGAGCTGGGTTCACTTATTCTTCGTTAGTTTAACTGACTAGTGTTGGGCACACATTCATCGGTTTATCCGACTAGTGCTGGACGCAAATTCTATTGTGGTTTATCCACTAGGCAGTGTCAAGAATTGACGGAATTATTGTTGGTTTATCCAACTAGAATTGGGCTCACAATTGATATTGTCAGTTAATCCGACTAGTGTTGGGCGTAAATTCATTGCGGTATATCTGCTAGGCATCGGGTGCAATATGGTAAGAAAAATCAAATAGTAAGATTGAGAAAATATTGATGAAACTTGAAGAATCTATGATTATGGATATCGAATTAAGGTCATAATGTATATTGTAGTACATGTTATTAAATTAAGAAGTAATTTCTAATGTTTTGGATACATATATATATATATATATATATAAGTGGTTGAGTAGTAATGAAATTTGAGTAATGTAAATTTAATTCTCTTGATTTCAAGCTAGTTATTTAGTAGATTCGAACTTAGCATCTCATTAGAAATCCCGTACTCCAAGTTGGTGAAGTTCTCTTTTGATTATTTTGGCATGTACCTAGGAAAGCTATAGATGTCTAGAGACCTTTAGGATACGTACATCTTGTGAATATTACTCGTATGGAAATTGGTCTAAAATGTTTTGAATGGTATATTATTATTGATGATCTTGATGTTATATGTGTGTGTGTGTGTGTGTGTGTGTGTGTGTGTGTTAAGCTTAGTGGAATGGAATGGAATGTGCATGTTATTTCACTGTAAGTATTTGAGCATGGTTTATTCACATGAATGTGTATTAGATAGGTTTATAAAGTGGTAATGGATGATGAAATAGTGCAAATGATGTATCTTTTTATTTACGCTAGGTTAAGTTCATTGTTGTTAGCATGTAAATGATAGTTTAGGTAATGTATGTATTCAATTGATTAGTTGATTGTTAACTTTGAATTGAGGTGCCTTTGAATGACATATTGGTTTAGTCTAAGTGATAAAGTTATGGTTCATTTTGATGCTTGAATTGCATGTTAGAACATAGGAACTTGGCTCATCTTTAGAGTAACTTGTGGAGTAATTTAGGTTGAGAAAATAACTTGTCTTTTAAGCCAGCTAAACTGCACACGGGCTGTCACACGATTGTGTGCCAATTTAGGGTGCAGTATAGGTCACACGGGCAGACACACAGGCTGGTAGATGTCCTTGTAGCCCAATTTCGTGTAAGAACACGATCTGGCACACGGGCGTGTGTTGCAAGTCAGTATAGACACACGACTTGTCACACGGTCATTGACACAACCGTGTGACTACTTTTCGAACACACACATGGACAAGAACACAATCAAGGACATGGACATGTGGACACGGGCGTGTATTTGGGTCACACGGCCGTTTGACCCCTGCTTTGAGAAAATTTTTTGTTTTCTTTTAAAAGCTTAAAAGAGTTTCAATTTGATCCCTAATTGATTGTAATACTTGTATGTAACATGTATGATTAAATTGAGTTACTATACGTGAATAATAGCATGATTTTATACGTGTTTATGAATAGCCTAAGTAACATTGAACAATTGATAGAAGTTAATTAATGATTGTAATTAGTCTTGTAATACTCTGTGACCCTAAATTGACGATGGTTACGGGTTTAGGGTGTTACAAACAAACGTCCATTAAGCTGAAATCACATATATGAATTCAATTAGATTTTATTGCTATAAATATCACAAATCGGGTCAATTTTCAAAATTTTAATTTTCTACTATGCAAGAAATCGTTTTCAAACTGGATTTTTCCAATATAGTTGTGATTGTAATTGGTCACATAAGCTGTGAAAATGGGTCTACTCACACGAGCTGTGAAGAATCAACAACAAATGTAGAACCTTAGCCATTGGTAAACCATTCAAGACCAGCACCCGAAACTGTATAGACCCTAATGATAAGTCATTTGTATCCTAGCTATTCACTAAGCTCACACGGGCCTTAACACTATCTTACCAACATTTCAATTTTTGTGTCACCATTCTATACATATCATCATTTCACATAAACATTTAATTTCATGCAGTACTATTATCGTATTCATACTAATTCAATCCTTGTAGTCGTATACACATTTTTCATATTTCAAAAAGAAATCCAAATACATTTTAAACCATGTAATATCATCATATACTCATATCACATTAAATAAAAATTTCACATTCATTCAATACTACACATCTATTTATGTTTGTTTTATCTTTCATATTTTTTGATTTAATCCATTTCATGCCAATATATATATATATAACATTTCTAACTAATGGTAAAACATAATAATACATACATATCAAGAAGATATATCTTCAACTCTATTTCAACTTGTTTCGTTCCTTGTACCTGGATCCATGGTTGTGGATTGTTGGAATAATTTTTTTGCAACACCACAGGACGTATTTACAGTCCCAACAATAAGTTCGTAAGAATTTACTTGACAAAATCAATAACACACAAAACGTCAAGGACTAACCTGTAAAATTGACTTTTCCTAGATTATCCACCAACTAGCTCAAAACTCGATCTCAAAACACATGCATGCAAGAGGGCGAAGTATGGCGGAATTCTCCAAGCTTTCTCCAATGGCTATTCCAGCTAGGAAGAAAAAGAAATGAGAAAGATGACATTTTTCTTGTTTTTATTATGTTTTATTATTTTTAATTGTAATTATAATATAATTTTAACATAATTTATAAAAAGCTATGCACCAACCGTCCATTACAATTAAAAAGGGGTAATTTTCCACTTAAACATTTAAACAATTACTAATTAAACATTTTAACTAATATAAATCTATAGTGATTAATTTTTACAGTTTTTATGATTTAGTCTTTGTATCTTAATTAGTCACTAATTCAAAAAAAATTACCTATCCAAAATTTAATTAAAATATATAAAAAATCTGAAAAAACTTATGAAAATATTTACAGCATCTGTTTACAAAAATGAGGTCTTGATACCTCAATTTCCAAAATCACTAACTTTTGAACCGATACACTTGTACCGTGACTAACTTTTCAAATAACTAAAATTATTAGACCAGAATCTAATATAATAATGTAATGACCTCGTAAATATTAATAAATAATACTAACTCAATCATCAAAAATGGAGTTTTGAAACTATCGTTTCCAGTTCCATTGAAACTTAGTTTGTTATACCATCATCCACTTAAGATTTAAGTATGTCACACTATGAACATCACAAGTAAATAAATCTATAAACTACCATTTATGATGTACTGTCAATCCAGTTAGTTACATATATATCTCTATCTTCTAGGAGTCATCTGCTCCGATGCCAAAAACAAAGCATCTCTCAAATTGGACTTGATAGACAACATATTAGTCTTTCAATCAGTTTGCTCATTTTCGATTAGACTAAGGACATGTTTAGGTTCGTCTGCTAATACAAGTTATCTTTTCGTATCATGATCCGACCACATGATACTGCTCAATATTAGTTTAAACATTAGACAACCAATGAGCAACATTTGCTTGCGTTATACTTTGCGTGCAAAAATAACTTGAGGATAATCATACAAAGTATATTAATGTAATCAATGAATTTGTTTTATTAATCAAATTGATTGAAAAAATTACAAGTTTACGAACAAATATACTACACTCAGAGCACTAGATCCAACATAACTTACACTAAAATGAATGCAAATATTCACATTTAACATTATACCAACTTATTCAATCATTAGATACATTAATCCAATACCATGGCATTCAAGCCAAACCATTTGACAAAAAACTAAATATTTACCTATCTCAAACTACTTGAAACAGATCAAATTACATTCATTTATGTCATTTCAATCGCTACATACATAACTCAAACCATTTGCCAAAACATACCATTGCATCTAAACATTAACACTTACAAAATAAAGAATTATGTAAGTTTGAAGCTATGTTCAACATTCAAAGTTAACATATACAGAACACCTATGTACATGCCATAAAACCGGACTTGAAATTATCAAAAAGCTATCATTTCGAATACGAGATAGTGTAAGTTTTTGGACAATCCGCTAGATACGTTACGCAAGTTGAAATCTACAAGTAAAGGGGAAAACAACAGGGTAAACATATTGAATGCTTAGTAAGTTCATAGGCATTAAATAAAAACTTACTTAATTTTACAGTTTAATACAACAAACTATTTAACTTGACAAGTTTGCCTAAACATGGTAACCACGTATCCACAAGGTGAGTTCAACATATAACCATGTCATATAATAATTCAAACATTTAACCTTTCAACTCACTTATAACAAACATTTCAATACAATTCTCATAATCAAAGCAACATTTAATCAATTGGATATCTAACTCATACTATTACATTATAATTCTAATTAACCTTTTTAGCCTGATGAACTCAAGTGAATAGATTTGGGTACACGGTTAACTACACCATACTAGATTGCTTGACAAAGTAGTAACTATACCACACCAAGGCACCGAAGTGCAAAGCCCATAAGTAATCATACGTATAATTGTATAACAATACGTCCCTCCACCACACCAGGGTCTCCGTAGAGACATACAATATATGTTGATACACAACAAATGATGGATCCCAATATAATCTGTAATGATCTCTATAAAATTAGGTATCTCGTACAAGCGCACATGTAACCCTATTGGCATGTAAATCGTATCCAACCTTTTCTATGTTCACTTGGGCATCTTTACCTCATATAACCATTTCTTTATAACTTAGTCCATATCTCACCTTTTGTACCAAATTGCAAAGAATTCAAATTACAACTAAACATACACATATTCATAATTAAAATAAATAAAAATTTAAATAAAATCATACCATATGAACTTACCTAGAAAAATAGTAAAGAACCGAATCTTCAAGGACTAATTAGTAATTTTGCCTTTTCACCGATTATTCCCGATCTATACAGTTATTCAAGTCAAATTATCAATATCAATAATTTTATAATATCCCTTAATATGCATGAATCAGTTCAATTTAATATTTTGAATTGCCCTAAAGTTTTTTATTTTATTAATTTAGTCCCTAAAATCGAAATTTCCATAACTTTCAATTTTGACCTTTGATTTCAAAACTAATCTCAATCACATCCTTATATGACACTCTATTATCTATTATTATAGAAATTTCACATCAACTTTAAAATTTATATACTTTAGTCCTTATGTTCAAAAACTAGCCATTAAACATTTCAAATTAGTCATTTTTCACATCTAAGGTTAAAATATATCAATTTAACACCAATTTCTTCATGAAATCAACAATAACAGCTTTCAAAAACTTTAATAGTTTTGAAAATTGATACATGAGCTAGCTAAATCAAGCTCTCGTGACCTCAAAAATATAAAAATTACAAGTAAATGACTTGAAAACACTTACCAATCGAGGACCGAAAGTTAAACTTCAAAAATGGAGAAATCCTTTGGTTTTCAAGCTTACTGCGGTTGGAGATGATGAAAAGGATGAGTAAGCATCCACTAACTCAAACTTATATACTAAGATTAATACATTAATCACCTTAACTAATTAATTTAATTATGTTTTATTTTACTTGATCATCATTAATCAATATAAATTATTCTCCCATCATATTCCACTAACATACTTTAGGAATTGGTTTAACTGCCATTTTGGAACTTTGGCTAATTTCAATTCAAGTCCCTATACCTTTGACCAATTAAAAACCTATAACGATAAACTTTTATAATTTAGTCTTAATACCTTAATTAACTATCAATTCAACAAAATTATAGGACCAAATTTTAATAAACTTTTATACTAGCCTCATAAATATTAATATTTAATATTTTTGGGCTCATACTATGAAAATAGGGTTCCGAAGCTACTGTTTTTGACACCACTGAAAATCGGATTGTTATAGTGGTGATGCTTTTTAAATTTGAATAGTGAAAAGAGAGGTTGCAAGGGAGAGAGGAACATACTTCCATATTGGGTCGATCGAACAACATATTTAGGACATCTAAAAGGTTTTTCATTCAAACTTTTGGATTAAATCTATGAAATTTGAGGTCGTTTCATGGAGAACTATGTTAAGGAAAAGAAATGGTAGGGGACGAGCTTCATTTCAATCCCTTTTTCAGTCAAAAAAAGCCACTAGAGTAGGGTGTCGACAGCAACAAAGAAGAAATAAAAAATAAATGATGTGCGAGATAGAGAAAATGGAATAAATAAGTGAGAAAATAGGCAAAATAAGGCATATATGTCAATTTTTAAAATTAATTAGGGGTTTACACCAATTTTAAAAATATTTAGGGGAATAGGTTGTTTTGGGGGGAAGCTCGTCCAGCTAGATGAGTTTTCCAGATTCTAGGGTTTTTTAGGGTTTTGTTAATTTTATAAATAACATTTGTGATGCGTCTAGTAGATGTTTTTAGGTAGTTTTGAGGGGTTGGGGATGTGATATTGCACCTTTGAACACATACATTTCATATGTCATGACTGGATGAGGTCATCCCTTAGGAAACCCATTGTGGGGAAGTCGGGTTTTGGGGCAACAGTGCTCAATACGATCAGTGGTGGTGGAAGTTCAAGTGGAGGTCTCATTCGATGGTTGTGATGCGTCCACGAGTTCAAGTATAATCGAGGCCTCGATGACGGTTGCTACGTGCTAATGAGTTCAAGGTTTTTGGATACCCACTAATGATGCCTTATAAATATCATACATAATATTAATGTCATAATCGTACGAAAAAACTTTGGGGCATTCGGTTGTATTCAACATAATTTTTATTTATATTTCCAAGCAGTCGGTATCTTTAACCTTTCAATCTTTTTTGAAGGTTGACACAATGGGGCTCTCAAGCGAAGAGCGGATGTTCAGACATATTAGAGGTGAAACTCAAGTCGATGCGATAATGATTATGGTTATTTATTATTTTTTTAATAACTAGAACCGATGATCAGGCCGAAAAGAGCATCACTTTTATTGCATCACAACAGCAGCTCTACCCTTGAGAGTCTCCTTACGCAAATCACGGTGATGACCTTTGAATAAGAAGGTTACAAGTATCGAGTGCCCGAAA
Source organism: Kokia cookei (assembly GCA_039519145.1). Lineage (NCBI taxonomy): Eukaryota > Viridiplantae > Streptophyta > Magnoliopsida > Malvales > Malvaceae > Kokia > Kokia cookei. The sequence continues at coordinate 12,139,088 of CM076910.1, forward strand.
ATGGAGAAAAAATTACGTCGATTATACCGAGAAGCCCCAAAGTTTTTCCGTATGATTATGACCTTAGACTTTTGTATGGTATTACATAGCATTTTCGTGTGTTCGAAAATATTGAACTCGTGGCCACGTAACGATCGTCGACTGGCTCCCCGATTATACCTCTATCCATTACCGCATAACGATCGTCGATTAGGACCTCCACGTTGACTTTCAACCTTGACCGTAATAAGCAAATTCACCTTATAACTGACTTCCCCAAGATAGGTTTCGAAGGGAAATGATCTCATCTCGGCATGATATTTGAAATATGTGTTGCTCGGAGTGATATCGCATCACCAATAACTCAATAATACCTCAAACATAAAACAAATATTTTTTGCTACCGAATTTTTTATGAGAGAGAAAAGTTTATAATGGAGGAAATAAGAAAATTGGAGAGAATTTATTTGACTGTGGGGTGATGAAACTCTTAGGTTTGAGGTGCCTTTTATGGGCATAGGGAGGTATCATTTTACAAAAAAAATAAAATATGGTGGTTGGAATAGTAGCATCACGTTTTATGTATTTAAAGGTTAAGAAATTATTGCTTGATTAAGGCTTTTATGAACTAAAGAACAGAAAATTATCAGAGAAAGCTCCCCTAGCTGGGTGAGCTTTCTCTGTTAATTTTCTTTTCCCCTACAAAAAAAGATGCAATTGATATGAAACTTTTGTTTTATTATCTGGAAACTTTGTAAAAATTAACTAGCAGATAAAGAATATGCATCAGAAAAATAACTTGCACCAATAATGTAGGCAAGGAAAGGAATACCCATGCAAAAAAAATAACTTACACCAATAATGTAGGCAAGGAATATGCGTGCAGAAAAAATAGGCAAAGAATGTGTGCATTCATAAAAGAAATTCATAGCACTCATTCATATAATTTTATTATAAAGGAGACGAGATGAATGTGTTGTTCTCTCATCTCACATCTCATTACTCATTATTGTTTTGATTTTAGTTCACCCAAATTGTGCCTAATATTGAAAATGAGTCAACGAGTGAAATCTGTTATATTATATGATGGTCAAATATGTAATATAGAGTTCGGGGTGATGTTTGTAGGAGCGAACTCCGTGAAATTTACGTTCAATAGTAACATTCAAATGCATGAGCTACAGGCTAGAATCAAGAGGAAAGTCAGAGGATATACTCGAGGAAGAATTACGAGGTTGTAATGCAGATTTCATGCATCTGCCAACCCCTATAGGTATGGCCTATTCGATATTATTAGAGAGACGCATCTCGAGGCACTCATTTCATCTCACATCGAAAGTGAGAATGCTGTGATAGAGTTATATGTCGAGTTCATCGATGTTGATGGATTTGGCCATCTTTGACCACCGTCGCGATGAATATGGGTATTGAAGTTCGAGCAGGAAATCCTACAACATAATTGTGCAGTAGGTTCTCTAGCCTACTTTAGAGTGGCAACTACAATGTTCCCAAAACATTTATGGGTAGACACTCATCGTTCACCGGCTTTGATAAACCTCGAGGGTCAGTACCAGACAGGGTATCAACATAACACAAATGTAGACATTCGAGCTTGAAATTGATTTACTGCGTTCAATTTCAACTCTGACACTAGGTCGATGTCATGGGGAGAAAGTAGTTATATAGGTGGCTCATCGACGTATACCAAGAATCAACCCATTGGTGATTCTGGCAACACGTGGGTTACAAGAGAACTGATGACCTACTCCTTTCAACAAATACGTCCGACGAAGGTACGTCCAACATCGTGCTCGAAAGTGACAGTGAAGGAGCTAACGAGGAAGGACATGCAAGTGGGGAGGGAAATGATAATATTTCAGAACCTGAGCCAATTAGACAACGCAGTCCAGATGGTTCAAAAGTGACATTATTTTCTGAATCGAATCCGCTTACAACAGAATCGAAATCGGACAAGTTTGACGATGATGGTGAGGATTTAGAAATGCTATCAAGGGTGTATGAACTACCGGCACATGACAGACATAGACCTATCAGACAATGACGTACTGGTTTTTCGCATCTTTTACACATGAGACTTGGTCATGCAACCGCAGATCGTGATGTATGAGTTCTTGACGTTGGAATGAAATACCTCAACAAAGATGCTTTTCTTGATGCACTGAAGCGGTATAGCATCATGAATGGCATTAACTACTACATCATGAAGTCTCGTTCTAAGAAATTCGAAGGAAAGTGCGCACAAAAGGACGGAAGCTATAAGTGGAAAATAATGGCATCTTTTCAGAACAAATCCGAGTTCTAAACGATAAAGAAGTTTGTCGATCCCCACACTTGTGTAAAAACTAGTACAAGTGAAGACCATCTGAGGTTAAACTAGAACATGATTTCTACAATGATTATACCGATGGTGAAGGATAAACCCCGAATTGAAATACCCGTGCTGATAGCACGCACAAGTAACCAATTCCAGTACACTTCAATATACTATAAAGTGTAGGTTGCAAAAAAGAAGGCTTTGCAGAAGCTGCATCATGGGTGAGAGGGTTCGTATAATTATATATGGCAATGGTTTTGATTTCTGGAACACTACGTACTAGGTTTGGTAACTAATTTCGAAACGCTCCCAGGGTACATCAGGAATGAGTTAAACGGTAGGAGAAGAATATTCCATCGATTATTTTGGACCTTTAAATAGTACCAAGTCGCATTTCAATACTGCAAGCCTCTTTTCCAAATTGACGGCACCTGGCTGTACAGTAAGTATTAGCAGCATCTATTGCTCGCCATTGCTTAGGACGGTAATACGAGGATTCTACCAATAGCGTTCGTAATTACTTTAAGGGAAACGACAAATGACTGAGATTTATTCCTAAGTCTGTTGTGCCATCTTGTTTGCCTGCAGCCTGACATATGCGTCATATCGGACATGGAAACCGGAATACTCTCAACAATTGATCATCAATGATCCCTATAGGATCGCACTCATTATCGGTACTGCATACGACATGTGGGATCCAAATACTACCAATATTATCCCGTGGCAGATGAGCGAGATCTAGTCATCAACATGGGTTTATAGTTCGAAATATATATTCTGGAACATGGGTTACTTAACTACATTAACTGATATATATTTCTTGATAGGTTACGAGCTCATCCAACATCGATTCCATCAAATGTTGCAAAATTTGAGCATCATGAACTCTCATGGTGCAGCGTATGTATCGAATATACCACTCGAACAATGGAGCCAATCATACGACGAGGGTTTATGATACGGCCAAATGACATCAAACTTGGTCGAGTGTATCAAAGGGTTACTGAAGGGGATGCGTCATTTGTCGATGACATCGGTTTTTAAAGAGAAATACTTTTGACTAGAGGCCATGTTTCCTAAGAGGGAGTCGATGTACGCTGGATAGATAGCGGGCGCAATGTGGTGATGAAAGAGATTAAAAAATGTAGAGTAAGAGCAAACGACATGCATGTTGTGTGCCACTCGCGTCGAGATCTCGATTTTCAAGTCACGGAGCACGCTAGGCCGGACCAGGAAATGTTAGGTGCATCCTATCATGTGAACCTAACGTAAGGAACCTACAATTGTGGGATATTCCAAGCACTCCGGTACGCATGTGAACATGCAATTGACGCATATGCATAGCTAAAAATTGATTACAAGCTTTACATCAATGATGTGTATCGACTAGAAAACATTCAAAGACTGTGGACTCCTGTATTCCCAATCATCCTGAATAAGAGTATGTGGCCGCCAGTGTTCAGCGCATTGTTCGAGTTGGTGCCAAACAAGGACTTGCATCGTTACTCGAAAGGTCACTCGAATTCAATCTGGATAAGGACAAACATTGACATTTAGGAGACAATCAGTCAACAGAAATTATGCGGGTACTGTAGAAATCTTGACCATATAAAGCAAATATATTCTCTTTAAAAGGAAACATTAGGGCCCCAACGTCGATAAAAATTCGAGTTCTATATAAAAACTCGACATTGGTTAAAATTGTTTTTTATTGTTAATTTACACGTAATCAGTGATAATTATTAATAAAGACAAAAGTATTGTATTGTATGAATGAAAAAACTTCAACCAGTGATCGCATCGACCACTATAGCCCAAATCGAGTTTCAAATCAATAACCATAACTCTAAACCCTCAACCTTAAATCTTAAACCCTAAAATAAAAAGTCTAAACCCTTAATACCAAAATAAAATTAACGAAACCCTAAAAAACTCTAGAATCTGGAAAGCTCATCCAGCTAGACGAGCTTTCTCCAAAAACAACCTATTCCCGTAAATATTTTTAAAACCAATGTAACCCCTAATTATTTTCTAAAACTGACATATTTTTCTAAAAAAATCGAGAAAATAAGAAATAAAGAAATAAGTGGCGAGATCCACAAGAAAAAAAACTTAAAAAATTAAAGACATGGCATTCAAGTCAATATTTAACAGGCCATGAGTGATTCAAGTCAACATTTAACAAGCTAATAAGAAATAAATAAATAAGTGGCAGAATCCTAAATAAAAAAATTTTAAAAATTAAAGACTTGACATTCAAGTCAACATTTAATAGGCCATGCGTGATTTTTGTTACGCCTTTAATAGATAACGACATAATGATCAAATTATTATAAATCAATAACGTTAATGATTGAATGTAACAATTAAAAGTTTAGTGATCAAAACTTAAACTTACTTAAATATAAGTGATTATTTTTGTTGGTTACCCTTGAATATTAGTCACTTTCCGATCAGTTGTCATTATTTAAGTAACAAAAGTCTAACATGAGCTTTTTTTTTATTGGCTTAATAACAAATTTATCCTTCTAATATTTATTTATTCTATCAATTTAATCCTAAATCTAAAAAAATTCAATAAATTTAACTCTCAACATTTTTAAAATTTGTCAATTTAATTCTAATTCTAAAAATATCCAAAAGAAAAATATTAAAAAATATAACCTAAAAAGTAATAATACATGAGATCCATATTTTAATCATTAAAATTCAAAAAACTATTTTAGTCATTAATTTTTTTTCCAGCATTTATGTAGGCGTGACTGTTGTATTGGCATAATAATAAAATTATTTTTAGTGTTGGTATCCTCAAAGGTTATCTTGGGATTAGTGTTTCTATATATATTATATCATACAGGTAGCTGCTTGAACAATCTGCTTGGAAACTACTGTTGTTCCCTACTCGTGGAATTCCAGTGATATGCATATTTCGCTTGAAAGGCACTGTAGTTGAAAAATTGGAAATGTTCCTAGTACTTCTATCCAAACTTTTTTTCCAGTCACGGACTTCGGACGAGAACCATTGGTCAAACATTGTGGATAGCTTAAGGCGAAGTCAGAAAATTATTTTTATGGGGTTCAAAATTAAATTATAATTTTTATAATAGTAAAAATGTAATTTTTAAATGATTAAATCAAAATTTTATTATTTTTAAAGAGATCAAAGTGTAATTTTATTTTTACTAATATAAAAATTTTAAAAATTTTAAGAACTTAAATAAAAAAATTTCTATTTCAAGAACTGAGTCCCTACCAACCCTTTAGATTCGTCCCTGTGCATGCTAATAGTTACGGTCTTAGCATTTGTTGTGTATACATTAGCTTTCAGTGGTACGCTCTATGTTTCAACTGCTTTGCTTGGTGGATATCAATATAATTTCATGGGAACTTTTCGGCTTGAAACATTTTGGTATTATTTATAGCTTTATGCTGCTTGACAATCCTATAGGTGCATTTTTTTCTCAAGTATGCTTTCTGGTTACGATGCTGATGCTGAAGCTGAAGCTACTAAGCAAATGCTTCTGGCTCACTTTCTTTCTTTTAGCCGGAATTTGTGATCTAGGCAGCATCTTGAGCTTGTTTTTAACATTGAGAATACAAGCGGTTTATCATATGCTATACTCTTCTACATTTTATAATTTCTATTTCTCACTCCCAAGAGCATAGCTAGAAAATTTTTTAGAGAGTGAAATTAAATTTTAATTTTTAATAGTTTATATTTTTATAATTTTTAAATGATTAAATCATATTTTTATAATTTTAGTAGAGCCAAAATACAATTTTATTTTTACTAATTTAAAATTTTAAAAATTTTTAAAGGACCTAAATAGTAATTTTACATCCCTAGATTCGTCTTTGCTCTCTCCCCTATAAATACAAATTCTTACAACTTATTTGGGGACTTTTGAGATTTTGGACTCTCAATGTTCTTTAGAATCCTCTCCAACATATTCTTTTGTGTAGCTTGATTATCAGCCACATTTCTTTCTGTACATCTTGTCTACCTTCACTTCTTGTTGTACTCAGTTTTATCAAATTTATTTCAGTCTTCTTCTATATCTTTCGGTACATTTTCTTTTTCCATCTTACCAATCATCACCAGTTGTTGTACATTGTGTTATCGGCTTTACTCTCAACACTTTCTTTCGGTACATTTCATTTATTTTTACTTGATGATCATATTTTTTTAGTTCATTTTGTTTTATTTGACCTTCAAACCACTAAAAATATGAAGTTATCATTTGCCGCAATGAAACTGATGACATGACTATTTTATATTGGTTTGCTCTACAAATTTTGGCCTCTAAGTAGTCCCTCACATTAGCCACAATCATCATACTTTTCTTTCTCTCCTCGTCCCCTCCAACCAATCATTCTTCAAAAAGCTTTAAAATTGTCAAAAGTTTTAAAATTAGAACTAATTTGATAACAATTTAAAAAACACTAGAAAGCTAATTTTGTTATTATGTAAAAAAAAAACACGTTAACACTTCATTAATAATTTAATAAGAAAATAACCAAAATATCAAATGATAACATTAATGACTCAAAAAACAAAAACTCATTAATAATTCGATAACTATTAGTATAATTTATCAAAGGGCCTAGTGCGCATGTTACTGGCCCAATGGCTATTGGCCCTATGGAGGAGAGTTCGGATGGTGAGGAAATTCCACTTCCAATTATTGAAGGCAAAAAACGACAGAGGATGATGGGGGAAAATTCTTTGACTATTTTCAAGGATTTGTTGAAGAACAATACTAATACATCGGCTAGCTCTGCGGGTCAGGGCAGCGGTCAACAATTAAAACACTTAGCTGGAATGTTCGTGGGCTGGGGAGATCGCGAACTGTAAATCGACTCAGAAATAAGCTGAGGGAAATTTCTCCCCACATTTTGTTTCTCATTGAAACAAAAGTTTGTTTGAAAAGGATGGAGGGTATTAGAAGGAAGTGTGGGTTCCCTAATGGCATTGATGTCGGAGCTCAAGGTTCTAAAGGCGGATTATCGTTGGGTTGGAGAGATGGTATTATTGTGAGCTTGCGTAGTTTTTCTTGCAGTCACATTGATGTTGAAGTTATTGACGAGGTTTTGGATGTTCGTTGGAGACTGACAGGGTTGTATGGTAATCCAGAAGAGTGTTACAGATATCATAGTAGGGATCTTTTGAGAGAGCTTAATCATGATCAATCTCTATCATGGCTTGTGGTAGGTGATTTTAATGAAATTTTATTCTCTTTTGAGAAAAAAGGTGGTAGGATTCGATTTGAACTGCAAATGCAGGAGTTTCGCAATGTTTTGGATGATTGTAGCTTAGCTGATTTGGGTTTTACTAGTCGTTGGTACACATGGGAACGGGGTCGACTAGCTTCTAACAATATCAGAGAGCACCTGAATAGAGGAGTTGCGAATCTGAGTTGGTGGAGCTGTTTTAAAGATTATGAAGTTCATCATATTCTCCACAGTTTCTCTTATCATTATCCTATTTTGATTGATACAGTTGGTAATCGTAGTCAGAATGTTGGCAACCGCAGTGGTCTATTTCGATTTGAGGCGAGTTGGTGTATGGAGGATTCTTGCATTGATGAAATTAAAAAAGTGTGGAACCAAAATGTTACTAATGTCCCTTCTAAGCTTCGTTTGCTTAGCAAGAGTCTTATTCGCTAGAGTCGTGTGGTTAAACTTGATAGGGCTGCAAAGAAAAAAAAAATTCAAAGACAGGTTAGGGAAACTTTATGAGCAAGATCTGAATGATGATGTTTTGTCTGAAATTTCTGAAATGCAACTTGGTATCAATTTGGAAGCAGATAAGGACGAGTATTTTTTGGAGCAAAGGGCCAGAGTAAATTGGCTTTCTAAAGGTGACCGAAACACTTCCTTTTTTTCATAAGGCTGCTTCGGCAAGAAGATCAGAAATAGAATCAGTGGGATTGGGGATACGATGGGGAGGTGGATTATAGATGAGCAAGGATATTTGTCTATTGATGTTGAATATTTTTCTACTATCTTTACGGCTTCAGATGCTACGGATGATTCCTATATTTTTTATCTTGTGAAAAATTGTATTACTGTTGAAATGAATGGTGAACTTTTAACCACTTTTAGTGGAGATGAAGTTGAGCTGGCAGTAAAATCAATGGCACTGCTACATGCTCCAGGTATTGATGGTTACCCTTGTCTTTTTATCAAAAGTACTGGTCTATTATTGGCCTAGATGTAATTGATTTCTGTCTTACTGTTTTAAATGGAAGTGTGGAGTTGGCTGAAATTAATAAAACTCAGATTGTATTAATTCCTAAATTCGGTAGGCCCAAGAATATGACTTAATTCTGTTTGTAATGTTTTATATAAAATCATTGCAAAGGTTATTGTTAACAGGATGAGTGGAATTTTGAATGGGTGTATTGATGAAGCTCAAGGGCATTTATCCTGGGTCAGTTAATTTTCGACAATACTTTAATTGCATATGAAGTGTTACATGCATTGAAAAAGAAAAAATGGGGGCGAAAAGGTAATTTGGCGCTCAAGTTAGACATGAGCAAAGCTTATGACCGCATAGAATAGGATTTTCTTGCGGGTATGATGTTGCGGTTGGGGTTTCATGTAGATTGAGTTACCTTAATTTTGAGATGTTTTTGCTCGGTATCTTACACTTTGGGGGTTAATGGAAATATTAGCAACTGGATCCATCCTTCCTGAGGCCTTAGACAATGGGACCCCTTAGTCCCTATTTGTTTTTTATTTGTGCTGAAGGATTCTCTGCCCTTTTGAATGATGCTAAGAATATGGGATTGGTTGGCGGTGCGTCGATTGGTCGGGGTAATCTTAAAATTAATCATCTTTTTTTCGTAGATGATTGCGTTTTATTTGGTGATACTAGTTATGATGGAGCCCGAAATGTTCATAGCATTATTAAATAATATGAATCTGCCTCTAGACAGCAAGTGAATTTTGACAAATCACTTTTGTTTTTTAGCTCTAATGTTTCTTTAAGTGACCAACATGATGTGGCCAGAATTCTTGGGGTTTGAACATCTAAAAATCCTGAAAGCTACTTAGGGTTACCTATGATGGTGGGTCGTCATAAAAGTCATGCTTTTAATCATTATATTGACAAATTTTGTAAGAAAGTTTAGAGTTGGAAAGTCCGATTTTTATCAATGGGTGGCAAGAAAGTCTTTATTAAATCAGTTTTGCAAGCTTTACTGGTTTATGACATGCAATGCTTCTTATTTCCAAAGGCTGTTTGCGCCAAATTAGAGGGGATAATGAATAAGTTTTGGTGGGGTAACAATAGAACGTTGAAAGGTATGCATTGGTCGACGTGGTGTAATTTGTGTTTGCCTAAGTCATTAGGTGGAATGGGTTTCCCTAACCTTTCTAAATTTAATATTGCATTGTTGGCTAAACAATGTTGGCATGTGCTTACTCAACCTGATTACCTTTTAGCTCGTGTTTTAAAAGTACATTATTACCCTCATACTGATTTTCTATCTGCTAATCTAGGTAATTCCCCTTCTCTTACACGGAGGAGTGTATGGTCGGCTCATGGTTTAATCGAGAAAGGTTACGGGTGTAGAATTGGCTCTGGGAACCAGGTTAATATCTGAAATGATCTGTGGCTTCTATCACCTAGACAAGGACGGGTTGCAAGTGAGAAAATTGACATAAGATATTCTATAGTTAATCATTTGATTAATTCTCAGTCTAATACCTGGGATGAGGTTATTGTTCATCGGCTGTTTAATTTTGTTGAAGTGGATAGAATTCTTCAGATACCTCTTCCGCATTTTGCTGCTAAGGATGAACTGATTTGGTGTTTTGAGGGTTCAGGCAATTACACTATTAAAAGTGGCTATCGCCTATTGATGAATGATAATCTTCCTACTCTATTAGATACACATAAGGATTTTTTTATCTAAATTGTGGGAGTTAAAGCTTCCCGCAAAAATCAAGATTTACATATGGAAATTATGGCAAAATTACATCCTCAATAATGTAAACTTGATTCGACGCAAAATTCATGTTGATGAGCTTTGCCCTTTGTGTAAGAATGCTCTTGAATCTACGAATCATATGGTGTGTAGCTACAGTCTGGTCCAGCAGGTATGGAATCAATTGAATATTTCCCCTCCATCGGTGACTCATGCAACAGATTATAAACACTAGTTAGTCATGAGTTTTCTTGGTAATCCAATTTTTACTATTGAACTTATTGCGGTATCTTACTAGGCTATCTGGTTTGCAAGAAATAAATTGGTGCATGAAGGGGTTAGAAGTACTGTTCAGGAGCTAGTGGGTTTTATTAAGGGATATGTTCTTGATTATGATTATATTCAGCAAATGAATACTCACACCTCTATTCCTAGAAAACAGTGTTGGAGACCTCCAGAGGCGAATATTATCAAGCTAAATTTTGATGCTAGTTTTAACCAGATTAATCATAATGTGAGTCTAGGAATTATTGCCAGAACTGAAATGGGGTTAATCATGGGTGCATGTACTTACCCTTTGATAAATGTGAGTGATGATTTTGTTGCTAAAGCTAGAGCTTGCAGGTGGAGGGAGATTCTTTATCTGTAATCAAGAAGATCCAGTCCAAGGAGCAGGATAAATCCATTATTGGACCTATCATTAGTGATATAAAAAATTTATCTTATGGTTTCTATCACATTACCTTTGCCTTTGTTCATCGTACTACGAACATGGTGGCTCACAAGCTTGCGTCGTTTGGTAAAAATTATATGGACCCGTTGTACTAGGTTGAAGATGTGCCCTTATCTATTCTTCAAGAGTCGGCATCTGACTGGGAGAAATGGATTTCTAAGAGGTAACTTCAGCTTTTGTCTTGTTCCTATGGAGAATTTTACATTTTTTAGGAAGCTCCACATCAGTTTCCAAGTTCTCTCTCTGTGTTTCACTCATCATTTATGAAGATCGCCTTTGGTTTTTCAGAGAGACGTTTCACTTGGTTTTCATGCTTTATTGTTGATGGTTTTCAGGTTTCACTTTTGCTGGTTTTTGTATTCAGTTTCTTGTTTTTGTTGCCTTTATTTATTATTTGACTGTTGTTTTTATTTCTTTAATACGCTGGTTTTCTAGGTTGTTTCTTTTGCTTGTTTTGGGGCCTGTGGTTTTACCTTTATTATTTTAATGAAAATTAGATATTTTATTTCAAAAAAAATATCCGAAGTTGAATATAGTACAAAGATAACAATGACAAAGTAAAAATAAGAAACAGAAAATGGGAACCCAATGAGTGGCTCCAGTGGTAAAGAGGATGTTATTCATCCTAGGAGATCCAGGTTCGAACACCTGTGTATGCAAGGTGTCTGTGCGTTGTCAAAGGGTTAAGAAAGTATGAACAGATACTACCATATAATCACACTAGTATATTAAAAAAAAAACATAAAATGGGTAACTATTAAAATAGTCACTTTTGTTTAACTCAGGTTACATTTTAATGACTAATGTTTGAAATATTACGTTTTAGTCACTTATGTTAACATGTTGTAACATTTTAGTCACTGAACCTTTAATGTTGTAACGGTAAGCTGACATGGCACGTTAAATCATTATTTCGAACAAAATTTTTATGTTAAATTATACAATTGACCCCCCATATTTTTTGTTTTAAGCAATTTAATTTTTTTCTTTTATGTTTTTTTAACCTTTTTTTTTCTTTATTTTCCATTCTCTTCTGCTTCTCCCTCTTTTTTCCTCCTTTTTCCATCTCTTTTAACATAGTTTTTCTATATGTTCCATTTGTTAAAACTTTTTTATGTTTATGAGAAAAAAGGAAAAAGCTGAAACAAAAATAAAACTTACTTCGCATATTCTCACTCCACAATTACAAACCTTCATCATCCATCATCGCTTTAACAAACCAATTTGGATCTATCAATGACATAGTCCACAAGCTCGCCTCACTCGAAGACTTAACCAATCGTGACTTATGGCCATCCACCCTCAACAAAGTTTCCCGAGCCGTTCCCTTAACCTCTTAACCAACCCCACACGATCTCTTTATCTATCTTACCTACAAAATTTTCGCCCTCTCGAAACTACATTGTTTCACGTATTCTTCAAACAAGCTCTACACTCTCAAAGATTAAAACGATCACCATACGAAACTTACCCTCAACTTTACCCACCAGTTTGGTTCCATGCTCCCTTTCTCTCTTTGGTTCATCCATGCTCAACTTCCAATCAAGCTTGCTTGGAAATATTCAAGAAGGTTTAGATCAATTTTATTGTTTGCTTAATTTTATTCATCAGAAAAGAAAAGGAAAAGAATAATATAGACAATTTTGTAAAAGTTTGAAAACAAACAAAAATTCTTTTGAATATAAAAAAAATCAATTTATGTTTAAATTTGATTAAAGATATGATTTTTTATATTGATTAGTTAGATCCAATTTTCGTTTCAAAATTATGTTATATTCAAATCGAGATTTGATTAACAATAATTGATATTAAGTCTCGATTGAAATTCAATTTAAGAATTATGTGAAAGAAATAAGGCTTAGTTTATTTTGTGGACAAAGACTATATTTCTACAATAAGGAATATGAGAAGAGAGAAATAAAAAGGAAAATAAAGAAATAAAAAGAAAATTAAATTGTTCAAAAAATAAAAATATAAGGACTAGTTTTAATAAATTAAAAACATAGAAAAATTATGTTAAAAGAAATGGAAAAAGCGAAAAATAGAGAGAGAATATGAAGAGAATGAAAAAACAAAATCAAAGTTCAAACATAAAAAAATTAAATTGTTCAAAACGGAAAAACATAAACTGTGTATCTTCAGCATAAACTGTGTAGATACGGTGGGATTTCTTGGAAGATACGCTATATGAAGCTGGACTCCCCAACAATCTAGTCTCGGTTATCATAAACTGTGTATCTTCATCATCTTTCCAAGTCCTTTGGAACAGTACGGTTACGGAGGAATTTGAGCCTTCGTGTGGGGTTCGACAAGGAGATCTCTTATCTCCTTATTTGTTTGTGCTATGTATGGAGAGATTGGGGCATTTGATTGAAGAATCAGTGAAGCAAAAATGTTGGAAACCTCTGTGGCTATCAAGGAGAGGTCCAAACCTTTCTCATCTGTTTTTTGCAAATGATCTAATGCTGTTCTGTGAGGTTGATATGGAGCAGGCCGATGTAGTGACTGCTGTCCTTAACCAATTTTTCTATTTTTCGGGACAAAAGGTTAACAGAGAGAAGTCTCAAGTATACTTCTCACCTAATGTACCGGAAGAATTGTCAGTTAATATCTGCAGGAGAATGGGGTTTACTCAAATAGACGACCTAAAGAAATATCTTGGATTACCAATCTTTCATGAGAGAGTTGGAATTAGGACTTTTGATTTTGTGGTTGATAAGGTTCGTAGTAAACTAAATGGGTGGGTTGCAAAGAATCTATCTCTGGTTGGTAGGGTAACTCTTGCAAAGGCAGTTCTTCTATCCATTCCAAATTACTTCATGACAACAGTTCGCTTGCCTATATCGATTTGTGGGGATAGAAAAATTGGCTCGAAATTTCATTTGGGGATCCACTAGTGAAGAAAGAAAACCGTCATTGGTAAATTGGGATACTTGTTGTGCTCCCATTGACGTTGGTGGACTTGGCTTTCGAGGTTTAACAGATTAAAATAGAATTTTCCTATTAAAATTAGGATTTCATTTGCTTACAAAAACTTATTACCTATGGGTCCGAATTGTGCATAGTAAATACAACATTGGTGGTGTGTTGTCGAATTCTATTAAAAGAAGTAATTGCTCATTCTTGTGGAAGTCACTTATGAAGGTTTGGCCTGAGGTGCTTGCTAACATCTACTGGGCTGTTGGGGTTAGACGTGTTGTCAACTTTTGAAACGACAAGTGGATTGAACGGGTGGGTTTGTTAAGACCATGGCATGTAGGAGTGTCGGAACCAAATGACACACTACGTGTATGTGATATGGTAGATAAGCATGGTAATTGGGATTGGGCGCAGCTGAGAAGTCTGTTACCTGAGCACATTGTGTTGCAAATAGGTGGCGTAGTACCCCTTACGCTAGCTGCAGGTCATGATCGTCTTCCATGGAAATAGGTGTCAAAGGGAGATTTTTCTTCGTCTGAGACTTATAAAGGTCTTTACCAGTTTAGCTTGGTTAATAGTACCAATGATTGGCAACTGTTATGGAAATTGAAGGTACCCCAAAGAGTTAGAATGTTCATATGGTTGCTTTGGAAGGGGAAGATTCTAACGAATAGGAAAAGGAAAAGGCGACACATGATAAAAGACAGTAGCTGCCCACATTGCACTTATGTTGATGAGTCTAAGATTCATGCCTTGTGGGATTGTAACTTTCCTAAGGCGGTGTGGTGTACAATTGTACCTTTCCATAAACAAGTTCATTTCTTCTCTTTATGTCTTAAAGATTGGTTGTTGTGGAACCTGCAAAATGGTGGAAGTTGTGATGTGCATGATATTGATTGGTGCATGTTATTCTCGATAATTTGTTGGCTACTTTGGAAGAATAGAAATATATATCTATTCTCGACAGGTCATAGTTGCATTCAGGAAATTGTGGATATAGGCATTAGTTGGGCAAGGAGCTATAAGGCCCCGACTTCACTAAATCAGCACGCCAATTCGAGAGTGACAATAGCCCAATGGTTACAATCGGATTTAGGATGGATCAAATTCAATACAGATAGTGCGGTTTCACGAGTCAGCTCTTTTGCAGCAACTGGGGGAGTGTTAAGGAATGCAGACGCACAATGGATAGGTGGTTTTTCGATGTTGATGGGAAAGGATGCAGTTTTTAAAACTGAAGCAAGAGCTGTTTTTGAAGGATTGGTATTAGCTTGAGACAAAGGACATCGCCAGTTAGAAGTTAAATGTGATAATGCACTACTGATAGAAATGATTCTTGCTGGAAAAGGGACGGACAATAGCATGGTAAAGTTAAGACTTATTCACAATTTGCTAGACTCTAATTGGAAAGTGATTTTTCGTCACATACTGTGATCACAAAATAAAATAGCTTATCATATGGCCAAGTTTATGGCGACGAGCTTCACGAAGTACATTGGTTTGAAGAGCCTCCACAGTCTATTTGAGATTTGGTTGCGATAGATCAAGCCAATGTCTTAATAAATTGATGTAATATTTTGTTTTCATCTTAAGCAATCTTTTTCTACCAAATAAAAAATAAAAAAACAATTATATAAATTAACCTAAAATTTTTATTTGAAATGATGATTTAACGTATCACGTTAACTTATCATTACATTGTTAATAATAATTAATACTTAGTGACTAAAATATTACAACACAATAATATAACATTTCAAACATAAATGATTAAAATACCATTTGAGACAAACATTAATGACTATTTTGGTAGTTTACTCAACAAAAAATTGATGATAAAACAAAAGGTAGAACAACAAATAGTTCGATAATTCTTGGAGACATGCTATCAACCTATCAAACATCCTACATGGTTAGCCTTAACAGCCCAAGTTTTGTTGACAAAGGGCAATGCCGACAAGTCCTTCGATGAACCAGTTCATGTAAATTTACATCCCTGGATGGGTAAAGAAAAAAAAAAAACCATTACAATGAAATCGATCACAAGCTAAGGGTTGCCTGTCATAAAACCTTACTCTACTCATCGATCCCATAGTTCTCACCGAAGTATTTATCAACCAAACCATTGGCCATGTTTCTCAAGTCTTCATTTTCATGAAACTGGTATCTTTCCATTGCGTCAATCCCATCCTCTTGTTCAACTAGTTTTGGGCCATCTCCATTTGGCATTCCTCTCAAAACCTATGATCACATAAAAAAAAAGAACGTGGTTTCTGTTATTCCTCGAAACACTAAGGAAAGGTTGTTGCACATTTTATAATGGGGTCCTATAGACATTGAAGCAAGCAAAAAATTGTCTGTTCATGCCCAACAACCAAGGCAAATAGGGAATACAGATCCAAATTAGAGTTGTCAATTGGACAGTCAAGTTGATTTTGATTTAGGCCAATTCAGGTTTTAAAACTTTCGAATCATTTCGGTACTGGTTTGTTTTGAATCATTTCAGGTTCAGGTAATTCAAGTTAGGTCATCTCAAGTTCAAATATTATTCTGGCTTTGGGTAATTTTCAGATTTGGGTTGAATTGAGTTTGGATTGATTTTTTATGGTCAAATCAGGTTGGGCCTAATTTGGATTTTGAGTTTCCGTATTCAGGTTAGAGCTGACAGATTTAATCCATATTTTTCAAGATGAGTACGGTAAAAAAAATTTTTGTAGAAAACGTAGATAACTTTATAGTGCACAATGATGTGGAAATTGACAAATAATTTGCAAGATTTGCTCACCAGCTCCACGAATTGAAGTCCTAGTCGGGCAGCCTCTATATCAGCAGATCTAACCAGATCAATGAAACCTGAAAGACAGCCTCTCTGAACAAGGGAAACCAGGTGCTCCTCGACCAGATTTGGCCTCTCTGAACAAGGGGTAACACATAGGTTTCCCAACACATATGCTACTTCCTTTCTTATATCAAAGGGAGCAGTTGAAAGAAGACGTAGTAGTAAAGGTACAGCCTCACTAGAATATATCAACTGTTTGTGTTCAATGGAACCAGCTGCTATATTAGATAGAACCCATGATGCTTCCTGCATGCACAGTAAAGACTTTCAAGTTAGAATTAATGATCAAGGTTAATAGCAGCAGCAATTAAGCAAACTCAGTCACCTTCATCAAGACCCTGTGATCACTCTTCAGACATTTTACTAGGACTTTAATGACACCATCTGGAAAGGCAATTAAGAAAAAAGATCATCAACGTTTTATATATAAAGCAATAAGGATTACAATAAATCATCTCTAGAAAGCAGTGATATTAACTAACCTGTGATTTCATGCCCAGGGACCAGGACGGTAGAAGTTGTATGTGAATCACCAGCAACAAGATTACCTAAACTTCTCAACACCTAGATGAAACATTATTCGTTATAAGAATCAGACAGTGAGACCAAAATGCTCTTGAAAATTCTCAAGTCCATTTGAGTACATGAACAATGCAACGTGAATGCAACAGACCAAATAAATACTACCTGAGAGAACACTATAAAAGAAGAATTGCAATATATTGTTTATTATTTTACTTTTATTTATTAGCTTTCTTTCATTCTGAACCATCAGCCATTTAGAAACAACAGTATCATGCAGGCGAGAAGCATATAAACTTGAATTCGTGACAAAGCAAAATTATAACTCATTTCGTATGTTACCGGAATGAGCAGTTGCAAACTATTTGATGTTGCCAATCTTTCAACAAGAAGTAAAATGACATCACTCTTCACCAGAACACCAGTGGCAAAATTGGAAAGGGCTGAGAGATACACCACCACCCATGCTACTTCAGTGGCCAGCTCCTCATCCCTGGATTTGAGAAGCAACCTTTCAGTGCATCTACAGTCAAGTATTTCAACAGAACTAAATATTCAATTTGACATCTGCACTTACGATTTTCGTAAGTGCCGAAGAATTGCATCAAGTAGGCCATCAACTTTGATGAGCTCCGTTGCAGCTTTAGGATCAGGTCCCTAAGTCCAAGAAAGAATATGTTGAAAAAGAAAGTTCAAGATGCATATAAACACAACACACTACAATCCTACTATGAAAATGATTTACTGGAAAAGGTTAAAACCTTGATAAGGTTTGATAATGCCCAAGCTGCTGTTCTCACAGTCGAACCTGTGTTTGGCAACATCATTCTTGCAAGAGGCAGCAAAGCCCCTTGAGATAGCAGAACATTTCGCAACTCCTCCCCTTCACCAGCAACATTTCCCAATGCCCATGCACACTGCTCAGCAACGGGCAAGGAACTCTTTTCTGGAAAATGAGGGAAAATGGGACAAGCTTTAAGCAACTAACAGCATAATTTCTACACACATGAAAAAATTACTAGTTCCAAGGTAGCCAAAAAACAGAAATGATATTTCAGGGTTTAAGAGCCAGAAAAAGAAGACTACATGTCATAGAAACAAACCTCCAAGGTGAGCAATCAGCAACGGTAATGCAGGCAATAGAGCTTTCGTTTCTTCTGGTTGTCCTGCTGCAATGTTTGTAAGACACCAAGCAGCCTCAAGCAACTGCAATTTAACCAACACAACATAAAATAAATGGGGGGACTCATGTGATTTACTTGCAAAGAATTATGACTCAGTTCAAGAACTCGAAACATCATTCCACCGACGTAGATGCAACATTACAAATCAATTACTGCAAGACCACGCATTGTACAATGTGCTAAAGTGAAAGACTTGCAAATTCTTTAAACCTGTTCATCAGGAGAACCAAACGAAAGGCATTGCACAAGCAAGGGAATTGCTCCAGCTTTAAGAGCAGCTTCAACCGGAGGGAACTCTGATTTCGACAACAATCGCCTTAGTTCACGAAGTGCATTTACCCTCTTCTGCATTGCACCTTTTCCCCTAAATAATTTTATTCATAATTTCGCAAATTACTATAACCCAAACATAGTATATAAAGATAACCTAATTCAACATTATTAAATGTAACGTTATGATCAAATCAACCAATAAACATACTGGTAAGCAATGGCGGACTTTAAGTCCTCGACGGCTGAAGAAGTTTGGGCATCTAAAAGAAACCCTTCTTCATCAGTTACCATATCATTTTCCTCGCCAGGAACATCGCCGTCGCCGCTTGGACCCACTCTACACAATCGTTTCGCTCGGACCAAGGATTCCCTCCTCTCTTTCCCCACCGTAACCGCATTCTGCCGCCGTCGTTGAGCCGCTACGTTCCCAACTGGAAAAAAGAATGCCAGGATTAAAATGGGAAGTATCGTGTTAGGGAAAAACCTAGAAAGGGAGAGAGCTGACGAACCTGATGATTTGATGGGGTCTCTTCGATGGGAAGCGGGGGAATCATCGGCCATTTTGATTTAGGTATGTTATCAATTTGTGGATTTGAAAACTATGAAAGTACAAAGGGGCATCGAGGTTTTTTCTTTTCTTTTTTGGTTTTTGGCAAAGCGCGCAAATTCGCCGCCTTTGATAGATTGCTGTTTTCCGCGAATTATAATTTTAGCCCCCCGCTTCGGCTTTTTCACAAGGTTTACTCCATTAAGATTTTGTTCAGTATTGTTTTTTAAAAATACTTTTATTAAGTATTGTTAAATAAAATATTTTTAAATTTTTTAAAAATATTTTTAGTACCAAAAATATTTTAGAAAAGTACGTTTCTAATCAAAAGAATATAGAAAAAAAATTTAACTTTTTTTCAAGAGTGCTTTTTAACTCAAAAATATTTTTGAAAAATATTACTAAATTAATCTTATACTGGTGATTCAAATGTTCAAATTATTGATTTTCATTTTTATCTATTCTATCGATTTATTCCATTAAATTATATAAATTATTTAAAAATAAAAAATTAATTTAACTATCAATTCAATTGATTGGTATAGTTTTAAGATCAATTAATCTAATCCCTTCAATTGAACCAATACGCTTAGTTAGTCTCGTCTAGACCTATAGGTTGCGTTATTTACTTAGGCTTGAAGGTTTGCCCAAAATTTGAAAAAGTTTGGATAAAAATATTAGGCCCGAAAAATGGACTTGAACAAAAAATTAAATCCGTTTAAAATATGAATCAGGCTCGAGCTTGAATATTCAAGCCCAAGCTCGACCCAATCCAAGTCGTTTATAAGTTTAAAATACTTTATAGTATGTTATTTTTAATATTATGTAATTTAAAACACAATAAAAAATAAATCTATACTAAATATATAATACTATCCTAATATAAACATTAAAATAATGTCAAGATGATTATATAAAAAATTCAATAAATAAAAACTATATAAAATTATTAAATATTAAAATAATATAATATAAATATTTTGAAAAAAAAATTAAAAAATAATATAGGCGGACCTAAAATGTGTTTGAGTTAGTCTTTTACAAATATGTTAATACCATGTTTGGTAAAATTTTAAGCCTATATTTTAGGCTCGATCAGGCTTGAGCAAATATAAAGTACGTTAATATCATGTTTAAACTCGATCCGACCCAAACAAAACTCAACTCATGAACACCTCTAGTCCCGTCATTGCATTTTTCATCCTAATATTGTAGATAAATGAAGTCTTTTTTTTAATATTTTTTAAAAGTATGAATAAAATGTTTTTAATTAATTTTTAAAATGTTTTTTTAAAGAAAATTTAATGAGTAAGGTTTATGAGATTTAAATATTTCACCAATTTTATATACATATTTGTTACTATAAGTACATTGATAGTAAGTAGTTTTTATTTATTTTTAACCTAAACTGAATTTAGTTTTAAATCATTAAATATTTATTAAGATTAACAAATTTATTTAATATATTGTATCTTTGAAATAAAAAAGTTATTAACAAATTTTAAAAATTTTAATTAATATCACATTCAAATTACATTACTATAGATAATAAATTTTAACAGTTCATTGAAAATAGTATAATTTACATACCATTACA
This sequence comes from Kokia cookei, assembly GCA_039519145.1. Classification (NCBI taxonomy): domain Eukaryota; kingdom Viridiplantae; phylum Streptophyta; class Magnoliopsida; order Malvales; family Malvaceae; genus Kokia; species Kokia cookei. The sequence continues at coordinate 12,159,953 of CM076910.1, forward strand.
TTTTACAAGAAATTAATATCATACATAACAATTTTCCTAATCCTTAAGTTGCACAATTTTTGGGAGGAGTATATTGCCAAACTTCTACTTCCATTTTCTTCATCCCTTGTAGATTCTTTCATTGGGTGATTGTTGTTGGTTCCTTTTCATACTTGTGTTGGTTTTTGCATAAACATAAAAGGATTAAAATCATTTTCCTACCCAAAAATCATCTGTAACGACCAGAATTCAGGGTTGTAAAAAAAAGATAATTTTTGAGACTTCGTATTAATTAATTCAATCCGTAAATATTTAATAAAAATATTTACGAAAAGAAATCGTAGAATAATTATTTATCGAATTAATAATTTTAATATGATAATGCTTTAATTAAGTGTGATGACTAAGTTGAGTAAATGGTAAAAGTGTGATTTATAGAAGGATTTTAAATGGAATGAAGTAGGAAGGACCAAAAGGGCAAATTCCGCCTTAAAACCTTTAATACCGTTAGGTCATTATGTGTGGCTTCAAAATTTTGATTAAATTCTATAATTAAAAAAATTATAGTAATGATAATAATAGGTATGGGTGTTAGGATGAAAGAGAAAACAAATATCAGAGAAAACAAATATCTCCTCTTTGTATCAAATTCGACACTAAGGGGAGAAAGAAATTGAGAGAAAGGCTTCGAGTTTTTATAGGTTCAAACTTCAAATTAGTAAGTTTAATCAAGTTTTTTTCTTGTAATTTTTATATTTTTGGAATCTCAGTACCTCACTCTTCATTACCCATGTCGTATTTTTCGTTATTGTCAAGAATATTAAATTTTGTCATTGTTGGATAGATAAAGCTTTAATGATAAACTAGTGTATTTTGGAGCTAGAAGTGAAAGTTAATGCAAAAGGAGGAGAAAATAAAGAGTTAAATTTAGTTAGAATAATATGGATCGGTTTTAATGAAATATATTGCATATTTAATTCCGTAGTTAACGTTGACTCAGACTTCTCGAGAAGGAAGAGCAAGGACAAGGTTGTTGATGAGTAGCCCGGAATTTTCGGTTAGTGTTTCTATAACCTAAACTAGTTTATTAAATTGTCACATTGTAATTAATTGCTCAATGTAGGAAATTAAAGTATGAAAAATAAGATATGAAATTCTCTACTCAATTGAATTGATTTGAATAAATTAATGTTATGAGGATTTAAATTATATATTTCTCCATGTGCAAATATATGAAGTGAAATTGTGATATTGGCAAATTTATGATTATTATTATGTTGAAATTTTAAATGCATTTATGTTATGAAAAAAATTAAATGTTGAAATGTGGATTAATATTAAATGAAAGTGATTACCTTATTAATTGTTCAGGCTGAGTCAAATATAGATGGCATGCCATAGGATAGAAAGAGTACAGGGTTACTTTGACCACGAGTCGATGAGGCACTGGGTGCCAAATTACTTCGGTTTAACTGATGAGACACTGGTGTCAACTTTATCATTAGCGCAAGGTGCGTTTTATTACTCAGGATTTATCCGATGAGGCACAGGGTGTCAAACTGGTGTGTTGGTTGGATCCGTGTATCCGTCAGTATCCGAGTTAATAAATATGAAAAATGATTTGTATACTTAAAATGGAAACATCATGATATATGTGATAAGAAACAAAAAAAAATGAGATAAAGTATGCATAATGATAATATGCATATTTGGAATGGAAATGATAGTTATAAAAATGAAAATACCATGAAATGCACATTAAGGATCAAAATGAGATGTGAACATGCATAAAGATCCCATGACATATATATATATATGATTTGATGAAATGCATAATGTAACTAAAATCCTTATGTATTTAGTATCATTAAATTGATGTCGATATAGCATGAACAATAGTTGAATAAATTCCTTAAATATATTTACGTTTGTTTTTATATTTGAATATAGTAATACCATTGAGTTATACTCAGCGTATGTTTTGTATTACATGCGCAGGTTAGGTGCATTTTGATATACACGCGATTCAACATCCAAGGACAAATCCCATACTCAAGTGATTGTGAGTTTTGATTTAATTTGGGTCGGCATGTACCTAGGTAGGTTCGTGATTTAAGACGTCTTGTATTTTGTAAAATTATGGTGGAATGTATGTCTTTAGTATCTTTGAGAAATTACAAATTGATGTTTGATGTGGCTCGTTAATCTTCTAATGTAATTGCCATGAAATTGTGGACTTGTTTCGGTAGTTTTACCCTTGTACCGGTAGAACTCTGATGGTTGATTGTGGTTTCGACATAACCCATCAGAGTATCAGTAGAAGTGCAGGAAAAAAAGTATTTTAGCTACTGACTTTTGTTGTGTCAGTAGAAGTCCCAATAGTAGTGGTAGCCGTACAGTAGTTTTGGTAGTTCGTTTTGAAGTATCGGTAGAAGTTCTAGACTAAATTTACTTTGCTCTCTGGAACTTGTAGTATTGGTATATGGATATGTTGTATCGATAGATTATAGAGTTGTATCGATAGAACATTCACAACTACAGGTAAGATTTTACAGTTATTTTCGAGTCTTTACTAGCTTGAGTACTACCGATACTTAATCACCCAAGTACCGGTAGAAGATTCTCAATAATCAAAATTTATTGTAAAAATAGTATAAAATAAAGTATTTTCAAGGGCAGATAATACTAAAATAAGTATAATATAACATTAACAATAATATAGAGTTAAAGTTTTAAATTTATTCCTTATTAAATTAAAATTTTATTGTGACACTCCTTTACTCGAGCCCGATGATCAGGCCGGGTACGGGGTGTTACACCATCTATGTCATCGATGTACAAGTTTGCTTCAAACCAGACAACTATCCTTGAATCCTACAACAAACATAAAAAAGAAATCATACTCATGTCATGAACAAACCTTAGCCATTTTCTTGAACCTCAACTTTAGATAACTTGGTATATTTGTTGGTTCTCTCACTCAAACAAAATAACCAAAAATTTTGTTTATGTCATCAAGATACCTTAATTCATCTACCTAAACCCTAAATTTACAGGTTCAAGCATGCAAGAGTGAGCCCTTCCGTTACTTTATGAAGATGTTCAATGCAACAACGATGATCACGAGAAATTTTATGATTTAGCCATTAAAGCCTTCATGGCTGGGTCCACATATTAATTCCTACAATTCCATATTATTAGTAACCCATCGGGTAAACTATCTCATTTGTATGGGATGGTCCATCGTCTCATAGAGGGAGATTAGATGAACATTGATCAGGATAAATCTTCAACCCTAACGACTAACACCTCCAACTTCCCAAGGCATTCTTTCCCTCCATGCCATTATCAGTCTCAGCAAAGAACTCGCCCTCGATAGGTGATTAGGGGTTTCATCAGTATAACCCTTTGTAAAAAGGAGATAAACTAGCGATGAATATTGTAAAAACCCTTGTCTCTCAAAACTCATCAAGGAGAGTTGATCAAGCCAGTATCAGCGAGATCATATCCTAAATAACCACTATCATACATACCATCAACTCAACTTTTCTCTAGTTATCATCTTCAATAAGGTGAAATGTTAGGGATTTTGGGTAATCCTACTATATGCTATGCCTCTCAATCCACGTCGAGATGAGTCACCTTTCCATTACAATTACCATGACGACCCGAGCCATATTACAGAACATTACGTCTAATTAAAGGATGTCATCTGTAGGGGCCAATTAAAACAAATGAGCAGAAAGCGGAACCTTTTAGGAAGAGGTGTGAAGATAAAGGGAAACAACCTATTTGGGGTGTTATAGATGTTCTAGTTTGTGGAAATAAAGACTGGGCAACTTCTAAGTCCAAGCAAAAGGAGCACCTACAGAGCATACTCTTCATATCTACGTCGATGAAGAAACTTAAAGCTTCCCCTTAGAACTTAGAACTCTCAGAGGTGGATGAAAGGGGGTTTTAGATGCAAAAAGGGATGAGCCCCTCATTGTTTCTGCTATAATATAATTCTTCCATGTGAACACGATTTTGGTACATATAGAGAGTTTTGTGGATATCCTGACAGCCAAAGCATTCTATAAGATAGGCCTTAAATATTCAAGTTCAGTTTATAATTTCGCCAACCAACTGCTCTATTGTAATTCAACATAGCAGATTAAACTAATTTTTGCAATTTAGGAGCTTGAAAATTAAGCATTACCGTTAGGTTTTATTCTGGTTTAGTAAGTTTTAGTAAATTCAATAAAATGTGTAAAAAGATGCAAAATGAGTATTTTACTGACCTTAGGGGTCGAATGAGGCCTAAAAGTGAGCTAACGCACTTTTTTAAGTGTGTAGGAGACCATTAGAAGACGTACTATATCGATATCGATTACTATATCATGACACGGATCATCGAGTATCGTAACATAGGGATTAGAATGGAGAAATTTCGAGGCTGCCTTCAATGTCGTGACACAACTTAAAGGTGTCGCGACATACCCCTGAAGATGTCCCAAAAAGGAGCTTACTGCCTTCAATGTTGCGACACAGATCCTGGTGTCGCAACATCGACTCTAGGTAAGAAATAATTACGAGACAGGGGCATTTTGGTTTGCACAATACAACTTTAAGCTCGAGGGCGCCATCTAACCTAGGGTTGAGGACGACATCACCTAAACTCTATAAATAAGCTACTCAGGCAATCACTTTACACAACAATTCATTAGCCTAAATTCTCTCTTTTTAGTTTAGTAATTTTTCCCTTTTCTTAGGTTTTAGTTTATTTCGCTTTTTGTCTTTTCCTTATTTCAGAGATCCCAATTTATGAATACGCTCAAACGCTGTGGATTTATTCCCATTCTTAAATACAAATCAGGCTTTTCTTAAATCTCATATTGTTGATTTATTCACTGTGTTTATCTTTTCTTTCGGTTTTATGTTATTTACAAAAACCATGAGGAACTAATCTCTCTATGGGGGATTAGTGAGTGAAGGTATGATTACTTAACTGTTGTGTAGGGTTTCTCAGCGGATCAGTTGTTCTAGAAAGGAAGAATGTGAAACAAACCCTAGGCCTGACAACCTTGGGAAGTCATCAAGGTGGGAATTAACCTAAAATTGGTATGCCCATTCATGAACACCTTAACCTCAAGCCGGTTTGGACTAGGAGGTCGGAAGATAAGTAATCTCTGCTGACTCATTATTCTAGTGAACGTATCGGAAGATCCTACTAGGGTAATGACTAGTTGATTGACGAAAAGCCCGAAGCGATAGTTAATGAAGCATGTCGAAACGAGCTAATCACCCTATAACCAGATTTGTACAAATTACATTCGTGTTTTCCATCTTACTTATTTCTCTTTTTTAAGTAGTTTTATTATTTTATAAAAACCTAAAAATCACTTATTTATGTTTCGTAATATAACCTAATTAAATTACTAATTAGGTCTTATTGTGCTTAGATTAAAATTAATCTAGTTGTAACATCCCTTTTTTTAGTGGTGTTGGAAATAGTGATTTCGAGACCATAAATCCAACGAGTAAGTCCATAGTGTTATTTAATATTTACGAGTCAATTATAATATCATATTTAATTATGGTTTAATAATTTTTTTTATAAATTAAATGAATAGATAAGTACAAGTGGTTTTGGAAAATGAGGTTTTGGGACTTCATTTCTATAAATTGAGCCCGTAAATATTTTTATTAAATATTTATAGAGTTGCTATATAGGTGAATTGAAGTTCAATCCAGAAATTTTAGTGATTTGATAGTTAATTAAGGTAAAAGGATTAAATTGTAAAAGAGGTCAAATTTAATCACTATAGATTTAAAATACAAAAGGGACTAAAATGGTGATTAAATCATGGACAAAAAGTCCAAGCGGTGGTGGATTGATTAATTCAATAACTTTTGGGCTATTTGCCTATTAAGTCCTAATTAATTTAAGATTAATTTGAAATTAAGTTTGATTAGTTGGAATTTAAAATAATTGAAGGACCAATTAGATAAAGTGACCCTCCTTAAATGTCTAAACGGTAGGAATGATGTAGAATTCTCTAGATATTTGGTTAATTACAACTAGATCCTAATTAATTAAGGATTAATTAATTAATGAGGTTTAATTAATTATTAGTCTAAGTATAAAAGTTAAAGTTAAAATTAAATAAAACAATTTTTACTTTCTTATCATCTTCTACCTCACGAATGGGAAGAAGGAAACTGGACTTTGAAGCTTCTCAACTTTAACCTATCCATTTTGTATGATTTTTAAATATGTTTTTAGTAATTTTTATGTGTTTGAGATTGTTAGAATTCGGTCCAATTAATTTGTATCTCCGTTTTCAAAATCATTAAAGTTTGCTAAAGTTACCATTGATATTTTTAGCATTCTTGACGTTAAATTGAATATTATGAAGCTTGGAATTGGCTTAAGGACTAGTTGATTAAGTGAATTTTGTTAATTGTAAAATTATTGAAAATGACATAAATTTATTGTAAAATTTCGATAATTGAGGGTTTTTTATGGATGATTTTGAATTTGACTAGCATGGTTTTGATTAAATTTTGTTAAATTGCAAGTTTTGGACTTAGGGACTAAAGTGCATAAAAAGTAAAATATTGAGGTAATTTTGTAAAAATAAATAAAAGGACTTATCTGCATAAAATTAGTTAATTTTTTTGTTGGAAGTGGTTAATTAAATGGAATTACAATTTTAGATCAAGAATCAAATCGATCATACTCGAATTGTGGAAAAGTTAAAGTAGCGGATTGATCGTTGTCTCGACTTCGATATCGTTTTTGGTTAGGTAAGTTCATTCAATTTATTTATTATGTTTTATGATGCATCTTGTGTGAAATTTTATTGCTAAATGTTAATTTAACATATTTAATGTTAAAGTGATGAGAATTGAAATAATAACTGTGTATAACATTGTTCAGTAAAGTTATCTCCTATGCTAGATGAACGTAGGATAGAGTATGATAGCATGCCAATAGGTTATAATGTGCACTGTACGAGATTGGTATGAGATGAGATGATGATCTTGTGTATTTCTTATTCACTGAATATATTGAAGTCCTGCATTTGTTGTGAACTATTGTGTTATATTATAGTGTTTTTTGGCGTGTTACCAGGGTCGAATGTTAGCCTACGGGCTAGACACTTAGTGCCGAGGCGTGTTATCAGTTGGATTGGCTCGTAAGAGTGTTTGACGTGTTTTCAAATTGTTTAATTGTGTATTCGTATCCTTATATCATTCATCAGGTAATGTTTTAGTGAAAAATGAATGTTATTGAAATGTGAAAAGCTTGATTTGTATTCTTGATAGTACAATGATTGATTAATGAATGATATCATTCTTGTTGAGTATCAACTCACCTATTGTGATCTATGGTTGAAAGTAGACTCTGTTTAATAATGTTGTTATTTGAATCATTATGTTAATTCGGTAAGCTTTATCGTTTTAATCATCGAACTTACTAAGCTTTACAAAAGCTTATTCGTGTTATTTGTCTTGTTTCCTTATAGATAGCAATATTGTGAAAAATTGGGTGATCGGTTCAACTTGAAGAAATCACACTATCCGAGGATCTTTTGGTAGATTTTGAATACAAACTCTGGCTTATATGACATTTAATAGGAGAATTTAAGTATGTTTTGTAATGGCTCATAAGTACTCATGTTGTAAAGCTTGATGTGCATATGATCTTGTTATGTTAAAGAACCATTTGATATATGCATGCATATTATTAAGTTAGGGCATAAGTGAATATGGTTGAGTGACTATTAAAGGGTAAGCTTTGGTATAAGTTAATGTATGCTAGTTGGGGATATGTACATGTGACTTGAGAACTTAGCTTTGGTGGTAGATTGTTTAAGTATTTGAATTGTTGTGTTTATGATGGCACAGTGGTTAGGCACATAGGTTGATTGTTTTAGGATGATTTGAGTGTATTGGAATGTATTTTGAAGGCTTGTAAACATGTGTTTTTGGTATGACTTGGAACCTTAGCAAATGGGATTGAAAATGGCATGTTTGGGGGCAATTTTTGGTGCATACAGGCTGCCACACAACCATGTGCCACACACGGCCAACCCACATGGTCATGTGTTCTTATTAGTCTAGGTGCAAGGTATACACGGTCTGGCACACGATCGTGTGACCTCGTTTTGAAATTTTTTTAATTTTCTCTAAATTTTCTGTTTTGTTTCAAATTGGTCCATGATTGCTCCTAAACTATTTTTAAGGTCTTGTAAACTTGGTTTAAGGCTCATAGTTGTATTTTTGCATGGATTAAAATGAATTAATGATCATTACCATTTTAATTTGTATGCGTGATTCTAGTTGAAGTTATATGTTCTAAATGGTATTATAATACTTCGTAACCCTAATCCGACAATGAAGATGGGCAAGGGGTGTTACATTAGTGTTAAGCCTCCCTTGGGTACGATCCTCAAAATATTTTTCCAAGTGTTTCATTGTAAACTAATATATAATGCAACCTGACTCATATACTTGAGGACACCACCTCAAATCCTTATATTTTGAAAGCAATATTCACAATCTAAACGTTAGTACGTCCGGAGGTAGTCACCAACCAATTACAGTAAAAATGTTTGTCACTCTTCTAGTGGTCTTAAAGGATAGGGAGTATGAAATTACAAAGATGGTAGATTTCTTGGTAGTGAATCACCCAATGACCTAAAATGTAATTTTTGGGAAACCCATAACGCGGATGGCTAAAATAGTTGTGGCCACTTTTTGCATGATGGTCAAATTTCCTATGCCTAATAGGGAATGCTATATGAAATGTGATCAAAAGAAGTTTTAAGAATGTCATGTTATTTCTCTGAATCTCATGGAAGACCAAGCTGTTCTTCCTCCTCCTACCTCTTGTTGTAACTATATCCAATATAGTTCAGTAGCCAATGTGAATTTAATTGGAATGACAACTTTGAAATTGGAAGGTTTGGAAGTAAGATCCAAGGCCAACCTTTTGAAGCTTGAAGTTGTGGAAGCCACGAAGTCATTGTCTTTTTGTATAGTAGAAGACCCAGAGAAGGTCACCAAGATGGTCGCTATTGGGAAAAAATCTAGTTTGAGAACGAATTTCTTTCACAGCGAAAAATTCAGATTTTGAAAATCGACCTGGTTTGTGATATTTATAGCAATAAACTTTAGACCGAATTCTTACTTATGTTTTCTGATAAGTGGACCCTTGATGTTTTCCGGCTTTCAACCAAACATTTTTCTCCTCTATTCTCGTACTACGAATTGCTTCGAGTGTGGGATTGAATCAATTAAATCTAAACACTAAACTATAAAAAGTTTTCTATCCTTTTAGGGTTAAAACAAAAATTCTCTCTTCTTTAATAGAAACCGATAGAATTGTTATTCTGGACAAATATATTTAATAATTGAGAATAAATTCTCTCTATTTTTTTTTTCAGAATAACAATCTATCAAAATTATGTAAATATCAGACCATATGAGATCATTGAGAGAGTTGGACCGATTGCATATCGTCTAGATCTTCTATAACAACTCAATTTTCAATAGTGTCGAAAATAGTGGTTTCAAGACCATAATTTAGACAAGAGAGTCCATAGATATATTTAACTAATATTTATGAGTTAAATATAGTATAATAGTGAATCATGATTTAATAGATTTTATTAATTGGTCAGTTAGTTAAGGTATAAGCAGTGCCTATCAAAAGTCAAGTGATATTAGAAAATGAGGTTTCACGATCTCGTTTCTATAAACCGAGCTCGTGAATATTATTATTAAATATTTACGGAGTTTTTATATTGATGAATTGAAGTTTGATCCGAAAATTTTAGAGTTTAAATAATTAATTAATGAAAAAAACTAAATCGTAAAAATTATAAAAATTGATCGATATTTTTTTATTAGTTGAATGGCTTAATTAATGATTGTGCAAGGGTAAAAATGGTAGTTTAGCCTTATTAATCTCTAGTGGACGGTTTGGTGAGTTAATTATGTGATTTATAAGTTAAAATTAATTATAATTTATATTATTAAAGGAAAGAAAAACACAACATTATCATCCATCTAATCATTCTCTTTCTTGTCTACCCGAAACCATAAGAAAAATTGGGAAGCCATAGCCATTTTAGAACAGCCAAGGTTCGGCCAAGTACGAGCAACTCAGTCCAATTTAAAGATTATAATAGAGATTGACTTAGTTTTTCTTAAGGTCCAATTACGAGATCTAAATCCAAGCAGTTAAAGTCAAAACTCAACTTATTCGTTCAAGACCTTATCACAAAAAAATTTGAGAAGAAAAGTTAAAGTTTTAAGATGATGGATTTTGGAGCAAAGATGAATTAGAACGGATTAATTTTATCGTAGGCCTAAACTCTCAATTTAGAATGACAAGCCCATGTAAAAAATGTTAACAAGTTTAGGCACTTTACTTCATGGATCCCAATCGATTCCACAATCCTAGACGTTTCATATTGAGTTCGGATTTTAAACTTAATTTTTATTACACATGAGCCTAATAGTTATATTTATCAATTCTTATTATTTTATTTTAATTTTTTATAATTATGAAGTATTTTAAGTTATTTAAAAGTTTTATTTCAACAAGAAAATTTAATTTAAAGTTACTTCTTATTTAGGTTAATTACAGTTCTAATATATTTTGGAGTTTTATTTAGATTTATTTAGCTAACATATATAAAAGTCTTTGGATTATACATAGAAATTCAATTGATTATTTTTCAAATTCTCTTTGAGTTTTTTCTTTTTAAGAATTATTCTTAAGTTTTTTTTAAAAGAGTTTTAACAATATTTTCAGATTGTAGGGATCATCTATAAACTTTTTTTTACGAAGTTTTCTTTTTTAATATAAGAAAAAAATTAATATAAAAACAAGACTCATTTCGTGTTTTAGGATTTGTTGGGTTCGAGGATAGATCTTACACACGAGAAAGCTCTAACGTGACTTTTTTTTTACATTACATAGTAATATAACCTGAAATTCTTAAGATAAACAAAATATTTTTTTTTCTATTAGAACTACTTGTTGAATTAAACAAATTGTGTAACTTCAAATTTTCATTTATAAAAATTTTAGATCACCCACGTAGCAATAATTGTTTAAAACTTTTGATTTTAAATATTATATATAATATTAAATTGGATTAGACTTCTGTTCATTCTCTCATTTCCAAATATGATATCCACAAGATTTTCGTTAAAAACTAACCATAATTAAACTTATTTAAAATAAGATAAATCTTAATTTAATTAAGTGTTTTTTAAATTTAATTAAATCTCTTTTTTTTTAAATAAAAATTTAATTTAATATTTAAAATTAAATTAAAATTTAATTTAATTTAAAATTATTGACACATTGAATCAATCAATATAGAGATGGCGGAGATTTGGTCATGAAGTTGGGAAGAAGATCTCCTTGTGAGATGTTGGCCCTCTTTTATTATATAAGATCGGATTTCGAGTCGAGTTGTTTTTCTTACAGGAAATATAGTTTGCAGTATTTAGCATTACAATTCTTGACTATTGTACTACACCATCGGACATAAAATTTATTATTATTATATAATTATAATAAAAACAATCTGACCTAAAATTCAATTAAGAATTCGACTTAGAGATTCGATCCTATATAATAAAAAGGAATAAACATTCCAAAGAGAATCTTTTTCAAACTTCATGACTAGAATCTCTTTCATCTTTACGCCCGTATTTATAAGCAAAGATTAACTTAAAAATTCAATTAGATCTAATATTTTGTATAAAACCTATTTTCCGTCCATCTATAACCTAATCACAATGGAAATTCTTTTTTATGATTACATCCAGAACAAAATAGGTTTAAGGCTTTATGCAACATTTTCCGGAAAATAATCTCAAAACACATTTATTTTGAGAAATTAATTTTAATAATAATAATAATTTAATGTAAAAACCCTAATTAAGATTTAAAAAAAAAATACTGATTTTGTGTGAGTTTCATTATTCCCACGTGTATCCAACTTAAAGGGTGTTCCTTTCCAGTTATTTCCTTGGACTTGCATCCTTTTTGGCTTTTAATTTCACGGCAGTTTCCCGTCAAACAAACATTGGAAACACCGGTTTAGACCCTAATCTCCCAACTAAATTCCATCTTAAAATTTAGTTTGATCCCAACTTCTCCAAAAACCCAGATCGGATTCCCACCATGACAGCATATAATGCACTAAAAGCAGTAAGTTTAACTCATGTAAGGTATCAAAGAGGTGACCAACTAGGCCATTTCTTAGCCTGGGTTTCTTTAGTTCCCGTTTTCATTTCCCTTGGTGGCTTCGTTTCTCATTTCATCTTCCGTAGAGAGCTTCAAAGCATCTTCTTTGCATTAGGCCTAGTAATATCACAGTTCATCAATGAATTCATCAAAAAATCCGTCCAACAAGCCCGCCCTGAAACCTGTGTTCTTTTAGAAATGTGTGATTCTCACGGCTGGCCTTCAAGTCACTCTCAATACATGTTCTTTTTCGCTGTTTATTTCACCCTTTTGACATGCAAAGGGATCCGTGGGATTTGGAATGTTAGAACCAAGTGGGCTGCTTTGTTTTTACCTTGGTCTTTGGCTCTCTTAACTATGTATTCTAGGGTTTATTTGGGTTACCATACGGTGGCCCAGGTTCTTGCTGGAGCTTCATTGGGGATTTTGCTTGGTGGGCTCTGGTTTTGGGTGGTGAATTCTAAGCTCTTCTGTTATTTCCCTTTGATTGAAGAGAGTCCCTTTGGGAGGTTTTTTTATGTTAAGGATACTTCTCACATATCAGATGTGTTGAAGTTTGAGTATGATAATGCAAGGGCTGCTAGGAATACTATGGCTGCCAGAAAAGCCATGACTTCCAAGAGCACTTGATTAAACACAAACTCATCAGGTATGAAATATATACATATATGGTTTTATTTGTTCAGTCTTTTGTTACATTTCGAGTATTGAAACTTATTTGGTGATTGTGCATCTTTGATAATGTGAAAATTTTCCTTGAACATTTTTGTTTTGGTAATAATAAATTACACTTGTTGGGATCCTAATTCCAAGCTTAGTAGCTGTTACACTCTAAGGATGGTTGTATGAAGTGACTGAGCAAGCACCTTTTTATTTGCTGGTAGGAATAGATGGTGCAAGTGTTGCACATATTGGAATTTGAATTAAAAACTAATGAATGTCACCTCTTAGGGATATTTGTATGAAGCAATTGATCTAAGCTTTGGGTTCATGGATTAAGTTCTTTTTGTTGACACTGAATTAAACAGTGACTCATTCCTTTGTGTCATTTAGAATAAATTCCCAGTCTTCACAATAATAGAAAATGAAGTAAAACCCCCTTTTGTGATTCTTGGACACTCCTTGTAGTGAATACCGAACCATGTATTTATCTTCACTAAGAGGAGATGTTTTGCTTCAAATTTGCTTTGTTAGCTTATTAGTGAATAGTCAGTGTTGAAACAGTCACATTTGATAATGTCTTGAATGTCTTGAATGTTCAAGGTACCTAAGGTATGCTTGTATTAGGAGTTCGATCTCTAGAATATGGAGAAATGAGATGAATGCAAAAAGAGTATATGTATTGTGCTGGGTTATGGTTATCAGGATTGCGTGACGGACGAGGTGTAGTGAATAGTTTTAGTATGTGCAATGAATTGATTAATAACGTATAGGAAAGGTGAAAGCTTTTTTATATTTCAAGTTAATCACAAAATGCTGTAGCCGGAAAATGGACTTTGGTACCAAAACGGCTTTGTATGTAGTTTGGAGGTTCAAATTGTCATCTTTGAGCATGATTTGCAAAACATAGTAAATTTATCTTCAAATGTCATTAGAAACACAAGAATTATTTGCCTTTTTGTGCTTAAGATGGAGCGCCTCACTGGAAAATGTATTTCTAGCGTCCTCTTTAAAAATTTCCCATAAAATTGAGTTAGATCAAAATATGCTTCAGTCCCATACTTTGGCAGAGTTCAGAATTGAGTCATAGTACTGAAAAAGTTAAAAATTAAATCTTCTAAATCTTTAATTTAAAGATTCTAGTCCAACTGTTCTTTTAGTATTTTATTTTCAAAATTTTGGTTGCTGTAAGTTATACTTGCTGAGTTCATAATGATTGCAAGAGTATTGATGGAAAATACTAATATTGTCAACAATTGAAAACGTAAGAGCATCCAATATTTAACTTTGTAAGAACGTGAACTAAATCTCAAACTTCATTCAAGTATAGAGATTGAAAGCATAATTTGACCATTGAATTTTGTTGCCAACTGATATGGTTACTCCCTCTGTTATTCTTCTCATTAAGAACTAATCTTTGACTATAAAACGCTCTTCTTTCACTTTGCAGGTCATTTTCTTGATACAACTTCTGTGCCAATGGATGATTGAATGAGAAGTCAAAACGGGGCATCGAAGTTTGAGGATGCTGTATGTGTGTGTCAGTTAAGAACATGTTGCTGTGTTTTTGTTGTTATTCCACAATGAAAGAAACATCATTGCAAAACACAAATACATACATATCATTTACAATCTTCTATATTGTTCCACTTTTGGTTATAATCAGTTGGTTTAACAAACAGGTGCTAACTTGCATCTAATAAAAGATGTGCAATGTTTCAACGTTGACTCTGGAAATTTGGAGTTTATTTCTTCCATCTTCATTGATAGTCCCATAGTTTTCTTGTTGAACTTTACATGCTGAAATCTAAAACACTATGATTGGGTGTCATATCTGAAGTTTGGTTTTAAGGTACTAGATTTTTGGTTTTGTTCTATTCGTTATTTAATTGAAATGCTTGATTGAGCCTAGGAATCGATCTACAACCGACTTCTACAAAAGATATGAGGTAAGCTTTATGTTTGTCATGGAATGGAATTATGGGCAACGATCATCACAACGGTCATGTTTAAAATTCTGATAATTTTTGTTTAATTTCGTTTTTGTTTCGATAATTGTAAAACACAACGTTTAACTTAATGTTTAATGAAACGGCGCGATTAGAGGGGGAGGGACTAGTACGGTCTAAAATGACCTTGTTTAGGGAATATTCGTATGTACTGAAAAATAATATGTTTTTTATGAGCTGTATTAATAGTTGTCAATTGTTTGAGAGGTTGTTACCCACCTTAAAAACATCAATCAAAGGTAGGGGAGGAGGCAGTTATCGAATGAATAAAGTATTCTTACTCTCTTTCTCTTTGATTTTTTTTTTCAACTTCTTCCTACTACTTTGTTTTCTATTGCCCTAAGGAATTCTTACGTGACATTACGTGACAAAGGTATTAGAGCTACAGTTGGCTCTCAGAGTAAACGATGGTGTCACCTCTAGGTTATAAAAAGAGAGGGGGGTGTTACAACAGGAGCTCTCTTAGATTCAAATGGAGGTTAGTCAGAATGATGCTAAAATCGACTCTCATTTGAAGGATTTTCATGAAGGAATCAAATTGAACTTCATTCTCTTCGAATTGAACTTCACTCTCTTTGAGTAATATTTTAAATAGGATGCTGTTAAAAATAAATGCGTCAAATCTATTGAATAAAGTGAGTTACAACTATTTATATACACGACGAAATAATTAGCTAGCTATCTAACAACTTTCTAACTAACTAATTCTATTTACAACACTCCCCTTCAAGTTGGAGGTTAAAATATATCTTTAACCCCTAACTTGGAAACTAAATACATATGCTGTTTAACTCCCAAAGCCTTAGTCAGCACATCAGCTAATTGTTCACCAGATGCAAGATGGTTTTCTTGAATCAGTCCTTATTGTATCTTGTCCCTAACAAAGTGGCAATCAATTTCTATATGTTTGGTGCGTTCATGAAAAACAGGATTAGCAGCAATTTGCAAAGCTGCTTTACTGTCACAAAATAATTTGGCAGGCTTGATCAGGTTAGCACCCAACTCTTTCAGCAATCCACTTAACCAGACAAATTCTGATGCAGTTACAGCCATACTTCTGTACTCTACTTCAGCAGAAGATCTCGCCACTGTGTTCTGCTTCTTTGCTTTCTAGGAAATCAAAGAATCTCCAATCTTGACAAAGAATCTTGTAATAGATTTCCTAGACATGGGACATGAAGTCCAATCCGAATCACAATAAGCAACCAATTGACAATTACTTGAGGAGTTCAGCAATATACCTTGCCTTGGATTGTTTTTAACATATCTGACTTTTCTAAGGGCAGCTTCTAGATGAGTAGCTTTAGGATGATGCATGAATTGACTCAAGTGATGAACAGCATAGGCTATGTCTGGCCTGGTATGTGTCAAATAGATTAATCTCCCTATTAATCTCTGGAAAATTGACTTATCTTCCAAAAGCTCATCTTGCTCTTCTTGTCCCATGCCTTGGTCATATTCAACAGTTGTATACTTTTTATTTTGTTCAAGAGGAGTTGTAGCAGGGTTTGCTCCCCCTGACCCACTGTCTTCAATCAACTCTAAAGCATACTTCCTTTGATTCAAAAATATTCTATCCTTGGATCTCATAATTTCTAATCCTAGAAAATATTTCAGCTCACCTAAATCCTTCATCTTGAAGTTCTGATTTAGGATTTCTTTTAAATATTTGATCATACACTCATCATTCCTTGTGATGACCAAATCATCAACATATATGAGTAGCAATACTATCTTGGCCCTTTGTTTCTTTGTGAACAAAAAGTAATCATATTTACTTTGTTGAAAACCAGCAGAAAACAGTGCTTGGGTTAACTTCAGATTCCATTGTCTAGAGGCTTGTTTGAGACCATATAATGACTTTTGCAGCCTGCATACAGTACCCTCCCCTTGGCTGCAAAATCCAGCAGGTAAGTCTATGTACAACTCTTCAACCAAGTCACCTTGAAGAAAGACATTAAACACATCCATCTGATAGAGAGGCCAAGAAAATATAGATGCCAAGGCTAAAACAAATCTTACAGTGACCAGTTTAGCCACAAGAGAGAAAGTATCTCCATAATCCACACATTCCCTTTGACTATAGCCCTTGGCCACAAGGCGAGCTTTAAATCTTTCCACCTCACCAGATGCCTTATACTTAATTTTGTAAACCTATTTACAACCAATGGGAATCTTTCCTAGAGGCAGGGGAACCACAGACCGTTATTTGACTCTAGAGCAGAAATCTCTTCTTCCATGGGTTTGACCTAGGCTGGGTTTGAAATAGCTTCAGAATAGGATTTTGGCTCAGCTAAACAAGATGTAGAAGAAAGAAATAACTGTGTATAGGAAGGCAAATGGGAATAAGAAATATTTGTAGAAATGGGATACTGACTTGAAGGAGAGGGGAATTGGCAGTGACATACAAAATCATTCAACCAGTTTGGTGGCTTAGAAAGACGAGTAGATCTTTGAGGAACAATAGCAGGAGAAAGGGTAGAACAACTTGGGGCACTTGTTGAAGCAGGAACAAGAGAAGGTGGTAAAGAAGAAGGAGCTAAGGAATTAGATGGTGAAACTATGGAAGGTAGTGAGTGTTGAATGTACAAAAACTCAGAATTAAGAACATGAAATTGCTCAGGGAAAGTATTTTCTTTAACTGGGAAGTGAAATGGGAAAATAGTTTCAAGGAACTTGACATCTCTGCTAACAAACAAAAGTTAAGTATCAAGGTTGAAAGCCCTTTTGAGTGGTTGAGTAACCCAAGAAAACTGAAGGATTGACTTTTGGTTGAAACTTATTAATGTAATTGGTTTGAGTTGCAAACCAAAGGCATCCAAAAACTTTGAGATGAGATAGGTTTGGTGATGTGTTGTAAAGAAGTTCAAAAGGACTTTTGTCACTAAGCACAAAGGAGGGTAGTCTGTTAATAAGGTAGCAGGCAGTTTTGACGCATTCACCCCAAAATTTAATTGGGACTTTAGAGTGAAACTTGAGTACTCGAGTAACCTCAAAAAGATGCCTGTGCTTTCTTTCAGCAACTCTATTTTGCTGAGGAGTGCGAACACAGGAGCTTTGGTGAATGATTTCCGAGGAAGTAAACAAGGAAGAACATTCTGAGTTAAAAAACTCAGTACCATTATCACTTCTAATGAATTTTACAGTAGTGGAAAATTAATCTGTAACTAAGTTGAAAAATTATTTAAGGTAAAGAATAACATCATTTTTATGCTTCAACAAGTAGACCCAAGTCATTATGGAGTAATCATCTACTATGGTGAAGAAATACCTATGCCCACTATGAGTTGAAATCCTATAAGGACCCCAAATATCAAGATGAATTAAGTAAAAAGGTTTATCAGACCTATGAATGCTAGTTGGGAAGGGTAGTATTGTTTATTTGGCTAAGGGACATACATCACAAGAATGTGGTAAAGTATCATTGATGTCATAGACTGCAGAAAAGGAATTTTATGCAATTCAGAAGTAGAAACATGCCCTAAACGATCATGCCATAGACTGGTATTATTAGCAAATAAATTGGTCATACACTCAGCGGGCAAAGAATTCAAAGAATTACAAGAAATACCAGAAGCAGTAGAACCAACAGGTAAAGACAAACCAGAAACCAAACGGGAGGAATCAAACAAGTATAACCTACAAGACTCTCTACCAATCCCCTTCATCCTTCCATTTGAGAGGTCTTGCAAAACACAGAAGTCAGGAAAAAAATGACAGAACAATTGAGGTATTTGGTTAATTTGGATATAGAGAGTAATTGTGTTTAAAGTTTGGAACAAAAAGAACATTATGAACATAATAGTCAGAATCAAAAGCAAAGGAACCAACAGAATTGACAGGGACACTGTTTCCATTAGGCAAATGAACAAACCGTGAACCAATAGCACAAGAAATTGGAGATTGCAAACTTTGAAAATTAGATATCATATGATCTGTGGCCCTCGTATCCAATATCCAACTAGGAGACTCCTCAAAAACAAAAAGACAATGACATATACCTACCATGTGAGCAGTTGAATCCATTGTGGAAACCCTATTCAGCAAGCTCAATAACTGTTTATACTGTTCTGAGGTGAACAGAGGAGCAAAAGAAGAAGCTTCTGGGATAGTACTCTGCTCAATTGACTTGGAATCAGACTCAGGCTCAACAGTTTTTGTAAAAGCAGTAATAGGAACTTGAGACCCTTTCTTCTTGGTGAATTTGAAGTCTGGTGGATATCCAATAAGACGATAGCAATTTTCTCTTTTATGTCCTTTGATTTTACAGTGGTCACAGGTCCCGTTGAATCTCCGACGATCTGATCCTCCAGTGGCAGTTGAGAGCATAACAGAAGCCTCCGAAAAAGGAACAATTCCAGATAACTGAGCCCTCTGTGACTCCTCTTGAACTATCATGGAGTAAGCCTGGTTAACGGAAGGAAGCGGTTGCATTAACAAAATCTGACTACGGGGTGCTGAATACGTCTCGTTGAGCCCCATTAAGAATTGAAAGAGCCTTTGTTGAATCAGATGCTTAAGATTCTCTTGAGAAATTTCATAATCGTAGGTAGAAAACAGAATAAGAGTATGATATTCGTCCCAAAAAAGCTTTAACCTCGTAAAATAGGAAGAAACAAACATCTCCCCTTGTTGCAGAGTATTGATTTCTCGATGGAGAAAATAAACCCTAAAATCATCCACCTTATCGAATCTCTCTTTGAGATCCTTCTAGACAAGTGCGACGCTAGATGCAAACATGATTCCAGCTGAAAGCTCTTTGCTGACTGAATTAAGAATCCAAGATAAGACTATGACGTTGCATCTTTCCCATTGGGATTGCAATTCCTCCTCGTAATTCTCTTTTCGGTAATCACCATCAATAAAACCTAGCTTGTTTTTGGCAAGGAGCGCAATACACATGGATCGACTCCACACACTGTAATTGTCGATACCAAAGAGTTGATGAGACACCTAAACAACTCTAGGTGTATTAGAAGGATGAAGATACAACTAATGATTGAAATCTATGGTGGCTGCCATCGTTACGATCGAAAGAGAACAGAAAAAAAATGAAGCAAAAAACTACCAAACAAACAATCAGTTTGGAAAAAAATGACCCAAATAATTGGCCCAAGAACTTCTAGTCTGATACCATGTTAAAAATGAATGCATCAAATCTATTGAATAAAGTGAGTTACAACTATTTATATACATGGCGAAATAATTAGCTAGCTATCTAACAAATTTCTAACTAACTAACTAATTCTATTTACAACAGATGCATCTGCTAGTATGACTAGAGGAAGTCAAGGCAAAGGCAAGGGCATTTTAGGAGGCTCTCCTCCTAGGTTCCCTCTCAAAGAGCTACTAGCAGTATTTCTTATGACAAATTTGGAATACATGGGTACCCCTTCTCGGGTTGGGCTCATGGATTCGATAAACTATACTATCAAGTTAGATTATCTATGATTCGATGGGATAAATTATCGAGGTTGGTGGTCTAAGCTGAACATTTATTTGAAGCTGAAAACGTAGGGGAACAAACCAAGGTTAGAACGGTGATGTTACATTTGGAGGGTAAAGCCTTGGATTATCACCACTTTTTTGTGCAGAGATAGGGGGATTGCATTACCTAACTTGGGAAATATATGTTCGAGGGTTGAGAGATTGCTTTGGGATTGATTCCTTTTTAGATCCCATGTCATAGTTGGTTTTACTTAAACAACAAAGCTTAGTGGATCAGTTTTATGATCGATTTGTAAGTTTTCTTAATTAGTTGCGATTATTTGAAGATTATGCTCTTAGTGTTTTTACTTGTAATTTTAAACTTGAGGTAGGGTAATACTTACGCCTGTTTAAACCTTAAATATTAGTAGAAGGGTATTAACTAGCTAGACAGGTTGAATGCATTGTTATTGGGTTTCCAAAGAAAGAGATGAGTATTGGTGGTGGAATAAGTCATCTCAGGCCTTTTATCTTTGGTCCCAAGGTGCAAATCTACTCTAGTAATTCAACAGGACTAATGGACCCCTTAATAGCAACTCGGGGCAAAAGGCTCTTACCAAATCCCTCTCTCAAGCGAAAATCGAAGAGAGAATGAAGAAAGGGCTTTGTTTTTGGTGTGCTTCTAAGTACACGTCGGGGCATAAGTGTACCAAGTCACAACTCTATTAGTTGATTGTAGAACCTTTCTTAGAATATGAAGGAGATAACAAAGGTCCAGTGTTGGAAGAGTTCCAAGACTATCTTGAACAACTGGAAATGGTAGAGCAAGACTGAGACCACTGCCCTAGTTCTATCCTTACATGCCCTTTAAGGTTCTCAGGGACATAACACTATGAGATTTTCAGCTAGTATTGGTCACTCAAATGTCATTGTTTTGGTTGACTTAGGAAGCATCAACAACTTCTTGGATTCCAAATTGGTTAGAAGGTTAGATGTATCAATGGAGTAAGCTATCCAGATCCAAGTCATGGTGGCTAATGGGGTGAGATTGACTACACAGAGGTTGTGTCGAGTTGTTCAATGGAAAACATAAAGGTATGATTTCACTACCGACTTTATGGTCTTACCAGTGAAGGGTTGTGATCTTGTCTTGAGCATCCAGTGGCTTATCCTTAGGCTTTATCATGTGGAACTTCTCATCCTTGACTATACAATTCGAATACCAGGGCCAAACTTGCATCCTACAGGGCATCATTCCTGGTGCTTTGCAAATCATGTCTGAGGGCAGTTATCAAAATGTTTGAACTTTATGGGACAAGGCCCTTGTCCAATGTTACTAGCAACTAGTTCTCAAGCAACATTAACCCTGCCTTCTATTGAGACAAATCCAGACATGTTGAAACTGTTGACAATCTTTTATGATGTGTCTCAAGCACCAAAAGGCTTACCTCCAACCAAATTGCAAGACCACATGACCCCACTAATTGATGAAGGCAAAGTAGTCAATATAAGGTTCTACAAATATCCAACAGTATAAAAAGTTGAAATCGAGTAGCTCATCAATGAAATGCTACAAGCTGGAGTGATTCGTGATAGTAATAGTCCCTCTGCTTCACTTGTGGTCATGGTGAAGAAAAAAGATGGTAGTTGGAGGTAGAGGTGATCATGGGCCAAGTTCAAGGTAGGCCTCAATAAAATTTCAGACTCATTTTCTAAGTCCAGGCCCGAACCGATCCAAAAAATAGGTTTGAAAATTTGCCCAAACTTGACCCATTATAATAGTTAAGCCCGAGCTCGCTCTCGTTCGACTCATATTAATTTTTAGATTATTTTATTATATAAATAATTTTTAAAATATGATATATGAAATACATTTAAAAAACATTAAAACAACAAATGAATTAAAAACGAAATTAAAATAATTTGTAAAACAACAAAAAATTTGAAAATACAATAAAAAAAACTTTATAAGCAACATGTGGAATGACAATTCAAAACAATTTGAATTGTAATGGAGCAAAAATAATGGGTTAACAGTGGGGCGGTATACACATCAAGGAATAACACCAAATTAAGCCCAATGACAATAACTATTTTGGATGCAACATGGAGCAAATATGCGACAGCTTGCGAGAGCAAACCAGCAGCTAAATTTTATAACCAGCGGCAGTTAAAATAAAACAATAAATGGTAGCAAGCGATTTAAGGAATTGATCGGCAAGTGGGATTGCTTCAAGCAGATGGCAGCAGCAATTTTGAGACAAAAATTCATCAACAAATTTGATCAATTGCAGCAGCGGTTAAACATCCAACTTTTTTAACATTCAACTCACGATAATTAAACAGACAAATCATGCACTACTGCTACTGATTTTGTCTGACTTGAAATTCATTCTTTTTCAATCACACTCATTTGCAGTAACAAATGGGAATAAGAAGTCTCATGGCTTTCCAATTCTCTACTTAGTTTAACTTTCTTAACCTTATTTTAATTGGTAATTTGTGCAACTTTTTTTGTTTTTTTAATAATAATTTACCAAGTGTTCATAATAAAAATAAGTGGTGAGATGGACAAAAAGAAAACCCAAATATTGTAACCCAATCATCTCCTCTAAGACCCCGTTAATACATATTGAGTTGAAACAAAATAGTCAAACATACCCACGATTCAAGTGTTTAGATTAGAGATTCTACGAGTAGTTTTATCAAATAGATCACACCAGAAAATAAATTTTAAGGAAACTAAATCGAACGGGAGAACAACGATGAGAGGGAAAGGGAGAATCCTAACTTGAGTTGGGTTCGGATTTTTAGTCTTGTTGTGACAATGGTGAACGACGATGGACTGGTGGGTGCGTGACTGTGTAGTGGAAGAATGCCAACGACTAAGGAAGTAACAGTGTCTTGATGGAAGCATTTAGGGTTTTTTTTTTTTGAAATTGATTAGGAATTTGGGAAGGCTAAGGGGATGGGAGAAGAGAACACGAGCAGTTACCAGGTTAGTAACTTTTAGTATTAGTAATTAGTATGAAAATTAAAAAGAATATTAAAAATTCAGTATTACAAATCCGGGTCGAGTCGGGCCGAGCTGAGCTCAGGGTCAAAAAATCATACTCGAAACTCGACCCATTTTGAAAATAGGCTTCATTTTTTGTCCAAACCCATTTTTTAGGCTTAAATTATTACCCAAACCCTCACACTTTTCGAGCTGGCCTTTGGGTCGAGTAGAGTAGCCCGACTTATGATCAGGTCTAGTTAGAGGATATGCATAAACTACAGGCAGCTCAACCAACTAGCCATTAAGGACAAGTTTCTCTTTACCCTATTTTAAGAACTCTTAGACGAGCTAGGCCAAGCCAAATACCTCTCCAAACTGGATTTAAGGTTTGGCTACCATTAGATTCGAATATGGGAAGAGGACATTCATAAGACAACTTTTAAAACACACGAGGGGCATTACGAATTTGTGGTTATGCCCTTTGGCTTAACCAATGCCTCTTCTAGCTTCCAAGCCTTAATGAATGTCATCTTCAAGCAATTACTAAGGAAATCAGTTTTGGTGTTTTTCGATGTTATCTAGTGTATTCTAAGAGTTGGGCAGATCACCTGATGCATTTGAAAGAGGTGTTACATATATTGAGAACCATCCAATTGTTTGCTAAAAAGAGTAAGTGCAACTTTGGCAGTACTCAAATTGAGTATTTGGGGCATCTCATTTCGGAGGGGATAGTCAATATGGATCAGTCTAAGGTTGAAGGAGTTCTCAACTGGCCTACTCAATTTGTCAAAGAACTAAGGGATTTCTGGGGTTGTTATTACTACAAAAGCTTTATCAAGGGGTATGGAGTTATGGTTAAACCTCTCACCTTCCTATTAAAAAAAGATGCTAATTAGCACTGGACTAACCTCACACAACAAGCTTTCCAGTAGCTTAAAGATGCAATACGCCAAGCACCAATGTTAGTCCTACCTGATTTTCATGAAACATTATGTGTAGAGACAGATGCTTGTGGGCAAGGAGTGGGGGCAATGTTGCAACAAAAGGGAAGACCTATGGCCTTCTTCAGCAAAGCACTAGGGATGAAACACTAAGCCTTGTCCATTTATGATAAGGAAATGCTAGCAGTGTTGGTAATAGTGAAGAAGTGGCACTTGTATCTAATAAAGAGACATTTTCAGATTAAGATTGACCACCAAAGCCTAAGATTCTTGCCTAATCACCAAACAATTACTTCATATCAACAACAATGGGTAGCCAAAATGTTAAGGTATGACTACTCTATTTCCTATAGGAGAGGGGCCCAAATGTTGTAGATGATGCACTTTCTAAGAGGGGGCATGAACAAGTAAATCAACTTTTCCAATGTGTTGTCAATACACAACTATCGTGGTTTGAATTGTGAGGGCAAATCAATGACCTTGCATGAATGATTCCAAGCTTCAACAACTCATTAATGAGCTCCAACAATAACATGAGCTTCACCCTAAATACTCATTGTCAAAACAATTTTTTTTGAAAAAATTCTGACTTATATTTTGAAAAACGAAAATGGAGTCGCCACCAATCCTTTTTAAATAGGCGTGATTGGATCACCTTGTAAAATTTTAAAATCATTAAAACAACAATTTTGGTCTTTTGAACCATAAAACGAGTCCAAAAGTTAGTTACATGTGAAGAAGGATCAGCACCCTCACATGCCTAAAATTGGTACCTAGTCGATTATTTAATGTCTTAAATATTGAAAATTAAAAACTCGAGAAAAATTTAAATTTCGATCCTTAAATGCATGAATGGCAAGTTTCGATGTCGTTCAAAACTTAAATTTTGAGAAGAAAGTTCGTTATTTCGAGTTAATCGTGAAGAAAACTCATGACCAGTAAGTTAGGGTACAACACCTTGAATCTTTGAAAATAACAAGCGTTTCTAATTATTATCCAAAATCTTATATATTTTAATTTTAAATAGGGTATTCAATTATCTTGGTTCAATGAGAAAACCACACCTAGTAAGTTAGGACATAATCCTGTCAAATTCCCAAAATAAAGAACATTGCCTTGATTTTTGAAAATGACTTACGTATTTTTAAAAAAAATTAAAATGTCATGCAATTTATTTATTAAAATATTTACAAAAAAAATGAATGAGTATATACATAATTTATAATTATAATGGCAAAAAAAAAACATGAATAGAATAAATTAAATGAATGCAATTAAATATAATTAATAACACAATAAAGCAAATAGTAATAATGACAATAAATAGTAATTAATTAAGAATATAAATAACCATAAATTTATAAAACAAAAATATGAGAAAACTTTAAAATAGTTAAGTCAAAGATACAATAAGGCATGTAATTAATTTAAAGGGAAGAATATGACATTCAAATAAATAACAAATAAAATATCAATGAATAAATAAAATTAAATGAAGGCAAAAATATAAATAGCGTAAAAAATAACAAATAAATATAATACATAAAACAATAAATAAAATTAAATAAAAGCAAGAATGTAAATAACAAATAAAATGAAAAACAAATAAATAATAAATGCTAAAATAAACAAATAAATATAAACAATAAAAATAATAGGGACTAAATTAAATAAAAAAATAAAATAGCAAGGTCTACATGAAAAAAAACATAAATAAATGGGCAAAATTAAACAAGGATGAAATTGTAAATGATAATAAATTAATGGTGCGAATTAAAAATAGAAAGAAAAAATTAACTAAATTGAAATGAAATAAAAATTACAGGGACCAAAGGGATAAATATCCCATCCTCTATACACGTGTCTTTTTCTAAAAGGGTCAACTATTTATTAAAGGACTAAATTATAAAGTAATTAAAATTAAAAGGCTAAATTAAAATAAATAAAAAATGGAAAAGGATAAAATTGTAAGCCCAAGGAAAAGCGGAAGGACTAAGGCAGTAAATAGCCCAAATATTAAAAACACACGGATCCTCAAGTTTTAAACGGGTCGAGTTTTGGGTCTTTTATCAATACGACATCATTTTGATCCCAATTGAATCAGGCATAAAACAATATCGTTTTACATACCTATATAAGTAACAATTTGCACAAAAAAAATCATTTTTAGCTTGTTTCTAAAAAAAAACCAAAACCTTCTTTTCTTTTTTCTCTCAAGGTTCTTCAGTAGGCCATGAGTTTCAATGAACCCTCCGTCGTGAGCCGTCGTAGGTCATTGTCATCGGCGGAGATCGCCGCTTATAGTGGCCGAAATAATTTTTAAAAATCAATTTTAAAAGATAAACCCAAATCTGATTTTGTTTTTGTTTTTTTTTAAATCCAACTAAAAAACCTAAAAACAAATAAACCGCTTCGGCTTCTAAAGAAAACAAAGCCTCTCCGACGAGCACTGAAGCGAGATCCAAACGTTTGGGCTACGAAGGGCAAGGCTACCCTTCCTTGGAGACCGTATCCACCTCTGTCTACGATGACGGGAGCCAAATCGACAAAGGTAAAATAAATAAAAATAAACCTAAACTATTATTTATTTAATTTCGAAATAAAATTGTAAAAAAAAACCTTGAATCTTTTTTTTTTTTTTTGCTGTTGAATTATGCTCTGATTGCTAAAAAATGCCTGAATGTTATTACAAAAATAATTTCTTATTACATTTTATTTTCGTGGTTTTATAACACGAATTTACAAATTTTTTTATTTTATTTTCTTTTTTGTCTCTAATTTTGCAAATCTTTGAATCTTGGAAGATCCTTGTGGCCGGGCAAGGGCAGCGTTCGAGGGTAGCGACGACAACTTGAGCATCCAAAGGTAACTACTAGGGTTTTTTTTTTCATTTTTTTAATTTAGGTTTTTTTTTTTAAATTTGGGCTTGTGTTGTTGATTTGGACTTGTACATGGACATTGGGCTTGATTTATTTTATAAAAAGATTTGGGTTTTATATTTTTTTATTATTTTGGGTTCAAAATAGGAGCTCGGATAAAAATGGGCTCCTACACTCATGATACGACATTGTATTGAGAAGGAAGGAGAAACAGTGTTGGGTAATGATGCCAGTCTTGGGAGAATCATCTTTGATTTATTCTATGGGGAACCAGTGGGAGATCACTCTGGTGTGCATGCCGCAAGACACCAATTTTCCAACTTGTTGTATTGGGAAGGGCTTTCTAAAGGTGTGAGACATTGGGTTAGAGAAAGCGTTATTTGTCAAAGATGGAAAAATGATCAGTCAGCATCACCTGAGTTGTTGCAACCCTTTCCCATACCAGATAGGGCTTGGGAAGCAATTAGTATGAATTTCGTGGAAAGTTTACCTACATCTAAGGGCAAAACCATTATTCTGGTGGTGGTCGATTGATTGACCAAATATGGCCTAAGTATTTTGGGCCTTACCTGATAGAAGCTAAAGTGAGAAAGGTGGCCTATAGATTAAAATTGCCTTAGGGAGCTCTAATTCACTCAACTTTTCATGTCTCTCTAACTAAAGAAGCACATAGGTTCAGCCATCAGCTCACCAACGTTACCACTTGCAGGCTCTGATGGAACCATTTTGAAGGAACCAAACAAGATACTAGAAAGAAGGATGGTAAGGAAAGGGAATCAAGTTTGTGACAGATGTCCTAGTTCAATGGGCTAACACCTTTTCAGAGGACTCTACTTGGGAGAATTGGAGCGACCTCAAGCAGAAATACCCATCTTTAGATCATTGAGGACAATGATCTAGTTTGAGGGAGCTGTATTTGTCATAAAATGGAATTACGAGCAATAACCATCACAACGATTATATTTAGAATTCAGTTAATTTCTATTTAATTTTGTTTTTGTTTCAATAATTGTAAAATGCAACGTTTAACTTAATGTTAAATGAAACGACGCATTTAGAGGGAAGGGACTGGTACGGTCTAAAACGACCTCGTTTAGGGAATATTTGTATGTACTGAAAAACAATATGTTTTTATGAGCTGTATTAACAGTTGCCAATTGTTTGAGAGGCCGTTACCCACCCTAAAAGCATCAATCAAGGGTAGGGGAGGCAGTTATCAAATGAATACAGTATTCATACTCTCTTTTTCTGTGATTTATTCTCTTAACTTCTTCTTCTTCCTACTACTCCACTTTCTACTATCCTAAGGAATTGTTACGTGACAATGTCTTGGATTCCGGTTCTACCATCGGTAATAGATCTGTAAGGGTGGATTTATTTGATATTTGAGAAGATTTAAAGTGTTTAGTTCAAAAAATAGGTTGGTTTAAGGTTTGAGTTTAATCTAGTTTGACTCATTTTTTAATTTTATAATGTTTTTTTATATATATTATGAAATTTACATTATATGAAAATTAAATATAAAATATTATTGCAATTAGTTTATTTTTAGAATTTTAATTAAAATATGTAAAATTATTCAATATTAAATAAAAACAATATGTATTAAAAAATTTAAAAAATAATTTGAATTTAAACTAGTTTGAGTTAACGGTTTGTAAATATATGTTGGTTTGGACAAATTTTCCGTTTCACATTTGTGGTAGGATCAAGTTGAAGCAATTATCTAAACATGGTGTTTAAAAAGTTTGTTGAAATTTAATAAATTAAATTAATTGGGTACAAAATACACCATTTAAAAAAATTAAATTTAATTTTGTTTAGATCGTATAAGATTTACATTTTATAATAATGTTAAAAATTATATAAATTTAATTAAAATAACATAATTAAAAATTTACAATATTTGAGTTTACCATATTCTTATCAAACATTTAAAAAAAAAATATTATAACTGATATTGTTAATAGAATTGAAAATATTTATACTTTAAACATTTCTTACAAAACAATCTTTAATTTTAAAAATATTTAAATTTCAATAATTTAAATATTTCTTAGAAATATTTTAAAGAAAAAAAATTTAAATATTGCTTTATGTTTCATAGAAATAAAATTCAATAATTTTAAAATTTAAATTTATTATTATCTATTTGTAATTAATTTTTAACATTATCCTAAACAAAATTTTCCATCTTCAAAATCAACTATGGGGTAGCCAACCAGTAAGAACAAAAAGTCATACTATCTCATCAATTCACTTAGCCTTTCAGTAGGGATGATTATCACTTTCTAACATAGAGGGATAAGTAATTGAAGATCTTTCCATTGCTAGCAATCAACAACACTAGAATCACTATTAAATACGTTAAGTGTTAAGCTTTGATACTAATTGTTGGAACCTAAAGTCATAAATTGCTTGAACAACTCAAAATGGATGTGCTTGACTATAGTGCTTCTACGACTTGACATTGTGAAAACTGTGTAAACAAAATACCAAAGAACACAAGAGTTTGTTACGTAGTTCGTGTAACACCCAAAACTCGATACCGTCACCGGTTAGGGTCCCGAGATCTTTTCGATCATCTATCGTAGATTATCTCTCAAGATTACTTCTTTTAATCATATTTTAATAAAGAAATACATTATGCACGAAATAAATCATTAATTAAATATCAACACAACTCAATAAGGGCAAAAATGTCATTTTCACGATTTTTGGAGACTTCTACCAATACCTGTTAGACAAGTGTCGATAGTAGTCAAGTCAGTAAGCAATTCAAAAATAGTGTAGATTTCTACCAATACTTGTGATAGTTCTACCGATACAAGTGTAACTTCTATCGAAACAAGTCATGCTTCTACCGATACTAAAAACTCCAAAGAGCTAAGAAGTTTTACACTGCAACTGTTATCGATATAAGTACTCAAACTACTGATACTACTATGAACAGAACTACCGATATTTCTTATGGTACTACTAATACAATGCAAGCCAAAATTTAACCTCTCTCTTACCTTGTACTTCTACCGATACATGCAAGAGTTCTACCGAAACAAATAGGCAGAATTCAAATATTCACACAAGTTCGTCAACTAAACTTCATTTCATAAACATATGGTATAAGTAGACCACACAAGTATTCATGATCAAACAAGACATTACATTTTAGTGCTATATGCCTACTCTCAACATTAAGCAAGCAATCAAATGAGTTCAACATTCAACCAAAGTTTTACAAAATACCAATAAACCCCAAATCAAGCATTTACAAAATAATATCATCTTAGTACATACCATATAAGCAAGTGATGTAAATACTACCGAATGAGCTCCTAGGATAGTGTGATTTCTTCGAGATAATTCGATCTTCAAGCAGCAAAATAGAATCTACAAAACAACAATAAATTCACAAGTAAGCTTTCATAGCTTAGCAAGTTTGTAGAGTTTAATAATTTATTGAATAGCATGTGTTGTACAATCTGTAAAGCAATCGAACTAGAACAAAACCATATTTTAGTGATCTATAATAAAATTTCATCTCCTTTGACCAAAGGTCATTTTCTGTTACTAGTATACGATGCCGCTCACACTAAGTTGATGAGGACTCGCAACATAAGCGGTACCTCAACCATCAATACAGTCTCTGTACACGTAACTGTTCCTTAACGATGCTGCTCATACTAAGTTGATGAGAATATGCAAATCAAGCATAAATCTCAGCCATCGTAGGGCCTGTAATCCATTCTTGGATTCATTTCACTTTACAGTGACTCACGATGCTGTAGAGAATCCGTAACAAATGCAGAATCTTAGCCGTCAGACCAGTTTCAATCTTTGGCACAATGTCGGATAACTCTCCTTTCGTTGTTTCCATCTTTCTCATTTCCAATCATCGTTTCCCATTTGCAATAGTTGTAAAGAAGGCAATAATGTGAAATTATAAATATGAATTTTACTTTACGAACTTACCGAACTAAATTGCAATTACGAATAGGCTGCAGGGACTATTTTGCTAATTTCTCTTTTCCGCGATCCATGGCATGATCGTAATCTAAATAAACAAATCATCCAAAATTTTACATTAAATCACATAATCAAATCATTTAACACAATTTAATCCTTTTTGGAAAATTACAAAATTACTCCTAACATATCACTTTTATTTAATTTAGTCATTAAATTCAAAACATGCAAAATAACCAATTCTTTCTAAATCTATACCGGCCGAATATCAATGGGTTTATGCTCTTACTCTACAAGCAACTATTTCATAAGCAATACATGAAATTTCACCATTTTAACATTTTAGTCCTTAGACCCTAATTTCATCCAAAATCACTTTACAAAAAGATCCAACCTAAACATCGAACATACAAATCCATGAAAAGCTTCCAAGAAGAAGATTATTCAACAATGGTAAAGTTTATAACATTTGAAAGATTTACAAATTAGTCCTTAAGTTAGATTAAGCTAATACAAACTAAAAAACATAAAAATTACTAAAAAAGGGTAGCCCTATCTTACTCAAATCAAAGTTCAAAGGTTGGAATGAAACCGTAGCTCTCCCCCTTGTTCTTGCCGAAGAAGATAGTGAAAATGAAAGAAATTATGCTAATTTCTTCCTTAATTTCACTTTTATACCCAATGGCAATTTTGTAAATATTTAGATTTTCATAATTAGCTTTATTAATCACTTAATTAACCTTAATTAAACCTATTTATAATTAATATAAATCATGTTAATCCACCCACTAAAATACTTTAGGTTAATTTGCTCACTTGGTCCTTCTAATTAACTAATTCAACTTTTGCCCCTTTTACGATTTAATCATTTTTACTCAATTCACTATCTAAACATTAAAATTCCATAACCAAATTTTAATACTATGCTAATGAAATCATAAATAATAAAATAAATAAATTTACGACTCAACTTGTCGAAGTTATGGTCTCAAAACCATTATTTCCGACACCATTAAAAATCGGGTTGTTACAACTCTCCTCCTTAAGGAAATTTCGTCCCAAAATTTCTTACCAGTAAACAGATTAAGGTACTATGATCTCATTGAAGCCTCTGTCTCCCATGTCGCCTCCTCTAGCCCTTATCGATTCCATAGGACTTTCACTTGAGGTACTCTTTTAATTCACAGCTTTTTACCTCACGAGCCAAAATTCTGATCGGTTCCTTTGAATACGACAGATCCGACTGTATCTCAACCTCATAGGGTGTAATCACATGAGAAAGATTTGATCTGTATCGTCTCAACATCGAAACATGAAATATGTTGTGAATCTTCTCAAGTTCCGGTGGTAAAGCCAACTTATAAGCTATAGGACCAACCCTCTTGAGGATCTCATACAACCCAATAAACTGCAGACTCAACTTGCCATTTCTACCAAATCGTAACACCTTCTTTCAAGGTGAAACTCTCAGAAAAACTCGATCTCCGATAGCAAACTCTATATCCTTCCTTTTTAGATCTGCATAAGACTTCTGACTATCAAATGCTGCTTTTAAACAATCATGGATTACCCAAACCTTGTCTTCGGTCTTGTGTACCAAATCAATCCCAACCAACTTAGGCTCGCTCAATTCAAACCAATACAATGGTGTTTTGCATTTCCTATCGTATAGTGCCTCAAACAGTGCCATTTTTATGCTAGTCTGGTAATTGTTATTATTAGCAAACTTTACTAATGGTAGGTACTTCTCTCAGTTGCCCTCGAACTCGAGTATACAACATCGTAACATATCCTCCAAATTCTGTATCACTCGCTCTAACTGACTGCGGATGATATGCAATGCTAAAATTCAACCTGGTTCCCAAAGCTTCATGCAACTTACCCCAAAACCTCGAGGTAAAACATGGATCCCTGTTGGAGATAATAGATGTTGACATTCTGTGCAGTCGCACAATCTCTGATACATACAACTCAGCCAACTTCTCTAATGAAAAATCCACCCGAATAGGAATAAAATGAGTTGATTTGGTCAATCTGTCCACTATAACCCAGAGCGAATCTTTCTTCTTCGATGTTACTGACAATCCTGTAACAAAGTCCATAGTGACTCACTCCCATTTCCACTTTGGAATGGTAATAGGCTATAACAATCTAGACGATACCTAATACTCAGCTTTTACATGCTGACATACCAAACATCTAGTCACAAACTCAGTGATTTCCCGTTTCATACCTGACCACCAATACATCTTCTTCAGGTTGTTATACATTTTCACATTCCCTAGATGTATGGAATAAGTACTGCTGTGAGCTTTTTTCAAATGTCTCGTCTCAATTCGGAATCATTAGGAACACACACTCTGCCTTGAAAATAAACATACCATTAGCATCAGCTGTAAACCCAATAGTGGCAGCATTCTGCATCTGTTCTTTCTTAGCTATAAGCTTTGAATCATCTCTCTACAACTCTCGAATCCACTGTATAAATAACAGTCTCGTTTTGAGTTTGAGAATAACAGAGCCATCGCTTTCTAGCGACAAATGAGCATTCATTGCTCTTAATGTAAACAATGACTTTCGATTTAGGGCATTAGCAACAACATTAGCCTTTCCTGAATGATAATCAATCACAAGGTCATCATCTTTTAATAGTTCTAACCATCGGCATTGTCTTAGGTTCAGCTCTCTCTGCATCATCAAATATTTCAAATTCTTATGGTCGGTGAACACGTGGTATCTCTCACCATATGATAGTGACGCCAAATATTTAATGCAAAGACTATGGCAGCTAACTCCAAATCATGAGTCGGATAATTCTTTTCATGTGGTTTTAACTGTCAAGAGGCATAAGCTATCACTTTCCCAGCTTGCATCAAAACACATCCTATACCATTCAAAAACGTGTCGCTGTAAACAACAAATTCTTTCCCTGACTCAGGCTACGTCAACACCGGAGCTTTTGTTAACAATTTCTTTAGCAGATCAAATCTCTGCTGGCACTTTTCTGACCAAACGAACTGGATGTTCTTTTGTAGTCACTTTGTCATCGGCATAGCTATTATAGAGAAATGTTTCACAAATCGATGGTAATAACCTACTAATCCCAAGAAGCTACGTACCTCCGAAACATTCTTCGGAACCTTCCAATCGAGAATAGCTGAAGTTTTACTCGGATCGACTCTTATTCCTTCTACGGATACCACAGACCTAGAAAACCAACCTCTCGAAGCTAGAACTCGCATTTGCTGAATTTCACATACAATAATTTTTCTCACAAAATCTGCAACACCTCCTTCAGATGTTGAGTATGTTCTTTCTTTGTCCTAGAATAACTCAGTATGTCATCGATAAACACCACTACAAATCTATCCAACTGAGGCTGGAACACTCGAATCATCAAATCCATGAATGTTATTGGAGCGTTAGTCAACCGAACAGCATTACCAGAAACTCATAATGTCCATACCTGATTCTGAATGCTATTTTCGACAAATCATAATCTTTCACTCGTATGTGATAATAACCTGACCGGAGATCTATCTTAGAAAATACGGTTGCACATTTTAACTGATCAAATAACTCGTCAATATGAGGTAACGAGTATTTATTCTTGATTGTTACCTTATTCAATTGTCGGTAGTCTATACACATTCTCATTAAGTCATCTTTTTCTTCACAAATAGCACAGGTACACCTTAAGGCAATACGCTCAATCGTATAAAACCTCTATCCATTAATTCTTGCAACTCAGCCTTTAACTCTTTCAACTCCGTCGATGCCATTCTGTATAATGGAATCGATATTAGTGTGGTACCAGGTATCAAATCAATGCCGAAATCCTCCCGGATTGACAGTAAACCTAGTAACTCTTCTAGAAACACATCTGTAAAATCATTAATAACTGATACTTGTTTCAACTTTGTACTTGAATCCCGTGTGTCGAGAAAGTAAGCCAGAAATGCTTCGGAGCCTTTATGGACCATTTTCTGTGTTGAGATAGTTGAGATCACTCTGGTTTCACTATTCAATCTGCTGGACTCAAATATGATCAGTTCACCTGTCGGGCATTTCAAATCAATCTGTCTTCGCTTGCAATTTACCACCCATCATTCTTAGATAACCAATCCATACCCAAAATCACTTCGAAATCGGTGAAAGGTAATAGCATTAGGTCAGTAGGAAATTCACAGCCCTAGACTTTTAGTGGACATTTACGACACACTAGATTAACTATGACACTATGACCCAATAGATTTGTTACTTGTATATCAAATTTAGTCGACTCGACCGGCATATTTTTATCAGTTGCTAATACAGTACAAATATATGAATGAGTCGACCCTGGGTTAATCAAAGCACACATAGTATCATTTAAAATATAAAATATATCGGTCACAACATCGAGAGCGATAACCTCTTCTCTGGCACTGATGGCATATGTCCGTGTAGGTGCTCGGACCTTACATGTCCGTGTAAGTGCTCGGACCTTAGATCTGGTTACATTACCCCTATTATAGCCTCGATTTTTGCTTACACTATTACTTTGTCCTAGGTGTTTGCATTTTTGCGGAGTAATAAGAGGTTTCACACTCTGATCCTCT
This sequence comes from Kokia cookei, assembly GCA_039519145.1. Taxonomy (NCBI): domain Eukaryota; kingdom Viridiplantae; phylum Streptophyta; class Magnoliopsida; order Malvales; family Malvaceae; genus Kokia; species Kokia cookei. Next base: position 12,195,672 of record CM076910.1, read on the forward strand.
TTCACTTTCGAAGTTATCGGGTAGTTTCACATGAAATGATCTGTACCTTCACATCAGTAACAAGATCCTTTCGTCTTTCGGCACTCACCGACATAGTACCTTTCGCAATGCTCGCATGTTAGATTAGGTGCATTACGAACATTAGATACACTCTCTGCAGGATGATTCTAAAATCTAGACTCCGGTAGCCTTGATCTGCTCCAGCTCATTAATCCAGAAGAGACTGCCTCACGAGTTTCATTTTCTCTAAATTTCTTCGAAGGTGACATAAAAAAGTCTTGGTGGGATTCTTCTTTTTGAATTCACGAAATCTCTTCTCTCTCTGCCTCTTATTATTGTAAATTCCTTCCATCTTTTTAGCTTTATCTATAAAAAAAAAAACGGTTGTAACTCAGAACCGCCTACCATCATCGTAATTTCATCATTCAGCCCGTCTTCAAAACGGACACACATAGCTTCATTTGTCGGTGCGATCTCTCGAGCATATTTGCTAAGATGCACAAACTCTCGTTCATATTCTGCCATTATCTTGTTTCCCTATCTTAATTCTAGAAATTCTTTCTTCTTTTTGTCCAAATACCATTTGCTGACATATTTCTTTTTGAACTCTGTCTGAAAGAATTCCTAGTTAACTTCGTTCTCGGGAACCATTGGTAGGATCATCGTCCACAAACTATATGCCTTGTCTTTCAATAACAAAGCAGCACACCTCAGATAATCTTTTGGATTTTCCAACTAGCATTCAGCTCTGGATGGATCATCTGCTTTACTTCCCCTGAACTCTTCAGCCTCATATTTTCTAACTTTGTCCGTCAGAATATGACGTCTGTGCTCTATCATTGAGGGAGGTGGAGGCATAATTGGAGGTGCTATCGATCGAGCAGTAGGCTGTGTAACAATAAGTGGAGGAGGTGGTGCCATCAGATTGTTCCTCATGAACTCCGAGAACCACTGTCCCATCAATCTGAAAAGTATATTCTTTTCTTCATTCTCTGTCATTGGTAATATTGGTACACCATGACTGGCCCCGAAATCATTAGTCGGGACGTTGCTATTTACCTAATTGGTTTTATCTCTTTTTAAATCAAACATTATACGGTTATTTACAAAAACTGTAGTTAGATTGAATCCATCTATATCACACTATCACAGGTTCATATGGCATGTACTTCTAAATCATTAAACAAAGTCAATACAGTCTAAGAAACGGCTAAATCGTGAGCTTTAATACCATTAAATGTAACACTCAAAACTCGATGCCTTCATCGATTAGGATCTCGGGGTCTTTCCGATCATATATCGTAAATTATCTCTCAAGATTACTTCTTTTAATCACATTTTAATATAGTAATACATTATGCATAACATAAATCATTAATTAAATATCAACATAACTCAATAAGGGCAAAAATGTAATTTTTAAAATTTTTGGAGACTTCTACCAGTACCTATTGGACAAGTATCGATAGTAGTCAAGTCAGTAAGCAATTCAGAAATAGTGTAGATTTCTATTGATACTTGTGATAGTTTACCGATACAAGTGTAACTTTCACCAAAACAAGTCATGCTTCTACCAAATACTAAACACTCCAGAGAGCTAAGAAGTCTTACCCTGCAACTTTTACCTATACAAGTAATCAAACTACCGATACTAATATGAATAGAACTATCGATACTTCTTATGGTACTACCGATACAATGTAAGTCAGAATTCAACGTCTCTCCTACCTTGTACTTCTACCGATACATGTAAGAGTTCTACCGAAACAAGTTGGCAGAATTCAAATATTCACACAAGTTCATCAACAAAACTTCATTTCATAAACATATGGTATAAGTAGACCACACGAGTGTTCAAGATTTAATAAGACATTACATTTTAGTGCTAGATGCCTACTCTCAACATTAAGCAAGCATTTAAATGAGTTCAACATTCAACAAAAGTTTTACAAAGTACCAATTAACCCCAACTCAAGCATTTACAAAATAACATCATCCTAGTACATACCATATAACCAAGTGAGTAAATACTACCGAATGATAGTGTAATTTCTTCAAGATGATCTGATCTTCAAGCAGCAAAATAGAATCTACAAAATAAAAAAAAATTCACAGGTAAGCTTTCATAGCTTAGCAAGTTCGTAAAGTTTAATAATTTACGAAATAACATGTGTTGTACAATCTGTAAATCAATTGAACCAGAACAGAATCGTACTTCAATGATCTATAATCAGATTTCATCCTTTTTAACCAAAAGTCATTTTTTGTTACCATTATACGATGCTGCTCACACTAAGCTGACAAGGACTCACAACATAAGCGGTACCTCAGCCATCAATACGGTATCTGTACATATAACTGTTCCTTAACGATGCTGCTCACACTAAGCTGATGAGAATATACAAATCAAGCATAAATCAAAGTCGTCGTAGGGCCTGTAATCCATTCTTGGATGCATTTCACTTTACAGTGACTCACGATGCTGTAGAGAATTTGCAACAAATGCAGAATCTCAGCCATCGAACCAGTTTCAATCTTTGGCATAAGGGCAGATAACTCTCATTTCGTTGTTTGCATCTTTCTTGTTTCTAATCATCATTTCCCATTTGCAATAGTTGTAAAGAAGACAATAATGTGCAATTATAAGTAAGAATTTAACTTTACAAACTTACCAGACTGAATTGCAGTTACGACTAGGCTCTAGGGACTATTCTGCTAATTTTCCTTTTTTATGATCCGTGACACTATCGTAATCTAAACCAACAAATCATCCAAAATTTTACATTAAATCACATAATCAAATCATTTAACATAATTTGAACCTTTTTGGAAAATTACAAAATTACCCCTTACATCTAACTTTTATTCAATTTAGTCCGTAAACTCAAAAAAAAATGCAAAATAATAATTTCTTTCTAAACCTATACCAGACGAACATCAATGGGTTTATGCTCTTACCTTACAAGCAACTATTTCATAACCAATACATGAAATTTCACCATTTTAACATTTTAGTCCTTAAACCCTAATTTCATCCAAAATCACTTTACATGAAGATTCAACCTAAACATTAAACATACAAATCCATAAAAAGCTTCGAAGAACAAGCTTATTCAATAATGGTAAAGTTTATAACATTTAATAGATTCAGAAATTAGTTCTTGAGTTAGCTAGATTAAGTTAATACGGACTCGAAAACATAAAAATTAGTCAAAGTTCAAAGGTTGGAATGAAACCTTAGCTCTCCCCCCTTGTTCTTACTGAAGAATATGGTGAAAATAAAATAAATTATACTAATTTCTTCTTTAATTTGACTTTTATACTCAATGATAATTTTTTTTTAAATATTTAGACTTTCATAATTAGTTTTATTAATCACTTAGTTAACCTTAATTAAACCTATTTATAATTAATATAACTCATGTTAATCCACCCACTAAAATACTTTAGGTTAATTTGCTCACTTGGTCCTTCTAATTAACCAAATCAACTTTTGCACCTTTTATGATTTAATCCTTTTTACTCAATTCACTATATAAACATTAAAATTCCATAACCAAATTTTAATACGATGCTAATGACATCATAGATAATAAAATAAATAAAATTTTGACTTAACTTATCGGAGTTGTGGTCCCAAAACCACTATTTTTGACACCACTGAAAATCAGACTGTTACAGTTTGGTTCTGCAGAGCCTAGCCCAATGAGTAATTCCAGTATCTTTAATTACCAATAAAACAGGTGAATCACATTATATCACTCCCTAAGTATAGAGATCTCACCTTTGTACCTAAATACTATAACACTCACCTTTAAATCTTCCCACTAAGAATTTAGTGTTGGAAAAATTTCGGTTCAAAAACGGTTTTCTTGCACAACGAAAAATAAAAATTTTGAAAATTGAACCGGTTTGTAATATTTATAGAATTAAACCCTAAACTAAATTCACACTTGTGTTTTTCGATAGAAGGATCGTTATCGTCTCCGACTTTCTACCGAACGACCTTCTCCATTATTGCCGTTCCATGAACTGTTTCAAATGTGAGTGTGAACTATTTGAATCAAACATAGAACTAGAAATAGTTTTCTTTATGTAAGGGTGAATAAAAAATCTCTTCTCAATAGAAACTGACAAAAATTGTTATTTTCAAAAATAGATTTAATAGTTGAGAATAAATTCTCTCTATTTTTGGGTAAAGTAACATATCTTAAAATTGTTTATTTTGCCCTACCGGTGGTGCCATCTATTTGTAAGAAGAAGTAAAACCCTTGTTAAATTGTAGAAGTTTATTTTTGTAACATCCCAATTCGATCGTCTGATTGACGAACAACGATGTTACCGAGAAACAGAAATCATCTCGTAATGACAAAAACATTGATTTTAATAGTTAAGACAATCAATATGATTTTAATAATATAATTTTAAAGTGACGTTTGGCGAAGTAATATTTTTTAAAACAAAAACAAAAGAAAATAAATGTATACATCCCAAAATGTCACTTGGTTATTTAAAAGGATTAAGACATAAATCAAGGGAAAATAAGTGTAAAACTTAATTCACATATCATAAAAGTTAATAAATTAGCGTAGTGTCATCACTCATTATATATAGACTTTTATATAAAGAAATTCAAATTCACTTTTACATAATTCAATTACAAGAGTCTTAGATCACAGTCCGCCTTGGTTTGATATACATGTTACGACAAAACAATGAATGTCTCAAAAAAGAGTCTGTTATTTGGATAAGTCCCTTCGAGAGTCCACTTTCTCCATAGATCCTGAAATGGTAGGGGAAGCGAAGTAAGTTCATAAAGAACTTAGCGAGTTTCGAGGATAAACAATAAACTTTCAAGTAAGGTTTTCAAAAGCGACATTCAGCCAGGCTTTTACAAGACTTAGTAATACCGACAATTTACACACCGATCCACCAATATGGTTGTATACGATCTGTTGGTGGATTTATAACACCAAACAATTAGGTTTTCAAGAAGTGACATTAAGCTAGGCTTCTACAACACTTAGTAATACTAACAACACATTCTTTCCCTTTTTCTTCCTCTTTTCAGTCCCTATGTTCCCTCCCTTTCCTTACTTTCCCTTGTTCCTATCCTTTCATTTTTTCTCCCATTTGACTTGGTTGTGCCACCCTATCACCATAGACATCTTCATTCATTTTTCTCTTTTCATCTATGTAACAATCCGATTTCAGTGGTGTTAGAAATAGTGATTTCAAGATAAAAAATCTGATGAGTAAGTTTGTAATAGTTAGTATTTAAATTATACGAGTGAATTATAGTTTTAAATTAACTTTCGATTTGGTGAATTTTAATTAATTGAATTAATGGTTAAGAATAAGTGGTTGTCCAGAAAGTTAAGTGGTTTCGAAAAGTGAGGTATCAAGACCTCGTTTTTATAAAACGAGCTCGTAAATATTATTATTAAATATTTACAGAGTTATTATTTTGATATTAAGGTTTGGTTTAGAAATTTTAATTTTTTATTAGTTAATTAATTAAAAAGGACTATATTGTAAAATATGTAAAACCTAATCGTTATTGAATTTTAATGATTAAATGACATAGTTAGCATAAGTGGAAGGATATATGTGGTAATTAAACCATTCTTACTTAGTGAGACGGATAGTAGGTAATATTTATGCATTTTTATACATTATTTTTAATGTTAAAAAATAAAGATATAATAAAATAAAAAAAACACAATAAAATGAACATAAGTAAAGTTTCATATCTTTCTTCTGGAACCGAATGCTCCATGGGAGATTTCTCCAAGCTTTTGACCATTCTTAGCTATTCATGCATTGTATGAAATCTTAACCATTTCTTGTAATTTATATGTTTTTGAGATTGTTGCAACTAGGTCTAGCTAACTCGTACCTCCATTTATGAAATTGTTAAAGATTTTGGATTTTGACATTGATGAATCTTTGTTATTTTTTTTTATGTTAAATGATGAATTTGAAGTAGGCATAATTGTAAAAAGCGCTCCCAAACTTTGGGGGCTTTTGGATATATGTCCTAACCTTTTTTTTTTTTTCTGATATTGGCCCTTAACGTAACGAAATTTTGTATAATGGACGATGTTCAAACAGTAACCGTCAGCTGGCCGTTAGTGAATAGCTGGTCAACAAATCTTGTACATGTGGTGTTTCATGTGGTCGGTTGACGTGGCATCCATTTAAATAAGAATGCTAACATGAAAACAAATTAATAAATATAAAACTAAAACAAAACCCTAAATCCCCAAATTATCTAAAAACCCCTAAACATAATTTTTTTCCTAATTCTAAAATCCCCAAACCCAAAATTCCTCAAACTATTTGAACGATCAAAATCTATAACTTCAAAATATCCGAAATCTTCTTTGAATCCCTAAAAAATTTAGCAATCTCCTTTTTGAATCAGTTTTTGAGGGATTTTTCTACATCCTTAATTCCTTAAGAACAAAAATCGTGAAATCCCTAATCATTCTGAAATTTTTTTTTTCTTGCTTCTCTTCTGAAATCATGGATTCGTGTAGTTCGAATAGTCACTGTAGAGGTTGGGTAAGACATGGTTCGAATGGTTCGAGTCGTTCAAAGAAAAAATGGTCATCTAGTCGTTAGCTCTGGCTAGTTCCAACAATCCTCTATTTGCTTGTAGGAGCTCGCGTGTTTTGTAGGAGCTTGTAGTTATTCAAATTGGTTTCACCAATGCAGTTTTCTCAAGTTCCCTTGCCATATCAATATCTTTAGTTGTGTCTGTTGCTTCAATTGTAATCTAACCATCAGCTGCACTTGTTGGCAATGTGTGTTTATATGTGTGAGTCAGATGTTATTGACTTTACCCTTCATTTTTACATATTTTTTTGTTAATTTTAAATGACAGAGATGTGGATGAATCTTTTCTTTGGGAACCATTTAAAAGTTTCATTCTCGGACTATGTTAGTCGGACTCTATACTCAATTGTATTGTACCTTCTATTCGGATGTGTTGAACATAGATGTTTGGCGTAAACTCGATGTTAGGGCCTCTAGTTTTGTCTTAAAAATAATGTTGGAGACCAAACATCTCATCAAACATGTGTCAAAATAGACAGTAAAATAAGGGAGGGAACATACTAATTACAACATCAAATTATATTTTCAATCTCTTGTTAAAATGAAAATGCAAAATCTAAATCAAGAATATGAGATTCAATATGGATAATCGACCCAAGAGTTAGACCAAAAATGCAAAAGGTGAAGTTGAAAGCTATTGTTCATCAACAGGGATAGGGCAGGAGATAAAGAATGCACAGTTAATATTAAAATAAGATAAATAATGCTCCTTGTGGTTTTACTAGACTACAAGAGTATTTTATATTAATATTAAAACAAAATACAATGTCATATCAATAGTAAAAGGAAGAAACTCACATAAAATGTTTGATTCCTAAAATTCAAGTCTGTATACAACCTTATTCCATGTATTTTGCCTTTCTTTGTTTGCTTTCCTTTAGATTGATCTGAGGTAGTTGACCTTCTATTGGGAGATTTCCCCTTTTGTTTGGGTTGTTATGCATCTTACTGCCTAAAAATGAACCATAATTATTGGTTAGATAAAATAAAAAAAATTACTCAATATATATAACTTGTTTCGAATTTGTACCTATTTCGAATTTGTGCAAGATTGCTTGTTATGGCCAAGTTGGCCACATTGAGTACATGTCATGAGCATGCCTTTCCTACTGAAGTGGCCAGACTTCCATTTTTTTGGTTCATCTTTGGCCATCCTTCTATTCTTTTTGGGCCTTTCAGGCATCTTTCTTTCAATAGGAGGTAGTATTGGCTCAATACCAATTGTTTCCCAATCACGTGGCCCATTTATGTGCTGCAATAGGAAAGAGTAAGCTTTCTTGTAGGTATCAATGTGATAACATTCATGTAGATAATCATCTGGTTGAAGCCCTAAGTGATACATGGTAGCACATGCATGGGAACATGGAATCCCACTAATATGCCATCTTCTACAAGTACATATCCTTTGACTTAGGTCAACTGTATATTGATAACTTCCTTTCCTCAACTCACATCCATTTTCACCATTCCATATTAGTTCCCACTCTACACAGTCCTTCTTGTTGGCATCAAATATAGCTTTCACCAATGGACTGTATTTTTGCTTCCATCCATTACATAACTTCCTTTTTTTTACAATCCTAGTTATCATCTTGGTCCTAATATCCTCAAGCATACTAATAATGCTTTTGAACCTAGCTTCAACAATGCTTGAATTGAATGTTTCACACAACTTGTTGCCAACAATATTTCATTTACAACTAATCCTAAAAAATGCCCTAGTCCACATCTTTGGAGACTTTTTCATCAAATTATCGTAAGGCAACTTATCTTTCTTCTCTAGTGCTGAACATAGATCCTCCCACTCCCTCTCAGTCGTGGCCTTCACAATTTGCCAAAAATCACACTCATAAGATTTCCCTAACTTCTTCCCTGACCAATTTGCAAACACATGCCTCGCACAATTCCTATGCTCTACCCTTGGAAGTATGTCAGAAATTGCAATCTCAAGGCCCTAATTCAAAATAATGAACAAGATCTTTGTTAGAAAATGTTAATTAAATATAAATAACAAAATAAAAAAACAATACCAAGCTTAAATTTGCATATTCACTAACCTTTTGTTAGTCACTGATAATTGTATACCCATACCCATCTTCCAAGGCCAAATCAGTTGATAGGAGACTTAGAAACCAGGCCCATGAATCAGTGCACTCCACTTCAACCACAGCCTATGTAATAAGAGACATCTGATTTTTTGCATCCCTTCCAATAATGGTTAGATATTCACTCTTAAATGGGCCTTTTAGGAAACAACCATCTAGCCCAATGAGTGGCCTACACACCACTTTCTAGCCTCTTTTTAGTGCATCGAAGCACACATAATGCCTCTTAAAATGAGGAGGGGAGTTTGCTGTCACCCTTTGAACAGCCATTCTGATTGTACTTCTTGGCATTTTTTACCTTAACTCATGAACATAGTCCCAAAGCAGCCTGAATTCCTCATTATGATTCCTAACCATATTCTCCTTCACTATTTTCTTTGCTCTATAACAACAGTCAATGGTCATATTTACATGCATCTCAAAAGCACATCTTCTTTGAATTTCGCTCAACTTCATCTTAAGGTGATCCTTGATAGTTGCTTCAAAATGTTGGGCAATCATAGTAGCAAATCACCATTTTGTTCTTTTAACTAACCGAACAATGATGCTCATCCTAAAATGTCTTTATTTGCAAGCATTTCGAAACAAGACTGTAGCTAGCCCTAATTCTCCATGGACAGTTAGGTGAAGCAATGCACCTCACAACAACCCTTTTCGGTTCATTCTTAATAAACTTCAGTTGTCTTCTACATTCTTTGGAGTACTTTCGAATTGCAGTCTTAAACTGATTGCCATCCTTAAACAACATTCCCAAACTAAATTTTACCTTATCACTATATAAGGGAAACTTGCTCCTACTTCTCTCACCATCTTCATGTTCTTCATCTTCATTAGACCCAACCAAGCTTCCGTGTTCATCTGAATCCCATTCCTCAGTCTCATTCCCATCCTCCTCTTCTCCACTAATTGCAACAACATTTTCATCACCAAAATCAACAGCATATTCATCAGTAACTTGCTTAGCAACATTATCCACTCCATCTGATGTTGTAAAATTAGCATCATATTCATCAACAACATTATCCTCTTCATCTGATGTTCCAAAATCAGTAACATATTCATCAGTAGCAATTTCACTATCATTATCCTTTCCGATAGTAGATGCTGCTACATCCCCTCCACATCAGCTTCTATCCCTCCTACATCTCACCTTCCTCAACAGCTTTTACCCTTTCCAAATCACCTTTACCATCAGATTCTACCCCGTCATCATAACCCTCCCCATCAACTTTTACAACTTCATCATCACCCTCTCCAACAATCAACATAAAGAGTTCATTTACAATTATAGGGTTATCTACCTCATGTTCTACATATAGGTCAATCTCCTTAAACTTGACCCAAAAGTCTAACATAGCTATGGTGGAAGTGTCATCATAAATCACCCTTATATTATTTTGTAACCCTAGTGTACTAGGCTCATGAAAATATATTAACATGGAATTGTTAAATCCTAACCCAATTTTTAAAATTTTACATAATTCAAAATAAGGTATTGTGTCTGGGTCCTCTTGAAGCCTAATCACTTCCCCACCTACATATTTAACATATGGGTCCTTTACAAACTGCCCACCCATATTCAAAATAATATAAAATTCCTCATCACTATTTGTCATATGCAATAAAGCATAAACAACCAATTTTCATATTCACTAACCAACAATAAAAAAAACATCTCACTACCTACATCGGGACCATTGTAACAAAAAGTTACAAAACTTACTAAACTAAAAATACAAAACTCAGAAATCGACAACAAATTACAAAACAGTAACAATACTAAACTAGAATTGCAAAGATCAACATAATAGTAACATTGGGACCACTTTCATATCACAAATCAACAAAACATACCCTACATTGTCACACTAAAATTACAGTAACAAAGCACAAATCAACAAAACATAACCATCTAAAATCACAAATTATTGTAGGCAAAATCGGGACCACTGTTGCATTATAAATCAACAAAAATCAACAAGACAAACCAAACCAAATCATATTGTCGTATCAAACTATAGCACATACCAAAACAAAATATATGTATTTTCCAAAGAAACCAAATAAGAAAGCACATACCTTTCGACTTTGGGTTTTGAACACTTGGAACGATTATTGAAGCTTTTTTGTTCTTGGGTTAGGGATTCAATGATTTGGGGATTTTAATATTTAGGTATTTTAATATTTTAGGGATTCAAAGAAGATTTCGAAAGGCTAATGATTTAAAGATTTTTACATTTTGGGGATTTTAATAGTTAGGTATTTTAAAATTTTAGGGATTCAAAAATGATTTTGGATGTTATTGATTTGAGGATTTCATGATTTTCGTGCGTCGAATGAGCTTGGAAGTTATGGATTTCGATCGTTTGAACAGTTTGAGGAATTTTGAATTATGTTCGATCGTTTTGGGATTTTAGAGTTAGGAAAAAATTATGTTTAGGGGTTTTGAGATAATTTGGGGATTTAGGGTTTTGTTTTAGTTTTATATTTATTAATTTTGTTTTTTTTCACGTCAACATTCTTATTTAAATGGATGCCACTTCATCCAACCACATGGAATGCCAGATGTACAAGACTTATTGATCGGCTGTTGACTAACGGTTAGTTGACGGTTACCATTTGAACTGGGTCCATTATACAAAATTTTGTTACGTTGAGAGCCAATATCAGAAAAAAAGGTTAGGGGCATCTATCGAAAAGCACCAAATTTTGTGGGCTTTTTTTACACTTATGCCTTTGAAGTATTGGTTGTTGATTAGGACTAACTTGTAAAGTAATTTTTGATAGTTTTAGTTAAAGGATTAATTTGATATAATATTAAATTTGACATGGAATTTTTGTGAATTGTGAATAAATATGGATTGTACTAGTTTAGAAAAAAAATTCGGTTAGCTTTGGTATTTGTAAAATTCTATTATAATTTGGAATTTTGGGTTTAGGGACTAAATTGTAAGAAATGTAAAAGTTCAGGGAAAATGTGTAATAATGAAAACTTAAGGGTCATATGCATAAAATGAGTTGGAAGATGTATTTGAATTTTATATATTGAATTTAATCATTATATAGATTTAAAATCAAATTGTACGAAGGTTAACCAAGGGAAAAGAGAAAATTATAGATTAGTCCTTATGAGTCAATCGAAAGCATAATTCGGGTAAGTTCATAGTGACTTGTTATTAAATGTAATTCACTTATTATTTATATTGTTGTTTTCTAGTTAGTTGATTTTTATATAAATGTGAAATTACTTTGGTTATTTATATAACAATGAGAATTGGAAGTATTTATGTATATATGAAATTGAGAAGATATTATTTGTAGTATTTATTGGAATTGTATTAAATTTGTATGCAAATGAAATGAATTTGAGTATGTATACAAAAATGAAGAACTGGCATTGTATACACTTTGGTGTTCCTGTTGCACTTTGGTGCCCAAGTTTGCACATCTGTGCCCTTGTATACACTTCGGTTTCCCTGTTTAAACATCTGTGCCCTTGTATAAACTTCGATTTCGCTATTTGCACATCTGTGCCCTTGTTTGCACTTCAGTGCCTTTGTTATGTGTCTATGGTGCCTTTGGTGTGATGTAGTTACCCAAGTATCCGAGTCGAGTTACTTAGTTCAACGGGCTAAATGTTATGGAAATTTATGAATTAATTACGTGTTGATATGATATGGCTTATTCATAGAATTGGAAAGTGAAAAGATTGGAATGAATGATTATATACTAATGCGTTGTCATTTTTCATTCAGTTATTAGGAATTAGAAATTCATCCTCTTACTTATCTATTTTGTTGAAGGTAAGTTGATATTGAATTTATGATTGATTTGGAGATGATACATTTAGATGAATGTGGAGATGTTAAGTGATGAATTGAATAATTAATGATTATGAGTTTAAAAGTTATTTGTAACAATATTGAAATGAGGGGAAAAGTTTATAGCTATATATATGAAACTCACAATTTGTAAATGTGATATTAGTGACAGAGTTATGAATTTAAATATCAAAAAATGATTTTTTTATTTGAATAATCGTGGTTTATGAATAACTTAATTGAAAATTTTGGTACTGACATTATGTGATTTTAGAAATGATTGTCAAGTTAGAAATTTAATGCTCTTTTAGTATTATTTAAGGAATGAGGTAAATTGATTTGGATATTTAACTATGGACTTACTAAACTTTGTAAGCTTACCTATTTTAACTTTTATTTTTGTAGTTAATATTTTGCGAAACTAGTAGAGCGGATCAAATTCGGAGCTCACACTATCCAAACTCTTTGGTAGCTATTGCTATGATTTATCATAATTTGTGGCATGTATATAGGGTTTGATATTATTAAAGCTAGTGTCTTAGTTGAAGTTTGTAATTAAGCATAAATGGTGATGAAGATATAAGCTATGTTTCATGATTTTACTATTTTGGTATGAGATGTTTGTGCCTTGTTTAGACATTGTCTTGATTTGGTATTTTTAAGAATGTTGGAAATGTAGTATGGTTAATTGGGTAGGTGTTATATAATGTTGAACATGTTTGTTTTGTTTTTGGGTATGTGCTTTAGTATTTGAAGAATTGTGATCTAGTTGATAGTTGATTAGTATGTGTTTAATGGTATACTGTTAGGTTATATGACAATGGTATATGTATAACAATTATGGTGTCATTAAGGGCATATTAGTTTGGCACATAAGTTGTATCAATTAGGTATGTTTTAGATGTGTCAAATGTGTTGAGTAAATCATTTTGGTTGGTAATGAATGGGATGGCTTGATTTTCCAATTTAGAATGGTTTTTTTTGGCTTGAAAATGAAATTGTTTAGCTATACATGGCCTCCTCACACGATCGTGTGTCATATTGCAGTTTAGGTACAGGGTAGTCGACACGGTCTAAGGGAATGATGGGTGTCGAATCCACCAAATATAAATATTCCTACGACAAATAATACAAATTAGTAGTACAAGGCAGTAGGGTCGATTCCACAGGGACTAGTTACTGTAATCTACTCTCGTGTCTTCCTTTTGAACGTCGTGTCGAAGGGAGTGCCCAAGACTTGTGATTGTCTTGCTGGAAAATAAATAAATAAATTGGGGGTGATTGAAAATGTTTAGAAAACAAGTGAAACAATAGAAATAACAAATTTTAAAATATGAAAAATAAAATAAGAAAATAAATATTAATTTGTAATCAAAATTAAATAGCCTTAGCATTAGACTCAGTGTGCTCCGGTTTTTGATTTGATCCTTGAAATGATGTTTTCTACTTCGATCAGTAAGCTAGTTATAGCAGCTAAGAACATCCTAGCCACCAATTCTTCCTTTCATAGTTGGTTTCAGTATGACCTGTAAAACCAACCCTTACCGATTGTCTAACTGCGATACACGTGTTCGTGATTTAAGACCTCGATAGGTTTGAGTTCTGAAGAACCCAACTCGGATTAACGACCTTAATCGCACGGGATGTTTAAACCCGATCACTATCTCCCTTGACAAAAATCCCACTAGTATGACCCCGCCAGGACCTGCAAATTTGTTCGCGAGAATCTGAATACAGCACGGCCGATTCTTCTTCCCAACTGTACGTCAAAATGACTCCAACCTAACGTGCACTTTGTGTTGAAAGCGAGTTAACTTTTAAGGGACGAATTGTACTATCTTTGATATTCCGGAGAGTTGATGAATATCGTATGAAAGATATTTAACTCGAATTCGTATCTCATGATTCTTGACTGAAAATAATATCAGCCTAAGGCCAAGATGAAAGTTTAGTGGTGCATGATTTTAATCATGCTTAATGGATGATGGTGATGGATTGCTTGTGATTTTGAAAGATGGAAGTGAGAGGGTTTAAGAAAGCAATTAAACAAATTTGAGAAATGAATGAAAATGGGAATGGAAATGGCAGACTAATCTGACGCAAAAGACAAGAGAAAATAGAGAAGGGAGAATTTCTTAATTGCTTCACAAAATACAAGTTTGTTTTCAATTGAACCCAAAAGACCTTATTTATACACAATTGGGTTACTAAAAATAGCTTGACTCCTTCTAAACTAAATTTTCATATTTACTTAAAATAAATAAATTTTAGTCAAAATAAAATTAAGAAAATAACAAACTTTGAGTATAAGCTATTGACTATTCCAACTAAATGTCTCTTTGCAATTAAGCCCTCAATGTCTCCCAAATCTTCAATGTAGCCCATCTCTTCACAAATTTCTTCATTAGGTCCACTTTTTGCTTGCCTTTAGATTGAAACACCAATTTGTGTACCTGATAAGAAAATGTAGTAAATTAGAAGTATCTTCCTCAAAAATAATCAAAATACACAAAAAAAAATTATTTAAATAATTTACTTATCAAAGTCTCCCCTACTTAGCCTATGCTTGTCCTCAAGCATAATGTTTAGTCTGTATTAATGTTTTTCGATAATTTTTTTCAAAATCGAATTTCATTCTTAAACCAAGTTTCATGCAAACAATTAGAAGGTCCAAAATAGATAATCGCTCATGTTTAATCAACACACATTTTATAGAATTTCAACCATTATGAACAAAATCAACCACTTCACAAAAATTTAAGCTAAATTAAACTTGCTAATTGTACCAAAATTTACATACGTATATATATATACTCTTTTTTTTTAATTTTTTAAGACACAAGGTAGCTCGGTTAGCGGAGTATTACAAGCTTCGGTTTGTCACTCGAATCTTTTTACGTGAATTGAGATGACAAGCCAAGCACCTCAACCCGGTTACTCAATTCGATCACATTTCTGAATCTCACTCATAACCAAGGCACAATATATTTATTCACATCCACACTTTATTTATTTACATAATTGATTACTTATTAAGCAAGTCTAAAAAAAAGTTTCTAATTTAATAAAGTGTTCGACTTTTCTCATAATAATTTCAACTCTACAAAATGTGTATTGAGAAAAAAACAAGCAATTATTATTCATGAGCTCCTAATTATCCAAATGAACCAAGCATAAGAAAGAATTCCATCGTGAAAATAATTATAAAATAATATTAATATCATAAGCAATATGCAAAGAGAAAATTCATGACATGCATAATGAATCCCCCTACTTAATCCTACATTTCCCTTAATGTGTAAATGTAAATAATGGAAAAAGATTGGGCAAAGTGTACTCCCCGTGTTTTTTATGAAGCAGAGGATGGTTTAGGTAGTTCTGGTTGGTTCTGACTGGTTCAATCTTGCGTGTATGTTTCAACACATGGTAACACTGAAATTTGACAAGGCGTGCCCACACCACGACTGATACAGGATTTTCGTAAAATCCTACGATGTACCCTGAAAATGACACATTAAATGGATTAAACGACAATCTTTATTCAACTGAAATTAAACTTGAAAATTAAAAATTAAAAATAAAAATGAATTTGGGTAGTCTCTCAAACAGCGCTTTTGTTTAACGTCATTAGCTTGACGAACTTAAATGTTATCCATTTGTCATATTGCGGGTCAATCCTTCCATTACGTGCACTTGGAAGTTCTCGTAGAAAGGTTTCGACTTTTGCCCATTTTTCTCGAAGCCCTTCATGAGTTCTTCCAATTTTTTTCATAGTTTTGAGGTTTAAACTCCTGCATAAGACAGTTTGTAACCCATCTACCTCACAATATTCAAAATGCAATTTCGTCAGTGGTTTAACAACATCAACACAAGAAACATTCGACATTGTACTAGGTCGGCCCATTGCTTCATAAACATTAAATTTTACAACCTCACTGTCGAATTCCATAGTGAGTGTCCCACTACGAACATCAATCTTTGTACACGTAGTGCTGAGGAACGGTCTTTCAAGTAGAATATCAGAAGAGTTTTTCGAGTTATCATCCTCCATGTCAATGATATGAAAATCTGTAGGAAAGATTATTTCTTTCAAAGGACCAGCATTTAGAGATTTAAAAATAGATAAAGGCATGACATTGATGGATGCTCCTAAATCACACATGGCTTTCTTAATGCCAATATTACCTATTTTACAAGAAATTGAGAACATACCTTGATCCTTACACTTTGGCAGAATTTTCTTCTATAACACAACGGAAACATTTTCTCCCATATTCACCCACTAGTTTCCTTGAAGCTTCTTTTTCCCGATACACAATTCTTTCAAGAATTTTGCATAGCGTAGAACCTGTTTGATTGCATCAAGTAAGGGAATATTGATTTCTACCTTTCAAAACGTCTCTAAAATTTCTTTTTCTTTTCACTCCTTTTGGCATTGGGAGAGCCTTCTTGGAAATGGGGTTACACAACAAGTGGATTTAGTGGTATTGACTCTGTTGGAATTTCTGAATCTAGTTTCTATTCTTCGTGTTAAACATCATGGGCACGACTCATGCCAGTCATGGATTCTAAGATCGTACCACTCCTTAATGTAATAGTGCTTGCATTATGTAGAGGGTTGGGCTCCGTTTTGGGATAGTAGCCTTCCTTGAAACTCTAAACAACTAACCGTAAGTGCCAGCTTGCTCATTTATTTGTCTAACTCCTACAAATGAATGTTAGTATTTTCTTGAAATTTTTCAGTGCTAGTGGCTAACCTTTTGACAATAGCTTCCAAAGATGTCTTTTGAGGTGGTAGTTGCTGATTCAGAGGTGGCCTTTGCTAATATGACTGATTGAATTAAGGATTTGATCCATAACTTAGATTCGGATGGTCCCTCCACTCCGCATTGTATGTGTTCGAATAAGGATCGTACAGTCTTTGGGGTGAACCTGAAAAATTTCTAACAGCGTCGCTAGTTCAGTCGAATCCTCGTGTAAGATAGGACATGAGTCCGTCGGGTGATTTGACATGGTACAAATTCCACACAGCTTCAATAGGTTTGACTTATCTGCAAGCAAATCAGCACAATATTAGTGAGTTTATCTATTTTATTTTCTAAAGTCAGAGTACTTAACCTATGAACTTGTCTCGTAGATTCTGTAACTGGTCGAAATTATTGAGAGTTTGCAACCATCGTTGAAATCAACTCCCTAGCTCTTTGAGGAGTCATGTTAACAAGTGCTCCTCCATTAGCGGTGTCGATCATCTTCATCTCCATAGGGAGTAGTCCTTCGTAGAAATACTGTAATAGTGACTGTTCAGAAAGGCCGTGTTGTGGGCAACTTGCACACAACTTTTTATACCGCTCCTAGTAATCATAAAGCGTTTCAGTCTCCTTTTGCCGAATTCCCAATATGTCTCGTCTCAGCTCGGTTGCTCATGCTGCTGAGAAAAACCTGTCAAGGAATAAACAAGACATATCAGCCCATGTGTTAACAAATCCTGGTGGTAAATAAAACAACCACTCTCTAGTAGAGTCAGCTAATGAAAAAGGAAATGCACGAAGTTTAATTTGGTCTTCGGTTACTCCTTGAGGTTTCATGCTCGTGCAAACTATGTGGAATTCCTTTAAGTGCTTGTGTGGATTCTCATTTTAAACCCCGTAGAAAGGGGGAAATAGATGGATTAAGCCCGACTTTAACTCAAATGGTGTCCCTCCCTCTGGATAAGTTATACATAGCGATTGTCGTTCGTCCGGTGCTGCCGCAAGTTGACGAATAGTCTTATCTTCCACTTTTTTCGTTTCCTCGTTATCGAAAATTTCTTTAATGAAAGCTTCTTCTTCAAACTCTATCTATAGACGTTTTCCGTGAGCTTCTTTTCTTAACGTCCGGGCTAATTTCTCTATCTCCGGTTCAAAATCGTTGAGAGGTGTCTGCTCAGATCTTGTCATAAAGAAAACAAACAAAAGTTAGAAAAATATTACCTGTCCCCGACAATGGCGCCAAAATTTGATGGGTGTCGAATCCACCAAATATAAATATTCCTACGACAAATAATACAAATTAGTAGTATAAGGCAGTAGGGTCAATACCATAGGGACTAGTGCTGTAATCTATTCTCATGTCTTCCTTTTGAACGTCATGTCGAAGGGCATGCCCACGACTTTTGATTGTCCCGTTGGAAAATAAATAAATAAATCGAAGGTGATTGAAAATGTTTAGAAAACAAGTGAAACAACAGAAATAACAATTTTTAAAATACGCAAAATAAAATAAGAAAATAAATATTAATTTGTAATCAAAATTTAATAGCCTTACCCTTAGAATCAGTGTGCTCCGATTTTTGATTCGATCCTTGAAATAATGTTTTCTCCTTCGATCAGTAAGCTGGTTATAGCAGCTAAGAATGTCCTAGCTACCAATTCTTCCTTTCGTAGTTAGTTCTGGTACGACCTGTCAAACCGAACCTTATCGATTGTCTAATCGCGATACACGTGTTCATGATTTAAGACTTCGATAGCTTTGAGTTCTGAAGAACCCAACTCGGATTAACGGCCTCAACCGCGCGGGACGTTTAAACCTGATCACTATCTCCCTTGACGAAAATCCTACTAGTATGACCCGCCAGGACCCACCAATTTGTTTGCGGGAATCTGAATACAGCTTGACCGATTCTTCTTCCCAAATGTACTTCAAAATGACTCCAACCCAACATGCACTTTATGTTGAAAGCGAGTTAACTTTTAAGGGAGGAATTGTACTATCCCCGATATTCCAGAGAGATGATGAATACTATACGAAAGATATTTAACTCGAATTTGTATCTCATGATTCTTGACCAAAAATAATACCAGCCTAAGGCCAAGATGGAAGTTTAGTGGTGCATGATTTTAATCATGCTTAATGGATGATGGTGATGGATTGCTTGTGATTATGAAAGATGGAAGTTGGAGGGTTTAAGAAATCAATTAAACAAATTTGAGAAAAGAATGAAAATTGGAATGAAAATGGCAGACTAATCTGACGCAAAAGACAAGATAAAATGGAGAAGGGAGAATTTCTTAATTGCTTCACAAAATCCAAGTATGTTTTCAATTGAACCCAAAAGACATTATTTATACACAATTGGGTTACTAAAAATAGCTTGACTCCTTCTAAACTAAATTTCCCTATTTACTTAAAACAAATAAATTTTAGTCAAAATAAAATTAAGAAAATAACAAACTTTGAATATAAGCTATTGACCATTCCAACTAAATGTCTCTTTGCAATTAAGCCCTCAATGTCTCCTAAATCTTCAATGTAGCCCATCTCTTCACATATTTCTTCAATTAGGTCCACTTTTTGCTTGCCTTTAGATTGAAACACCAATTTGTGTACCTGATAAGAAAATGTAGGAAATTAGAAGTATCTTCCTTAAAATTAATCAAAATACACAAATAAAATTACTTAACTAATTTACTTATCAGGTAATTACACGGTGTGACAACACAGCCATGTGATCCAAGATCGAATGCACACATGGTTTGGCACATGGCCTGCAACATGATCGTGTGATCCTATTTCAAATATATACACGAGTAGAGACACAAGCTGGAACACGATCGTGTGTCCAGACTTCGATGTCCACACAATGTGAGCTATGTCACATAGCCTGGCCACACGGGTGTGTGACACTTGTTTCTCAAATTTTCATGTTATTCCAGAATTATCTGATTTGTTTCAATTTGATCCTAGATTGTTTCTAAATTATTTTTAGGGCCTTGTAGGTTCGATTTAAGGCCTATAAGTATATTTTTTCCATGATTAGATTCAATTGTTATATATTAACATTTAATTTGTATGATTGTTTTTGTTGTGAAGTTAAATATTCTATTTTGCACGGTAATACTCCGTAATCCTAATCTAACAACGGAGGCAGGATAGGGGTGTTACAATCTTTTTGCTCATTTCTTCCTTTCTCTCTTCACCAACACCTTTGGCCACCATAATTACTTCATTTTACCGTTACACCTCCATCAATTGCCACCGTTACACCACCACATAACCACCATTACACCGTCACCTTTTCCTCTTTCCCCTTCTTTTGCCACAACCGCTCCACCATTGGACCTCCACCATCGCTGTCATTACACCACCGCCATTACCGCCCATTTTCTCCTTTTCGTCTCCTCTTTTCATTCTTTTGGTTGTAACCAAATCTATTTTACGCTTCTTTCTTTTCATTTTACTTCTTTGACCGAAACCTTGTCATCTTTCTCCTCTCATCTCTAAACCTTGTGGTAAGAAATGTTTAAGAAGATTCTCCATGTTCAATCTCTATCTTTCTAAGTTTTCAATTGGAATTATAAATCTCATTTTGGATCTAGTTTAACTGATTCTAACTTATGATTTTACTATGTGTATTTATTGATCAAGGTGCAAATTTGGATGTGTTAGGCCAAATCTGAATCGTGGGAAGTACTATCATAGCAAGGTTATAAATGGAAAATAGTGTAAGTAGGTTTTGTTCATATTCATAGTATTTCTCCATTGAGTCGATATTTCATATACCCAATTGAACCTCCCCAAATCCTCCTTGTTAATTTGAACACTTACGTGTTCCCCTGTAAGGTCGGGGCACTCACAAATAGCAGTTTGCATTTGCATGCCCTATTAAAGGCAAATCTCATATCATATCATAATCTCCATACATTTCTCCAATCATATCTCAACAGTCTCCACCATTCCCCCTTTCACCATTTTGGATATGGAGTTTGTGCGTTAAGGAAGAGTATCCATTTACAATCATTCATGCATGTACTGTTATCATCATTTTAGTTGGTTAACAAAAAACACGCATAACTGATTTTAAATAAACTTACTTACTTGGAAGATAACATTATCATGAAATTGGCTGGGATTTAATAAGAACACAAGGGAAAGGAACTCACTAGAGATTTCCAGGAAAAGCTTTGCTTATTCTACGAATTCTTTCCCTTTTGCACTAGCTCCTTCTCCCATTTCTTTATCTAAATAAAATAAAACACTCTATTAAGTATAGAAACAACTAAACGTTAATGTAAAAACAAGAATTGGAAACATGCAAATGTTAACCAAAAGGAAGTTAGCTTACTTCCCACTAACCTCTAGTAAAAACCTATAAAAATAGTTCCTACAACCCTATCATTCCCTAAATTTAAACTAAAGAAGGACTCATACTAAAAATACAACTAACAACCGTGGAAACAAAAAGTAAGGAAGCCATTAAAGTAAAGCTTAAGAAAAATATAAAATTTGATATTTTTATGCAAGAAAATGTAAAAGGCATGCAAAGAAAAGCATTCAACAAGAAAATTTAATGCAATAAGCTTAAAAGGAGCAAACTTTAGCAACTACAAAGTAAAAGAAACTGAAATGCATTAAACTAAAGCTAAAAATGTCATTACAACCAAAGTAAAGGGATTGAAAATGCAAATAAACCTAGGCTACAGAAATAATTAAATTAACTAACTACAAGAAAACTAAGAATAAGAAAAAAATGTAGTAAAATAAACTCTAAAACTAAGAAAGGTTAAGAGAGAATATAAACCCTAAAGAAATTACAAAAAAAAACTAAGAGAAAACCTAGAGAAACTAAAGTGAAAAACTAAGCTAATGTGTGTCTTTTCTCTCTTCAACCAAAATTAGTTGTGTTAGGTTGAGGGGTGATGAATTTTTGTTGCCAAAATTGCCTTACACGGGCCTTATGTGATTGGTGCATCTGGTGGAAAAAGACTATCCTTTTTGTCCAACTTTGTCCCTCCTCATGATGTCGATATCGTCATACCTAAGAAGAGGATATCGTGATACCCCAATTAGTTTCGAACTTTGAGGTCTTCTTGGAGGGTGGATATCACGATACCATTGGGGTGGTCTCCAATCATCAAGTCTGTTGGAGGTATCACAATTCTGAGGTTTGGATTTTGCGATACCATTGATGTAGATATTTTCAGAAGTAAATGTCACAATATTGCTTATATGGGGATACAAAGTAAAAAGAATGACAATAAAATTATCAATTTACAAAGTAAAAAGAATGACAATAAAATTATCAATTGTCAAAACTTATATTGACATTATCAGTACAATTGAAAAGCATGTTAAAGTAAACCAAAAGTTTGCTGATACAAATACATTTACTATTTTGCATGACAAAGTTAAACCATACTGGATCATAAATGATTCAAATTATAAATTGATAATTCATATGTCTATTAATTAAAGAATTAGGAGTTTCTTTAATTTAAAGAATTCTCATGTGTTGCTTGTTCTCAATGATAATTTATTATTACAAACTCATTAGCTAAAGTTGAGATTTAATGTCTTGCATTTCTTAAATGAATATTGGTTCATTCATCCACCATGTGGATGGTTTTGATATTATATGATTTTGGTAGATGCATCTAAAAATAATAACAAGTGTTATCAACTCTTAACCTGTCATTTGCAAGATTGCTTGTTTAAATGATTAATTTCATATTATGCAATTAAAACAATTCATCTTGCTAATGCTGATGTGTAACGTCTCGTTTTTTAGTGATGTCAGAAACAGTGATTTCGGGACCAAAAACCCGACGAGAAAATTTTTATAATGAGTGTTAAATTAAACAAGTCAATAATAATTTCATATGAAAATCTGAATTGAATAATTTTTAATTATTGAATTAAAAGTTAGTATAAGAGGTGTGGTTCTAAAGTCAAGTGGTTTTAAAAACTGAGGTATCAGACCCTGTTTATGAGATTTAGGACTGTAAATATTTCTATTAAATATTTACAGAGTCTTATTCTATGTGAATTGAAGTTTGGTCGGTAAATTTTGATGATTAATTGTTTAATTAAGGAAAAAAGAGTAAATTGTAAAAGAGGTAAAAGTTACTTACTATTAATTAAAAATAAAAGAGACCAAAATGGTAATTACACCAAGGTCAAAAAGTCTAAGCGGTGGAGGATATGATTACCTTCCGCTAACTTTTAGGATATTTATTCATTTAGTCCTAATTAGTTTAAGATTAAATTTAGATAAGTTTGTTGGATTGGAATTTAATATAATTGAATGATCAACTGTGTATTTGGACGTTTCTTAAATGGCCTAATAATAGAAATAATGTGGAATTCTTTAAGTTTTGATAAATTGTAATTAAATCCTAATTAAATGAGGATTTACTAATTAGTTTATTTCTCAGTGTGATCGAGAATGGTGGTTTCGAGGCCAAAACTTTGATGTGTCAGATCTTAAATATTAATTATTTTTATATCTACGAGGTCATTAGTATCGTATTACAATTTGGTTACGAAATTTTATTGTTTAGATAGTTAATTAAATGAAAAGGACTAAATTGTAAAGGTTGTAAAAAATTGAAATGCTCAATTAGAGGGGTTAAATAAACAAGTTAACCGTGGAGGTTAAGTTAGTGGATATATATGTCAATTAGTGTTGTAATAAGTAGATTTAATTAACCTTAAGTAAGGTTAATTAAGTTAATTATAAAAGACCAAATATTTACAAAATTGCCATAAGTATATATATGAAATTAAAGGAAGAAAAATGGCATTTTTCATCCTTTGTTCTTCTTCTTCATGATTGAATGAGGGTAAACTTAGGGTTTTCTATTGTTTACCTTTGAAGCTTTGATTAGGTAATAAAATCTCGCCCATTTTTTGTAATTTTTATGTTTTTGAGTTCATTCTAACTCGATTTACCTAATTCGATAAGTAATTTGTAAAACTGTTAAAATTTTTAAATTTTTTCATGGATGAATAAGCTTGTTCTTGAAAGTTTATGGAAGATTTATAAGTTTGGTTGTTAGATTTGATGATTTTGTAAAGCAATTTTTAGTAATTATGTTAAAGGACTAAAATGTTAAAAGAATAAATTTGTAAGGACTTACGGTGAAGTATTGCAAAAAGTGAGCTGTAGGAATGCTTTTAAACATTCGTAAAAGTTGGAAATTTAAAATAAAATGGCTAATTTGCAAGTTTTGAGCTAAAAGACTAAATTGAATAAAAGTGAAAAGTTAAGGGCAATTTTGTAAAAATATAAAAAAGGCTTTTTGCATAAAATGATTAAAAATTCATGTTGATTTAAATAATTGAATGAAATTATTGTAATATATCAAGATCGTGTCACCGATCTTGGGAAAGGGAAAATTATAGATTAGCTTATAGAGTTCAGTTTAACGCAATTTCGTCCAATAAGTTCGTAACGTTAAATTTGTGTTTAAATAGTACATTATTTGTATTGTTTATGATTGTTGCAGAACAAGTTATGGATTTAAGTTCGTAACGTTAAATTGAGATCCTGCATTTGTTGTGGATTCTCTATAGCATCGTGAGTCAATAAAATGTGAAATGAATCCAAGAATAGATTATAGGCCCTAAGATGACTGAGATTTATGCTTGATTTGCATATTCTCATCAGCTTAGTGTGAGCAGCTTTGTTAGAGAATAGTTATATGTACAGATACCGTATAGATGGCTGAGGTACCGCATATCTTATGAGTCCTCATCAACTTAGTGTGAGCAACATCGTATACTGATAACAGAAATGACATTGGTCAAAGGGGATGAATTCTGATCAAAGCTTACAGAAGCATAGTTTTGTTCTGGTTCGATTGATTCACAGATTGTACAACACATGTTATTCGATAACTTATTAAACTTTACGAACTTGCTAAGCTATGAAAAGCTTACTTGCGAAATTGTTTTTGTTTTGTAGATTCTATTTTGCTGCTTGATAATCGGATTGTCTCGAAAAAATCATACTATCTCAGGAGCTCACTTAATAGTATTTACATCACTTGGTTATATGGCATGTACTAGGATGTTATTATCTTCAATAGTACTTGATTTGGATGAGTTGAAAAATGACTTATTGAGCTTATGTTTTGTAAGTTGTGTTGATTTTTCAAATAGACATACATGCGTAAGATATAATGTCTTGTGAATCCATGAATATTGATATGTTATGTTTCCTTCTTATGAGAAATTGTATATTTCGTGTTGTGAATTGATAAAAGTTGCGTTATCATTTAGTTATGAACTTAGAAGATTTAGGTGCATACTTGAAATTTGCATACTTGTTTCGGCAGTACTCTTGCATGTTTCGGTAGAAGTACAGGGAATTTGAGACTTTTGTTACTGACTAGCATTGTATCGGTAGCATTACAGAAGTATCGGTAGTCTGAATACTTGTATCGATAGAAGTTATAAGGTAGAACTTCTTAGCTCTCTGGAATTTGTTGCATCGGTAGAAGTGTGAATTGTATCAGTAGTAGCCATACTTGTATCGGTAAAATCTCCCTAACTATCGGTAGAAAACTGCAGCTATTTTTAAGTTGTTTACTCCGATAATTGTCCAACAGGTACTGATAAAAGTCCCCAAAATTTGTGAAATGAAATTTTTTCCCTAAATAGATTTTATTGTTATTTAAATTTATAATTATCTTAAAATGAAGTGGTATTGGAAATTATGCAATAGAAAATGATCGGAAGATCCCAAAACCTTAACTAGTGACAATGTCGAGTTTGGGTACTACAGAGTGTGAGTAAGAATGATTGATGTAACTTTGATGATATTGTGGTATTATGGTCTGACAAGGAATATAAATGTCATGATATGTGATATGAATATTGATTCATTCTTGTAAAAATATTGATGAATATGTTTGGAGTTATAGTTTGGTTAGCTAGTGATAGAAGTTGTGTTTGAGACAAAGTGCCATGTGATCCCTGATGGAAAATTTTCGTACGTGATTCCTAGGTTCTTGTGTGATTAAATTTGATTCCTGGTTTATTGAAAGGTTGTAAGTGAATGTGTAAGATTAAATGGAGTTAGTATTTTGAGTTGCAAGTTTATAATTGTATAAATTATGATTGATTTGTATGTATGAAAAAAAACTCGTAAAGTTCTGTAAACCCTAAGACCCTAGACCGGAAATGGTTATGGTTTTTGGGTGTTACATGATGAGTTTACATTCCAAACTTTCAATAATTATTGTATGTCAATTGGGATAAAAGTGGAACATCATGTAGTTCATGTTCACACATAAAATGGTTTAGCTAAATCGTTTATCAAATGCCCCAAACTAATTGCTAAATCATTACTTATGAGAACAAAGCTTCCTATTTCAACATGATATTGTGTTAATTTACATGTTGTACGTATCAAACCAATAAATTATAAATACTCTCAATTACAATTGGTTTTTGGTCAGAAGCTAAATATTTCCAATCTTAGAATTTTTTGATGTGCGATATATGTTCTAGTTTCTCTACCACAACGCAAAAAGATGGGTCCTTGGATGAGGTTGGGAATATATGTTGGTTATGAATCTCCTTCAATAATTAAGTATGTTGAACAATTAATTGGAGATTTATTTATTGCACAATTTGTTGATTGTCAAATTGATGAAACAACATTCCCAACATTAGTGGGAGAGAATAAAAAGCTGGATGAATAAAGTACTTGAAATGAATTATCATTGTCTAAGATCCTTATACAGAGCAATGTGAATCGGAAGTTCAGCAAATAATTCATTTTACAAATCAACTACTAGTTTCATTTGCTAACCTAAAGAGAATTACGAAATCTCACATACTAGCTGAAAATGCTCCAATGCGAATTGTTGTCCTAATAAGGCAAACTATTAGTACAGAAGAAAGTAATCCATACATGAAGCATGGAAGACCAGTCAGTTCCAAAGATAAAAATCCTCATAAAAGGAAAGGAGTAAACATTCAAGAAGGTCATATAGTGGAGGCAAAGGTTCCTGAAGAGACTCATGGCATAATTAATTATAAAACTCAAGAAGAGATTCAGGTGTTTGAAATTGAAAATGAAAATGATTAAAATAAAGAGATCTCGATAAGTTATGCCAATATAGAAAAAAAAGATGGAACCGAAAAAATATAGTTGTCAACAACAATTTTTCTTATTATTGAAATAGCAAAAGAAAAGGAGGATCCTAAGCCTAAATCTATTGAGGAATGTAGAAATATAAAAGATTGGACAAAATGGAAAGACACAATTCAAGTAGAATTGAATTCAGTTTCTAAGCATGAGGTTTTTGGACCTATAGTCCAAACACCTAAAGATGTAAAGCCAATAGGATATAAATAGGTATTTGTGAGAAAAAGAAATGAGAAAAATGAAGTTGTAAAATATAAAGCACGACTAGTGGCACAAGGATTTTCACAAAGGCCCACCATTGATTACGAAAAGACATATTCTCCTACGGTGGATGCAATCACGTTTAGATACCTTATTAGTCTAGCAATATGTGAAAAAAATTACATGCGTCTAGTAGATGTTGTTACAGCCTATTTGTATGGTACACTTGATAGTGAAATTTATATGAAAATCCATAAATCATTTAAAATCTTAGAACGATATAGAGTTTCTCGAGAAAATTGCTCGATCCGATTAAAGAAAAGTCAATTGGGATAATAGTTTATATGGTGGTACAGCTATATCATGGCGTTCAACAAAGCAGACATTAGTTGTCACCTCTTCAAATAATGCAAAAATAATTACAATGCATAAAGCAAGCCAAGAGTGTGTTTGGCTAAGGTTATTGACCCAACAGATCTAAAAGATATGTAATTTGCCTTTACAAGAAAAGATGTCAACTGTCTTATACAAAGATAATGCTTCATAAATAACTCAATTAAAGGGTCATTACATCAAAGGTGATAGAACGAAAAATATTTCACCAAAATTATTCTTCACTCACGATCTTGAGAAGAAAGGTAATATAGAAGTTCAACAAATTTGTTCTAGTTTGAAAGACTAGCATACAAGATTGAAAGCATCAACTAAAAAATGTAATGTGATGTTGCCATTTGGGAGAGTCTAAAACACGTTGTACTATTTTCCTTTAACCAACGTTTTTCCCTATTGGATTTTCCTGGTAAATGTTTTTAACGACGCATCTTGTAATAAGAGATTGTATATTTTTTTTCCTTCATTAGGTTTTCACCCCCATAGGGTTTTTCGTAATAAAGGTTTTAATGAGACACATTTTTATTTAAAAGACATCCAAGAGGGAGTGTTGTAAATACATTAATAATGGATTTCTATAACCCTTTTAAACCCTTATTAAAGTGACAAGATAAAACTCTCTAATTTGTTTATGATCATGAAGTGTTTCAATGAAGTAATTAAGAATGCTTAATTTTTTTGAAATATAAACCCAATGCATTATTAAAATTGAATGGATTAAACGGGTATACCTAACACCTTGCATTACGTCCATCTATCACACATCCAACACTTGGGATGGGTGGTGCCTCGAGGTTCCTAAATGAAATAAACATCTCTCCTTAAAAACTAAATAACAAACTTTGAAAATGAAAGGAAAAATGAGAAAGCCTAATGAATAGTTTAACCCTTTCTTAAAAAACCATTCTCTTCTTTACATCAGATGACGTTAAAGTGAGAACTAGGCATCCCTCAAGTCGATTTATCTTTACTCATCGTTCCTACCAATCCAAAAAAACCACTAAGCTTCCTCGAAGTTCCAAGTACCTTGCTTTTCCTTCGGTCTCAGCACTCAACTCTCCTACCAAACAAATTCTATCCTCTTTTTTGGCTTCAATTAAAAGGCAATCCAAATCATATGGGATTTCTTCCACCTAGTATCTCGACAAATCAAAGCATTGGCTCCAAACTGCCAGTCCGTGCACCACTCCATTCGCTACTCAGGAGATGTGCCTAAAAGCTAAGTTTCTAAATCTAGGTATTCTACTCTTTATTTCATTAATAATGTTGCCAATAGTCTATCTTTCAATTTCCTATGATTTTAATTTTTTAATTGCCGTTAGTGTGTCATCTTCAATATTGACCACTTTTTGAACCCTAGATCCTCTGTGAAGGTCAATGCCTGCAAACAAGCTTTGGCTTCAGTAGTGGCCGAGTAACTCACATTCTCCCACGGGTAAACACATGAACCCATGACTAGTCCTGTGTCATTTTTTTGATTATAATGCCTGCGATTGTTTTAGATAAGAAGCATATAAATTAATTTTAAACTGGTCTTCTTTTGGGGGCTACCCATAATTCCTTTCTGTGTTTGAGTTTGTTCTTTGTTAGGACTTCCAACTGATTAATTTATGCCTTATAGGCTTTGATAAACCCCTTCACATCTTGTACTATGTCCTTGACCCCTTCATGATATAATTTATTTTTGTTGTACCAAATAGCCCGGACAATAATAGTTAAGTTTGTGCATTGTTTTGGACTGTTATCTCTAAAAAACTGCACTAACCACTGCTTCCATTCTTGGTGTATGTTGTCATTTGAGGGCATTATGCCAATCTTCGTTTTATCTTCCTCATTACAGACAGGGCAGAGGGCTTCTTCTCGGAGTCTTCGATGCACTATATTTTTAAGTATTGGCAGATAGTCGTTTGTAATTTTCCATAGATTAATTTTGATTTTGCTGGGTAGTTTTAGCTGCCATAGCTTTGTAATGGTATGTTTCTTCTGTTTGATTTGCACTGTTGTATCTTTGTAAATTTTCCCCCTTAAGAATAAGCCATATATTCCCTCCCTTAATTGTATAAACTCTCGAGCTATCTCCCTTCCATACAACTTCATCCTTCTACTTGGAGTTCACCAGCGAAATGGCTAATACTCTTTCAAGTTGGTCTTCTTGAAATATTTCTCTGACCATATCCTCTTTCCAAGTAAACGATGCATTATCTATAAGGTCCACAACTATTGAGTATCTTATGTCAATATTTTGACCCTGTATTCTACCATTACTAGGATTTGGTATCCATGCATCATTCCAAAGGTTCACCAACTTATCATTTCCAATTCGCCACCCAATCCTTTTTTAAAGAGGCTTTGGGCACCCCAAATTCTATGCCAGGTAAAAGAAGGGTAAGACCTTAACTTTACACTCATAAATTCTCTCCGTAGATAATATTTAGCTTTCATAACTCATGCAAGCAAACAATTAGGATTGACAATTAGTTTCCATCCCTGCTTTGCTAACAAGGCTGTATTAAACTTTGAAAGATCCCTAAATCCAATCCCCCATTGCGTTTTTGGGATGCACATAGCGTTCCAACTGCACCAATGAATACCTTTTTTAGTCTTTAAATTATGCCACCAAAACTTACATAAGATTTTCTAACTCACGACATAACGAAACTAGTAAATTAAAGCATTGCATTGAATATGTCGAAAGGGCTTGTACTACGACTTTTATGAAAACTTCATTTTCTCCTAATGAAAGGTTATGCACACTCCACAATTTCATTCTTTTAATAAATTTCTCTTTTATTTCCACAAACGCATTTTTCTTGCTTCTTCTTACAATTGTTGGCAATCCTAGGTATTTTTTAGGGTTGTTCGATTTACGGACTCCCAATATGCTTCCTATTTGATTCTTAATTTCTTTTCCCACATTACTACTGAAGTATAGTAGAGACTTATCGAAATTTATCAGCTGGCCTGAAAATTTCTCATACTCATTCACTACTTCCTTTATAGCCAATGCTCCTTACGTAGTTGCCTTTCCAAATAAAATACTATCATCTGCAAAGAACAACTGTGTGATTTATAGTTCTTCTCTACCCACCTTTGTCCCTTCAATTTTCCCCTCCTTTCTCTCAATGTTCAATAATCTTGAAATCCTTTCGCACAGATTATAAATAAATACGGGCTCAATGGATCCCCTTGCTTTAATCCTCTTGATGGTTTGAACTCTTCTCCTTGTATACCATTCAAGACGACCGAATAAGAGATGCTTTTAACACCTCATAATTAATGCTATCCAATCATCACAAAAGCCTAAACTACTCATAATTTTTTCTAAGAAAGCTCATTCTACTCTGTCATATGCTTTGCTCATGTGTAGCTTCAATGCAAAAGATCCTCTTCTTGCCCCTTTTTCTTTTTAAGAAAATGTAGCACCTCATAAGCTACTAGGATATTATCTGTGATTTTTCTTCCTTATACGAATGCTCCTTATGTCTCTTCTACACATAAATTTAAGGCCTTCCTAAATCTATTAACCATTACTCTTGAAATAATTTTGTAAACAACATTGCATAGATTGATAGGTCTGAATTGACCCATGTTCTTTGGGACTGAAACTTTTAGAATGAGTATTATATTTGTTTTGTTTATATCGTCTAATGATCGGCCTGTAACGCCACAATAATTGTGCAAGCAG
The DNA here is from genome assembly GCA_039519145.1 of Kokia cookei. Lineage (NCBI taxonomy): Eukaryota > Viridiplantae > Streptophyta > Magnoliopsida > Malvales > Malvaceae > Kokia > Kokia cookei. The sequence goes on from CM076910.1 coordinate 12,227,409, forward strand.
ACACACGTCGATGCAAATATAGTTGATAGATTAATTCTATCATATATCAATCCCATAGGGAATGGGTTCTTGATGTCTATATGTCGAAGCAATCAAAACTGAAATTAGGGATAATGTGAGTAAAGATGTCAGCGCAATTAAATCTAATATGCAAACTAAGATAGTTAAAATTGTCAATGTAATTATAAAAGTTAAATGTTAGAGCAACTAAAAGTAAATCAAATTGTTGTTGAAGTTTTGAGAATTTAAATGCAGAAAAGTAAAATGATGATCAAGTGTGAAGAACTGAAGTGGATCGCTAACTTCACTAATTCGCAATGTTGGATGCGTTGACAAGTTATTGTATAGATGAATTGTTGCAGCAATGAGGTTCCAATGAAATCTTACCAACTACAGCTCTTTGTTTAATCGAGACTCGAGTACCCACAATTACCCCATGTCTCGATGTAGGCAACTTTGTGCACTTAAGAACAAGTGATAGAATCTCTTCTAATCCCAAGTAGCTCTCGCTGACTTACTTGTTAACCTAACTTGTCACTGCATCTCTCGATGTTGGTAGACTGCAATTCCACTTTTGTGTTTAATGCAGTTAAGTCCAAGAATAAACAAATGAGAAGAATTAAATAAGAATCAGTGTAATCTAATATTCAAAGATATTCCCATATTCATTCAATTATCAATAATAATCCATCAGCATAAAAGAGGGGTCAACAAATACATCGAAGCTTACTATCTTTATACTATTAGGACTATTCCTTAACCTCTCCTCTTGTGCCTGCACCAAGCACTTGTCGTCAGGAGTTGTTGCTCGTCTGCTTAGTCAGCTTACTGATCTCCAATAAAACTTCAAAAACAGAAAGTAATTGCAGATTTAATTCCTTCCCTCTTGATATTTTTCTTCATCTTTTCTCCTCTATTTATAGGCTTCAAGAATGGTAAACCTTCTCTCTTCTCAAATCCAGATCCAATTGCAGCTATAAAAGTTTGTTACAATCCAGCTGTGGACTCACGCATGGTGTGAACTTCATGGATTTGCAAGTTGTCGTGACATTGCTAGGTGCAATCTGAAACCTTCAATTGCGACGACAATGTGCTCTTCCCCTACGCTAGTGCTTCTAGTTGTGATTACAACTTGAATTCTCTCATTTCAAGTAAAGATTCCTAAGCGGCGACATTGTTATTCGCAATTTCAAGCTGAATTTGTTGCTACAATTTTGGATTCTTTTTAGCTTTGGTCTTCTGAGATGGATCCTTACGCTGACAATTTTAAGACGTAATATATATACTACATCTGGCGACATTAGTACACAAAAAATAAATAAAATAACAAGAATTTAAACCAAGCATAGATGAGTTAGAAAACATAAATGCTAAGTATGAAATGCCTAACATGCATGCTAAATATGGTACAAAAGAGACAAATAATTCACAAAATTTAGGGAGAAAATAGGTGTCATTTCTAATGTTATCATCTAACTCCCTCCTATTGTTCAACACCTCTAAGAAAAACTTAATACCATCTTTCCCCACAATTTAGAACTTTTGATAGAAAAAAATAGGATAACCGTCGATACCTGAAGCTTTAAGAGGATCATTGATTTCGTTGCATCCAACACTTCTTCCTCTTCAAAATTGGCCATTAATTCCTTGTTGAGCCATCTATCAATGCATGGCTAGATTTCAATCATTAAGCTTTCACAATTTTGTACTAGTTTGGATGCAAAGAGATCTTTAAAATAGTTTGTGGCCAATAAAAGTAGATCTTTGTCTCCTTCGACCAAACTACCGTTTTCATCTTCCAAGGTCTTCATTGAATTATTCTTTCTATGTTACGAAGCAAAGTTATCAAAAAAATGATATGTTACAATCTCCCATGCGAACCCAGTTTGTTCTTGCTTGTTGTTCCCAAAAAAGTTATTCCTTTTCAGCTTCCATATTTAAAGCTAATTTTACTTTCGTAATCTCTACTAGCCTTTCCTCATCAAAGTCTTCCTTGTTTAATATTTCTAGCCTTGACTTCAACTCCTTTTTCTTGTGTTGTCTTCCTTTGTATGCCTTCGCCTATTCTTTTAGTTTCTTTCCCAATTCTTCAAGCTTCAAAGGCAACTCCACTTCATTTAACTCCCAGCCTTGTTTTACCTTATCTTCAAATTGATCTTCTAATACCCAATTTGAATTAAATCGAAAGGGAAAAACTCTGTCATTTTTATGCCCTTTTTTATCCCTCAATGTGTCAATACGCACTAGACAGTGATCCGAGATACTATGGGATAGATGACAAATCGAGTAAACCCGGAAACGAGCCCACCACTCTGAGTTTACCACTCCTTTGTCAAGTCTCTCCCTTATGTTGTTTTCTGCTAGCTTTCCTCTCTCTCAAGTAAACCACTATCCCGAGAAGCCCAAATCTTTAGGTCTCAATCTTCCAATGCTTCTCTAAAAGCTGACATATGTCGTTCATCTCTTAAACACCCATTTTTTTTCAAAAGAAAACATTACTTCATTGAAATCCCCTACCACTAACCATGGCATCTGATTGTCCTCTTTTAACTGTCTCAGTATATTCCAAGATTCTTTTCTCAGATTTTCGATTGGAGAACCTAAAATCTTGTGAATCTCTAACTCGCTTCCCCATTACCTTCATTCATGTGAACATCTATCTGAGATTTCGAGAAACTTTTTAAAGAAATTTTTAACTCGTCTTTCCAACCTAGTGAGAGACCCTCTCTTGACCCCTCTGCACTTACATAAATCTCGTTTATAAAACCACACTTCCTTCTTATCCTGTCCATCCTCCTCAAACTATAATAAACAAAATTTAGGGTCGGGCTTGTCTCAAACTGTCATTGAGACATCCAACTGTTCGTGGTTGCCCGCAAGTTACAAAAATTTAAACTTAGGATTTTCATTGCGACTGGCTGGCATGCTTACAAGCGGCTGCCGACATATCATTGGGTGAATCTGTCTCCATTAAATTATTATTGTTATTATAACTTCCCTGATTAGTTATTTGTGTCTTTTTTCCGTCCACATTACCGACTGGTCTATCTTCTTACTCAATGTTTGTCTCATTCTCCCTCTTAAACTCCCTTCCATCCCTAATTCTGTAACTCTCTATAGAGTAGCTTCTGTTCGTGTTAACTATTACTCTCCTTCCTCTTGTTCTATTCAATTGCTCGCCACTTAACGCTACCTCTGGTCTTCTAGCCTCGTGTTCACTCACAATTTTCTCACTTCTAACCAACTCTCTTGGCTCCTCCCTTAACCATCTACTTGGCACTGGTTCAGCTCTTTTCGGGGGGCTTTTAATGAAATATTCCAACCATATTCCTCCTCTTGAAACCCTAGGGAAAGGCGTAATTGGTAGAAGTTTTCCCATGCCTTAGCCTTTGGCACAAGAAGCAAAACAAAGATAACTTTTCGTATTGGAAGAATGCTTAAAAGTTTTATCATGATTGTATATGATTTGCTTCTTTCTTTTCAATGGGCACTGTACATCCAACCGCACCTTAATATGCAAGAACTTCTTAATTCCTCTTGAGATAATTGTTGCATAATAATCAATAAACTAGCCTATGAAATCCCCTAACTTGCCATTCCTTCCGACATACAGCCTGATGGCAAATTGTGTATTTGCACCCAAATGTTTGTATGGAATAAAAGAACTTGCATTGGGTCTTCTCCCTTATCCAGTCTATGAAAAATTATCAAGTGTCTATTGAAAAACCAGGGAATTCCATCTTCTACTCTCTTTAGGTCTAATTCATTATAGAAGCGAAATAGTATTCTTTTATCTTCGATTTCAAAAATTGTAACTCCTTCTAGCAGGTGCCATAATTCCGCAAGCACATTCCTTAATGAGGGGAAGTGGACAACGCTATTAGTAAGAGATCTCCCAACTAGACAAAGATTAAATTCTTCTTCAATCTCCTATTTTTCTTCTTGATCGTGGATCGAATCTTCTTCTTCATCGGCCAAGTTTAAGTTCACCAATTCATCTTCCATGTCTTCCTTGCACCAAATACACCTATTGTTTGTACTTTTCCTGAAATAAGACTCTTATTGATTGAAAAAAGTGCGGAAAAAACCTCCAGATCTACTACTGTCGGCAGACAAAAACAAAGAAACAGAGAAATTAACTTACTACTTGAGCAAACTCTAATTAACACTCATTTTATCAAATAATTATATTTTGTTTTAAGAAAACTTAATTTACATTTATTTGATTGAATGCAAAGGAATTTATAAATAAAACACATGAAAATTTAATATATGAAAATTCTCTCCATTTTTCATCTACTTCTACTTATTACTATTGTTTTTTTTTAATTTCTCTATAACATTATCCAGGATATTCAAAATTCTCGCACCATTTTCAAAGGAAAATATATAAAATGTATATACATATATAACAATTTATTTGATGAAATAAGCTGTAAAGAAATATTTTAGGATCCGTTCCTACAAAAAACATATTACTATGAAAATATATATTTTATTTTTATAAATATATTTGTTAAATGTTTCTTTTCAAAGTATATTATAACCTAATATATATATATATAATTTATATCTATCAATCTTAAAACTTTTTGTCTCAAAACAACAACTTCATAGAATAACTTTGTGTACACGGATAGTCATTAAAATCTCAAAGAATTCTATTACAGCAGATTGATCAAATGTTAAATGTCTATGGGATTCTTTTCATTGATGTGCTCATTGGTTTCCATTGAGCAAACTTGGAGAATAATTAACAACGAGGAAAATGAAAATGGACAATGGGCCAAATTATAAAAAAAGAATGCAAAATATAATATGAAATAAAATTAATATGAAAATGCATTGGGAGTATAAACTAATATGAACATAAAACATGTCCAAATTTAATTATAATAATATAATCACAATAACTACAAGAAGTAGACGTGGATATAAAAAAAAGGAAAATTTAGGATTCATATCTTAGTCACATGCAACGGTTGATAATCAAACACGTGAACGGCCAGATTGACCCTTTCTCCTTGGCTCTTCCATGTTCCCAAACAAGAACAGCATTTCAACGTCCCTTTTGTCTTTCCGTACAAATACAATTATACTTGCAGCCATGCCTTTGCTGCATTATATAAAACTTTTGGCATTCGTAGGAAATTGCAGATAGAAGAAAATGGCTAAAGATAGGAAGATAGGGGTGGCGATGGACTTCTCATGGAGCAGCAAGAGCGCTCTTAGATGGGCTGTAGATAACTTGGCGGACAAAGGAGACACCTTTTACATCATCCACATCAACCCTAGCTCTCCCAATGACTCTACCAACACTCACTTGGCTCAATCTGGTTCTCGTATGCTTCTTAAAAGCTCAAAAGGTTCTGTTTGAACTGTTGCAGCTCTTATTCCTTTGGCACAGTTTAGACAGCCCGAGATTATGAACAAGTACGACGTTAAAGTTGATGTTGCAGTTCTTGACATGCTTGACACTGCTTCTAGACAAAAAGAGGTGAACCTTTTTTCTTTACCTCCATTAATACACATGGAGTTGAGTTGAGGCTGATATTTATATTTTGGATTACAGATAAAAGTTGTGACAAAACTGTTTTGGGGAGGAGATGCTAAAGAAAAGATACTTGATGCTATTGAAGATCTGAAGCTTGATTCTTTGGTTATGGGAAGTAGAGGACTTGGAACCCTTCAAAGGTACAAAACCAGTATACGGGCACGAAAAAGAATTAATGTTCATTTATTTGTCTCTATGTCTTCACTGATGTTTTGTTTGCATTGGTTTGCTTGATGTATAAACAGGATCATCTTGGGGAGTGTAAGCAACTACGTTTTGACATATGCTCCTTGCCCTGTTACCATTGTTAAGGAGCCACCATCAAGCTCCAGCTAGTACTATAATGTTTTGAGTACTTTCTAATTTGGTTTTATTGAAAATAATTTGATCAACAAAAAGTGTATGCTTCTTATCATCAACGATCTTCTGCTGTTACTGTTTACTTGATCATGTTTAATAAGCAGTCTTGAATGTGGTACTTTCGCAGTTAATGCATTCTTCTAGTTCTGGTCGGTCTTCCTTTGCTTAAAAAGATGCATATCAATGGAAAAGGATGGTATGTAATAATGATGTCATGTCATCTATATTCATTTTTCAATAATTTAAAATCGTTTCAGTATTTTTATCTTGAAAAAAATATATATATCCAAATGAAAATTCTGAAATTTAATGAGAAAAGATTGTATGAAATTGTAATTTTACGTATTTCTATCCCTCTCCAATAAGAGAATGGGAAATCAAATTTTTGCTCCTGACTTTCAGCTTTTTCTTCTTGAAAAAATTTAAATTCAACTAAAATTTTAATTTGTCATTTCTCTATTAAAAAAAATAAAAATGAGATAAAATCACAGTTTCATATAATTTTTTTTCGAAATTTAATATAAAAATACTAATATAATATTAAACTATTAAAAATAAATAATATCTTTGTTTCAAATAATTTTTTTTTCATATCAATTGGTATTGATTTTTTGTCATGAATCATAGCCACTAATGAAACTGAAAAACACTCTTAAATATGTCTGACAATAATAATGACAATAATGATCACGATGATGATAACAATAATAATAATAATAATAATAATAATAATAATAATAATAATAAATAGAGTTTTGCATGTAGATATTATTTTTTTTGGTAGAACATTTGGCATGTCCATATTATGAAAACACAAGGATCACAACCCTCATGCTTTTAATAAATTACTAGCTTTTCAATATCATGTGTTGCACATAGATTTTATATAATATTTTTAATTATTAAATAATATATTCATATAATTTTAAAATATATATTTGTACTAATTAAATGTGGATTAATTTAATTTATACAAAATGTCAAATAATTTTTAAAAATAAAAATTTAATTTAAGACATAATACTATTAAAATAATATACAAATTTAGAACATATAAAAAAGTAAATACAAGAACTCAACGTCAGTTAAAAAGAAGATAATGTTCATCCCAGGTGATTCAGGTTCGAGCACCTGTATGTTAAGGTGTGTGTGCATTATCAAAAGGTTAAAATTAAATAAACAAATACTATCATATAATCATACCAGTATAATTAAAAAAAGTAAATACAAAAAATATTTACACTAAATTAATGATCAATTTAATAATAACATTAAAAGAATGCTTAAATTTTAATTTTTTAAACAAATCTACAACTTTTTTACGGTAAAATTCTCACGAGAGCCCCTGTACTATGAGTTAAATTATATTTTTGTCCCCTCTGCCTAAAAATAATAAACTAGTCCCTATACATTATATTAAATATAGGTAAATGACATTTGTAGTCACCCAATTATGTTTCTTGGTCACCAAACTTTGAAAAATTACGAAATGATCCTCAACTATTCAATTTTGTCTTTTTTGGTTACCCAATTATATTGGATTTTTTGGTTTTTTCATTGGTATTAGCCTACTGGTGACCAAAAAAAATAGAATTAAATAGGATGATCAAAGAAATTTTACTAATAATTGAGTGATTATTTTGTAACTTTTTATAATTAGGTCGCAAAAAAAAATTATATTTATTGATTTTAAAAAAAAAAAAAGCGATTGTATTATGTAATGGTTCACTTTCTTTAATATAATTATTTTTAGTTATTATTCTTATATTTTGAAACTTTTTATTTTTAATTATCATTAATTTATATATTTTTAAAATTTTTAATGACTAAATTAGAAGTTGAAACTATTCAAAAGCATGGGATAAGATGCAGATCCATGAGTTTAGTGTATTTAATTTGGTGCTGCTCCCGACACTGCGTAACTCTATTATTTTAAACTAACAACCTGGGCTGGGATTTGATTTACTTTTTATTTTATCGGTATAATCGACCTACATAAATGTCAAGTTTTGGATCTACATCTGATTTTGTCTGCTCCTTCTTTACTCATTATCATTCTCTAGAGTTGAGGACAAAGGGCCTGAAATAACTCAACTAATGCCATGTATACTATTTTTTCCATTTTAATTTAATTTCTTTTTCTTGATTTTAGTTTTTAACGTTTTCCACCCTTCATCAGTTTGATTGTTTGGCTGTTAAAAAATCGAATCGCGTTAATCGTATTTGTTATTCGGACTTTATTTGTTATTATAATAATTCATAAAAAAAAAGAATTTGCTGAGATGTTCAACTAATTACAAATTATCATGTGTCAATCATCATAAAAAAATAAAAATTATTAAAAATTAATATATATATATATATATATATATATATATATATATATAAAAATAAAAAAATATTAAAATTGAGAAATAATTATTAAAAATTATTAAGAAATTAATAAAAAGAGTAAAATTATAAAAAAATATTAAAATGGTAAAAAGTTGTTGTATAGAAAATCAAAAAAATGTACTCAAATAATAAATGTTGTAAAGCATTATAGAAAAAATATTAAAATTGTAAAAAAGTTAATTAAATTTTATAAAAAATGTTAAAATTTATTAAGAATCTATAAAGAAAATTAATAACTTAAATGTTCATGGAGAGAGTAAAAAGGATCTCAAATCAATTAACCAAAAATTAAATCGTAAAATAAGGATTACCTTTAGTGTTGTTTGAACTGGATCCATCGAGATATCAATTTGAAGATAGGTATCGGATCGATTGATTCAGGAATCAATATGAACTTGTTGAATTGGCTAAAAATCAAATGAATAGTTTTTCTATTCTTTTTTTTTTATGATTTTAATGAATTACTTAATCAATATCAAGGTTTTAGAAGCACAAGGTTCTCATTGTTCGGTCGCTCTTTTGAGTTGCCAGTTGTCCATGGTTTGTTGTTGAACGAAGATCGAGTGAAAAATATGTCGAACGTCATCAATTGCCAGTTAGAGTTTTCATCTTTTAATAGTGCGTCCTAGGATTATATTATCCTTTTTTTCTCTTTGTTAAGAAGGCCACAAGAAGCGATGTTTGTTTTGAGAAACAACAAAATAGAACTGTAACACCTCGACATTCAACTCAATCGTTGGGTCCAGGTTACAAGGTGTCAATTTTGTTGTCGAAATAACTACGATTAAATGCAAACAATTCATAGCATTCAATAATTAAATTCAATTATAACAAACATTTGACATGAAATAAAGTCAATTTCAAGTCTTACACGAGCTTACCTAAGCTCTAAAGCTAACTCGAGAAAGAGATAGGACTTAATTGTAAAAACTTAAAAATATGGGACTGATGTCTTGACATCGCTCAATCCACATCGGGACGACGACAAACAGTTTGTCACATAACTGTAACATCCCGCCTGATGATATCTTAGTATTTGAGTACTTTCTAAAAGCAAGAAGGATATGATCAGTACAAAAGTGCATAAGTTCTAGAGCTAGGCTATGTATGAGAACTATCTGAATGCGCCTGTGCCGCTTTTGGATTGGCGAACATTGGGTAAGCATGAAGTAAGCCTGAATAGGGAGAGTTCGGTCCAAAAGCCTCTAATTGGCGTGCTTAGCTTGGGTGAGTTCCGTTATAAGAGGTAGAACCTTGAAATAAAAAGGTTATGTCAACAATATAAAGTACTCTATACGATGGCTTTGAGTCGATTAAAGTTATAAGGAAGCGATAGTAAATGATTAATCGAAATGAGAACTAAGATAGTTAGGAACCAATGTGAATACTCGATTAGTTTTCTTGGATTTTGTAGATTTGAATAAGAACACCAAATGAATGATGTGACGTTTATCAAGTCTCAATAAGGGCATAGGTGAAGTCAAAGATTTTAAGACAAGAAAATATCTTCTCTCTATCTCTTTTGAAGAGTAGGGCTAAAGGAAGATAAGGAAACTCCTCTGAGCTAAGTATGTGACCATACAATTGAATAAGATCAATTAGGATATGCCTGGTACATGGGCAACTCTGAAGATTCATAAGTAAAACGTTAAACACCCTACTATTGTCGAAACCATTTTTGAAAAAGAAGTCTTGATTTATATTTAGGAAAACGAAAATGGAGTCGCCGCCAATCTTTTTATAATAGGTGTGATTGGATCAACTTTAAAATTCTAAAATCATTAAAATAAAAATTTGGTCTTTGAAACAAAAAAAAAAATGGTTCAGGAGTTGGTTACACATGAGGAAGGATTAGCTTTCTCATACGCCCAAAATTGGTACCTAATCGATTATTTAACATCTTAATTATTGAAAATTAAAAACTCAAGAAAAATTTAAATTATGATCCCTAAATGCATAAATGACATGTTTATTTTATTTTGAAGAAAAAAATTACGAAGAAAACTCGTTATTTCGAATTAATCGAGAAGAAAAGTCACATCCAGTAAGTTAGGACACAACAATTTGAATTTTTGAAAATAATAAGAATTTCTAATTATTTTCTCAAAATCTTGTATTTTTTAATTTTAAATAGGGTATTTAGTTCAAAGGAAAAAAACCACACCCAGTGAGTTAAGACATGATTCTCTTAAATTCTCGAAAAAAAGAACATTGCCTCAAATTTTTTAAAACGATTTATATATTTTTAAAAATGAATTAAAATGTCATGCATAAATAAATAAATATATATGTACACAAATGAATAAATATGTATATAATTTATAATGACAAAGTAAAAACAATAAATAAGTGACAATTAAATAAAATGCAAAAAAAAAACATAAAATAAAAAATAATCAAACAAATGAAATACAAAAAAACCAAAAAAATAAAATAAATAAAGGTGATAAAATAAACAACATAAATGAATGAATAAAAAATCAATAAAAAATAACAAATAAAACAATACAAAAATAAAGAAAAAGATCAAAGTAAACAAAAAAAAATAGTCGGGTTTATTTTGTGAAAACAAACACTAAATGGGGGTTTATTTTGAGAAAATAGACACTAAATGGGGTAAAATTAAGTAAAGGATTAAATTGAAAACATAAAAAAAATTATAGGTTCGAATTAAAAAATATAAAATAAACTAAAACTATACTAAATTAAAAATAAAACAAAAATTGCAGGGACTAAAGGGAGAAATATCTCATTCTTTGTGCACGTGTCATCCCCTGAAAGGGTCCACTTTTGATCAAGGACCAAATTGGGAGGCAAATCAAACCAAAGGGTAAATTTAAAATAAACATAAAAAATGAAAAGGACTAAATTGAAAAACATTAAAAATACGGAAGGGCCAAAGGGATAATTAGCTCATCCGCATGAAAACACGTGGTTCTCAAGGTCCAAATGGTTCGGTTCTCGGGTTATGGCACATAACGACGCCGTTTTGGGGGTGTTTAAGCCACACCCAAAACGACGCCATTTTGAGGGGCTATAAATACTAAAAAAAATTTAAAAAAATTATTTTCCTTTCATTAAAAAAAAACCTTCTCTTCCCTTCTTTTAGTCTCTCAAAACCTTCCCAAGGCCGACCCCTTGAGCCACCAGCCTCCGTCAAGGCCACCGATCACCGGCGACAACGACCATCGTCCTTGGTGGTCAAAAAATTAGAAAAAAAACACCCTTTTACTCCCTTTTTCAAGCCAAAGTCAGATCTAAGGCTAGATCTACCAAAAAGACAAGTAAAACCCTAAAATGATCCGAAAGTATTCGGTTTCCCTAGGATTTTAGAACATCTTTTGGTTTTTTTCTTTTGAAAACCCTTCATGAACATGGGGACGTTCGAGGGCTTCCTACGGCCACCAACCAAGGGTGATAACGACGACGTTTAGGTAAGAAAACCCTAACCTTTTTGTTTTTAATATTTATTTAGTATTTATTTTTTGAAATAAAAAATTAAATAAAATAAAATACAAGATAAATATGTATCTAAAATCTAACATTATACCCTTGAAAAAAACTTTTGATTCTTTGTATTTCTTGTATTAAGAGTTCGTAAAAAAAATACATTTGATCTTTGTGTTTTTATAACATGGATTCACAACATTTTTTTTTAATTTTCCAGTTGCATGTAGGTTGTGGCATCTTGGGTTTGAGGGCAGTGGTGGCGACGGCGACAATAGCATGGATGAGAGTGCGACGGCTGCTAGGGTTTTGGAAATTAAGGTTATTGAATTTTTTTTAGGTTTTGGGCTTATTTGGGCTTGTATGGTTTTTGAGTTATTTTTAATGTAATGGACTTGAAATTAAAAGTTTATTTTATTATTTGTTTTATTTATTTATTTATATTTATAAAATAATAAATAAATAAATAATGAGTTTTTTAACTAGCCCGAACAAAATTAGGCTTTTACAGCTGCCCCCCTTTGCTCGTTGTCATGTAATAGGAAAAAGCAAAAACTCAAAAGAAGATTAGTTTTGTCTAGTCTTGCTGAATTTCGTCTTCTGGTGTTTCTCTTTTTTAGTAACCCACTTTTTCACTTCATTGATTACTCTAATCCACTATATCTGCTTCACTACAACTTTAGGAAGATAAAATCTAGTATTACAACTTCATCTTGCTCCACTGCAACTTTAAGGAGATAAAGATTTGCTTTCATGACTTTAATCTGACCCACTGCAACTTTAGGGGTATAGGTAGCTTCATCCTGCTATACTACAACTTCAGAGAGATAAGGATTCTCTTTTGTATCTTCAATCCTATCCACTGCAACTCCAGGGATATAGGATTTAATGTTGTAGCTTCATATTGCTCCATGAAACTTCAGGGAGATAAAGGTCTGCTACTATGAGTTTTGATCTGACCCTCTACAGCTTTAGGAAGATAGGATTTAGTGACATAGCTTCATCTTGCCCCCATTACAATCTTAAAGAAATGAAGTTTGTCGTTGTAGTTTCATTCCAACTTGTTGAAACTTTAAGAGCATTGGAATTGTTATTTTATCCGCTTTACTGCAACCTCAAGAAGATAGGATTCAATATTGTAGCTTTACCCTGCTCCACTATATCTTTAGGGAGATAGGACTTGCTAATGTAGCCTCAATCCAATCCACTGCAACTTCAGGGGTATAAGATCTGATGTTGTAGCTTCATCTTGCTCCATTGCAACTTCAAGGAGATAAATATTTTCTTTCATGACTTTAATCCGACCCACTGCAACTTCAGGGGTATAAGATTTGGTTCTATAGCTTCATCTTGCTCTAGTAAATCTTTAGAGAGATAAAGATTTGCTTTCATGACTTTAATCCGACCCACTACAACTCAGGGGTATGGGATTTGATGTTGTAACTTCTCTCCATTCTACTATAACCTCAAGGACATTCAGATTCGTTACTCATTTTGATTAAATCCACTGCAACTTCAGGGATATAAGATCTGGTGCTTCACTCCATTCCACTGTAACCTCAAGGACATTGAGATTTGTTTCGTTATTTTAATTTGTTTCACTGTAACTTTGAGGTATAAGATTCATCGTTATAACTTCAGTATACTCCTCTTTAGCTTTAAGGACGTAAAATTTGCCTTTGCAGCTTCAATCTAGGCCTTTATAGCTTTGAGATTCGCCTTTGTGGCTTCAATCTGCTTCTCTACAGTCTTAGGATTCGCTTTTGTGGCTTCAATCTGCTTCTCCTCATCTTCTGGGTATAGGATTTGTCGTTGCGGCTTCAATCTTTCCCTACACATCTCTAAGGTATAAGGTTCGCCGTTACGACTTCAACCTTTTCCTCCACATCTCTAGGGTATAAGGTTCGCCGTTGCAGCTTTAATCTTTCCCTTCGCATCTCTAGGGTATAAGATTCGCCGTTGTGGCTTCAATATTTCCTTTTATATCTTCTAGGGTATATTATTCAATGTTTCCTCGGTTCATCTCTTTACAAGCCAAATTATTAGGATGCCATGATCGGAATGAATCAAATGCTCCTAACTAAATGAGTGTGCATGATATTGGCATGAATGTCAGATTCAAAAATGATTTTCTTTGTTCTTTGATTGACATGGTTTGTCATTTGTCCAAGTTTTATCACTGGTGTGTCACCATTTTTCATTTTCTGGTTTGGTGCTTTTGACATGAAACCCAAGGAGGTAGTTGTAATTTGAACTATTTACCTCACGACCCTTCTAACTCTCGGGTTTGGTTATTTCCAACTAGTGGTCCTATTTTAGGTCCCTGTACTATTTAGAAATTTTCTAAAGTGATATGCAAAAATCATTTTATTCCTTATATTGTTAGACCACTAACCACTATTTCAATGCAAAAATGCTTGAACAGGATTGTAAAGTGGATAAAATTAAATTTTATTGGAGGCAAAGTTCGCATGAATGAAAAGATTAAAAAATCATTGATCCACTAACCGTAATTTTGATGCAAAAATGCTTGAACAGGGTCACAAGGTGAATAAAATTGAATTTTATTGGAGGCAAAGCTCGCGTGAATGATAAGATTAAAAATTATTAGTCCACTAATCGTTATTTTCAATGCAAACGTGCTTAAACAGGGTTCTAATGTGGATAAAATTGAATTTTATTGGAGGTAAAACTCGCATAAATGAAAATGTTAAAGGTGACAAACATTGGTCAAAAGTTGCCAAACATTAGGTGAGCAAAGAATGAAGTTAGGTGCCCCAGATATCAAAGTATGAGCTTCGCTGAGCAAACTTGGTGAAGACCACTTTAAGCTTGAAGTGTACCCATGAAAACCGTTGCACTCCATTGGTGCCCAAGACATAATGTCTCTCATTCCTGTTACTTTTGATAAAGAAGCCCATTTCATGTCCAATCTACGATTCAAATCTGAGTCGCCCTTTCGGGTTTTTGACTAAAATATTCTTAGACTTCGAGACACCTTTGCGGGTTTTCATCTGTGTCCCTTCGCTTCTTTTTAGCCACCCTTTGTGAGTTTTCAACTCAAACCTTTTTCTCTCTTTTTTTAGTCGAAGTATTTCTTCACTAAGCTTGAGTTCATGATGTTTTACAAATACTTGTCATCCATCTCAGCTAGAATTAAAGCTCCTTCAGAAAAGTATTTCTTTATCACATATGGGCCTTCACAATTTGGCATCCATTTGCCTCGGAAGTCCTTTTGTATAGCAAGGATTTTTTTCAAAACTAGATTTCCCTCATGAAATTCTCTAAGGTGAGCCTTTTTATCATAAGCTCACATCATTCGTTTTTGGTACATCTAGCCACGTTGGATAGCTTTTAGCCTTTTCTCCTCAATTAGGTTTAGCTGGTCATATTTTGACTAGATCCATTCTGCCTCATCTAACTTTACCTCTGATAAGACTCGGAGGGAAGAAATCTTGACTTCAATAGGTAAGACTACCTCCATTCCATATACTAATGAGGAAGGTGTTGCCCCAGTAAAAGTTTTGATAGACGTTCGATAAGCGTTGAGAGCAAATGGTAACTTCTCATGCCAATCTTTGTAGGTCTTTGTCATTTTTCCAATGATTTTCTTGATGTTCTTATTAGCTGCCTCCACTACCCTGTTCATTTTCGGGCGATACGGTGATGAATTATGATTCTTTATCTTGAACTGACAGTAAACTTCTGCTATCATGTTATGGTTCAAGTTCAAAGCATTGTCAGATATGATCTTTTCAGGTATTCCATACCGACATATGATTTCTTTCTTCAAGAATTTACTGACCGTTAATTTCGTAACATTAGCGTAGGAAGTAGCTTCCACACACTTAGTGAAGTAATTAATGACTACAAAAATGAATCTATGCCCATTTAAAGCTTTTGGCAAGATTGATCCAATGACGTCCATGCCCCACATAGAAAAAGGTCATGGGGAAGTCATAACATGAAGAGGTGAAGGAGGTACATAGATTTTCAAGTTGCCCTTTGCGGGTTTTCATCTTGACCCTTTTTCTTTTCTTCTTATTTTTTGACCTCCTTTTTTAATAGCACATCAGGCCTCATTCTTCGAAGTTTTTTCTATTGAACTTGGATTGGATTCTTCTTTTATAGGCAGCCTATACGTCATGACATCAATTCCTTAACCCGACATGCTTTGATAGGACCATGAGAAGATCTTTTCGAATTCTTGAAGTAGCTCTACGGGATCTCGCTTTATTTTTACAGAGATACATGTCCTAATTTTCATCTTTTTATCTCTTTTGTCAGCTTAATCCCCTAAACTTACAACTTCTATTGATTCTTTGTGAGGTAGGATATGTTTCTCATCTTGCTTAACCAGTCGTAGCAAATCAGGAGATAAATTACAATATTGAGCATCTTCAAAATCCTGAGATTCCACTGAACACACAACCTGCTCAAAATACGGCTCAAAGTCGATAACGATGTTACTCATATCATTGATATCTAGGGACCTATCATATGGACCAAAAGGATCCAAAGAATAATTGAATCAAAAAATGGTTAATTGTGGTAATGCATCATATCATTGAAATAAAAGATAGTAGTCATGTGTCGTTTACAAAAGGATCCCTATTGCTTTTGGGCTTAGAACAATAAGTGTGTTCTGACTATTATTCTTGAAAAGTCCTAAAAACTATATGAAGCTCCTCCACAGTCCGCTTGTCCAAAACACTTCTAAGGGTATAGGGACGAACTCTCGATAGGTTCCACTCTCTGCTCTCTTCTTCGGATATGACTATAACTCAATTTTTTTCAACATTCCCCTATTATCTTGATTTATCTTGTTTTCTCTCAATTTTCATTCAGATATGTGGGGTTTTTTTTTATGAAATTTAATGCATGAAGTGAAATGCTAATGAATGGTAAAATGCATGAAAAAAGGCGTTGATTTTTTTGTTCAATTTCATTAGAACAACTTTACTAGAAAATACATTTCTGTACATAAGGCAGATACATATATGGTCGTACCTTAATGCTCAAAGCCTTAGTTTTCTTAAGAAGCCAAGCTAATTTTTGTCTTGATTCGACTCCAATTTCAAGCTCAAAACATTGGCTTGAATGGCTAAGGATCGCAAGGGGTTAGTCACTTCTCGTACTTGGGTCAAATCCCTGCTCGTGACATGGTCCCTATCTCTGACCTGCCCCTAAGTGCATTGGAGTTATTCCTCATTTGTTTCCAATTTTCTTTGATGATATCTTTTTGTCTTTGGATAGCCATAAATTCCTTCAACGGAGAGTAGCCCTTAGAGAATACTTGATAAGAAACCTTTTCCACTTTCTAAAAATGGCTAGCAAAAGTTGTGCACCCATAAACCTTTTTTTGCCCTCTCTTTGACAAGCGTTTAATGGCTAAGATTGCTAGAACATGAGTGATTCTCTTGTCAAGCCAGTCAAACAAATCTGCAACCGCGTTCTCTACGTGTCCCAACACTTTAGGGAGGACGACTAACTCATACGTGTTTGAGACAAAGATGTCGACATTCTTTCTTGCATCTGAGTGTACTATGTCTTACAAAATTTTCAAAGCAATGCTCTTATTATCCCCTTTTTCCTTGATTAGGGCTACAACCCAGTGCTCGTTCCTCTAAATTAGGCCTTATCAACTTGAATCCTTGGGCCATGGAGTAACGTAGCGTATTCTTCTACTGTAGGTCCATGTTTCTGAAAGTGAAACAACTAAACTGGATCTCAATGCTGTGTTAGGGCTCGAAAAAGGTGCGTATCTACTTTAACCTTTAGTAAATAAGGCAGATCACCATATTCAAAGTAGAACATCTGCCTCATTTCGTCATCTATATTTCTTTCATCTCTTGTAAACTGTTATGAGTTACGTTTATTTGGGTGTAATCCCAAAACTCTAATATGTACCCTTCTGATAGACTACTTTTTTCGTGTTGTTTTTCCTTTAACCACATACGCATGGCCACATTGTATTTTACCTTATCAAGGAACTCGTTTTCTTATAATCAGTTCTCTATTGAGTAATTGAACACAAATCAACACTTTTTTAGATGAAAATGCAATGCAAACAGAAAAAAAAAAGTCAGTGTGATTAATATAGGAATAAACTTGAAAACAAATTGTAATTAAAAACAAAGAACAAGAATATAACAGTATATCTTACACCTTATTTGGGTAACAACTAAAGGTTCAACATAATTTCTACTTAAGGTTGGCTCTTAGGGCTCGTTAGATGCGATTGGGTCCTAAAGTAAGGGTACCCGAACTAGCAGATTCCTCAATCCTCACCCATTATAGGCTCATATGGATGAGTTCAGTTCAAAGGGATACATTTCCTATATGTTTGTACGGAAGTGAAAACTTTACAAAAACATAGGTATGGATATATCCCGAAAGCGATTCACTATTCTGCACGGAGGTGAAAACCTCACGAAGAATTAACTTCTCACTTCCACTTAAAAGTTGTAATAATAAATGCAAATGCATGCGAACACCTATACTATATCAACACAATATTATCATGGCAACACATAAAAATTCAAAGGATCACATTTAAATTAAATAAAATTTTAAATTTTTAACAAAAAGACCAAAAATAATTGACTTGTTGCTTGACTCTCTTATTAACCTCCAATAGAGTTGCCAAGCTGTCAAAATCATTTTTTGAAAAAGAAGTCTCGATTTATATTTTGGAAAACGAAAAGGGAGTCATCACCAATTTTTTTATAATAGGTGTGATTGAATCACCTTTCAAATTCTAAAATCATTAAAACAAAAATTTGGTCTTTGAAACAGAACAAAAAAAAGAGGTTCGGGAGTCGGTTACACATGAGGAAGGATTAGCTCGCTCATACGCCCAAAATTGGTACCTAATCGATTATTTAACATCTTAATTATTGAAAATTAAAAACTCGAGAAAAATTTAAATTATGATCCCTAAATGCATAAATGACAAGTTTATTTTATTTTAAAGAAAAA
Organism: Kokia cookei; assembly: GCA_039519145.1. Classification (NCBI taxonomy): domain Eukaryota; kingdom Viridiplantae; phylum Streptophyta; class Magnoliopsida; order Malvales; family Malvaceae; genus Kokia; species Kokia cookei. Next base: position 12,246,145 of record CM076910.1, read on the forward strand.
AATTATGAAGAAAACTCGTTATTTCGAATTAGTCGAGAAGAAAAGTCACATCCAGTAAGTTAGGACACAACAATTCAAATTTTCAAAAATAACTAAAATTTCTAATTATTTTCTCAAAATCTTGTATTTTTTAATTTTAAATAGGGTGTTCGATTATCCCAGTTTAAAGGAAGAAAACCACACCTAGTGAGTTAGGGTATGATTCTCTCAAATTCCTGAAAAAAGAACATTGCCTTAAATTTTTTAAAACGATTTATATATTTTTAAAAATGAATTAAAATGTCATGCAAATATAAATAAATATATATGTACACAAATGAATAAATATGTATATAATTTATAATGACAAAGTATAAACAATAAATAAGTGACAATTAAATAAAATGCAAAAAAAAAAAAAATCAAACAAATGAAATACACAAAAAATCAAAAAAAATAAAATAAAGGTGAGCATAAACAACATAAATGAATGAATAAAAAATCAATAAAAAATAACAAATAAAATAATACAAAAATAAAGAAAAAGATCAAATTAAACAAAAATAAAAATAGTGGGGTTTATTTTGTGAAAACGGACACTAAATGGGGTTTATTTTGAGAAAATAGACACTAAATTGGGTAAAATTAAGTAAAAGATTAAATTGAAATCATAGAAAATTATAGGTTCGAATTAAAAAATAAAAATAAACTAAAACTATACTAGATTAAAATTAAACAAAAATTGTACGAATTAAAGAGAGAAATATCTCATTCTTTGTACATATGTCATCCCTTAAAAGGGTACACTTTTGGCCAAGGACTAAATTGTGAGGCAAATCAAACCAAAGGGTAAATTTAAAATAAATATAAAAAAGGAAAATGACTAAATTGAAAAACATTAAAAATACGGAAGGGCCAAACGGATTAGTCCATTAGCACGAAAACACGTTGATCTCAAGGTCCAAATGGGTCGAGTTTAGGGTTATAGCACAAAATGATGCCGTTTTGGGGCATTTAAGCCACACCCAAAATAATGTCATTTTGGGGGGCTATAAATACTCAAAAGTTTTTAAAAATCATTTTCCTTTCATTTAAAAAATAAAACCTTCTCTTCTCTTCGTTTAGTCTCTCAAAACCTTCCTAAAACCGACCCCTTGAGCCACCATCCTCTGCCATGGCCATCGGTCGCAGGCGACGGTGACCATCGTCCCCAATGGCCGAAAAATAAGAAAAAAAGACCCTTTTGCTCTGTTTTTTAAGCCAAAGTCAGATTTAGGGCTAGATCTACCAGAAAGACGAGTAAAAACCCTAAAAAGATCCGAAAGTATTCAATTTCCCTAGGATTTTAGAACGTCTTTTGGTTTTTTTTTCTTTTGAAAACCCTTCACAAACACAGAGACGTTCGAGGGCTTCCTACAGCCACCAACCAAGGGAGGCGACAATGATGGCGACGTTTGGGTAAGAAAACCCTAACCTTTTTTAATATTTATTTAGTATTTTTTGAAATAAAAAATAAAATAAAATAGAATACAAGATAAATATGTATCTAAAATCTAACAGAATACCCTTTTAAAAAAACTTCCGATTCTTTGTATTTCTTTATTATGAGTTCGTAAAAAAATTACATTTGATCTTCATGTTTTTCTTAACATGGATTTACAACGTTTTTTTTTTGGATTTTTTGGTTGCATGGAAATCTAAGTTACGTTTAGATCGTGGCATCTTGGGTTCGAGGGTAGCGACGGTGGCGACAACAACATGGATGAGGGTGCGGCGGTTGCTAGGGTTTTGAAAATTAAGGTTGTTGAAAATTTTTTAGGTTTTGGGTTTGTATGACTTTTGGGTTTGATATTTTGTGTTTTGGCTATTTTGGGTTATTTTTAATGTAATGAACTTTAAATTAAAAGTTTATTTTATTATTTGTTTTATTTATTTATTTATTTATTGTTTTTATATTTATTTAACAATATATAAATAAATAAATAATGAATGGTTTTTTTTAACTAGCATGAACAAAATTGGGTTTTTCAACTATGGCTTTTGGTGTGTATGTGGGCACGTAGTCCATAACAAAATATGATGTGAGTTTTCTCTTGGAAAGTACAAGTAGTAGAGGACGCCTTACAAGGTAATAAGAAGACTAAAATAATAGAGTCTTCGCCAAGAAGGCGTGTTACGCCAAAGTGTGGTCAGTTAAGCTATATGTTACGCTTAAATGATAGATGGGTTAGAACCCCAAAGATATGTTATGCATATATATATATATATATATGCGTGGCCAGTTAAGCTATCAGTTACGCTTGAATGATGGATGAGTTAGAACCCCCAAAGATATTAATAGCATTAGAAATGACACTGATTTTCTCCCTAAATTTGTGTATTAGTTGTCTCTTTTGTATCATATTTACCATGCATTTTTAGCATTTTATATTTAATAATTGCCTTTTCTAACTCGGTGATGTTTGATTTAATTTTCCTTAATTTTATAATGTTTTTACTACTAATGTTGCCACAATCAGTTGTTCAGTATTGCATCCAAAGATGTCAGTGTAGGAACTTGTCCTGAAGGATCAAAGCATTAAGGTGTCTGAAATTGTCGCAGCAAAATATGATCCAAATTTGCATCCAAAACTGTCACCGCATGAGCACTTCCGGATTGTAGCCAAAGTTGTTGTTGCATTATTATTTTCGAAATGAACTCAAGACTGTCATTGCATAAGTATTCTTCAATTGCACCTAGGAATTTTGTTGTATTCAGTATCAATTTTATGCCTAAGGTTGTCAGCGTAGAGATCCACCTTAAAAGATCAGAGTAAGAAAGCATTTAGAGTTGCGACCACAAGTTGGTCCAGAAATACGATGACATTCTGCTGACAGATTGTCGTTGGAAATTAAAATATAATTTGCACCGACATTCTGCAATAGTCTAGTAAACAAATCAGATCTGTGTAGCTGTTAATAACAAACTTTTATAGTTGTACAAAGTAGTTGGATATGAGAATGGAGGAAATCTGCAATTTCTTGAGCTTATAAATAGAGGAAAGAAGGAGAGAGATATCAAGAGGGAAGGAATTGAATCTGCAATTACTTTGTGTTTTTGAAGTTTTATTAGAGATCGGTAAGTTGACTGAGCAGACGAGAAACAACTCCTGACGAGAAGTGCTTGGTGCAGGCACAAGAGGAACGATTAAGGAATAGTCCTAATAGTTTAGAGATAGTAAGCTTCGATGTATTTGTTAACCCTTCTTTTATGCTGATGAATTACTCTTGACAATTGAATGAATATGAGAATATCTTTCATTGTTATATCACTTTGATTCTTACTTAATTCTTCTTATCTGTTTATTCTTGGATTTAATTACTTTAAACACGAGAGTGGAATTGCAATCTACCGACATCGAGAGATGTGGTGACAAGTTAGATTAACAAGCAAGTTAGTGAGAGCTATTTGGGATTAGAAGAGATTCTATCACTTGTTCTTAAGTGCACAATGTTACTTACATCGAGAGATGGGGTAATTGTAGGTACTTGAGTCTCGATTAAGCGGAGAGCTATTATTGGTAAGATTTCATTGGAGCTTTACTGCTGTGACAATTCATCTATATAGTACCTTGTCGTAGTATCCAGCATTGTGACTTAGTGAAGTTAGCGATCCACTGCAGTTCTTCACACTTGATCATCATTTTATTTTTCTGCATATTAAATTCTCAACACTTCAATAACAATTTGATTTACTTTCAGTTGCATTGACATTTAACTTTTATAATTATATTGACAATTTAACTATTTTAGTGTGCAAATCAGATTTAATTGCGTTAAAATCTTTACTCACATTATCTCTAATCTTAGTTTTAATTGCATCGACATATAAACATCAAGAACCATTCCCTGTGGGATCGATATCTGATAGAATTAATCTATCAACTATGCTTGCATCGACGTGTGTCTGCTTGCACAACTGTTGTGACATTACAGCCGATCAAGTTTTGACGCCGTTGCCGGGGAATGACATTTGTTTGGTGTTTATTTTTGTCGTTGCATTTATTCCTTATTATCTAATTTTTATTCATCACTAACTTGTTTCCTTTTTTTTGTTTAGTTTTACATTTTTTAGTGAAATATGGCTAGGGACGAGGTATATAGAACCTCAAGATTTTGGACTGACATGAGTGATGTTGTAGAAATGGAGCTTGATGCCATAACAGCCAGAGTATATTCTTTGACTAATATGCAGAATGCTACAGCAGTTGCAGAATGAAAATTTGCAATGACAATTTGTAATTACTGTGGGGGTAACCATGAGTTTGAAGAATGCCCATCAAATCCAGCAAATGTGTACCACATGGGAAATTTCTATCAAAATGAAAATCCATATTCCAACACTTAAACGTCAGGGTGGGAGCAACATCCAAATTTTTGTTGGAAGAATCAAGACCCTGGAAGTATAGACAATGATGTTAGATTTGAGTGGACATTGCCCAATTATGATCAACCTTTGTCAAGACAAAGTATCCAGCAAGACAAACCATCAGACTTTTCATCAATTGAAAATTATCTGAGACAATATATTGCCAATACTGATGTTGTGCTTCAGAATCAAGCTGAATCCATATGAGATCTAGAATATCAATTTGGCCAGATTGTGGGCGCAATAAATTTGCGACCACAAGAAACTTTTTCGGTTGATATTGAGAATTCGATATCACAAGGGCAAGAGCATGATGAAGAAACATTCCCAGAAGTGAAACTCAACTAAATGAAGTTGTTAGAGATGCTACAACAAAAGAAGATAATTCAAATATCAACAATGGAAAGATGTCAGTCCAATCTGAAAAGAAAACTGCAGCTGAAGAGGTTAAACAAAATATTGCGACGACAGAATCAAATCACTTTGTCGCCATAAATGCTACAACAAAACAATCCTAGAAACTTGAAGACACATTGTAAAAGAAGAGAAGATTGAGAGATGTCGAAGCAATCACACTTACTGAAGGGTGCACTGTTATGACAATTAAATTACTCCAATAATTTAAGGATCCTAAGAGCTTCTCAATACCCAATTCCACCGGTGATTGGTATATTGGAAAGACATTATGTGATTTCAGTGAAAGCATAATTTTGATGCCTATATCTGTAATTAAGAAGTTACTAAATTGGAAAAAATTGCAAGAAAAAGGGAATTTTTCGAGACTGTGTGGAGAATAAAAGAGTCCAAAGCACTTGAAGAAGAAGAAACACATATTGTGTCTGCACCAATTGAGGAATATGTAAACACTATTGTCGGTGCATTAGGATTCCATTGTCAACGCAATTTTGTACAGTTGTACTGCACCTACTGACTTAATGCTGAAAACAGACGAAGTTCATGTGGAGGAAGAAAAAGATGAAAAAATAGATGTCGAGGTAAATTTAGCTGAGAATTTGTCCCTGCACCTAAAGTTGTGGGTGTAATAACTGAAGGCTTGGCGCAAGATGGAGCGAGTTAGGCAGAAGCTGCTGATGAAAACCTTTGGGCGATAGTAGTCTATATTGGATCAACGAATGAAGCAGCTGATGATGCCAGAGCAGAGATGAAAACTAAGGAGCAGTCCACAGATCATGTGAAGCTCAAACAAAAGTAAAAAAAGAAAGAAGAGAAGGACCTGATGTTGTGACGAATTCGGCTGAGGAATTTGTCACTGCACCTGAACTTTTGGATGCATCATCTGATGATTTGGTGCCACCTGAAGTGAGTCAGGCGGAGGCTGTGATGCTTGCTGTTGAGGAGTAATCCACAGGTCCGGCCAAGTCGAAGGAACGAAGAAGGAAGTGCACCAAAGACAAGAAGCAACGGTAGGAGGAAAGGAAGCGTAAGAAGAAGAAGACCAATGCAGCCACATCTTCGGTTGCAGCACACTGAGTTAGTTTTTATTTTTTAGCACTTAGTTTAGTTTTCATGCATATCATGTAGCTGTAGTATAATTGTCTCTGCATTATTAATGTCATTGCATTTTTATTGTCGCTGCATCTACATAGTCATTGCATTTTCATATATATATATATTTATTAATGTCAGTGCATTGGGGACAATACACACTTTAAGTTTGGGGGAATTTGTGTGAAATGGAAATGCAATTGCACCCACATTTTTAAGAATTTACTAGTTTCCTTAGTTCAATGAAAGTATGCAAAGTGACAAGAAAAAATGTGACCATAATTTTTTATTTATGCTTAAATCTTGAATTGTTTGGAATGATGATGCGTGAATTGGATGGATGTGAATGAATATTGAGTCCTATTTTTGGATGAATGATGGGATTGCATTAGTAATAAATTGGTAGTATCAATCTTTGAATCTTGAATTAACTTTCCAATTGCAGCGACATATATTAATAAATAGACACTCCAATGTGAGTGCATTGTGACTTATCAAGGGAGAATTGTAACACCTAAAAACCCAAAACCATCTCCAGTCCAAGGCCTCAAGGTTTACAGAACTTTTCGAGTTTTTTTTTTCTCTTTTTTACATACAATTCAATCACAACTTATACAATTATAATTTATAGCTCAGAATACTAACCACATTTAATTTTACACATTCATTTACAACCTTTCAATCAATAAATAATCTAATTCAATCACGCAAAAACTTAAGAATCACATACAAATATTTTCCATTAGGGATCACAAGGTCCTGTATCTCAAACACATAGTTCTCACCATTAGCTAACAAAACTATAACCAAACATACTTATCATTACATCGTAGAAGGAATCAATATTCATTTCGTAAATCATGACATCCATATTCCATGGCAACCATAATATCACAATATCATCCAGGCTACATCAATCCTTCTTACTATTATTGTATAATACTTAAACCCAATACCATCATCGGTTAGGGTTTTGAGATCACATGCATTCGTGCTTCAAATTGTTACCTATTCAAATCTTATTTTAACATTTTTCTTGATTTATTAAAATACATATACATTTATAATTCATTATTCTTACTTTGTTTATTAACTCAATAAGGGCAAAAATGTCATTTCCATAATTTTAGGAGACTTCTATTGGTACCTGCTGAACAAGTATCGGTAGTTGTCAAGTCAGTAAACAATGCAGGAAATAGTGTAAACTTTTACCGATACCTATGATAGTTTTACCGATACAAGTAAAGCTTCTACTGAAACAAATCATGCTTCTACTGGTACTAAAAACTCCAGAGAGCTAAAATGTCCTACCCTGCAGGTTCTACCGATACAAGTACATAAACTATCGATACTCTTATGGGCAAAACTACCGGTACTTATTATGTAACTACCGTTACAACTCAAGTTAGTGAATAACCTCTCTCCTACCCTCTACTTTTATCGATACATGTAGGGGTTCTACCGAAACAAGTATGCAGAATTCATTTATTCACACAAGTCCTTAAGTTTATCAGTCATCATTCAATACAAGACTCTTATTAAAATTCTCATCTTGCAAAATCTATACATGACAATACTTGTTTCATCATATAACACAAAATACAATCAATCAACACAATGATTCTTAACTTCACAGGTCAACTCATTACTAAACACATTTGCTTGTTTAGAACATCAAGCAAGCATGCAAGTTTAGTTCAACAAAGAAACCAGCAAATCTAAAATCAAGCATTTCAAAGGTACCATCATCCTAGTACATGTCATATAACCAAGTGATGTAAATACTACCGAATGAGCTCTCGAGATAGTGTGATTTCTTCGAGATGATCCGATCTTCAAATAGCAAACAATCTACAAAACAACAATAACATCTTTGGTAAGCTTCAAAGCTTAGTAAGTTCTAAGAATTTAAAGTGTTACCAATCATATGCATAAAGCAATTATATCTCAACCAAGCTAGGATGAACTGTTGCTACCTCAAGCCATATTTGGTGTTCCAACTTTCCTATCTATAACATTTTTGTTAATAGTACTCGATGCTGCTCACACAAGTTATCGAGGACTTGCAACGTATGTGGTACCCTAGCCATCAATACGGTGCTTGTCTATACAATAAACTATTCCTTAATGATACTGCTCACACGAGCTGTCGAGAGTATGCATAAAGCATAGTCGCAGCCATCATAGGGCCTATAATCCATTTAGGATCCATAACTCTTTCTCGAGTCACGATGCTGCTCACACGAGCTATCGAGGACTCGTAACATATGCGGTACCTCAGCCATCGATACGATATCTGTGCATATAACTGTTCCCTAATGATGCTGCTCACACAAGCTATCAAGAATATGCACTTATGCATAAATCTCAGCCATAGTAGGCCCTGTAATCCATTCTTGGAATCTTTTCTCATTTCCTGACTCACAATGCTTCTCACAAGAGCTGTCGTGGACTCGTAATATATGCGGTACCTCAGTCATCGCGTCGGTTTCAAATCATCTGTTCAAAGCTTGATATCTCTTTCATTTATTTCTTTTTCATCTTTCACAATTTCACGTACAATAACCTGTTCTATAATAATCATAAAGAATACAAATAATATACTATTTAAATGTAAATTTAACATTACGAACTTACTAGACGAAATCACAGTTAAAGTGAACTTTAGGGGCAAATTCGTAATTTTTCTTTTTCCACGATCGGGACATGATCTTGATTTATTACAATAATTTCATTCAATTATTTAAATCAACATAAATTTTTAATCATTTTATGCAAATAAGCCTTTTTGGTATTTTTACAAAATTGCCCTTAACTTTTCACTTTTATTTAATTTAGTCCTTTAGCTCAAACTTGCAAATTAACCATTTTTAAAATAAATCAAGTTCAGCCGAACATCTTACCAATCCAATACAGACCACTTTTTGCAATATTTCACCTCAAGTCCTTACAAATTTATTCCTTTAACATTTTAGTCCTTTAACATAAAAATCATCAAAAACTACTTTACAAAATAGTCCTATTTAACAACCAAGCTTAATAATCAACAAGAAAACTTCAAGAATACCCAAAACTTATCAATGGAAAAATCCATAATCTTTAACTATTTTGAAAACAAAGATACAAGTTAGCTGGACCTAGTTACAACGATCTCAAAACATAAAAATCACTAAAAACGGATGAAGTTTCACTTACCTATTGAGGATTCAAAAATGGCCGAATGTTCTTGCCTCTCTTCTTAGAGTTTTGATCATAATTTCTAAAGAAGAAGATGAAAAACCTTTGTTTTCTTTCTTAATTTGGTTTAAAAACCATTTATTTATCAATTTCCTATTTCACCCTTAATTAATTCTTTCAATTTCAACCCATTTCAAAGGCCAAACCGTCCACTTACACTTAAAATGGTATAATTACCATTCAAGTACCTTAACTTACCTTGCAATAAATAAATTCAACTTTTGCACCTTTTACGATTTAATCTTTTTTACTTAATTAACTAGCTAAACGATAGAATTTCTTAACCAAAACTTAATACTATACTAATGACCTCGTAAATATTAAATAATTACTATTTGAGTCTAACACGTTGAATTTGTGGCCTCGAAACCACCATTCCCGATCATACTAAATTAAATTAATTAGTAAATCCTCATTTTATTAGTATTTAATTGCAAATAATCAAAATCTAAAGAGTTTCACATCATTTCTATTATTAGGCCATTTAAAGAGGGTCCAATTCCATAATTGGTCCTTCGATTATATTAAAATTTAATTAAACAAACTTATTTTCAATTTAGTCCTAAACTAATTAGGACTTAATGAATGAATAACCCAAAAGTTAGTGGATGGTAATCATATCCACCACCGCTTGGACTTTTTGACCATGGTGTAATTACCACTTTGGTCCCTTTTATTTTTAATCAATAGCAATTAACTTTTGCCTCTTTTACAATTTACTCTTTTTTCCTTAATTAAGCAATTAATCATCAAAATTACCCAATCGAACTTTAATTCACATATAATAAGACTTTGTAAATATTTAATAAAAATATTTACGGTACTTAATTTCAAAAACGAGGTCTCGATAGCTCATTTTCTAAAACCACTTGACTTTTGAACCAAACCACTTATACTAAATTTTAATTCAATAATTAAAATTCTTTAATTCAAAATTCCATATAAAATTATTATTGACTTATTTAATTTAAACACTCATTATAAAATTTTCTCGTGGGGTTTGTGATCCCGAAATCACTGTTTTCGACACCACAGAAAAATGGGCTGTTATAAGAACACTCCGTTGCATGTGTTAGAAAAATCATCTAGTCAAAGGCTGTCACTGCAAGAGTGTGTGTCGGTGCAATTACATACTACTTGGGGGTTTGTTGCACTCCATCGTTATTGCCTTGGAACAAGGGTATAGTAATGCAATGACATCTCTTAGTCACATAAAAAGGAAGAAAAAGAAAAGAGAAAAAATATTTATAATGCTATCTTTCAATAAATGCTGTATTGGTTAATTAAAGTTAAGATTCAAAGCATGATGCTAACATTAGTGAAGTTTCAGTCTTAATTATTCATGTTTATAAATTGTCGGTGCATTATTCTATCTTATGAATGTAATTTATACATTAGATTCCATAGAATTTAAGTTGCTAGAATGAAAATTGCGGTGACATGTTCTGATCGTGCCTTTCCTAAATTTTGTTTACTTGAGGACAAGTAAAAACTCAAGTTTGGGGGCGTGATAGCATTAGAAATGACACTAATTTTCTCCCTAAATTTGTGTATTAGTTGTCTCTTTTGTATCATATTTTGCATGCATTTTTAACATTTTATATTTAGTAATTGCATTTTTTAACTCAGTGATGCTTGGTTTAATTTTCCATAATTTTATAATGTTTTTACTACTAATGTCGCCACAATTAGTTGTTCAGTATTGCATCCAAAGATGTCACTGCAGGAACCTGTCTTGAAGGATCAATGCATTATGGTGTCTGAAATCGTCGCAGCAAAATATGATCCAAATTTGTGCCCAAAACTGTTGCCACATGAGCACTTCCAGATTGCACCCAAAGTTGTCGCCGCATTATTATTTCTGGAATGCACCCAAGACTTTCGTTGCATAAGTATTCTTCAATTGCACCCAGGAATGTCATTGTATTTAGTATCAATTTTGCACCTAAGGTTGTCAGCAAAGAGATCCACCATAAAAGATCAGAGGAAGAAAGCATTTAGAGTTGCGACCACAAGTTGGTCCAGAAATGTGGCGACATTCTATTGAAAAATTGTTTCCGCAAATTAAAACATAATTTGCGTCAACATTCTGTAAAAGTCCAGTAAACAAATCAAATTTGTGTAGCTGTCAATAAAAAACTTTTACAGCTGTACAAAGTAGTTGGATATGAGAATGGAGGAAATTTGTAATTTCTTGAGCTTATAAATAGAGGAAAGAAGAACGAGAGAGATATCAAGAGTGAAGGAATTTAATCTGCAATTACTTTGTGTTTTTGAAGTTTTATTGGAGATCGGTGAGATGAATGAGCAGACGAGCAACAACTCCTGATAAGGAGTGCTTGGTGCAGGCACAAAAGGAACGATTAAGGAATAGTCCTAGTAGTCTAGAGATAGTAAGCTTCGATGTATTTGTTAACCCTTCTTTTATGCTGATGAATTACTCTTGACAATTGAATGAATATGAGAATATCTTTCATTGTTATATCACTTTGATCCTTACTTAATTCTTCTTATTTGTTTATTATTGGGTTTAATTGCTTTAAACACGAGAGTGAAATTGCAGTCTACCGACATCTAGAGATGCGATGACAAGTTAGATTAACAAGCAAGTCAGCGAGAGCTGTTTGGGATTAGAAGAAATTCTATCACTTGTTCTTAAGTACACAATGTTACGTACATCGAGAGATGGGGTAATCGTGGGTACTTGAGTCTCTATTAAGCAGAGAGATGTTATTGGTAAGATTTCATTGGAGCTTTATTGCTGCGAAAATTCATCTATACAGTACCTTATCGATGCATCCAGCATTGTAACTTAGTGAAGTTAGCGATCCACTCCAGTTCTTCACACTTGGTCATCATTTTAATTTTCTGCATTTTAAATTCTCAACACTTCAACAACAATTTGATTTACTTTCAATTGCATTGACATTAAAATTTTATAATTACATTGACAATTTAACTATTAATTGTAGTGTGAAGATTAAATTTAATTGCGCTGACATCTTTACTTCCTCAATAAATATTCTGGTTAACCAGGTAAGTGATGGGCTCTATTTCCTTACTTCCTCAATAAATATTCTCCGTCTATAAAAGGATTATAACACCTAAAACTCGACACCGTCGTCGGTTAGAGTTTCGTGGACTTTTAGATTATTTACAACCGGAACAGGTATAATTTTAAAATATTATTTTAGAGACTTGCACTAGTCAAGCTAGATTACAATTCAATTAAGTATTTCATACTCATTTACAACATTTCGAACTATTAGGAACCTATTTGAATTGTAGTTGAAACATCGCACGAAAACATCAAATTTCTCAAAATAAGGGTCACATGGTCGTGCCTTAGATCGTGTGCCAAATCGTGTGCCTACCCGAAGTACCAACACACGATCTTGTCACAAATCATGTGACAGGTCGTGTGAGCATTCGAAAATACCCTGCATGCCCGTGTGTGAAACCGTGTGCTGGACCGTGTGTCCATGTCAAATAGGGCCACATGGGCGTGTCTCAGCCCGTGTGTTACCCGTGTAAGACCTGCACTTATTTTTGTACGGCACATGCTCGTGTAGTGACCCGTGTGTCCGATCGTGTTTACCTACGAAATTCCCAAATAAACATGCTAAAATTCTTACAACTAGCTATACATGCACATATCTTCCTACCATTAAGAGTCATATAGATATTTAACTTAACTCATTCAATCAATAGACTTATAAGTGACTTACCATTAAAATTCCTTCATTTATTTACTTTAAGCATTACCCTTTTCATTCCATATCAACCCAATTCACACCTTAGCTTCTAACATCAAAATGTGTTTCATTCTTCTAAAACTACAATCATTCATACAATTTAAACATTTTTAAATATCACAAAATACATCATCCTAGTACTTGCCATATAAGTCAAGTGATACAAAATCTATTGAAGATGCTTCTAAGATAGTGTGATTCTTCGAGGTGATCAATCTTCTGACAGCAAAATGAAATCTACAAAATAACAAATCCACAAGTAAGCTTACAAAGCTTAGTAAGTTCGTAGAGTTAGATAAATTTACCACAATAACTTGTGCCCTGTACAAAATATAGCTTATTCGAGCCCAAATACAGAATAACACTCTTTCCGAGCAAGAAACAAAATAATTCTCTACCCAAGCTAAAAATAGAGTAACGCTTTACCCAAGCCAAAAACGGAATAACGTTTTACCCGAGCCAAAAATAGAATAACACTCTACCTGAGCCCAAAATAGAATAATGCTCTACCCGAGTCAAAAACAGAATAACGCTCTACTTGAGCCAAAAATAGAATAACGCTCTACGCGAGCCAGAAACAGAATAGTTATTAAGCCTTCCTCTTGATCAGGTTTTCCAAGAATAATTCTAAGATAAATGTAATTAAAAATATCCAAAATTAAAAATAATAATACGAACTTACCGGACTAGTTTGCAGTTCTGATTTAACTCTAGGGACTATTATGTAATTTTTCCTTTTTCGTGATTTAGCACGTTCTTAATCTAACACAATAAATCATTCAATTATCTCATTAAATCATGAAATTTAAATCATTTGATTCATTTCATTCCCTTTTTGGTATTTTAAGAAATTGCCCCTAACATTTCACTTTTATACAATTTAGTCCCTAAGCCTTAAACATGCGAAGTACCTACTTTCCTTCCAAACCCATACCAACTGAACACTATGGCCTTCCCAAAATCCCTACATGCAATTATTTCACATAAAATACATGTATTTTTATTATTTTAATAATCTAGTCCTTAAACCCTAAAATCATTAAAAACCACTTCACAAAATCATACAATCCAACAACCAAACTTATACAATTTTCATAAATTTTCAAGAACTAGCTCATTCATCAATGGAAACTTTTATAACATTTGATAGATTCAAAAATTAGTCCCCGGGCTAGCTAGATTAAGCTAATACAAACTAAAAAACATAAAAATTACTAAAAACGGTGAAAAATCACCTACCAATTGGACTTAGCTTGGCCAAATTCTTCAAGCTTTCAACTAGGGTTTTGTTTCTAATTTTTTTGTTGAAGAAGAAGATGAGACTAAATTCTCATTTGTTTATTTACTTAAGCCATTATTTATCAAATTACAATTTTGCCCTTTGCAAATTATAACCAAACTTTAACAATTTTGAGTCCAAAATTCTCCATTATCCTCCTTGATCATATAATTACCTTTTAAGACTTCACTAAGCCATACCTTTACTATTTAACACATTTAACCCATAACATCAACATTTTCCAACCTTTATGATTTAGTCCTTTTTACTTAATTAAATAGTCAAATGATAAAATTTATTAAACGAAACTTATATGAAGCTAATGACATCATAAATATTAAATAATTAATATTTACGAATAGACTCATCGGAGTTGTGGTCTCGAAACCACTATTTCTGACACCATTGAAAATCAGGCTATTACAAGGATGATTTGAGGGGAAAATCCTCTCATCCTTTTGGATGAACCTAGAATGGGAGTATAAGCTCTGATTTACCCTTATAAGGTAAGATATCATCACTTTTCATGTTATGCTACTAAAGACCAGATCTGTTTAGCATGAGAAAGCAAGTATGGTAAAGCTTTACTATATGATTATGGTGTTCAAAGTAAATAGGAGAATGAGTTAGATGGATAGATCTTGATGACTTTCTTGTGGTTTAACATTTAGAGCTTTTGATCCACTCGATGGAAGCCCAAATATGATGTTTGAAGCTACTAAAGGTGAGTTGTGTAAAGCTATTTACTGTGAGAGTCTCGTGAAACTCTATACTTACTCTTGCATGTATGTTTGTATATTAATCTTTTTGTGCTAAATGACTATTGTATGAAATGAAAACTACAAGTGTAATATGTTGATTATGTGATGAATGTATGTCTGATAAACCTGTATGTAATGGTTGTATGATGATACGCCTCTAATATGAAAGGAAGCATAAATGTGATGCTTGAATGATGTTGTGACTCTGAAATCTAAAGAAAGAATGAGCTCAATGATATATTTATGTTTTGATGAAAAGTATATGTGTTATTTTTCATGTATGTCTAATTAAGGTAAGTGTATATGTTCTACGATGGATGTGATAATTGTTTGTCGAAAAAGACGTAACGAATTCATGGCGATGCCTTCAATGGGGTTATCCATTGAACTGACAGATTGTGTTATACAAAATATAGTTGTGTAACCTTTGGTAAGGTAAGTTACCTTGCAAACCAGATCGACAAAGCATAATGAAAGAAAAGAATCTTTGATATGGAAAGTCAATGGCCATGGCAAGTGAAAACCATATTGTGTAAGACCTAGTTTGGGACTATGGCATCATGTTGAAGTAAAGAGAAGGTCAGCTGGGTGAGTACCAGACTATGAAGAGAAAACCTCATGACGATGAGTTTAGAAAAATCTCTATCGTTGAAAACACCAATTTATTGAAAAGTGGAAGCCTTTGTGGCTGTTCTCTGATATGTGGAAGCCTTTAGGGTTGTTCTCTATTATATGTGAGCCTTTGTGGTGAAGGCTCTTATACGAGAGCTTTCGTGGCTGATTCTGTTAAAGTAAAGCCTTCGTGGTGAATTTTTTTGTATGAGAACCTTTGAGGCTAATTATATTATTAGAAGAGATCTTATGGCTGAATCTATTAAATGGGCCTTCATGGCGAAGTTTGTTGTATGTGTTTGGATGTCTTTGTGGATATCTAATGTTATGTGGACGCCTTCTACCTAATATTATGTGGATGCCTTTGTGGCTATCTAAGTTATGTGGACGCCTTCATGGCTATCTAATTTTCAAGGATGTTTCTGTAGCTATCTAAGTCAGAGGAAGACATCTGAAGTGAAAAGTATGCCTTTGTGGCGTAGCCTGTGAAATTACCAAGTGACAACAAATCAAAGGCAAGGCCGAATGGGTGAACACATAAAGAGAATTGTAAGCATAATCAACGAGCTTGAAGAAATGAAAGGTTGAAGATGAATGTTTCGTGCTAAGGAATGGAAGTAGTCCACATCGCCCACAAAAGTGAGGAGAAGGACCAGAGAGTAAGCTACTAATGTAGGACTATAAGTAAGTCGAACGGTCCTGACTAAGGTAATTATGCTTACACAATGTGAAATAGGATTGGATAACTAAAGGTTTGATATGTGTAACAATGATCCTAGTAAGTATCCGCTAAGTGAACAATAAGAAGTTCCAAGAACTAGATTTAATATGATAAATAATGATATACTTAAGAATTATCTCACTAAGTTCATATGAACTTTTGCTTCTAATCGTAGGATTTATATAAAAGAGTGTGCTAAAGGAGCGACGGTTCGTGTTGACTTGCATACAGAGAAGAGAAGGTTATGATGAGTCATAGTCCATGTTGAAAGAGAAGAGAAAGATATGTGAAGAGCCATAAAGATATATGATAATGCCAAAGTTTATGCATAAAGCCATTTGACGAAGTAAAAGTCAGGGCATAAATTATTGAGTAGTATCTCGAATATATGTAATTAGTAAAGGCAAGACATAAGTAATGTTCTCTATTTGTGTACAGAAAGTTTGTACATATAATGTGTTTAATATTTAACTATCAAATTAAATTAATTCAACAGTTAATTTAATTTATGTGACAACTAAATAAAATACCAAATGTATTTGGATTCTATTCGTTTCAACTATATGGTGTGACCCTGTAGGCTCTTTTAATGTTGGTAGTAATACTAGAACGTTTCTAACATTACAAGCAATGAGTGACATTTAATGCATCATTGCCACCCAAGTTAGAAGAAGTCGTGATTCGACAAAACATTTCTGTGATAATATTTTCATGTATTATATCATTTTATCCTTAATATCTAGATTGGGCACAAATCATGGAGTAGTCACACTTGTGTAGTCCAATCTCATATTTCTTAATATTCCGAGCAAACTAAAATAAACAAATAAGTGTAATATCTCATATCAACTTTTTCTAGCATGGTTATGCATTTCTAGTCTCACTCCATTAAGAGGTCTAAGATATTGCTCCTATTATGTAGGAGGGATAAATCCTATCTTGATCAACCATATCCCACAAAATGGATTATGGCATATCCAACATCAGTCTTTATAGTAAACCTGTTATGATAGACGTTTTATCTGTATCAAAATATATGACCCACGATGTTAGGATGATAGCATTAGAAAATACCATTAATTTCTCCTGATTTAGAGTATAATTTGTTCCCTTTGTACCGTGTTTAGTATGCATTTTTAGCATTTTATATTTAGTAATTTCATTTTCTAAGTCAGTGATGTTTAGTGTATTTTTTTTTCATTTTATTATACTTATGCTACTAATGTTGCTATATTTAGTGTCAGTATTACGTCTTGAGATGTCAGTGCAAGAATCTATCCTAAAAGATCAAAGCAGGAAAGTGTTCAAGGCTGCCGCAATTTTAATCTAGATTTGCACCCAAACATGTCACTGCATGAGCACTTCTAGATTGTACCAGGGACTTTACTATGTAAACATATCCAAAAGCACCAGTGCATGAGGATATCAAAGTTGTCGCAGCAAATTAAAATCTAAATTTGCATCCAGAAATGTCGCGACAACCTTCAACTTCTTACTAAATATATCAGATCTGAGTGAGTGTACATCTGAATTAACTAACTTGTATAGCTGTAAGGAAGTTAGATCTGAGAGAAGAAGGATACCTGTACTTGGCAGTAAAGATAAATATTGAGGAAAGAGAAGAAGAAAGGAGAATCCAGCTCGTGAAAAATCAATTATGTTTTCTTATTTTTTTCCTTAAGCTTGCTTCCATGGCAACTAATCATCTTGGAGGGTGAACTGACTGTGAAGAGAAGGCAACATCTACTCTTGACGAGGAGTGTTCTAAATGCGACGGAAGAGGAGCATTAGGGGAGAGTTCTTGTAGGCTAGGAATAGAATGCTTCAACTTGTTCTTTATTGATAAATTCTAATGAACTTAATTGTGTATGGAAGTACCTTTTAATTTTAGATCTAAATCAATCTCTTTTCAATTCCTCATATATGTTTATCTTTGGATTTAATTGCTTGATCACAAAAGTGTTACTACAATCACTAACATTGGAAGGTGCAGTGACAAGTTAAATTAATAAGCAAGACAACGGAAGTTGCTTGAGTCACAAAGGAATTCTGGTCACTTGTTCTTGAATGCAAAGCATTGCTAGCACTGGAAGGTGTGGTTAATGTGAGTATTTGGGTCTTGGATAAGCAGAGAAGTCGAAGTGAGTAAGATTTCATTAAGCTTAATTGCAGCGACAATTTATCTATCATTTACCTTGTGGTCACATTTAGTGATTACCAACTTATCAAGTCAAGGATCCCCCCATTCTATCATCATTGTTTTATTTCTTTAAATTCCCTAATTTGCATTGACAAAATATCTCAAACTTTCACTACATTTTCTTATTAAATTGTTTTGACATATTGCATCATAGACTCACAACAATTGCTTTAACATCTTCAATTCATTCTAATTTTGGCAGTCTATGATTTAATTATGCTGACATTATTCCTTACAATTCCTTTTATTCTAACTTTAATTTCTTCGACAATTATAGCATCTACAATCATCTCTGTGGGATCGATATTTGATAACTAAGACCTATCAACTATACTTGCATCGACAGTGTTCGCTTGCACCAATTTCTGTAACGTTCATAGAGCGATTATAGGACAATTATGGTCTCAAGTCTGAGGATCATATACATAGTTATCACTATGAGTAATATTGTGACTAGTACATAATAATCCAAGAAACATACTCATAATGGATCAGTCCAATATGTTGCTCTCTAATACATACTCACGTATTGATTTTGAAATCCCTATTTCAGTGACAACTCTTTTTTATCAATCAACTACACATTAGTCTCAAAGCATTATTGTTGTCCAAGCCCACAATAATACTTGAATAAAAACCTTTTAAGAATAATCGTATTTTCTTAGGACTTTATTACAATTCAGTTTATTTATATACACAGAAAAAGAAACTGAAATAATAATGACAATGCCTTATATTAATAAATAAGGTAAAATGACTATATGATACCAAACATCTCATGATTGGTCTTTGGGAATACTCTAACACAAAAGTGCATAAGTAAGCCTGAATAGGGAAGGTTCACCCCATAAGCCTCTGATTGGTGTGCTTAGCTTTGGCGAATTCTGTTATAAGAGATCGAACCTTGCAATAAGAAGCTTATGCCAGCAATAGAAAGTATTTTATAATGATGGCTTTGAGCAAGCGATAGTCAAGGATTAGTCGACATGAGAACTAAGATAGTTAGGATCCAATTGGAATACTCAATTAATTTTCTTGGATTTTTTAGATTTGAATAAGACCATTGGATGACTAATGTGACATTTATCAATTACCAATTAGGGCATAGGTCAAGTCAAAGATTTTAAGATAAGAAAATATCTCCTCTCTCTCTCTTCAGGAGAGCAGGGTTAAAGGAAGATAGGGAAACTCCTCTGAGCTAAGTATGTGACCCAACAATTGAATAAGATAAATTAGGATACATTTGGTATATGGGCAAGCTCTGAAGATTCATAAGTAAAACATTAACCGCTTATTAACACTTTTAGCGTGTTTGTGGGCGTGTAGTCCATAACGAAATATGATGCGAGGTTCCTTTAGGAAAGTATGAGTAGTAGAGGATGCCTAACAAGTAATAAGAAGAATCAGATAATAGAGTCACCACCAAGAAGGCATGATGCGCCAAAGCTTGATCAGTTAAGGTATTAGCTATGCCTAAACGATGGATGGGTTAGAACCCCAAGGATATGGTATTGTAGAAAGGGTCCAAATTAGTTTGTATATATTAGGAATTTACCGATAGGCTGTAATCTAGTAGATTAGGACTTATTATGTAGTTTCCTAAGAAATATAGGATCAGTCATTATTGATTCCTAATTAGTTTCTTTCCTAATTTATTAAGATTCCTAAATTTGTGTGATAATCTTATTATATCTTCCTAGAATAATGGACTGAAATGTAAATCATCTTAACATAAGTTATGTTGTATTTCCTTGATGAAAATAAGAATTTTTCCTGCACCAAAATTCTCATGGCATTAAAGCTAGGCTCTAAACCCTAATCAGCATGGATACACAAACCATCTTCTCCTCAAAAGTCAATTCCAAACTCGAGAAAAACCCCTTAACCAAAAACTATGAAAATTCCTCAACCAATATCATCAATGTACATTTTCTTCTACCTATATTGCAACAACCAGAAAATTAAGAACATGGATAGTTGATTCTGGAGCTTTGAAGCACATGAACAGAGAAATCAATGTATTCTACAAGTTCAATCCATATTCAAGCCCCTCTTTTTCCTCATTAGGGTTTTTTGGGCTGCTCAGTATTTTTTCCAATTTAAATGCGATTGCCTTGACGTGCTCCTTTCATTGTCTTCGAGGATTGTTCTCTGTGTTACTAAGGATGCTTGATGCGAGGTCGTCCTCTTGGATGATTACAAGTCACGGGAGTCCCAATCGAAATTAAGAAGTATTGTTCGTAATTGATTTTGTGAGGGTTGGAAATGATAATGGCGGGTTGTAAAAGGATGGATGGATGGATATGCATTGGATAATGAAGGATAGGCTTGAACTCGATTTAAGGACTCAAGAATGAACCAATATTATAGAAGAATATTGACCCAATTCCTATATTAGTACTTAGAACGAATTGCAAGTAAAACTTGTGATCCTCTGATAGGAATCAATTGGTATAAGGGTAAACACCACAGCTCAAAGAAGTGATAAGTTCAAAAGAATCAGATTGATGCCATAAGGGTTACTTGATAAGTTAATTTGAGTTAAATAAGAACAAAGAGTTTGCATGCTCACAATAATATTAAAATTCATCAAAAGTTGTTACAAAATGTTCCAAGCCTCATATTTATAGGCTTACAAATGACTAGCTGAAAAGTCATGCATTAACAAACATAATTTAATATATTTGTTGCTCATAAATTCATCCAATATTCCCCATGCAATTGAAGTAATTGTGGTTCCTGCTTTAGTGAAGATTTTGGTTGAATTTAGTGCTTGGTTGGCTAGGAAGAAGTGCTCTTAAATTCTGCTGAAGTTCCCCAAGCACTTGGAATAAATGTGGGTGATGCATTAATGATTTTTGAGTAACCCGAACAACCACTTTTCATGTTTCCATGATCAACCTTTGGGCATTTAAGCACCTTGAGACCTTTGATGAAACCAAGTAGCCATGCATGAAAAGAACATTGATTTCCTTTGCTTTTCACGAAATGCCTTTTTGGGGAGGTGTTTTCAGCACTTTAAATGTTGGTAGGTGCAATAAAAGCTTGTGTTGGCCAGCCATTGATATCCCTAAGACATATTAAACATGATGGTTAAGACATATTAAATGAGTAACAATATTTGACTAAAACTAACAACTAATTTAAGACATATTTAAAGACTTAATAAAATAACACAAACCATAATTAAAACTTAAACTAAGATAACTAAAAGGTTAAAACCTTATTTCCAGCAATTTAATTGACTAAGTAAATTAAAGTTTTATGTGCAGCACATTGCATGGAATGCATGTGTTGCAAGAAGTGCACGAGTTATATTAAATAAATGGAATGCATGAAGTGTTTTCCCAAACTCATTTAATTAAACCCGTGACAGCTTTTTTGAATTTCTTGGCTTGGGCTCGGGTAATTGGTCCTCTGGATAGTTCGATTGGATCGTGCGAGGCTCGCCCTTCGTCCATGCTCGCAACGCGAGTGTTCGTAACATCAGTGTTCATAATGTGAGTGTTCATAGCTCCAATGTTTGCAGCATGAGTACTCGTAACACTAGTGCTCGTATCTTCCAAGCTTGCAAGGTCCATGCTTGCATTATTCGTGTTCGCACTACTCGTGCTCACATCAATGCTAGTGCCAAATCTATCATTTAATATCCCCCATCATACTCATTAGTTTTCCCATTTGCTCCTCTATTTTTGTCAATGTTTTTGAAGAGTTAGTGTACCTAAACTTCACTTATTTCAATTTAGTTCGTATTGACTGCATCTCCCTCTCTATTCAATCCAATCTTTGACCACATACAGTATGGTCATTTTGATGGGTTCTCTCTGGCTACCTTTTTAAGAATAGAGGTTGATAATTGGTATTTCTCTATGGGTTTGCTTTACTACATCCTTGATTCCCTCCTCATATTAAGTTTGGATGGTCCTTCCAACTAGGATTATAGGTATTTGAATAAGGGTTTCCACCCATATTCCCAATATAGTTCACATCCTCGGTTGTATTGGTGAAATAATGATAAGAGGTTTGTCATCAACTTGCGGTGATGCTGTACTTGTTGTAGATTCAATACAGTTAAGTCTTTCGAACAGTGTTTTGTATTTATCATCTTCTCGAATCATTTTAACTGATGTTGATTTCTATCCATATGTTACCCTCACACTTTAGAAAACACATTATCCTCAATATGTAGCCCTTAAAAAGTTAGGAAAGAGGTTACCTGATTGATCGTGAATGACTCTTCAACTAATGGTAGGTTCCTCCTCCTTTTGTCATGAATAGTTCCAAATGTTGTGTCTTCTTGGTGTGGGTTCCTACATAAAAATTAGAAATGGATATCCAAAAATAGATAAAATATTACTCCTACTCCTACTAATATATAAGTCTTCAAAAATAAAATGCAAATTATCCAAATTACAAGACTTTTAAATTAAAGTCTTTGAACTAAAAGCAATTAGAGTGATTAATCCTCCTCCGAATTGTTTAAAAGGTATTACAGTTCCATTAGAGTCTTACCTTTTCCTGAATTATACTTGTGTTGAGAGCTCCCTCCCTTTGATGGTTGTTGTATTGTCGGGCTTTGTATAAGAGGTCCTTTAGGAGTAGAGTATTGTGGCTGAAATATTGCCTCATACTTGTCCTCCATCCCCGGATACTCTTGGGCAGCTCTTTCTTCTTACTCATCATCTCCTTTCTCTTCTTGAACCGATTCTGATGGGAAAATGTTTGGGGGATAGTTCGGTGTGCGAAGTCCATGCATCTTCGTGAATGCTGTAAGTATTTACCCCATTTCTTGCATCCATTGAATCATGTTATCCACTTTCCCTTCCATGTTGCTAGCATATCCACCTCGAGTTGTTGCTTTGTATTTTCATTTTAGAGATGCTGACATGTCCATCTTTTCTTTCCTCCTTTGATTCCATTCAGTGATTTGCTTTTGTTGAAGCTCGACGTATTATTTGTACATGGAGTCCCCAATTATGCTCCTTGTTGGTTCATGAACTACTCGTTCTCAATCATTGGCACTCTTGCCTTTTTAAATAATGTCGTGACTAAGTGAGGGAAGAAAAGTTTGAATTTTTGGTTTTGGGTGCATCGTTTCATCTCTCTGTAGATCCATCCCCTTACATAGATATGTTTCTGTTGCAAAATATCATATAATAAAACAGCTCGAAAAGTATTAACATCAGACACATTTAACGCTGGTACAATTCTAGTTGCAAGAAATTGCATCCACATCTTAGCAACTGAAAACATTATTGCTTGATTAAAGTTAGATGAAGGCCCAGTACCTGGCCTATAGTTCCAACTACCATGTAACAACTCGTTTTTTAGTGGTGTCAGAAATAGTGGATTCGAGACCATAAATCCAACGAGGAAGTTTGTATGATTAGTATTTAAATTATACGAGTCAATAATAATTTTATATTAAATTTTAATTAAATGAATTAAAAGTTAATATAAGTGGTTTGGTTCAAAAGTCACGTAGTTTTAGAAAATGAGGTATCGGGACCTTGTTCCTAAAATTAAGGGCCGTAAATATTTTTATTAAATATTTACAGAGTCTTATTATATGTGAATTGAAGTTTGGTTGGGTAATTTTGATAATTTATATCTTAATTAAGGAAAAAGGATTAAATTGTAATTAAGGTAAAAGTTAATTGCTAATGATTAAAAATAGTAAAGGGACCAAAATAGTAATTAAACCATGGTAAAAAAGTCCAAGCGATGGTGGATATCATTGAATCCATTAACTTTTGGGTTATTCATTTAGTCCTAATTAGTTTAAGATTAAATTGAAAACAAGTTTGTTTGATTGGAATTTAATATAATTGAAGGACCAATTGTGTAATTGGACCCTCCTTAAATCGCCTAATAATAGAAATGATGTGAAATTCTCTAGATTGTGGTAAATTGTGATTAAATCCGAATTTAATAAAACTTTTCAAATTAGTCTATTTTTTAGTATGATTAGATTTGGTGGTTTAGAGGCCACAATTTCGAAGTGTCAGGTCGTAAATATTAACTATTTAATATTTACCAGGTCATTAGTATTGTATTAAAATTTGGTTATCAAATTTTATTATTTGGATAGTTAATTAAGCAAAAAGGACTAAATTGTAAAGGCTGCAAAATGTTGATATTATTTATTAAATGTGTTAATTGGTTAAGGAAAAATCCAATAAAGTCCTTAAAGGGTAATTATACCTTTAGGGAAGTAAGTCGACCGTCTAACCTTGAAAATTGGTTGAAAATTGGATGAATTCATAAAGGACAAAAATGTAAACAAGTAAAATGGCTTTATAAACGAATAAAACATGATGAAATAAAAGGACGTCATCTTCTTCACTAAGTTTTAGAATCGAAACCCTAAAGAAGAAGAGAAGATAGTACAAGCTTTGAGTTCATTCTAGGTAGGTGAAATCTCACTTGTTTTTAGTGATTTTTATGTTTTTGATCTCGTATTAGCTTAATCTAGCTAGCCCAAGGACTAATTTGTGAATCTGTCAAATGTTATGGATTTTTCCATTGATGATTTTTGTATATTCTTGGAATTTTATTATGGATTATTAATTTTGGTTGTTAAATAGGACACTTTTGTAAAGTAGTTTTTGATGATTTTAATGTTTAAGGACTAAAATGTGAAAGAAATAAAAGTACAAGGACTTGATGTTAAATACAACAAATATGGGCTGTGGAGAGACCCAAAACAATTGGGTTGAACTTATTTTCAAAGAAAAATGGTTAATTTGCATGTTTGGGGCTTGGTGACTAAATTGAATAAAAGTGAAAAGTTAAGGGCAATTTTGTAAAAATATCAAAAAGGCTTATTTGGATAAAATGATTAAAAATTTATGTTGATTTATATAATTGAATGAATTATTGTAATAGATCAAGAACGTGCCTTAGATCGAGGAAATGGGAAAATTTTAAAATAGTCCTTGGTGTTAAGTTGTAGCTACAACTTAGTTCGGTAAGTTTGTATAGTAAAATAATTTATGTAGTTTCTATTTGTGAATCATTGAAATAATTTAAGTATGTTGTATTTAAATTTGTTTACTTAGTAAATATTAAATTGTGGAATTGAGATTATATTGAGGGGCATGATTGGAAGTGACGAAATGATATAGTTGAATTCGGGTGATAGCGAAACACTTAAATGATTCTGTGTTGAGTTAGTTATTATTCATGTTTCGAATGAATTAATTTGATTGATATATGACAGTTAGTAAATTGAATTAAATGACATTGTTAATTAATTCGATAATATGTTTGATAAATAAGAATTATATTGATGTGTGCTCGAAATGGTATAATGTGAATAAAGTTAATTGAATGGATATGGTATATGACGCATATGAACTTCATCACTAATTAGGACAAAAAAGACATGTCATTAGGAGCTATACAGTTCGGGAGCTAGTCTTGGATGTCTTATTGACGGGTTGTCCTTGTACTTGAGCCGTTATTACAAATTAATCCTGTAAGTTCGTATTGTTAAATTTCATATTTATATTGCTAATTACGTTTGTCTTAGAAGTTTCTTTGGACGATATGACACATGGAAGACTTGGCAATTACTTTGATGGAGGCTTACGTCTAGGTTAAAGCGTAATGCTATATGGAAGGCTTACGTCTCGATTAGAGCATAATGTTATATGGAAAGCTTACATCTCGATTAGAGCATAATGTTATATGGAAGCTTACGTCTTGGTTAGAGCGTAATGCTATGTGATTTGCTTACATCTCGGTTAGAGCGTAATTCTATGTGATCTGCTTATATCTCAATTAGAGCATAAGGCCATTTCAGCTCAAGAGGAGCAATATCTCATAAACAAGGCTCGAATGAATTATGTCATGACGAGATACTTAATGTTGTGGTAAATTATACTTACTTGTAAACATACTAAGCTTAGAAAGCTTACCTATGTATTTGTTTACTATTTTGTAGATTCATTTAGCTGTTGAAGATCGTATCCTCAAAGAAGAATCACACTATCTCGGAAGTTCATTTGGTAGACTTTAAATTACTTGGTTATATGACATGTATTAAGTTGATAATTGTAACTTGTTTAAGTTTGTTAAGTTTTAGAATGTACCTAAGTTAATGAATACAACTTGAAAGGTGATGAAATTATGCTTGCTGACTTGGTATGCATTTTGCTTTGAAATGAGCATGTTCAAATAGGTTGATGACGACCAATGATTTAGCTAAGAAATGAGTATGATTTGCCTTATTTTCGATGTGTGTTCATAGGTTGATGATCCTTGTTAAGATAAGTGCATGTTGAGGAGCTTTATGGGAATTTTGCACATTATTTTTGACATTTCGTAAGTACACACGGTCTGAAACATGGGCCACAACATAGGCATGTGCCCTAAGTAAAATAGGTGCAGGTTTCACACGGGCTACACACGGGCTGGGACACGACCGTTTGGCCCTATTTCAAAATCACACACGACCTAACACACAATTCCGTATAGAGGTGTGTGGGGTTATTTCGCATGCTCATACGGCTTGGCACAAGGTTTATGACATGACCGTGTGAAGGTGGTTCGAGTGTGCGCACGGCCTAAGGCACTGGCATGTACAGCAGGGCACATGGGCATGTGTTTAAGACACATGGCCGTGTGCCCCTGTTGTTGGAACTTTGATGTTTTCGTATGATGTTTAATTGCAATTCAATCATATCACTGTTAATTTGAAATGTAGTAAAAGAGAATAAAATATTTAATTGCATTATAAATTAGTTTGATGAATGCAACTATTTGAAATGATGTTTTGAATTGTAATTGTTCCGATTGTAAATGCACTGAAAGGCCTCGTGGTAAGAATTATTAGTGTAACGTGGTTAATAGTTGTGGTATTATGGTTTGATGTGGATTATAGATATCTTAATATGTGATATGAGTATTGATTCTTTCTTGAAAAATGTATTCAGGAGTATGTCTTAGAATATAATTTGGTGAGTTAGTGATGAAAGTTATGTGTTGAGGCATAGGGCTGTATGACCTCTTGTTGGGAAAATTTTCGATTATGATCCTAAGTTCTTGTATGGTTCGAATTGAACCCTGATTGGTTGGAATGTCGTAAATGAATGTGTAAGATTTAAATGGAGTTAGTATTCTGAGTTGCTAGTTTGTAATTATATAGTTTTGTGATTGATTTGTGTGTAATGAAAAAAATTTGTAAAGTTTTGTAAACCTTTGAGACCCTAAATCAATGATGGTTATGGGTTTTAGGTGTTACATGCCTTGTCCCTGTGTAAAAAAAAAATTAATAACCTCTTCCATGTCTATGCTCGTAAACATTTGTAGATCAATTTTATTTATATAATCTTTCTCATAATAAGGAAGATTATAGAATTCACAGATTTCATTGAGAGACATGGGAACCTCTTCTCCTCTTACTATTACCTCTATGATGGTTTTATTGTATCCCTCTCTAATCAATTTGTCTTTAAGAGACATATAAAATTCTTGGACTATTGATATAACAGCATTACCTATTGGGGTGACACAAAATTGTTCCCACTGATGGTATCTTACCAATGTCCTAATTTCTTTGCAGTGTACCATGGAGGGTTCAAACCCCCATTCTTGAATCAACGGCCTTCTTTGTATAGACAAGAAATACCTCTCGTTTTCTATGTTTTCAAATCACTCAGGATCCAAAACTTCCTGAGTTCATTGAATCGTAGTCTTCTTACTCTTTCTTGGAGGCATTCTACAATTTCAAACAATGAACAGTGATAAACAATAATTAATGGAATAGTAAAAGTTTAAAAATACTTGAACCTTGGTTTCCTTGGTCACTTTGGCCCCTAACATTTGGTGGTTTAGTCACTTTGGCCCTTATTGTTTTTTTTGGTCATTTTCATACACAATCTTTGTTTTTTTGGTCAAATTGGTCATTTTTTAACGGTCTTGCTGACGTGCCCCGTTAGTTGACTAATGGTGCTGACGTGGTAAATTTTTTTTCCCACGTGGACACTGCCACGCATGCAACTGCTGACATGACATATAAGACAAAATAGTTCCACGTCAGTAGCTACATATGTGGACTTGCCTAGGTGGAAATTTTTTTTGCCATGTCAGCACCGTTAGTCAACTAACGGCCACGTCAGCAAGACCGTTAAAAAATGACCAATTTGACCAAAAAAACAAAGGTTGTGTATGGAAATGACGAAAAAACAATAAGGGCCAAAGTGACAAAACCACCAAACGTTAGGGGCTAATTTTGCACTTATGCCTTCTAAATTCCAAGTTTGTAATTAAATAAATAGTGATTGATTTGTATGTAAAAAAAAGACTCGAAAAGTTTTGTAAACCCTAAGAACCTAGATTGGAGATGGTTACAGTTTTTGGGTGTTACACTTAGCTACAAATTGGTCTAGTAAGTTCGTGTAATTATATTTCTCTTTAATAATTTTAATCTCTATTGTCTTGGTTATGAACTTGATGCTGGAATGAGAATGTAAGATTTGAAGATACACTGTATTAGCTCGAAAGAGTGATATACTGAACTGGCTCATAAGAGTGTTATACTGTACTGGCTCAAAAGATCGATATTCTGAACAGGCTCGTAAGAGCGTTATACTGTACCGAGAGCGATACACTATACTGGCTCGTAAGAGCGAATTACTAACTGGGCTCGTATGAGCTAAAATTTACTAGGAGACTTGAAGAGCTCGTATGAGCTAAATTACTGGGAAACTTGAAGAGATCGTTTGAGATACGAATGTGGAAGTAATGAAGACATTTATTTATATTCTTCATTCAAAATATGTTATTCTGTAAGTTAATTGCTCGAACAAATTTACTAAGCTCTGTAAGTTTATCCGTGTATTTGTTTATTGTTTTGTAGATTCGTTTTGTTATTAAAGATCGAATCCTCAAAGAAGAATCACACTATCCCGGGAGCTCGTTTGGTAGACTTTATATCATTTAGTTATATATGACATGTATTAGGTTGATAAAACTTGTAACTTGCTTAAGTTTATTAAACTTAGGAGTTAGTTAGGTAAATGTATACCACTTGAAGGGTGATGAAATTATACTTGCTAGACTTGTATGTTTTGAAATGTTTTTTTGAATGGAAATGAGCATATTCATTTAGTTCAATACATAACTATGGTTCGACTTGATTTTGAGTATGATCTGCCTTGTTTTTTTGTATATTCATACGTTATTGAACTACATAGAGTTAGGTACAAGTTGAGGGGCTTATTGGTAATTTTGCATATTATTTTGTAATATTTTGCAGGTACACATGGCTTGGAACACGGGCCAGTACATGGGATGTGCCCTGGGTAAATTAGGTACAGGGTACACACGGGATGGGACATGGCCGTGTGAACCTAATTCGAATAGACACACGGCCCAGCATACGATTTCACACAGGGGTGTGTAGGGTATTTTGCATGTTCACACGGCTTGTCACAAGTTTTGTGAGACGACCGTGTAAGGGTATTTCGTGTATGCACATGGTTTGGCACACAGTCATGGGCATGACCGTGTGACCCCTGTTTCGTCGAATTTCAAATTTTCGTGAAATGATTTTGTTGTAATTTATCTAGTCCTTATGAATTGGAATGACATGATTGAGTAAAATGTGATCAATTGGAAATGTATTTCAGTATGCTAATGAATCATTGAGATAAAAAATGAAATTGTGATTGTATTGTCTATAACTATTCTATACCCTTAGAACCTTAATCGGCGATAGTGTTGGGTTTTGGGTGTTACACCTTTTTTCCACACTAATAAGACTAAACAGTAATAATCTAAAGTTATAGTACGAAAAACCAAATTAAAATTAAAAAATAACCTAAATTAGATAAAATTAAGACAACTTAAGAATCGAAATTAACTCAAATAAACAAGTAAAAGATTAACTCACGTCACTGTTCCTAATTAACTTCAAAACTCGAGTTTTTTTTTGAATTAGCTAATAGCTAACCAGTTTTTACCTCTCGACCTCTAATTAATTATTAAATCTGTAACACCCTAATTTAAGTTTTAAGGACTTAAATGTCAAAATTAGGAATTAAAGGTTTAATTCGTAAATTTGAGAAGCTTGAGGGTTTTCTTTTTAATGGGATTATAAATTTATGGGTCAATTTGAGCATTTTTGGACTTAATTGTGTAGTATGAAAGTTTAGGGGTCGTTTTGGGAACCCTAGAGTAGGTTGAGGACTTCCGAGTAATTACTCCTTTTTGTTGGATATAAAATCCTCCTTTTCACCTTAGTTGACCCTTCTTCTTCCTTAAACCCTTTGTGCTGTCGATTTTTGCTCCCACTTCTCCCTCAATTTCTCTTTTTCGATCACCCTCCGATCAAGGTCATACCTTAGTCCGTTCATTACATCGCCACCACCAAAATACTCCCCTTTATGTTGCGTATCAAACTCGCACTTCAAACCACCTCCATCAATTATCGTTCGTGTGTAAAGACAACGAAACTTTCGGCCTTTGTTCGTTTTGCCTTGCTTCGCCGTTCATTCCGTCGTCATTGTGAGGGTAAGTCCTTAAAAATTTGATGTGGTTTAAGTTGGTGGTTATTTTCGTGTTGGTTTCATTGATCGGACGTCGATGGTGGTGACGGTATGTTGACGGTGTAGTTTGGGGGAAAGCAAACCCTAATTTTTCCCTTGTAGCAATATGGTTGTGAATTGGGTCATTAAACAACCCAAATCTGGTTACCAAACATGTGAGCTTATGCCTTAACCCAATTAACCTTTTGACCTGAAACCCTTATTACCCAAAATTAACCCAATAACCCTTAACCCATATTTGAACCAAGCCCGACCCTAACCCTTTGACTCGACCCGAACCCGTTGACCCAACTCAAACCCGTTAACCATTGATCGTTTTTCGTTGACTGTTGATCGTTGCCTTTTTTCGAGAAACCTTACCCAACCATTTTTCGACGTCCTGAGTCCGTTTTCGCTTTCTATTTTGTCAAATTCAAACCCAAAAGCCTTTTTTTGACTAATTGATATTTAATTTTGTACTTAGAGTGTTTTAGAGATTTAATTTTGGAAATCTAATGTGGAATATTTGTGTTTAGGTGATCACGACTTCGAGGCTGACGATTTACCTCCTCCATCGGTGCAACATACTCCTGCACTAGTTCCGAGAGTTACACGTGCACTATTTTAGTTAGTTTTGTTTTTAATTGGTGGCTTAGGAATAGTATTAATATTTAGTTTGTGTGTGTAGGATGTAATCTTGTTAGACTGGGTACTTGATCTGTACATGGTGAATGACCTCTTCGTTGTTAGAGTTTCTGCTTCCTAGAGGTGTGTCTCTAACTGTAACATAATCTATTATATGAGATGTTGTGTCATATGTGTTTAGATGCTGTGTTGAGGTATATTTTATTGTGATTATTCTCCTGTGCATTGTGATATATGAGAAATACTATGGGATTGAGACTGAGACTTAAATTGAGATATTTATGTAATCATACCACTATATGTTCATGGGTTAGGACTATATGGTGGAAGACGTGGTTATCACCCTTTAAACGACTGATACAAAAACCACACTACGATTGGTGACAATTGGTTGGGAAAGGGTTTTGGGGAACCTTTTCACTGTGTTGGTGTGTTAGAGCATGGGTGCATTGCATTGTGCATGTGATTGCAACATGATTTGTGGTTATTTTATATGTTATAAATTGTGTGATATTATATAATAGGTTGTATGTACTTTAGAGATGCACTGAGCTTTTTAGCTCATTTCCTTACAGTTTTCTTTACAGATACCCGAGACATTGGTGACTTGGTACTCGGAGGCATATTTATAGTTTTATTTTATCATATTATTTTATTTTGGGTTTTCATCATACTTTGTTGATTATTATTTTATTTGGGTTATAAGTTGATTTTAATTTTAGGGATTTTGGTTTTCTATTCTAGAAGTTAATTATTTTACTTTAATTAAAGACTATATATATATGAATATATGAGAAGGATTGTAGACTATTAGATTGCGTGTGGGTATAATTACATAAATAACCTTTTGGATCCTGTCATATCTCTTGGGCCGAGTAAAAGGGGTTACATTTAGTGGAATCAGAGTTGAGTTCAACCCACGGACTGTGAGGCACTTTAGATATGGTTAAAGAAAAGAGTTTTTGGATTAAATAAGGATTTTTAATAAATTAATGTGTTATAAAATAATTTTTGTTTTTGTTGTATAAATATATAAAAGTTTTGATTTATTCTAAATCTCTGGTACCAATTCTTACCTTAGTACTTTTTACTTATGTAGATAGATAGTATGTCACCACGTAGAAGTGCTAGACTTACGATTAGTCGCGGCCATGGTCGAGGCTGGGGCCGTACTACTAGGGTCGTTAGTGAACCTATTCCTATAATTGAGCCTGAGGTGAATGTGGACGAGTTGCCTAATGTTGAAGAGGATGAGCTGCCCGTAAGAATTAAGGGTTAGCAAGCTGTTGGGGGAGACTTACCTACTGAGGATGCTCCTGTTGAGGATGTGCCTGACAAAGGGGATATCGAGACCGTGGAGTTGGATAGTGCTACGGTTAGTCGGGAATTATTAAGATTACTCTGTGGATCTGCTGGGGTCAGTCTGAGGGTCCAAGGAGACCCATTTCTACTGATTTTATAACTGTTAGGATGAAGGTATTTGAGGGAAGGACTGGTATGGATTCTTCTGTTGCTGAGTATTGGTTGAAAGATCTTCAGAGATTGTTTATGGAGATGAACTATCCTATTGGTCAAAAGGTTAGGGCTACTGTTTCCTTATTGAGGGGTAAGACCCAAAATTGGTGGGATATTGTGGAAGAGTCTACTCCTGCTGGTTAGATTACTTGGGATTATTTTAGAGAGGTCTTCCAGGATCAATATGTGGGTAAGAAGTTCCTTGATAGTGTAGAGATGACTTCATGAATTTAAGGCAGGGAGACATGTTTGTTAATGACTATGAGATTGAGTTCCTGAGGCTAGTCCGTTATGCATCTATGTTGGTTACTAATGAGAAAGAGAAGTGTGATTGGTTTAGGAAGGGACTGCGACTCTCAATCCAGTCTGGGGTTAATATGCATCATGATAGGGTATTTAGTGATTTGGTTAGTTGAGCAAGATCTGCTGAGAGTTTGGAGGCTCATAGAAAGGCTCAAAGGGCTCAAGATCGGGAGCGTAGTAAGTAGCCAATAGGCACACCAGTTCAGCCTGTCTCTGGTGGTCTTTCTGTTAAGAGGCCAAGAGAGGAGGTAGTTCAACCTAGAAATCTAAGGGTGAGGCTTGCGATTTCAATAGCTCTTGTGGGTAGGGTTTGTGGTTCTACTTGTCCTTGTCCTTTGCATCTCTGTTCTTATTGCAATAAAAGACATGGGGGCGAGTGTTGGAGAAAGATTGAGGTGCAGTTCACAGGATCACTTCTTAGGGATTGTCACCATCCTCCTATCGGTTCATTTGTGCAAAGTCAATCTCAACCTTCAGTCAGGCTCCTACTAGGGTAGAGGATAAGTTAGATCGACTACTTCGGGTTCAGCTACTAGAGGTAGGCCAGTCCAAAGTGTTGGAGCAGCTAGATCTAGGGCGAGACGGCCTAGGTTAGTGTATGTGACTAGAAGGCATGAGGATCGTGATGAGCCTAAGGTCATAGCGGGTTGATGGTATTACAAATGACATATATTTTCTCTCCCTAAATTAGTGTTTTAATTGTCTCTTTTGTACCTCATTTAGCATGCATATTAAGCATTTTATACTTAATTTTTATATTTTTTTATCTCATTGCTAGTTAGTTTAAATTCTTGTTATTTTTCATCTATTTTTGTACTAATGTTGATGCCAGTAGCAGATATATTGCGCCTTAGAATTGTCAACGCAGGAACTTAGCCCAAAATATTAACATTGGAAGAATGTAGCCACAAGATCAGCTTGGAATTGCGACAGAGATGTCGCCGCATAGAACCTGAACCTCGAATGAGAAAACTCAAGCTAAATTTACATTTGGAAGCACCAGCACGGGAACATAAAAAATGTCACCGTAATTATGATCTAAGATAGTGCCCTACAGTACAGCGACATCTTGCAGATCTCTGAAGAGAACATTCAATCTGTGTGAGTGCACAGCTGTACTCTAACTAACTTTGACAGCTGCAAAATCTAGATCTGGATCTGGGAATGAAGGTTGAACCCTGGAGCATTTTGAAGGTTATAAATAGAAGAACAAAGAATGAAGAAATCATCAAGAGCTAAGGGATTAAATTCTAAAAATTCTGTGTGATTTTGAGATTTGAGCTGGGAATTAGGAAGCTGATGAAGCAAGTCAGCAACAACTTCTTACGAGAGGTGCTTTGTGCTGGGCAAGAGGAATGATTAAGGAGTACTCATAGTAGTCTAAAGCTAGTAAGCTTAGATTGTACTCTTTAATTTCTCTTTTGACGATAGTGAATTCTAATGACATTAAATGAATATGAGAGTATCTTTTGGTGTTAGATTATTTTGACTCTTATTTAATACTGCTTATCTATTTATTCTTGGATCTAACAACTTTAAGCACGAGAGTGAAATTGTAGTTTTTCGACATCAAGAGATGCGATGACAAGTTGGTTAACAAGTAAGTTAGGCAAGAGCTGCTTGGGATTGGAAAGATTCCAGTTACTTGTTCTTAGATGCACAACATTGCTTACACCAAGAGGTGGAGTGATTGTGGGTATTTAAGTCTGGTTTAAATAGAGAGCTGTTGTTGGTAAGAACTCAAGAGAGATTTATTGTTGCAACAATTCATCTAAACTTTACCTTGTCGACACATTCAACATTGCAACTTTGCAGAATCAGTGAACCATTCCTACCCTTTTACACTTGATCACTTTTACATTTTATGCATTTAAATATTCAACACTCAACACTCAACACATTTGATTTACTTTCAGTACATTGACATTTAACCTCTGACATTTAACTCTAATTGCATTGACAATATTAACTATTTTAGTGTTTAGATATAACATAATTGCACTGATATCGTTACTTACATTTTACTCATTTTCAGTATTAATTGCTCCGACAGTTAACATCAAGAACCCTTTTCCTCGTGGGATCGATATCCGATAAAATTGTCAATCAACTATACTTGCTTCAACGTGTGTACGCTTGCAAAATCGCTGTGACGTTTTAGACGGGATCAAGTTTTGGCACCATTGCTGAGGAAATTGATGTTTGTTTGATGTTTATTTTTGTAGTTGCAATTAATTCTACTTACTTAACTTTTGATTTCTATTAATCTGTTTATATTTCTCCAATTGTTATCTTTTTCCGATTTTTAATTATTGCATGTCCACAAGGAGAAATCCTAAGGACATTGTGAGCTTTGATCTAGAGCTTGAGAGGACACTTAGGAGGAGAAGGCAACAACAAAGGAAAATTGCTGGTAACAACAACAATAATTTACAACCATTGCTTCCACAAGATAGAGTTCCTTCAGTGCTTTCACAAATTGTTTACGATATACCACCACGTCCATAAGAAGAACAAGTGTAAAATAAGACAATAAGAGATTTTGTTGTGCCTATACTTGATGATTTACAACTAGGGGTTATGAGAACAGCTATTCAAGCTAGAAATTTTGAGCTAAAACCAGTGATGTTTCAGATGTTAAATTCTAATGGGTAATATTCTGGTTTTCCTTATGAAGACGCAAGAGAACACTTAAAATTATTTTTGCTTATCTGTGCATCCTTTAGTCAATATGGTGTCCCTGATGATGCTTTAAAAATGCAATTATTTCCTTATTCGTTGCAGGGTAAAGCAAGAACATGCTTCTTAGGATTGTCGGTAGGATCAATTACATCTTAGATGCGTTACCAATGCAGTTTGTTTTGCATTTCAGTCTGTCGACAATGAATGCAAGGTGTGAAATGATATTATTGCATATTATCAGCTTGATGATGAGAACTTACATACAACATGGGAGCATTATAAAACATTGCTTCGACATTGCCCAATGCATGAAATTCAGTAGGAGACTCAAATTGAAATATTTTACAATGGTTTGAATGCTCAGACAAGGAACCTTGTCGACGCATCTGCTAATGGTCCCTTGTTGGATTGTTGAGTGGGTCGAGTTTCAACAGATATCGGATTAACTTGTTGATTGGGATTGACATTAACAGTTGTGTTTTGAATTTTGGACATACAATGAAGCTGTAAGAATTTTAGAAAGAATTGCTCAGAACGATTATCAATATCTGATCTCTCGTTCTGCACAGGTAAAAACTAACCCTGGAGTTCTTGAGTTAGATGCTATTTCTGCTTTGTCAGCACAGGTCTCCTTATTGGCCAATATCATAAAGAATATGAAGCGAACAAATGACGTTGCTCCTATTCAAGTGGCCCAGTAATTAGATGCGCCGATATTTTCTTGTGAAATTTGTGGCGATAACCATAGTTATGAGAACTACCCATAACATGCAGAAAATGCTTTCTATGTAAACAACATTAAGGGAAGTTCATTTGGTAACTCATACAATAACCGATCTCAACAACCTTGGGGGAATCAAATGCTTCCACATTCAGATATGGAAAATCCTCAAATCAAGGGGGTTATAGACAAGGGAGTTCCAATAACAACCAATAGCAGAATTATAATCAGAATTCGTAAGTAAATTCTCGATCTGAACAGATTCAGTCACATAGTCAGATGCAACCACAATCTCGATTATAGCCACAACAGTCTATGCTACCACATATGCAAGGACTACATCATCAACATTAACAGCAACAATTTTCTCAACCAAAGTCATATCCTATGGCTACTCTTGAGGTAATGATGCGTGAGCATATCACACAAACTAAAGCAACTATACAAGGCAACTCTTCTTCCATTCGAGCATTGGAAGCCTAACTAAGGTAGTTGGCTTCTAATCTCAGCACTAGGTCACCAGGCACTCTGCCTAGTGATATTGAGAATCTTACGCAAAAGGGGAAGGAGAATTGCAAAGTAATCACGCTGAGAAGTGATAAGCAAATGATGGAACCAAGTAGCTCTAATTAAGACCATGTCGACGCATTTAAACCACAGCAACAAGAGGAGGATGCAGCTGAAGGAAGTCAAGCAAAAGAAAATGAAAAGGAACCAACAGTGCCACTATACCTACAGTTTGCCCAACTAAGTTGTCGATGCAACTACCACTGTCGAACCACCGAGTTTTCCACAGCAACCCATTCCTACAATACCTTTGCCATTTTCGTAAAGATTTAAAGAGAAAATCATGATGAAGAGTATCAAAATTTTGTTTCTACTTTGAAACAATTGCATATTAATGTACCTCTTGTTGATGCTTTTGTGCAGATACCTAGCTATGGGAAATTTATGAAAGGGTTGTTATTAAAGAAAAAGAAATTGTCCGACATCGAGATGATTGCACTCACAGAGGGGTGCAATGCTCCATTAGGAATTATTATTTAGGTAAGGCTTTATGTGATTTGGGAGCAAGTATTAACCTTATGCCGTTGTCTACTTTTAAGAAGTTAGGAATAGGTTCGATGAAGCCCACCGTAGTGACATTACAACTTGTGGACAGATCCTTAGCACAACCTGAAGGCCAAATCAAAGACATCCTTGTCCAAGTTGATAAACTCGTGTTCCCTGCTGATTTCATTATCCTAGACTGTGAAGCAGATAAAGAGGTGCCCATTATCTTGGGGTGACCATTTTTAGCAACGGGACACACGCTTATCGATGTTTTCAAAGGAGAACTTATCATGCATCATAACGACGAGCATGTGACCTTCAGTGTGTTTGATGCATCTCTGTCCAAAACTAAAGAGCAATGTCACCACATCGACTTGCTGGATAAAATCATTTTGGAAGAATTCAATGTGAGGAGTCCAGCAATATCAAATGAAGATGTGGCGACATTCACCGATGAAATTCTAGATGATTGTGTCGACAAAGAGATGGTTAACAATTGTGAGCTGAGACAAAATTGGCAATTGGAGTCTTTGGATTTGTCTAACAGAACAATCCTAGTGTTTAAACCATATGTTGAACAAGCTCCTACATTGGAGATGAAGCCATTTCCAATGCATTTAAAATGTCTTTCTTGGTGACAGCGAGACATTACCTGTTATTGTCAACGTACCCCTCGACGCAACTCAGGAAGATAAGCTCATTGCTATTCTGAAAGAGCACAAAAGAGCCATAGCCTAGAGCATTGTTGATATCAGAGGTATAAGTACCTCTTTTTGCATGCATAAAATCAGGTTGAAAGATGAAAATAAGCAATCAATTGAGCAACAAAGATGACTTAATGAGAAGATGAAAGAAGTAATGAAGAAGGAAATTATCAAATGTTTAGATGCGGGCATCATTTCTCCAATAGTGATTGGGTAAGCCTTGTTCAATGTGTGCCTAAAAAGAGTGGTTTCACAGTTGTGACCAACGACAAGAATGAGTTGATCCCTACTCACATTGCGACTGGCTGGCAAGTATGCATGAATTACCGTCGACTAAATGCGGCCACAAAGAAGGACCATTTCCTACTGCCTTTCATTGATTAGATGCTAGATAGTCTAGATGGTAAAGCCTATTATTGCTTCTTAGATAGTTATTCTAGATACAACCAAATTGTCATTGCGCTAGAAGATCAAGCAAAGGCCACGTTCACATGCCCTTTTGGAACATTTGCTTTCCGACGTATGCCATTTGGGTTGTGTAATGCACCATCAACATTCTAGAGGTGTATGATGGCAATATTCTCAAACATGATCGAGGATTCCTTAGAGGTATTCATGGATGATTTCTCTGTCTATGGACAGAATTTTGACCAATGTGCTGCCAATATGGCGAGAGTTTTGAAGAGATGTGACGACACAAATCTAGTTCTGAATTGGGAGAAATACCACTTCATGGCAACTGAAGGTATTGTCCTCGAGCATCGGATATCTTGTCAAGGCATTGAGGTTGATAAAGCAAAGGTAGAAATCATTGAAAAACTACCACCACCCACCAACGTCAAAGCAATAAAAAGTTTTCTTGGACACGCTTACTTTTATAGAAGATTCATCCAAGATTTTTCCAAGATAGCTAAACCATTATGCTCATTGCTAGAGCAAAATAAAAAGTTTGTGATTGATGACAACTGTCTGGATGCATTCATGACAGTAAAAAAGCAGCTAGTACAAACCCCAATTATCATTGCACTGGACTAGACACAACCGTTTGAACTAATGTGTAGGCCAAAGAAAAGAGATGGTGTTTCACTCTATCTATTATGCTAGTAAAACTCTAACTGAAGCATAGGTTAATTACACAACAATTGAGAAGGAGTTACTAGTAGTAGTCTTCACATTTGACAAGTTTCGTTCCTATCTTGTCGGCTCAAAGACTACAATTTACACGGAACACTCAACATTAAGGTACCTTTTCACAAAAAAAGATGCCAAACCTAGACTTATCAGATGGATCCTACTCCTTTAAGAATTTGACATTGAAATCAGATATAGGAAAGAATTTGAGAATCAAGTAGCTGACCACTTGTCTTGATTGAAAGTTGGAAGTGAAGATGGGCAGACATCCCAAATTATCGAAGCATTTCTAGATGAGCAATTATTTTTTGTCGATGCATCGCCCTGGTACGTCGATGTTGTCAAATACCTTGTGTGTGGAAAGCTACCCATGAGTTATACTGGTCACAAGAAGATTAGGTTCATATGCAATGCTAAAAAATACCATTGGAACGAGCCATACCTATTCAAGGTATGTACCGACAACATCATTCGTCGCTGTGTACTTGAAGAAGAAATGATTTCAATCCTGCGACATTGCCATGATGCTCCTTATAGAGGACATTTTGGTGGCCCAAGGACTGCTGCTAAGGTCTTATAATCAGGATTTTATTGGCCCACGTTGTTTCGAGATGCCCATAACTTCGCACAACAATGTGATCGATGTCAACGCACTGGTTCCATATCTTGACGTAATAAGATGCTCCAACAACCTATAATGGAGGTAGAGCTCTTTGACGTCTGGGGTATAGACTTTATGTGACCATTTCCAAGCTCTTTTGGAAATGTGTATAACTTAGTGGCTGTTGACTATGTCTCGAAATGGATCGAGGCAATTACAGTGCCAAAGGATGACACTCAAACGATGTTGAAGTTATTTCACATATACATACTTACAAGATTTGGAACACTGAGAGTATTGATAAGTGACCAAGGGACTCATTTTTATAATAACCAAGTGGTGACTGTAATAAAAAGATATGGTGTGAAGCATCGTATGACAACTATGTATCACCCATAAACCAATGGTCAAGTCGAAGTATTCAATCGCCAAATTAAAGGCATATTTGAGAAGGTGGTTAATCCATCTAGAAAGGATTGGTCTTTACAATTACATGATGCATTGTTTGCACTTCGCACTGCATACAAGACCCCATTAGGAATGTCACCGTATCAACTAGTGTTTGGTAAGTCTTGTCACTTGCCAGTTAAGCTTGAACATAAGGCTATATGAGCAATCAAGTAGGTGAATATGGATTATGATGCTGCTAGAAAGAAAAGATTGTTGGACATCACGAAGCTAGAAGAAATCCGACGCCATGCTTATGAGAATGCCACAATATATAAGGAAAAGACAAAGAGATGGCATGACAACATCATTTTGCATCGACAATTTCACCCTAGTCAGTTAGTGCTTTTATTTAACTCGTGTTTAAAATTGCATCCAGGGAAATTGAGATCAAGATGGTCATGCCCTTTCAAAGTTGTCGAGGCATTCCAGAGTAGTGTGGTGATAATAAAAAATATAAAGGATGGACAACAATTTAAAGTAAATGGCCAACGTCTTAAGCATTATGTGAGCCCAGACAATAGAGAACCAAACGAAGCCGTCAACCTGGTTACATTTAAATAATGTCGACTCATTTCTCTATTTACTTTCAGTTATTTTAATTTTACTTGTGTTGTTTCAAATTCTTTTGCAGAAAAAAAATCATCCTTTTATCGAAGCATTGAAGCACGAATTGTCGGTGCATTCTGTGATGAGTCAGCATTATTTTTTCAGTAAGAATCGCGCCGATTAATTTCTCTTCTCTTTTAACTGTTCGATCAAATGAAACAGTACAATCTGTAACCTGGCAATTAATGACTGCAGACATAATGTTTCCTCGTAATTCTTTCAATCATCATGCCTAGGTTATAAAACCTCTCTCCTGTAGTTTTCTTTTCTCCTCACATCTTCCATTGTCGCTACAACTCATCTTCTTCATCACCTCTGTATTTTCTTTTCCGTTCACAGAGCAATCATTTTTTGTTACCTTTTCTAACTTCCTTCTTCCATTACAATGGCTAAAACCCATGCCTCGAAAAACCCTTCAAAAACTCCTTCCAAGAATACCCCGACAACTTCTACTGGGGCTCCGACCACAACACCCCCTCCTTCTACAGGATCAATTTTATTCTTGACAACTGCAGCCAAAGACTGCTACCAGAATTCCATGCTAAAAAGAAACCTCCACCCTAACAAGGTTTACAACTTTCTCCACACCAAACTTTGGGAAAGCATGTTGTCCGCACTATCAGCCACCTTGGTTAGGAGTTCTTTTACGAACATCCCTCTGGTTATTCTCCTAAACTAGTCAGGGAGTTTTATGCCAACTTGGTGGATCCGGAGCAAGAGTTTGTTTTTGTCCGGGAGGGGCTCATTCCATGAAGAGTTGCTTAGATAAACGTGCTATTTAAGATTCTTGAGCAGCTGGATGACCATGCACCATTTATGCATCGAATGGATGATGACTGTATGGCTCAGATGATGCAGGACTTATGTGTTGATGGAGCTACTTGGACTGGAAACAGGTTTCACAACTACACCATGCACAAACGATACCTTACAACCCTTAGTAAAGTTTGGTTCCATTTCATCAACAGTCAGATCATGCCTTCAACACATAGCACTACACGACATTAGACCGTATGTGTCTTTTGCATTCGATCTTGCACCACCGACACATCAACATCGATGAGGTCATCCATTCCTAGATCACAGAGGTAGTTGGCAAGAAAATTGGTATACTCCCATTCCCTTCTCTAATTATGCTACTGTGTAAACAGAAGGGCATTATACCCAAAGATGGTGAGGAGGTCTTAGACAACAAACCCCCGATCAATAACATTTTCGTTGAATAGATGACACGTGGCCAAGAGACACTAGTGGCCAAGGAAGCCTCCAATAAAAAGGATAGAAGCAAGGGTAAAACGAAGGCTGACCAAATCAATGCGTCGATAGAGTCATAAGTGGCGAAAAAGTTGGCTTTAATGGAAGTACACCTAGATCGCATCAACATGCGTTCAATCCACACTGATGGCTTATTGGAGGATATGGATTTTAGATTACATAAATTTTATGCTTACACAAAGGCCTAGAATGAGGCTGTTGTCGCAGCACTACTCCAGATCAGCCCCACTCCATTGCCAGACTTTCCAACCTTTCCATCTATATCCAATTCGATGCAATACTAATCATCCTATCAACCTACCCCTTATGGTAGACCTTCCTCTGTGCCAACACGGATTCATATTTCAGATGATGACAAGGAAGAAAAGCACTCAAAGGCTGATGAGGACTGCTATTGCACCATGGTTGATCTGTTCGAGGATGAGTTCTCCAACAGCCTTGGTGCGAATATGGCTGAACGGGGAGGCTGTTGTGGATAACAGTGTTAACGCAGTGGAATGCACATTGACTTAAATGAACCAGAGCAGCATGTAGTTGAAGGTACAGACAAAGGATATGATCAACTGAAGGAACAAGAAGGAGAAGAGAAGAAAGATGAGAATGAAGAGAAGGACCCTACCAAGGTACAGGAAGAGAAAGAAACAGATGCCCCGATAATGATCACTGAAGATGTTGAGGGCACACCAAAGAGTGCAGGGGCATCCAACTTTGATGAGGCTCAACCTGTTACGAGCCAGGCTGAGGTTGTTACCAGTGAGATTGAGGAATTGAATCCTCTTGCTATCGTGCCTTATGTGGCACCGCTCGCAGAAATCCACCCATCAGAGGCGACAACCGATGAGGTCGCCACCCAACCTATTAAGGATGAGCAATCCGTCGAACCAGTTGGCATAAAGGATAAAAAGAGAAAAAGGCGCAAGGATAAGAAGAAGGAGTAGAAGCACCATGATGAGTGAGCGCTCAAAGAATAAGAAAAGGAAAACAAAGGTAGCCTTTGCATCGGCTACTGACGAGTAAGTTAGTACATTTCTTTTTAGTTAGTTTTTATGCATTGTTATTGTCAATACA
Source organism: Kokia cookei (assembly GCA_039519145.1). Classification (NCBI taxonomy): domain Eukaryota; kingdom Viridiplantae; phylum Streptophyta; class Magnoliopsida; order Malvales; family Malvaceae; genus Kokia; species Kokia cookei. The sequence goes on from CM076910.1 coordinate 12,289,890, forward strand.
TTCCTTTTGTTAGTTTAATTGCATTGTAGTTGCATTTTCATTATTTCTGTATACTATTGTTAGTGCATTGGGGATAGTGCATACTTTAAGTTTTTGGGGGAGATAATGTGAAATAGAAATGCAGTTACACCCACATATTTGAATTCTACTTATTTCTTTGGTTAATGAGAATTGACAAAATTTTAACAGAAATGTGCCCACAATTTTTATTTTTATGCATAATTCATGAATTATTTGGATGCTGATATGGAAATTGGATGAATATGAATGAATGATGAGTTTGCTATTTTTGAATGAATGAATGGATAGTATTGATGTTGAATCACTGACCAGTGCAGCAACAGTGTATTAATAAAAGACACTCCAATGTGAGTGCATTGTGACTTCTTAAGGGAGAACATTCCACTGCAGATTTAGAAAAGAAAACTCATCTAGCCAAAGGCTGTCACTGCAAGAGTGTGTGTCGGTGTAATTACATACCTCCTAGGGATTTGTTTCACCCCATCGTTACTGCCCAAGAACAAAGGTAAAGTAATGCAATGACATCTATCATTCACTTGAAAAAAAATAATGAGAAAAGGAGGAAATAAAAGAAAAAGGAAGAAAAAAAATATATATATATATATATATTTGCTAGAAATGTTGAATTGGTTCAAGGAGATTAAGGTTCAATGCTTAATGCTTTCATTAATGAAGTTGCAGTTTTAATTGTTCATGCCTATAAATTGTCGGCGCATCATTCTATTATATAAATACAATTTATACATTAGGACTTTAGAGAATTCAAGTTATGTGAATAATGATTGCGGTAACATTTCTAGTTGTGACTTTGTTAATTTTTGTTTACTTGAGGACAAGTAAAAACTCAAGTTTGGGGGTGTGATGGTATTACAAATGACATATATTTTCTCCCTAAATTAGTGTTTTAATTGTCTCTTTTGTACCTCATTTAGCATGCATATTAAGCATTTTATACTTAGTTTTTATATTTTTCAACTCATTGCTAGTTAGTTTAAATTTTTTGTTGTTTTTCATCTATTTTTGTACTAATGTCGACGCAAGTAGTAGATATATTGTGCCTTAGAATTGTCAGCATAAGAACGCAGCCCAGAAGATTAATATTGGAAGAATGCAGCCACAAGATCAGCTTGAAATTGCAACAGAGATGTCACCGCATAGAACCTGAACCTTGAATGAGTAAACTCAAGTTGAATTTACATCTGGAAGCACTAGCGTAGGAACATCATAGATGTCGCCGCAATTACAATCTCAGATTGCGCCCTGCAGTGCAGCAACATCCTGCAAATCTTTAAAGAGAACATTCAATCTGCGTGAGTGCACAACTATACTCTAACTAACTTTGACAGCCACAAAATCTAGATCAGGATCTGGGAATGAAGGCTGAACCTTGCAACATTTTGAAGGCTATAAATAGAAGAACAAAGAATGAAGAAATCATCAACAGATAAGGGATTAAATTCTACAAATTCTGTGTGATTTTGAGATTTGAGCTGGGAATTGGGAAGCTGGTGAAGCAAATCTGTAGCAACTTTTGACGAGAGGTGCTTTGTGCTGGGCAAGAGGAATGATTAAGGAGTAGTCTTAGTAGTCTAGAGATAGTAACATTCGATTGTACTCTTTAATTTCTCTTTTGACGATGACGAATTCTAATGACATTAAATGAGTATGAGAGTATCTTTTGGTGTTAGATTATTTTGACTCTTATTTAATACTTCTTACCTGTTTATTCTTGGATCTAACAACTTTAAGCACATGAGTTAAATTGCAGTCTGCCGACTTTAAGAGATGTGGTGACAAGTTAGGTTAACAAGTAAGTTAGACGAGAGCTACTTGGGATTGGAAAGATTCCAGTCACTTGTTATTGGATGTGCAACATTGCTTACACCGAGAGGTGCAGTGATTGTGGGTATTTAAGTCTAGAATAAATAGAGAGCTATTGTTGGTAAGAACTCAAGAGAGATTTATTGCTGCAACAATTCATCTAAACTTTACCTTGTCGACACATTCAAGCATTGCAACTTTACAGAATCAGTGAACCATTCCTACCCTTTTACACTTGATCACTTTTACATTTCATGCATTTAAATATTTAGCACTCAACACTTAACACAGTTGATTTACTTTCAGTACATTTAACTTTGATTGCATTGACAATATTAACTATTTTAGTATGTAGATCTAACATAATTGCACTGACATCTTTACTCACATTTTACTCATTTTCAGTATTAATTACTCTGACAGTTAACATCAAGAACTCATTTCCTCATGGGATCGATATCCGATAGAATTGTCTATCAACTATACTTGCTTCGACGTCTATACGCTTGCACAATCGTTGTGACGTTTCAGACGCAATCACGATTACTTTTTCTATTCACTCTATTCCTTACTTTGCCTTACTTGATAATGGTTCGACACATCTTATGTGGCGAGTGCAGTGTCATAGGGTCTTATGATTGCTATTGAAAATGTTGAGTTTGCAGTTACAGTTTAAAGTCCTATAGGTATTTCTTTAGAGGTTAATACGATATATCGCAACTATCCTCTGGAGATCCAAGGGGAAGTCTTTCTTGCCAATTTATTGGAGTTAGCATTCAGTAAGTTTGATCTCATACTTGGAATGGATTGGCTTTCTAAGCACTGCGTTAATTTGGATTGTGAAAAAAAAGTGCAACTTTGAGAACTTCTGATAACCGACAGATAACTCTAATTGGTGAACGTAGAGAGTCTTTGTCTAATGTAATCTCAACCTTTAAAGCCGAAAAGATGATTAGAAAGAGGTCCATGACTTATCTAGCTTACATATTTTATCCAAGGCAAGAGATTCGAGTAGTGAGGGACTTCTCTAATGTATTTCCAAAATAGTTGCCTGGTGTGCTATCCAAACAGGATGAGGTTGAATTTGGCATTAAGGTTTATCCCGGTACGACTCCTGTGTCCATGACACCTTATAGAATGGCACCTAAAGAACTCAAGGAATTAAAGATACAGTTGCAAGAGCTGTTGGATAGGGGTTTTATTTTACCTAGTGTTTCACCTTGAGAAGCATAAGTTCTATTTGTAAAGAAGAAAGATGAGACACTTCGGTTATGCATTGATTATCAAAAGTTGAATAAGCTGACGATTAAGAATAAATACCCCTGGCCTCGTATTGATGACCTATTCAATCAGTTCCGAGGAGTTACTGTATTTTCTAAGATAGACCTGAGATCTAAATACTATCAACTTAAGGTGAAAGATTCTGAAGTGTTCAAGATAACTTTTCGAACTCGTTATGGGCACTATGAGTTTTTGGTGATGCCCTTTGGGTTAACTAATGCTCCTGCTACTTTTATGGACATGATGAATAGAGTGTTTCAACCTACTTGGATCAGTTTGTGGTGGTGTTAATAGAAGATATCTTGGTTTATCTAAGTTTGAGGCTGAGCATGAGAAGCAACTTAGAATTGTTTTACAAACCTTAAAAGAGAAGCAGCTTTATGCTAAGTTTATGTTTTTGGGGCATATAGTTTCTACTGAGGGTATTTATGTGGATCCCAAAAAGGTTGAGGCTATTATGGGCTGGAAGCAACCTAAGAATGTTCTTGAGATTTATAGTTTCTTGGGTTTAGCTGGCTATTATCAAAGGTTTATTGAAGGTTCTTCGATTATTGCAGCACCTTTGACTAAGCTTTTGAGGAAAAACATCCCATTTGTTTGGGCCGAGGCTCAAAATTCTAGTTTTGAGAAGTTGAAGTCGGTGTTGACTCAAGCACCGGTTTTGATCCAACCTGAGATTGGGAATGCTTATGCTGCTTAAAGTGATGCTTCTCACACGGGATTAGGATGTGTGCTAATGCAAGAGGGAAAGGTTGTGGCTTATGCATCTCATTAGTTAAAATCGCATGAGATTAACTACCCTACTCATGACCTTGAGCTTGTTGCGGTAGTCTTCGCTCTTAAAATTTAGAGACACTATCTCTATAGGGAGAAGTGTTACATCTTCACTAATCTTAAGAGCTTAAAGTATTTGCTTACTCAAAAAGAGCTTAATTTAAGACAGCGTCTTTGGTTGGAACTCCTTAAGGACTATGACTATGAGATTGAGTATCACCCTGGCAAAGCGAATGTGGTTGCCGATGCCTTAAGTCGAAGTGTAGTGACTGAACTGAGGGCTTTATTTGAAAGAATAAGTTTGTTTAAGGATGGCAGTTTGTTAGCTGAATTTTGAGTTATTCCCACTTTACTCTCGGAGATTAAGGCTGAGTAGTCTAATGAGAGAGGTGGATATGTGGACTTCTCCATGGATCAAACTGGTATACTATGCTTCCGAGGTTGATACTGTGTTTCGAAGGATTTTGGAATTAAACAGACTATTCTCCGTGAGGCGCATGATAGCCTTTATTCCATGCATCTTGTCGGGGATAAGATGCATAGGAATCTTCGTGATAGGTATTGGTGGAAGGGTTTAAAGAGAGATGTTGTTGACTTTGTGTCAAAGTGTTTGACTTATCAGAAGGTCAAGGCTAAGCATCAGTGTCTTTTTAGGTTACTTCAACCGATTGAGATTTTGCAGTGGAAATGGGAACTTGTGACTATAGATTTTGTGAGTGGTCTTCCCGTAACACCATCCAAGAAAGATTCAGTTTGGGTGATTGTGGATCGACTCACTAAGTTTGCACACTTCATTCCTGTAAAGGTTGATTATCCTTTGAGCAAGTTAGCTCGACTCTACATTTTTGAGATAGTTCGCCTTAATGGGGTGCATTTGTCTATCATTTTTTATCGAGATTCGAGGTTTACTTCGAGGTTTTGAGAATCTTTGCATCGTGCCTTAAGTACTCGATTAAACTTCAATACTACTTAGCATCCGTAGACTGATGGTCAATTCGAGCATATGATTCATGTTTTGGAAGACATGTTGAAGGGTTGTGTGATTGAGTATCAAGGTAGTTGGGAGGACTTTTTACCATTGGCAGAGTTCGCTTACAATAACAGTTATCAAGAAAGTATTAAGATGGCTGCTTACGAGGCTTTGTATGGGCGTAAGTGTCGCACTCCTATTGGTTGAACAGAGTTGTCTAAGCATCGGTTGTTGGGACCAAATATTATTCAGAAGTCTTATGTTGATCTGAAGCATTGAGATATTGAGTTTAATGCGGGTGAGGAGGTCTTCTTAAAAGTATCTTCGTGGAAGAAGGTGCTCAGATTTGGATGGAAAGGCAAGTTGAGTCCTCATTTTATCGGTCTTTATCGGGTACTACTTCGTGTGGGACCTGTTGCCTATCAGCTTGAGTTGCCACCTGATCTTAAGCGGATTCATGATGCCTTTCATGTCTCTATGTTGAGGCGTTATCGGTCGGACCCATCCCATATTGTGCCTATTGAGGAGATCGAGGTCCGTCTTGACTTGAGTTTTGAGGAAGAACTAATTGAAATCATTGCTCAGGATAAGAAGGTTCTTAGGAGGAAGACCATTAAGATGGTTAAGGTATTGTGGTGTAATCATGGTTATGAGGAGGCAACTCGGGAGCCCAAAGCCGTCATCAAGGCCCAATATCCACATCTCTTTGGTCTAAGTAAATTTCGAGGTCAAAATTTTCTTTAAGGGGGGGAAGTTGTAACACTTTAATTTAAGTTTTAAGGACTTAAATGTGAAAATTAGGAATTAGAGGTTTAATTCGTAAATTTGAGAAGCTTGGGGGTTTTGTTTAAAATGGGATTATAAATTTGTGGGTCAATTTGAGCATTTTTAGACTTAATCGTGTAGTATGAAAGGTTAGGGGTCGTTTTGGGAACCCTAGAGTAGGTTGAGGACTTCTAAGTAATTACTTCTTTTTGTTGGATATAAAACCCTCATTTTCACCTTAGTTGACCCTTCTTCTTCGTTAAACCCTTTGTGCTGCCGATTTTTGCTCCCACTTCTTCCTCACTTTCTCTTTTCCGATCACCCTCCAATCAAGGTCGTACCTTAGTTCGTTCATTACACCGCCACCACCAAAATACTCCCCTTTGTGTTGTGATCAAACCCGCACTTCAAACAACCTCCATCAACCACCATTTGTGTGCAAAGACAAGGGAACTTTTGACCTTTGTTCATTTTGCCTTGCTCCACCATTCATTTCGTCGTCATTGTGAGGGTAAGTCCTTAAAAAATTAATGTGGTTTTGAGTTGGGGGTTATTTTCGTGTTGGTTTTGTGATTAGACGTTGATGGTGGTGGAGGTGTGTTGACAGCATTGTTTAGAGGAAAGCAAATCCTATTGTAGTAATGTGGTTGTGAATTGGGTCACTAGACAACCCAAATTTGATGGTCCAACATGTGAGCTTATACCCTAACCCAATAAACCTTTTGGCCCAAAACCCTTATTACCCAAAACTAACCCAATAACCCTAAATTCATATTTGAACCAGCCCAACATCCAAACCCAATGAACCAAGCCCGACCCGAACCTGTTGACCCTACCCGAACCCGTTGACTCGACTTGAATTCGTTGACCATTGACCGTTGAGTTTTGGGTTGACTATTGACTTTTTTCAAAAAACTCTATCCTACTATTTTTTGACGTCCTGAGTCCATTTTTGCTATCCATTTTGTCAAATTCAAACCCGAAAGCCTCATTTTGACTATTTTATCTTTAATTTTGTACTCAGAGTGTTTCAGAGATTTATTTTGAGAAATCTAATGTGAGGTTTCTGTGTTTCAGTGATCACGACTCTGAGAGTGACAATTTACCTCCTCCACTGATACAACCTACTTCTGCACCAATTTTGAGAGTTACACCTGAGTTATTTTAGTTAGTTTTGTGTTAATTTGTGGCTAAGGAATAGTATTAATATTTAGTTTTTGTGTGTAGGATCTAATCTTGTTAGACCGAGTACTCGATCAGTACGTGGTGGACGACCTCCTTGTCGTTAGAGTTTCTGCTTCCTAGTGGTGTGTTTCTATCTGTAACATAACCAATTATATAAGATGTTGTGTCATATGTGTTTACATGCTGTGTTTAGGTATATTGTTATTGTGATTATTTTCCTGTGCATTGTGATATATGAGAAATACTATGGGATTAAGACTGAGACTTAAATTGAGATATTTATGTAATCATACCACTATGTGATCATGGGTTGGGATTGTATGGTGGAAGACATGGTTATCACCCTTTAAACGGTTGATACAAAAAACCACACTGCGATTGGTGACGATTGGTTGGAAAAGGGTTCTGGGAACCTTTTCACTGTGTTAGTGTGTTGGAGTATGGGTGCATTGCTTTGTGCATGTGATTGTAACATGATTTGTGGTTATTTTATGCGTTATAAATTGTATGATATTATATAATAGGTTGTATGTACTTTAGAGATGCACTGAGCTTTTTAGCTCATTTCCCTACAATTTCCTTTACAAATACTCGAGACATAGGTGACTTGGTACTCGGAGGCATATTTATAGTTTTATTTTATCATATTATTTTATTTTTGGGTTTTCATCACACTTTGTTGATTATTTGGGTTGTAAGTTGATTTTAATTTTGGGGATTTTGGTTTTTTATTCTAGAAGTTAATTATTTTACTTTAATTAAATACTATATATATATATATATGAATATATGAGAATGATTGTGGACTATCAGATTGCGTGAGGGAATAATTACATAAATAACCTTCTGGATCTGGTCATATCTCTTGGGTCGGGCAAAAGGGGTTACAAAATCGACAAAAACAACTTATCTCTCGACCTTGCTGTTTAAATCAAGATAAATTAAGAAGTACTTGGCAAATAATTCTCTAGACCTTGTTTACCTAGATTACTTCTTAGGATCGTCTCTTTTTAAGCCAACTAATTTTAAAACAAATCCTAATTCTTCAATTAATTATTCCTACATCTGATTGTTAATCTGCCTAAGGAATTTAGCTACTCATGGATCTAGATGCAATTTTTCCTAATTTCAAATTAAACATGAAAAGAAAATATTTAAATAAAGAAAGGGAATAGAGAAATTGATCAGTTTTGATATCGAGTTGTGTGCGAAAGCCGTAATTCTTTTGATAGTTGTAAAGATAACGCTGATTGCAATTGAAAACCAAAACAAAGTTATAAAGAACTGAATAAATGAAAGCTTGGATTCAAAATGAATCGAAGTCTAAACAAGAAGAAAAAAATTATTTTTAGAAAAAATGACTAAATTGAAAATAAACTAAAACTAAAACAAAAAATTAAATCCTAAAATCTACTCTAAAAACGGCTCTTTAAACTACCTCCTTAACTTTGCTTAAGTAATTGTAAGACAATATTAATATATATATAACAATGTTTTTTGGCCTAACTAGGTCAATTACAAGCCATAAGGTTGAATAAAATGTATTGTGCAAATGAAAACACCCTAAGCTTATTTTTGCATTTCGTTAATCTGATATCGCGACATCACAAGACTAATGTTACGACATTAAACTTTGTAAGGAACTTCTTTCGTTTCGAAGGGAGGTGTTGCGTCACCGAATGCTGGTGTCGTGACACTAGAGTCGTCCCTAGTGTTCTTGGCCTAAAAATAGTATTCTGCACACTAAATCAACCTGTCAATCCTCCCTTGGGCCTGTATTTACCTAGTAGGTCATTACATTGCCAAAACATGCATAAAAACACTTATTTACTAAAATTAAACATAAAGAACTAGAAATGGAAAATGTAATAAAATAATATAAAATGACCTGTAAACAAGCTCTTTAAGTGCCAAAAAAAACTCTAATTTGTCACAACAAATTGTGACAGATCAAACTTCCCCACAATTAACTCGTTGCTTGTCCTCAAACAACAAAACAAAAACACACAATAATAAGAAAATAAAACAACTAAATAGTTCTTGAGCATGTTTAATACATGAGATTAATTTGGAACATTATAAATGAGACAATGTGACAAAACACGTAAATTCTAGCACGATATGTAATTGACTCCCAATTTTCAATACTAAACACGTTAGTTCACTAAGTTACAAGGAAAATAAATTCAAGAGTGTCAAGCATATTATTCCATCCAAAATACACGATTACACATTTATGTTCGAAGAATACAAGTGGTAAGAACTACCAATACTCAATTTAATTTTCATCCATGTGTCGTATCACTTAGGTCACATTGGACTTTTCAGTTTGTAATGTTCTGCGGCTTAGGTTGGTTAGAAATTAAAGAACTGACTCCACAAAATGGGTTAAGCACAAAAATAGTTTGGCACTTTATATTGATCTCAATGCTTCCCCAATTATACAATTTAGCTCACCACCTTATATCCACCTCTCTCACCTTCCTTTTCTCTCCACTTTCTAAGTCACAGTATAGTATTAATGAGTTCAATTAGCTTAGTGATTTTTTTCGTGCAAAAAGGAGTATATTTTTTTCCTTTTTCTTTGAAATTTCCTTTTTCACTCTCATTTCACTCAATTTTCTTTTATTTGTTCTATGCTTTTATAACTCTAGCTTGACTTTTAACTCTCACAATGCTTTTATTCACTCAATATTTTCATTAAAGCACAAGCTTGCAAGAATCATGCACTCATTACACTATATTGTTCCTTATTTTTCACTCACAAATTTTCTTATTTTGAAACCTTCATTATGTATCTACCTAACCCTCAATATCAATAGCCCGACGTCTAAGTTCGTGCACATAACTTTTGGTACCAAGAAAAAAGGATAAAGAGATTATACATTAGGCTTATAGTTTCATTCAAGGTTTATCAAGAAAATGGATTTTGGCCCAAAATAAGGTACTAGGGAATTTATGCATAGGGTCGACTTTTTAGCTATAGTAGTTACCAAAAAATGCCTTAGGTCATCCCTAGATAACTCGATACATGATTCAATTAACTGAAATTTGAAATTCTAATAACCTATAATTCAAACAAACATATATGCTTTTTTGTACTCCTTTTTTTCATTTTGTATACTTAACACACTCTTACCTATTTACAGTTTAACGAAGTGAACTAATTATTTTAATATTAAACAACCTAAAATCATTTATTATCGAGCTAAATTTACAGTTTATACACAAAATCTTCTATTTACATACTCCTAACCAATCACTTGTATTTCTACAAGCTCGAGCACAAACAAGCACACACAAAAAAGAAAATTTAACTACTGAAAAAAATAAAACGAGTAACAATAATTTAAAATTTTTGAAAATTTCTATGTTACCACCTCACACATTATTTAGCACATTGTCCCTAATGTGCACCCAAAAGATAATAAAAGAGACTACTCGGTTTTCACATAAAAGTGCCTCAAAAGTAGTCGAGTGGTCCTCCTCATGCTGGCTGGAATGATGAAAATATATAGATTTTTTCATGCCCTTTTTAACTAAAATTCATACAAATTCTTAGTAATTAATGTCAAAAAATCCAATTTAATTATAAAATAATTAATTTGTGCTAAATTTGCCAACATATTGATTTTTAATTATTTTTATAAATATTAAGCATGAACTTGATGATTTTTTGACAATTTTGCATAATTGGTGAAAATCGACTCGGCGGACACTATAGAAGGCCTGAACCATTGAAGGAATTTTTACATCGAGTGAATTAAGAGCTAAGAAGATTAAATTTCCAGCAAATGTTGGTCCAATTGATGACAATTATTATACTTTATAATATATTCTAATTCAATTAAATTGGATTAGAAATTAATTTATAAAGCTTGGTGCAAAGTGGCTCGATGTGCATGCAATCGAGGATTGAACCACCACGAATTGGACAAGCCCGAGTGCCATTAAAATGGCTGACCTAATCAGATATTTTAGCTGATTTTTCATCCTTGCAAATCAGCCCCCAAAATCTCTCTAGATCTCATTCAAACCCCTCCACTTTTGGTGATTTTATAGATATGCCCCAAGTCAAATTAAGCAAAGTTTGAACTAGTCAAACTTGCTCATCGATGGCTAGCCAAGGGAGTTGAATAGCTGATATTTATTTACTAAATATATACCTCAACTCTCACCTATAAAACCCCCCTAAGCTTCTCATTTCAACACACCAATTCACAAACAATTCTCTTTTTCTTTCATTTGCACTCTAGCTTCCCCTTCCATTTCCCTTCAATTCCTTTGTCGATTTCCCCCTCTTAGGAAAGAGTGGTCTTCAGCCTTGGAAATATATTCATTGGGTGTTCATCAGAGACCTCGATCTAGGAAGAATCGAGCAAGAACAACGAAGAATGTGATCTTCTAACAAATCTGAGGGTTAAAATAGCGACGATATTGAATGATATAATAGCCTTGCATAACTTGTAGGATTGTGTGATTAAATTGTTTCAATATAGGTGCATATTGTTACTTCACTTGATCCTTTACTTACTAGTGAATTTTAATTTAATCGGTTGAATTGGCATAGTTATATGTTAAAGAGATTACTTTAGTTCATAAAGTATGTATGTGGAATAACACATTTACTTATTAAAAATTACTTTAGTCGGTTGAATTGACAATAGAAATATCGCCAAGAGATAAATTGATCTTTGTAAGTAATGTTGTTCATAAGTTAGCAATATATTGGTTTGCCATGAATTTATTTCGTAACAAGTATTAACATGATTTAGATTTAATTAAGTAATTGAAGCAATTAATCTAACACATTTATGTCATATTGATTAAAGTTTAGAAATCGTGCATTGAAATTATATTTTTATTTTTATTTTATTTTAACTTAGATTAATTTTAGTTTAGATTAATATTCATCAAAATTATTATCTTTTGCTTAACCAAATTGTTGAATAATTATTTCATAAGTATTTTTCCTAACACAATCCTTGTGGATACGATACTCGACATTTACTTATCACTTTATTACTTTAATACGATTGTGTACACTTGCACATTTTCATCATTCCAAGTTTTTGGCATCGTTGCCGAGGATTGTTGAAATTATTTGTTTTACATTTTTATTTATTTATTTTTCTATTTAATATTTTACTTAATTTTATTTTTTTCTGATTATTTCAGGTGTTTATGAGTATTTGCCGAATTATCAACTTACTCCTAGTGGACCTTGAAATTGAACAAACTTTTCGAGAAAGAAGAAGATAAGCATCTCAACGAAGAGCTAAAGAGATGAACTTTGAGAATTAGAATCAAGGAAATGGAGCTAATAATGCTCGAAATCCTATCCTTATTAGTGATGGTAGGGATAGAGCCTTGAGATAGTATGCTATGCCGTTATTTCATGAACTTAATTTGGGTATTAGAATACCCAAAATTGAGGCACAACAATTCGAATTGAAGCCAGTAATGTTCCAGATGCTTCAGATAGTGGGCCAATTCAGTGGAATGCCTATTGAAGATCATTATTTTCATTTGAGATTGTTCATGGAGGTGAGCGACTCTTTTAAGTTAGCTGAAGTGTCAGAAGATGCACTTCGATTAATGCTATTCCCATTTTCACTAAGGGACAAAGCTCGAGTCTAGTTGAACTCGTTGCCATTAAACTCTATTATAATATGGAAAAAGTTAGCAGAACGATTCCTGAGAAAGTATTTCCCTCCAAGTAAGAATGCTAAGCTGAGGAGTGAAATTAATATTTTCCAATAGATGGAAGATGAATCATTGTATGAGGTATGGGAAAGATTCAAAGCGTTGTTAAGGAAATGCCCTCATCATGGAATCCCGTACTGCATCTAACTAGAGACGTTCTACAACGGTCTTAATGCTCACACGAGGATGGTAGCAGATGCTTCCGCCAATGGAGCTATTCTTTCTATGTCTTACAATGAGGCTTATGAAATTATAGAAAGGATCACAAGCAACAATTACCAATGGTCGAGTAATCGAGCAAATTCAAGAAGACGAGTTGCAGGAATTCATGAAGTGGATCCACTCACTTCACTTGCAGTTCAGGTATCATTGATTTCCTCAATGCTTAAGAATTTTACTACTAATGTATTTAATAATGTTGCAGCTCAGCCAACTAATCAATTCGAAAATGTAGCCTATGTCTATTGTGGAGAAGGGAACTTGATTGAAGAATGCCCATCAAACCCAGAATCTGTGTACTACATGGGCAATCAGAACCAAAATCGAGGTAGATAAGGACTGCAGTCAAATTTTTATAGCCCATCTTGGCGAAATCACCTTAATTTCTCATGGAGTAATCAAGGGGCTAGATCCAGTAACACTTATGCTCAACCAAGACTGACCTAGCCACAAGGATTTACCCAGCAAGTTTAGAAGCCACAACAAGCCAAACCTTCCAATAGCTTAGAGAATTTATTGAAGGCATACATGGCAAAGAATGATGCCACTCTAAGGAATTTGGAGAATAAAATGGGGCAACTTGCCATTGAACTGAAGAACCGTCCACAAGGTGTTTTGTCTAGTGATACGGAGAATCCTAGAAATTTGAGGAAGGAGCATTGTAAAGAGTTGAAATTTAGGAGTGGAAAGATGTTGCAGCCCAATGTCGTAGAAGTAGAAGAAGAGCAAACTGAACTAATCACGATTAAGTGCTTTACTGAATATGCTATATAATTTCATACATAACCCTCCATAAAGGAAATCTATTAGAATACGTCATGAAGGATCTTATCATGGTACACCACAAAGGCAGTCCATTTAGAGTATGCCATAAAGGTTGTTCTTTCTGAGTATGCTACAAATGTTGTTCTTTCATAGTATGCCACAAAGGTTGTTCTTTCCTGACGTGTTTATGATATGGATTTGCCTAAACTCACTTGCATGAGGTTTGCCTATAATCGCTCTTGGACATGTAAAGAACCCTATTAGGTAATTGCCACTCAATAGTTCCTTTTTAGAGTGTGCTATGACCATGAACTTTCTTTTCATAGTTTCCATCAGAGTTCATGTTCATTGTCACGACGGACTACCACGGTGACTAGACTCACACTACAGACTCTTCATACAAAGACATAACCTAGACTCAACCTTTCCTAACATTCATCGTATATCAAATACAATTCATAATCATAAAAACTAACTTATTTTATTAACCAAATCATAACTCAATATATATTTCTAACATACCAACAGAAGCACATTCATAATTTATATTTCAGACATGCTCAACTTCACACGTTCGAACTCAAGAAACACCAAACTATTACACAAACCATCTTCAACAATCATTCATATAATTTTACACATATCATAGTCATACTATACCCATTGTGGCTTATGATTCATGATTTGAGCATTAAAATAAAGATATTTTTTAGTATAAATATATACATGCAAGAGTCAGCGAAGGAACTCACTTACATCAGCTTTGCTCCGGACTAAACATTTATCTTGAAATCAGTTGCAATCGCTTCTTACAGAACATAGAAACACCATTAAGAACCCAATCATATACATTTTACTATCATCACCAGCATTGACAATCCTCGTGCAAATCCTTATACCTTTATCTTACAGTTCCACTACTTCTAACAGACTTCCTCTTTCAGAACTCAACATGCATAACTGTGATACTTATCCAAGAATGAATAATCCACTACTTCAGATTATATCCTTTATTTCTAGCTTAATGAGAGAAAAATATAATCAACTCTAAAGAGAAACAACAACAACATTACAGTGGAAGAAAGAAGAGAACTTCTTTTTCTTAAGCTCATATGGAATTGTATAAGACCTATATCCCCAAAGTGGAACTTGACATGTGTCACATTCTTTCAGAATTGTCTTAACTAATGGTCTACAATTTCTAAGAAAACATCAATGAAAATCCAATGTAGTTAGTATCTGGCTACTCCAAGCAATTGATTCTTAACCAAAATACTTACAATGCAACTATCACAGTAACTCAAAAAACATGGCGTACTACACTTGTGGTGAAAACCGATTCCATACTTTCCCTTAATCTCTTAACACAAACTTCTCCTTCATACAGGACAAATATCATGAAATAAATTCTTACCTACTCATGTGGCAATTACTAAATGACAACACACATATGCCAAAATAATCATTTGGGCGGATAACTCCACGCTAGACCAATTATCACAACTATATGCCAAACTTTAGACCCGTCAGATCTAGAGTGTTACATGCAAAGTTTTTCGAATCATTTGTATGGTAGCCATCTTTGATTTAAATTTATTTGCGTGAATAGTCGACCTCTCGATACAGCCTCGTACAACATCTAAAGTTGATAGCGCATATTCGTGCAATGCCCTTTACTGTCGAGCCATCAATGATTATCCGTAGATTTGTGCTAGTGGTTTAAGTGGATTGTCAAACAATGGAATTTCTCAAGGTAAACCAACTACCATGCGTGGGTTGTTTTGCATTTACTGATGGGTTTGTCTCAGAAATCTCTCTGGTCTAGATTTGGATCTATTGGGATGGTTTTGCATCGAGTCATGCATTGAAATCAGAGGAAATAAAACTAAATTTCATAACCTGAAATCAAATTAAAATAACACAAAACAAAATTGTATCTATAGTTCTAAATTTTCTAATTTATCCTATTAATTGCAAAAAGAAAAAGAATCATTTTAATGTCGAAGCCTCCTCGGCAACAACACCAACAACTTGACCACCATCGGAAGTGAGAAAATATGATATCTAGTATGGACTAGAAATACTACAACAAAAAGATATATAATAAAGCAACGGTGTCCATAAGTAAACGAGTCAATTTGTAATATAGTAAAGTATTATAATGAAACAATCCATGAAGTATTACAATGATCGTACCCAAGGGAGGTTGAATTAAACTAAAATTCTCTTTTCCACATAAACAAGACTAAACAATAATAATCTAAAATTATAGTATGAAAAACCAAATTAAAATTAAAAAAAAAATAGCCTGAATTAGATAAAATTAAGGAAGACAAATTAATAATCGAAATGAAGTCAAATAAACAAGCAGGAGATTAACTCACATCACTGTTCCTAATTAACTTCAGAACTTGGGTTTTTATTAAATTAGCTAATAACTAACCAGTTATAACCTCTCAACCTCTAAAGAGGTAATTAACCGACTTATCTCTTGACCTCATCATTTAAACTAGGATAAATTAAGAGTTACTCGGTAAACTATTCTCTCAATCTCGTTTACCTAGATTATTTCTTAAGATCATCAATCCTAGGGTTTAAGACACTTAATTTAAGCGAACTAATTCTAAAACAAACCTTAATTCTTCCGTTAATTTTTTCCACATCCAATCGTTAATCTCCTTAAGGAATTTAGCCGCTCATGGATTTAGATGAAAATTTCCATAATTTCAAATTAAACATGGAAAGCAAATGTTTAAATAAAGAAAGAAAATAAAAAAATTGATCCGTTTTGATATCGAGTTGTGCACGAAAGTTGAAATTCCTTTAATAGTTGTAAAGATAACGCCAATTGCAATTGAAAACCAAAACAAACTTATAAAGAATTGAATAAACAAAAGCTTGGATTACAATCGAAGCTAAGTTTGAACAAGAAGAAAAATTATGTTTTTAGAATAAAAGACTAAATTGAAAATAAACTAAAACTAAAATTAAATCCTAATAATCTACTCTAAAACGACTCTCTAAACGGCCTCCTTAACTTAGTCTTAGTATTAATATAAATAGCAATGTTTTCTATCCCAATGACCGCCTCCAAACGTGTGAATGTTTAGAGTAAAATCATGCAAATAAAAAATATATAACTAAGTGCGGTAACATAGTTTTGTGTTACAACGAAACACCGGGAAGCATTTCGAGGATCGTACCCAAGAGAGGCTGGATTAAATCTAAAAATATTTTCTGCAGTAGCAAGTTTAAATAGTAATCACTATAAATTATATTATGATGAATAATGCTAACAATTAAGGTCATAAATAAAAACTAAACTACTAAACAAAGTTGACAAACGAAAAAATTCTCAAATAACGATCAAAAGATTAACTCGCTTCAGTGGTTGTAATTAACTTTAGAATTCTGGTTTTATTAGTGAATTCATTATTAACTAACCAGTATTACCTCTCTACCTCTACCAATTAATTAATTGACCAGTACATACTTATCTCTCTACCTCACTTTCTCGATCAGGTTAAATTATGATTTACTTAGAAAATTTATCTCTCGACCTTGTTTAACCTAAATACTTCCTAGGGTCATCAATCTTAGTATTTAAGCATACATAAATTAATACCGACTAATTCGTATAGGAAACCCTCGTTCTTCTGTTAATTACTCTTACATCCGGTCGTTAATCTTTTTAAAGGACTTAGCCACTCATCGATTCAATAACCATCCTCTTTGAAATTAAATTAATCATGCAAAAACATAAATTAAATTAAAAGACTAAAAGATAAAATTGGTCCATTCGAGAATCTTGATGTGCTCAGATCCATAAAATCCTTTAACAGTTGTTGAGATATCATCGTTTGCAAGAGAAAAATAGAGGAAATTATGAAAATACTTAATAATGAAGACTTGGACTCAAATCAAATCCAATTCAAAGAACAATAAATAAAACCGTTGTAAAATAAAATAAAACCTAAATTAAAATCCTAAATCTACCAACTAAACCCTAAAAATGGCTTGGCAAAATCTCCTAAACCTTAACCTATGCTTAACTATATATAGGCAAAGTTAGCTGCTCAATTAGGTTAAATATTGTTAGAATATGCCCAAATGTAAATCATGAAATGATTGTAATTACATACTCATTTTTACCTCGTTATTAATATAAGGCATTGCCTTTATTATTTCAGTTTCTTTTTCTGTGAGTACAAATAAACTAGTTAATAATAAAGACTTAAGAATAATATGATTATTCTTATAATTTCCTTTATCAAATAATATTGTGGGCTTGAACAAAAATAATGCATTGAGACTAATGTGTAGTTGATTGATGACAAAGTATTGATATTGTCATTGACATAAGGATGTCAAAATCAATATATGATTATGAGTTAAAGAACAACATAGTGGACTGACCCGCCATGAGTATGTTTCTTGGATTATTATGTAATAGTCACAAACATTACTTATAGTGATAACTATATATATGATCCTCAAACTTGATATCATAATTGTCCCAACATCATAAGTTGTATATTTTGATATAGTTAAACTTTTACAGTAATAGGTTGAACTATAAAGACTTATGTTGGATATACCATAATCTATGTAGTGGGATATGGTTGATCAAGATAGGATTTATCCCTCCTACATAATGGGAGTAATATTTTGGGCCACTTGATGTAGTGAGACTAGAAATGTGTGTCTATGCTCAAATAAGTTTATATAAGATATCATATTTATTTGTTTAACATAGTCTACTTATATTATCAACAAATATGAGATTGGACTATACAAGTGTGACTATATCATGACTTCTGTCAATCTAGATATAAAGGATAAAATGATATAATACATGAAAAGTCTTTCACATAAAGGTTATTTCGAATCACGACTTCTTGTAACTTGGGTAGAGTTATTGAAACACTATAAATATTTGAAAATGTTCCAACAGTCTACGTACTATATTTAACCACTAATCTAATTAACCACTTAGTAATTCTCATTTTTATTCCTATAATAGTCTCGTATACTTCTCGATTTAAAATTTTCAAACAGTTTAGTTTAATAAATTTGGCTTTGAAACTAAGTTTTCAAAAATGGAAAAAATGGAGTCACTACAAAATTAGCCATAGTGTTTTTCCTACAACGACAGAGATTTCTTCTACTCCTATGTCGGATGACCACACCTAAAAAAGATGTGGGAATGCTTATGAGGATATCTTACATGCATTCAGGGGTTGCAATTATACTAGGGAGGTCTTTACTGTTGAAGGATTGCATAAAAGTCTTTTTTTATGGTCATTTTACTCATTGTATTGATTGGCTTGAAAATGTTATATATCTTAAAGGAAATTCAAGGTTTTTCCAACTTTATTGTATTACTATGGCAATTTTGGAACATGCATAATGAGTTAGTAATGCAGGGAAAGTCTACTCCTCCCAAAGTGGTATTCGAGTGAACTCGATCTTTACTTGATGACTTCTACTTGCACAACTTCACTCGTGATCAAGTGTTAAAGTACGCCCAAAGGCCAATCATGAGATGATAGTAAGCACATACTCATTTTTTACCTTGTTTATTAATATAATGCATTATCATTATTATTTCAGTTTCGTTTTCTGTGTATATAAATAAATTTAATTGTAATAAAGTCCTAAGAAAATATGGTTATTCTTAAAAGGTCCTTAGTCAATTACTATTGTGGGCTTGGACAACAATAATGCATTGAGACAAATGTGTAGTTGATTGATGACAAAGAGTTTTCATTGACATAAGGATGTCAAAATCAATACATGAGTATGTGTTAGAAAACAACATATTAGACTGACTTGCTATGGATATGTTTCATGGATTATTATGTAAAAGTCAAAATATTATGCATAGTGATAACTATGTATATGATCCTTAGACTTAAGATCATCATTGTCCAAACATCATGAGTCGTATATTTTAATACAGTTAAAACGTCTAGCGTAACAGGTTGTACTATAAAGATTGATGTTGGATATACCACAACCCATGTAGTGGGATATGGTTGATCAAGATAGGATTTAACTCTCCTACATAATAGGAGCAATATCTTAGTTCTCTTGATGGAGTAATACTAGAAATGCACGTCCATGTTCCAATAAGTTGATATAAGATATCACAATTGTAGTCTGCTCAAAAAATCAAGAAATATGATATTGGAGTATACAAGTATGACTATTTCATGACTTGTGTTCAATCTAGATATTAAGGATAAAATGATATAACACATGAATATATTATCACAGAAAGGTTATGACGAATCACGACTTCTTCTAACTTGGGTGGCAATGATGCATTACTAGACGCTACTCATTGCTTGTAATGTTAGAAACATGCACACCCTATAGTTGAAATGAACAAAATCCAAATACATTTGGTATTGTATTTAGTTGTCACATAAATTAAATTAATTTAATTTGATAGTTAAATATTAAACACATTATATGTACAAACTTGTTGTATACAAATAGTGAATATAGATATAATTAATATATGAATTTGATTTATACAAAATATTAACAGTATATATTTTACTAAATTTATTAATATAAACAATTATATTAATTAATTTCGGTCAAAATATAAAAGACATGGACATTAATATTCTTTTGGAAAAAATATAATTAATATATTAATTTGATTCAAACAAAATATTAATTGTATATATTTTACAAGATTTATTAATTAAAATAGTTATATTAATTAATGTCGGTCAAAATATAAAAGAAATGGAATTAATATTCTTTTGGAAAGAATATAATTAATATATGAATTAGATTCATACAAAATATTAATTGTATATATTTTACAAAATGTATTCATATAAACAATTATATTAATTAATTTTAGTCAAAATATACAAGACATGAAAATTAATATTCTTTTGCAAAGAATATAATTCCCTTTTCTAACTTTCCATTTTCATTTTGTATTAATAAGGGAATAATTTTATATTCTTTTGGAAAGAATATAATTCATTTTTTTAACTTTTCATTTGACATCTTTATTAATAAAAGAATAATCCTGATTTTTTTTTAATATGTGATATCAAAGAGGATAAATGGATGATAACCCCTTAGTGTGTTGAGGTTACCAACTTAATAAAATAAAGGTCTAGCAACCATTTTTAATTCTCTCTAAAAAGTTCAAGACAAAGTGGTTGTTCGTTTTTTACAAGGTGGACTACATAGAGGTCGGGACTTTTTCGTATTGGCTTGGAATCGACATCGAATCAGCAACATCCTTTCCACGTTTTTAACCTAATTCGCTCCCCATACATAGATCCGTGATTGATGATCACTGAAATAATTTTTCGCTACGCCACAAGGCGTACCGATGATCCAACATCAAGTTCCCCTAAGAGGTTGAGAAATGTTAGATGGGCTCGTCCACTTGGTCCTCCTATTATGGTCATTGTGGATGGTGCCTACCTCGAGAGAGATCATAGAGTGGAGTAGGTGTGGTGCAAAGAGACTTAGAGGGCTTTTCTCTTTGAGGCCTTGCAAAACCACTCAAAGGCACTTATTCTATGAACCGAGTAAAGCAAGGGCTTTCATCATGGCTTTCAAATTTTTTAGGGATAGAGGGCGTTCTAAGGCATAGCTATTGAATACAACTTTATGGATGTAGTGGGATACGGTAGATCAAGATAGGATTTATCCATCATGACTTAGATGGGAGCAATATCTTATGCCTCTTGATGGAGTGAGACTAGAAATGCATAGTCATGCTCCAATAAGTTGATATGAGATATCACACTTATTTGTTTATTGTAGTCTGCTCAGAAAATCAAGAAATATGAGATTGGACTATACAAGTGTGATTATTCCATGACTTGTGTCCAATCTAGATATTAAGGATAAAATGATATAATACATGAAAATATTATCACAGAAAGGTTATGTCGAATCACGACTTTTTCTAACTTGGGTGGCAATATATACTGCTAGACTCCACTCTTTGCTTGTAATGTTAGAAACGTTCTAGTATTACTACTATTGTTACAAAAGCCTACAGGGTCACACCTTATAGTTGAAACAAATAGAATCCAAATACATTTGATATTTAATTTAATTTGATAGTTAAATATTAAACACATTATATGTACAAACTTGTTGTACAGAAATAGAGAACATATATATAATTATTATATGAATTTCATTCATACAAAATAGTAACTGTATATATTTTATCGTATTAATTAATATAAATAGTTATATTAATTAATTTTAGTCAAAATATAAAAGACATGAAAATTAATATTCTTTTGGAAAGAATATAATTCATTTTTCTATCTTTCCATTTGTATTCTCTATTAATAAGGGAATAGTCCTATATTTTTTTTTGGAAAGAATATAATTTCTAACTTTCCATTTGTCTTCTCTATTAATAAGGGAATAATCTTGGTTTTACTTTCTAATATGTGATATTAAAGAGGATAAATGGATGATAATCGCTTAGTGTGTTGAGCTTACCAACTTAATAAAATAAAAGTCTAGCAACCGTTTTTAATTCTCTAAAGGTCTAGCAACCGTTTCTAATATGTGGTTGTTCGGTTTTTATAGGGTGGACTACATAGAGATCGGGACATCTTCGTTGTGACTTGGAATCGACATCAAATCAGCAACATCATTTCAACATTTTCAATAAAGAAAATATATTTTCAACCATATTTCAACCCGATTCGTTCCTCGTACATGGATCCATGGTTAATGATCGCTAGAATAATTTTTCCGCTGCATCCTAGGGTATATTGGCGATCCAACAGTGGTATCAAAGCCACTTGTACGATACGAATTCGATATTAAATTTATTGGTTGATGCGATTGGATGAGATACATGTTGTATACTAAGTTTGATATGCTCAGTGTTCGAAAATGCATGGTTATAGCCCGACAGCATTTATTATTGGCAAAGGTTGTAATTTTATAAATACGACTTGCATGTCATGTCTTTCTATATTTCTCTTCTCATCTTACTCCCTCGTATGTAAAATGACTTTCTATAATTGTAAATTGTACAAGTTGATACGGACTAGAGAAAAAGAAGGTTAGGCTACCTAAAGTGCAAAAGAAGCTTGAGAAGCGGAATAAACCCTTAGGATCCCTTACGATTCTCCCATTGGCTTGGGAAGAATCACCTTAGTTTTATGGGCTATAACCACTGCATTTATTTACTGCTTTATATTTTTTTGTATTTGATTTAATTGATGATATGTTAGCATGCATGTTATAGGATATTGATAAGATCAATTAAATGATTAAATGGACAAATGTTGACCATTAATGGTGAGATTAATTTAATTTAAAAACCTCTCAATAAAATATTAAGTTAAGATTGCCTTCCAATATTTACCCTCGTTAAAGCCTTGATCAATACAATGAGGGTTATGTTAAAGCGAAGTACATGCATCTATCTTGGTCAAATGTGAAGAATAAGCAAGTGATATTCACCTATTATGATATTGGCTAATAACATAAATAGGTTACACTAATAGGATTAGATAGCTAGAGGCAAGGTATTTGGATAAATCATGAGATGATTGGAACAAGAGTTGTTCACTAAATAGAGGAGTTACATGTGATGTAATTAGCAAGTATTGCTTACCTAAATAATAATAATCTTGAGAGTAAAGCCAAAGATGACTTAAGAAGAGGTGAAATAAGAATCCTTACCCACTAGAAAACTTTAGAGAAAGTCTTTCCGAAATTAAAATATGAGACTTATTAATTTTAAATAAAATAGTGGGAGCATTGATGGTACTAAAAAGAACATATGTTTTATCCCCATTTATTGGATAATTTGTTCCCATTTAGTTGTTCTTACTACATATTTTAGCATTTTTTTAGTTTAGCTCATTGCATTTTCTAACTCAGTGGACCTTAGCCTAGTTTTCCTTAATTTTGCCATATTTTACTACCAATGTCACTACATTCAGAGTTAGTATGGCGTCTTGAGATGTCAGTACAGGGATCTATCTTACAAGATCAAAGCAGGAAAGTATTCAAGGCTGTCGCCGTAATTTTAATCCAGAATTGCGCCCAAACATGTCGCTACATGAGTACTTCTAAATTGCACCCAAAACTATCGTCACATGAGTACTTCTAGATTTCACCCAACACTGTCGCCGTAAGAATATTTTCGGAATGCACCCAAGACTATCGTTGCATAATTATTCTTCAAATTGCATCCAGAACTATCACTGCATAAGTATTCTTCAATTGCACCCAACAATGTTGTTGCATGAATATGTCTAGAATTGTCACTACATGACGTGTCCAGAATTGCGCCTAGAATTATCGCCACATCTGACAGCTGTCTGATAAGAACGGAAATGTGTGAGCTATCCAATTTGGTATAACCAACTTGTACAGCTCAATTTTGCAGAATAGACACTTGTAGAATTTAGGCTAAATATAAACACTCACAAGGAAAGAGAAAGGTGTCTCTTCTTCCTTTATTCTCCCATTTTGCAATATTATCTTCTTCAAACTAGCTTTTGAGCTTTTCGGCTATAGAGGCTTGAGACCAATAAAAGGAACCTAACGTTGATGAGAAGGCAGCATCTATTCCTGATGACGAGTGTTCTAAGTGCGACACAAGAGGAGCACTTATGGAAGGATTCTAGTAGGCTAGGAATAGAATACTTCAATTTCTTCTTTAATTCCTCTTAAATGTTGATACATTCTGTTGACTTTAATTGTGTATAGAAGTATCTATTAATATTAAATCTACCTTTATTTCTGCTCAATTCTTCTTATTTGTTTATCTTTGGATTTAATTGTTTTGACCACGGAAGTGCGATTACAGTCAAAAAGTCACTGAAAGGTGCAGTGACAAAGTTAGATAACAAGCAAGACAACAGAAGTTGCTTAAGGCAAGAAGGAATTCTGGCCACTTATTCTCAAATACAAAGCATTGCCAGCACTGGAAGGTGTGGCTAATGTGAGTGCTTGGGCTTTGCTAAACAGAGAAGTTGAAAGTAGTGAGATCTCATAGAACTTAATTACGGCAACAATTTATCTACTAGTTACCTTGTAGTCACATTTAGTGTTTGCCAACTTATCAAGTCAGGGATCCTCCCATTTTCTTTATCATTGTTTTACATTTTTAATTTTCTTAAATTGCATTAACAAAATACCTTCACCCTTTCATTTCATTTTCTTATTCAATTGCTTTGACGTATTATAACACAATATTACAATATTTGCTCTGACAGTTTTAATTCTTTTATTTGCAGTCTTTGATTTAATTGCACTGACATTATTCTTGATAGTTCTTTTTATTCTAACCTCTTTTGCATCGACAAATTTATGCATAGACAGACATCTCTATGGGATCGATATCTGATAGCTTTATACCTATCAACTATACTTTCATCGACAAGTGTTCACTTGCACAATTACTATGATGTTCATAGCACGATCAAGTTTTTGTGTCGTTTTCGGGGATGGCTTTTGTTTGATGTCTATTTTTGTCTTTGCATTTATTCTTTATTATCTAAATTTTATTTGTCACTAACTTGTTTCCTTTTTTTTAATTACTTTTACTTTTTTCTTTTAGCGAAATATGGCTAGGAACGAGGTGTATAGAATCTCAAGATTTTGGACTGACATGAGTGATGTTGTAGAAATGGAGCTCGATGCCATAACAGCCCAGGTATCTTCGTTGACTAATATGTAGAAGGCTACAACAGTTGCATAATGGAAATTTGCTGTGACAATTTACGATTATTGTGGAAGCAACCATGAGGTTGAACAATGCCCAACAAATCTAGCAAATATGTACTACATGGGGAATTTCGATCGAAATGAAAATCCATATTCCAACACCTACACGCCAGAGTGGGAGCAACATCCAAATTTTTGTTGGAACAATCAAGACCTTGGAAGTATAAATAATGTTGATAGACCGGACTGGACACTGCCCAATTATGATCAACCTTTGTCAAGGCAAAATTTCCAATAAGACGAAGCATCAGAGTTTTCATCAATTCAAAATTTGCTAAGATAATATATTGCCAAGATTGATGTTGTGCTTCAGAGTCAAACTAAATTCATACAAGCTCTTGAATATCAAGTTAGCCAGATTGTGAGCACAATAAATTTACGACCACAAGAATCTTTGCCAATTGATAATGAGAATTCGATATCACAAGGGCAAGAGCATTGTGAGAAAATCATTTCTAGAAGTGAGACTCAACTAAATGAAGTTGTTACAGATATTACAGTAAAGGAAAATAATTCAGATCTCAACAATGGAAAGATGTCAGAACAATTTGAAAAGCAAATTGCAGCTAAAGAGGTTAAACAAAATATTACGGATACAGAATCAGATCATTTTGTCACCACAAATGCTACAACAAAACAGCTTCAAAAACTTGAATATGCATGGTCAAAGAAGAAAAGATTGGGAGAAGTCGAAGTAATAGCACTTACTGAAGGGTGCACTATCATGATAATTAAATTGCTCCAAGAATTTAATGATCCCAAAAGTTTCACAATACCCTATTCAATTGGTGATCGGTATATTGGAAAGGCATTATGTAATTTCAATGAAAGCATAATTTTGATGCCTATGTCCATAATTAAGAAGTTACGGAATTGGAAAAAATGCAAGAAAGAGTGGACATTTTTTGGGACTGTGTGAAGAATAAAAGGGTACGAAGCACTTGAAGAAGAAGGAACAAATATTGTGTCTACACCGATTGAGGAATAAGTAAACACCATTGTCTACGCATTAGGATCCTATTGTCAGCGTAATTTTGTACAACTGTACTACACCTACTGACTTAATGCTGAAAATGGAAGAAAAAGATGAAGAAATAGATGTTAAGGCCAATTTAGCTGAGAAATTTATCCCCGCACCTGAAGCTGTGGGTGCAACTTCTGAGGTCTTGGCGTAAGATGGAGAAAGTCAGGCGAAAGCTGTGGATGAAATTAATGAGGACCACAATCCTTCAGTAATAGTGGTCTACACTGGACCAACAAATGTAGTATCTGATGATGCCGAACCAATCCACAGACTATGCGAAGCTCAAACAAAAGAAAAAGAAGAAAGAAGAGAAGGACCTAATGTCGCGAAAAATTCAGTTGAGAAATTTGTCACTGCACCTGAACTTGTGGGTGCATCATCTGATGATTTGGTGCCACTTGAAGTGAGTCAAGCGGAGGCTGTGACAGTCAGTAATGAGGATTCCAATCCTCTAGCCATAGTGCTTTTTATTGCACCACTTGCTGAAATACACCCATCTAATGTCACGATCGATGATGCCGGGGAACAACCTGATGTTAAGGAGGAATTCGTAGATCCGACCAAGCCAAAGGAATGAAAGAGGAAGCGCACCAAAGACAAGAAGCGCCGCAAGGAGGAGCAGAAGCGCAAGAAGAAGAAGACCAATGCAGCCACATCTTCGGTTGCAACACACTGAGTTAGTTTTTATTTTTAGCACTTAGTTTAGTTTTCATGCATATCTTGTAGTTGTAGTATAATTATCCCTGCATTTTTATTTTCACTGCATTTTTATTATCGCTACATCTACATTGTCATTGCATTTCCATATATATTTATTAATATCAGTGCATTGGGGACAATGCAAAATTTAAGTTTGGGGGGAATGTATATGGGCTAGAAATGCAATTGCAACCACATTTCAAAAAAATTGTCCTTTTGAGTTTAATGAAACATGCATGGTTATTAAAAATGTGCTTGAATTTTTTTTTCATTTGATGCTTAATTCTTGAATCATGTGAACTGTTAATGAATGAGTTGGATAAATTTGATTGAATTTTGTATCTTTAATTTTTGGATGAATGATTTAGATTGCATTAGTAATGGATGAATAGTATCACTCTTTGAATCTTGATTGAATCTGCCATTTATAGCTACTTGCATATAAGTATAGTTATGAATAAAAGACACTCCAATGTGGGTGTTTTGTGAACTATCAAGAGGGAACACTCCAATGTAAGTGTTAGAAAAAGTAATCTAGCCAAAGGCTGTCACTATAAGATTGTGTGTCGGTGCAATTACATACTCCCTAGGGATTTGTTGCACCAAATCTTTACTTCCTAAGAACAAGGATATAGTAATGCAACGACATCCCTCAGTCACATAAAAAAAAAGGAAAAGAAGAAAAAATATATATGTGTATATTATTTTACAATAAATGTTGTTTCGGTAGAATGAATTTAAGATTTAAATCATGATGCTAGCATTGATGAAATTGCAATTTTAGTTATTCATACCTATAAATTGTCGGTGCAATATTCTGTCATTTGAATGTAATTCATGCATTAGGATTTCAAATGCTTCAAGTTGCTAGAATGATTATTGCCTTGACAAAAATTCTTCTGTAGCCTTGCTAGTTTTTTTTTACCTAAGGACAAGTAAAAACTCAAGTTTGGAGGAGTGATGGTACTAAAAAGAACATATGTTTTCTCCCGTTTATTGGATAATTTGTTCCCATTTAGTTGTCCTTAGTACATATTTTAGCATTTTTTTTAGTTTAGTTCATTATATTTTCTAACTCAGTAGACCTTGGCCTAGTTTTCCTTAATTTTTCCATATTTTACTACTAATGTCACTACATTTAGTGTTAGTATGGCGTCTTGAGATGTCAGTACAGGGATCTATCTTAAAAGATCAAAGCAGGAAAGTGTCAAGGCTATCGCCGCAATTTTAATCCAGAATTGCGCCCAAACATGTCGCTACATGAGTACTTCTAGATTGCACCCAAAACTATCGCCGCATGAGCAATTCCAAATTTCACCCAAAATTGTCGCCGCAAGAGTATTTCCGGAATGCACCCAATACTGTCACTGCATAAATATTCTTCAAATTGCATCCAAAACTATCACTGCATAAGTATTCTTCAATTGCACCCAGGAATGTCGTTACATGAACATGTCCAGAATTGACGCTGTATGAACGTATCCAGAATTGCGCCCAGAATTGTCACCACATCTGACAGTTGTCTAATAAGAACAAAAATGTGTGAGCTATCCAATCTGGTATAACTAACTTGTACAACTCAATTTTTTAGAATAGACACTTGTACAATTTAGGCTAAATATAAACACTCACAAGCAAAAAGAAAGGTGTCTCTTCTTCCTTTAGTCTCTCATTTTGCAATATTATCTTCTTCAACCTAGCTTTTAAGCTTTACGGCTATGGAGGCTTGAGACCATTCGAAGGAACCTGACGTTGATGAGAAGGCAGCATCTGCTCCTGACGAGGAGTGTTCCAAGTGCAATACAAGAGGAGCAATTACGGAAGGATTCTAGTAGGCTAGGAATAGAATGCTTCAATTTCTTTTTTAATTCCTCTTGAATGTTGATAAATTATGTTAACTTTAATTGTTTATAGAAGTACCTATTAATGTTAGATCTACTTTGATTTCTACTCAATTCTTCTTATTTGTTTATCTTTGAATTTAACTATTTTGACCACGGAAGTGTGATTGTAGTCACAGTCACTAGAAGGTGCAGTGACTAAGTTAGATCAACAAGTAAGACAATGGAAGTTGCTTGAGGCAAGAAGGAATTCTGGCCACTTGTTCTCAAATGCAAAGCATTGCCAGCACTGGAAGGTGTGGCTAATGTGAGTGTTTGGGTCTTTGCTAAATAGAGAAGTCGAAAGTAGTGAGATCTCTTAGAACATAATTATGGTAACAATTTATCTACTAGTTACCTTGTAGTCACATTTAGTGTTTGTCAACTTATTAAGTCAGGGATCCCCCCCATTTCTTTATCATTGTTTTACATTTTAAATTTTCTTAAATTGCATTAACAAAACACCTTCTCCCCTTCATTTTAATTTATTATTCAATTGCTCTGACATATTATAACACAGTATTACAATATTTACTCTGACAGTTTTAATTCTTTTATTTGGAATCTTTGATTTAATTGTGCTGACATTATTCCTGACAGTTCTTTTTATTCTAACCACTTTTGCATCGACAAATTTAAGCATAGACAGTCATCTCTGTGGGATCGATATATGATGTTTTACACCTATCAACTATACTTGCATCGACAAGTGTTCGCTTACACAATTGCTATGATGTTCATAGCGCGATCAAGCATCATTTAATAAAGTCCTTTTAATGATTATAATAAACTTGGTAAATGTACTCATAAGCATATTTTATTATTGTAGATTAATTATAGAAAATGACACAAATTCTTTATCATTTTGATCGGTCCTTGAGAATGACAAGTTGAATAGTGTAACACCTCTAACCCATCTCCGTCACCGAATTAAGGTTACAGAGCATTACCATACAAATCAGAACATTTAACAAAAAATAGAAACATTCATGCAATTTATTTCATAACAATTAATACAAAGATTTAAATATAGCTAAATTTACACCTACGAGTCTTAAATTGAGCTTATAGGGTCCTAAAAATAGTTTGAGATCATTCAGGGATCATTTGAAATAAAACACAAAAGTTTGAAAAAAAATTGAAAACATGGGTCACACAGCCATGTGGTCAGACCGTGTGACATACTTTGGACATACAGTCGTGTCTCAGATCGTGTGAAACTTGCACCTAAAACAATTATGACACACGACTATGTGGGGTGGCCATGTGTAGCACATGACCGTGTGAAGCCCATGTCCCAAGCCGTGTGCAACATATGTGAGAAATCTTGAAAAGAGTTATATTTTATACCTTTTTAACCTTGTGAAAGTGTTTGAACTTATGTAAAATTAAGCATTTTAGGATGGAATTTAGTATTTTTCATGGTTGTACGTAATTTATAGTATTTTTACTCTAATTTTGGAAGAAAAAGAGGTGCGGTGGTTATGTGTGGTGTAGGTGCAAGATAAGGAAGAAGGAATTCAAGATGAAGGATTATGCCCTGACAAAGTTCTGATGTCACGGTAATCTTGGGAGTGTTGACTCAGCAGACACAGCTCATTCTAGTAGCTGCCAACAGGAATTGACTTGTTGGAGGAATATACCAAAAGCAAATGCAGAAGGTGTGCACCTACTAGAACCCTTCTAAAAGCTGGTACAAAAAGGATGAGCTGTGCAAAGTACCGACCTAAATAAGATCTATAAATACTCGTGAGTATAAAAGAAAAAGTGTGAACTATAAAATGGTGAAATCAGAGTGAAGAATTGAGGAAATTCATGGAAGACATTGCGCATATCACGAATGAATTCTGAGGTAGACAAGGAAAAAAGATGAGCTCCATTGAAGAGTTGAGCATGAAGCAGAAATACATCTACCCTCCAAATCTAGCCAGAGTTATGGTGACGGAGAAGGCTGCTGACAGCAGCTCCTGCTATTTCATCCTTAGATTCGATTATTTCATGTTGAATTTTGTTAAGACAATGTTGAGTGGTTTAATTTTGGGTTTATTTTGGATGATATTTTATTAATATTTTATGAATTTTATTTGGTTAAATTCTATTTGTGTTACTGTTTTATTCAATCGGTACCTATTTACATGCATGCTCACCCTAGATATAGTGGAGTTGTGTGCATGTGATTAGATTTAATACTGAAGGAATTCTATGGGCAGTATAAATTTTAGAAAATTGCCATGGCATTCTGGGATATTTGAATTCAATCCAAATAACCTCAACTTTATTATTCAGCATATTCTACCCTTTGATATCCTACTAACGTATTCACCACCATTCATCACCAATCATTTATAGTTTACCATTTAATTTTCAATACTTAGTTTATTTTAGATCTTTTATATTTTATTTTGCAATAGCATAATTCATATCAACTTTTCCGCAACATCATTCTTTTATCATGACCTTAACATACATTAACTTTACCCTAACATTATTATTTTTCCATGACAATAACTTAATTAAATTACATTAATTTTGATCCTTGTAAAGACGATAACTCGCTCACTACTTTATTACTTGAATGACATGTACACTTGCACAATTGCATATATGTTTTACACGCAACAATAGGTTGCCCCTAAAACAAGCCAAAACATTAACCTTTTCTTGCACAGCAAATTATACCATTTCCAATCATTTTCACATGACCAAAACACCTTAAAACATACTAAAATCAACCAACTTAGGTGCCTGACCAATATACCTTCAAATGACACCATAATTTGACACGTCAACTAGACTCAATTCAATATTTCAAGTTCATTCTTTAAGCATAAATCATATAAACCATATAATCATTTCAAAGCATACCATTCAACCCTATTTTACCAACTTTCATAAAAACATACATAAATGTCCAATACCATATATTTCACTTTCATTTGCAATTCATCAACTAAGGACATTAAGACAAATATAAGCTTGGCACAAACTCAAAACAAACCAAGTTATCAAATCAACATTCAAATCCAACTACTTGCTAGAACACACATATACCATTTAACCACTTCATTCACACATCACTAAACCAAAAGCCATCTAAATCACAAGGCATTCACTAGTGACAAAAACCCATACCTACATACATATGTTTATATGCCAACATTAGGACATATAGGAAAATAAACTTAAACCACATCACATTGTCTAATAGTGTAAATAAACTCCCATTACATGCCATTTATAATCAATAACCAAAACTACCAAAACTACCAACATGACGAATGGATAGTTTGATGGAGCTCCGACGAGATTCCAACCAATCGAGCTTTCTTATGATCTACAAGAAAAGAAAACAACTAAAGTAAGCAATAATGTTTAGCAAGCTCATATAAGAGAAACTTAACTTACCGAACATTTTAAATTAAACAACCAAGCATAAATTCATTATTTCATAGGCCAACTTTTTGTTCTTATACACACCACTTCACAAGGTTGGTTGATAGAACATTGTATATGTAATTCCAATCAAACCATGGTACAAAACATATTTAACATTTCATTTTCAAAAATTCACCACTCATACATATATACTAAATCATCTTTTCCTTTCAATTACACATTTCATCATAATACATATCATTACTCAAAAATCATAGTTCATTTCATGTAATCACATACCCTTTAAAGCTTTATTTACCCACAAAATGT
The DNA here is from genome assembly GCA_039519145.1 of Kokia cookei. Classification (NCBI taxonomy): domain Eukaryota; kingdom Viridiplantae; phylum Streptophyta; class Magnoliopsida; order Malvales; family Malvaceae; genus Kokia; species Kokia cookei. Next base: position 12,322,468 of record CM076910.1, read on the forward strand.
AACAACCTCGAATACTCAGAAAATACTCCTATAATCATTTAATTCTCTAAACATACTGCAAACCAAACTAGATAATATATTTATAGACATATGAAGCATATAATTACACCAAGGCACTAATATTCATTATCAAACAATACTAATCAAAATATTCATCTATTATAATTCAATATACCCAATGGCTTAACCAAAGCAATCCATGCTTCCATACATATAAGTATATACACAAACGTATCATTATACATAAATCCAACTCAAAGAGTAATTTACATCTAAATGTAAAATTTTGTGGCCCATTGAATAATAATCAATTGACTTAGATACTTAGGTTTCCCCTAAAACACACTAGAGAGCATCAAAATGCTAACAAAGGCACTGTTGTGCAAATATAAAGGATTAATCATATACTGTGTAAATTTCATTAAAATCTAAGAACTAAACATATACTTATTAACTATAATTCATATATCCATAACATATAGTGTTTATTACCACATGCTATATTACAAACAATATCTTCAACAATTCTTAACTCATCCCATTATATAACTCTTGAAAAAGTTCAGTATGGAAGAATCTAAGAGAGGATTCCTACCTATGAGACATGGTATTTCACTCTCAAAGAAAATGTGTCCTCAAAGTTCACAAGAGAGAGAACGTATAACTAAGATTCCACATTCTTCAGCTATAGGATTTGTAATATCCCTAAACCGAATCTAGTAATTTCGAGTATTTTTTGGGTTTCAAGCATGAATTTAGGAATTTATCGAGTTAATAGTAATTTTTTATTTAATTTAGGAGGTCAATTTCATCTAAAATCGATTAAACAATATCCGGAGAAATAAAAATATTTAATTTTAAAGTAATTAAATAAATATTAGTAAAAATAATTAATTTGAGTCGAAAAATAATTTTAAAATAATTTTATTGGGATTAATTTGAGTTAAATTGGATTTAATTGTAAAATAAAGGAAATTTTGGAGTATTTATTGGGCAAATAAACCTTAAACATCGGAATTTTGGAGGGAAAGGATCAAATGGTAAGGTAAGGGAAATGTGGAAGTGGCCATTGGGCAAATTTCCCAATATTTAAATTTCTGGTGGATTGTTTCATTTTTAAAAACAATGTATCTAGCCTACTTTTCACACCATTTACATCATATTAGAGAGCTTTAAAATTCGTTTCTTTTTTTTTTTTTTGCATGGTTTTAAAGATTTATCATTAGAGAATATATTCAACAAATTTCCTTCTCAAAATTCTCTCTTTTCACTCAAAATTATTCACAAAAGTAGCCAAAAATATTTTGAAATTTCTCAAGATTTTTGAATCAAGATTTTCAATCAAAGGATTTAGAACGAATCAAAGGTAATTACTATTCCTAAACTTATTTTTATGATTATTAGAAGTGTATTTACATGATTTGAGTGATAATTACATGATTTCTTATCAATGTCATATTCTTCAAAAGCTTAAGGTGCTTTAATGGTGGATCTTGAATTTTGAGAGGAAATCCACAAATCAATGGATGTTCCTACTAAAAATGGATCTATTAAAAGGTTTTTGATATTGTTTATCAAGATTAAACATGCTTTGTAAGGTGATTTAGAGAAATTCAAATTTCATCATCTTCACGAACCGATTTTTCAAATTTCTGTGAAATTGATGCTTAGTATATTTTTATTTGGTCTAGTATTGATGATTGGAAGTGATTAGGAGGGCTGGAGTGATCGATTTTGTGAGGAATCAAGTTTTCAACTTGATGATGAAAATTTGAGAGAGAATTTCGTGTAGCCTAGTTGATGAAAATTTGTGTTTAATATAACTTTTGAAAAGTGGTAATATCTATTTTATCTCTATTGAAGCTCCGAATCTTGAAGAGGATCGAGCTAATCGAAATTGAAGCGTGGATTTGCTTGGTTGATCACTTGGTTATGGTTGAGTTGGTTGTGTGGTGAGTGTTATTAAAGGGTGACTAGGTAAATTAACCCTCATTTATACTTAATTAGATGATCAATTACTAATTACAATTATTTAATTAAGTTTTGATTGGTTAATTTTGCAAGATTATTGATATTTATATAAATGATGAATTTTTTATTAAGTGTTGGTAAGTGAGCATGTAGTGGGTTTATGTGCTTTGATTGGATTGATTATAATGATGATTTAAGCATGTACGGTAGAGTTCTTGGTTCATGGTTTGTTGATATTTCAATTGATAATGAACATTGGTAATTGGTAATTGGTATGCTTGATTTAAATTGATGTTGAAATGGCTATGCTACATGTGTCACATAAGCATTTGGACACTTTAAATTGAGCACATTATTGACTGAAATTATGTTATGATTGATTTATTATATTGAAATTATAGCATGGTGGATCCATTGAATGTAGTTGGCATGCCATAGGATTTATGAGTACTCACCATATTGATATGTTATTTGTGAGCAATAAGGCTCTAGGTGGACTGATTTGGAGTAGATAAGGGAGTGTTGAGCTTGTATCTCCACTCAATGGGACTGTTCTGAGGCGATATAAGGGAGCGTGTGGCTTCGATCCACTCAATCCGGGACTAATTCTAATTCTGATTGGGAGTAAGGAGATTCGTTTATTAGATGTATGATCACCCGATTAAGTCATGATTGTATATGCCAATATAAATGTGTGAATGTTATACGTTAAATTGATGATTGTATGCCATGATTAATTATGATTTTTGATACATGGTTAAGCATATGACATTGAACTATTATGGATTGATATTGTGACTGAAAATTTGTATTTGATTGGTTTTGATTTAAGCATGATTTGGGTGCTAATTTACTCGTAGTTTTATTAACATTCACTAGGCTTTTTAAGCTCACACCCTTACATTCGTGCAAAGACGAGATTGAGGAGTTAAGGAGCCGAGCAAGAGAGTTCCAAGAGATTAAAGCTCGGTATAGATTTAATTACACGTTTTAGAGATGTTAAACAGACATTATGGAACTTTCGAGACTTAGTTTAATTTTGGTTGTAATTGGACTTGGACATTTTTAATTTTTAATTTTGGGTGGCTTTATAATATCATATATGCATGTTTGAGTTTAAGAATTGAATAATTTGCGATGTATTACTTCTTGATAACACAGTGTGTGAGGCATGATGTTTACACTAACAATTGTTTAAATGTAGCTTTCATGGAGTGGTTTACGAGCGACTAAGGTACGCGACTTGTTTGAATTAATCAATGGGTGATATGCATGGAATTGATTATTTAATTCTATTTGATTAAGGCTTAATTGGAGTTTAAAAATTCAATTGAAAGTGTATGAATACATATGGTATTTAATCATAGCTAAATCGGGTTTTTTAACTGGCCATTAAAATACTCAAAATCGGGTTTAAAATCGAGTTTTTCGCACAAAAATTGTAATATGTGGTGTTGGGGGCTTTAAGTTAAGGTCTTTTTAAGTTGGAACTCTAGTCCATTTAAATTGAAAATTAGTCTAGTAACTTGATAAGTCTAATTAGAGCCTTAAATGATAAGGAAACTTGATGAAATTTTAGGATTAGACTCGTAATTGATAAAAGTTGTTAGAAACGCATTCAATTTAATTTTTGGGTATAGTATTGATAGTTTGAAAATGTTATGATTTAGTTCTAAAGGTTAAAGCTTGAATTAGACATAATAAATGAACTCGGATTAAGCTGAAATTTTTAGAGCTTACATAAATTGACTAAATGAAGGTTGGTAAATTTTATATCTAAAATCAGGTTAGTTTAACTGTAGGTGGTAAAATGAAGAAAATGTCTTTAGTTTAAATTACTTATAAAAATATTAAAATTGGTTCACAAATTGTTTCCGCATTAATAAATAATTAATAATTAGATAAGATTGAGGTGTTATAAGGTCAGGGTGTGACTTGGGTGGTCATTAGTCGGAGAGTCACTTAGATGGCTAATGTAACGGTTCGAATTCGAGTCAATCCATCCTGGTCGGGTTTGGGGTGTCATAAGATCTATCATGTATGTCATGCTATGTACTCGTCCAAATGTATTGTATGCTTTAAGAGCATGACGAGCCGATACCAAGTAGATCCCGATGAAGGTCATTGGGTCGCAGTTAAAAATATCCTTAAGTACTTGAAAACGACTAAGGATACATTCCTTATATATGGAGGTAAGGAAGAACTGAATGTAAAAGGTTACACTAATTCTAGTTTCCAAACCGACAAGGATGATGCACGATCACAATCAGGTATTGTGTTTTGCCTTAATGGTGGCATTGTGAGTTGGAAAAGTTCAAAGCAAGATACAAAAGCTGATTCTACAACTAAGATCGACTATATTGCAGCTAGTGAGGCTACGAAAGAGGCTGCCTAGATCAAGAAGTTCATATTTGAACTAGGGGTTGTGCCTAACATATCAAATGTTATAGAACTTCGTTATGACAACAACAGAGCTATTGCACAAGCAAAGGAACCCAGATCTCACTAGTGATCCAAACATATACTTAAGCACTTTCATCTCATTCGAGAAATCATTGATCGAGGAGATGTGCAAATATGCAGAGTACCAACAAATGACAACATTGTTGATCCACTGACGAAGCCTCTGACATAGTAGAAGCATTATTGTCAAACTAACTCACTCGGTATTAGATATACCATTGATTGGTCTTAGTGTTAGTAGGAGATTGTTAAAGTATGCCTAAAGACCAATCATAAGATTATTGTAATCATGTACTCGTTTTACCTTATTTATTAATATAAAGTATTGTCATTATTATTTCAATTTCTTTTTTTATGTATATAAATAAATTGAATTGTAATAAAGTCCTAAGAAAATATGATTATTCTTAAAAGGTCCTTAGTCAAGTATTATTGTGGGCTTGGAAAACAATAATGCATTAAGACTAATGTGTAGTTAATTGATGACAAAGAATTGTCATTGACATAGGGATTTCAAAATCAATACATGAGTATGTGTTAAAGAACAAAATATTGGACTGACTCGCTATAAGTATGTTTCTTGGATTATTATGAAATAGTTACAATATTTCACATAGTGATAACTATGTATATGATCCTCAGACTTGAGATCATCATTGTCCCAACATCGTGAGTTGTATATTTTGATATAGTCAAAACGTCTACTATAATAGATTGTATTATAAAGATCGATGTTGGATATACCACAATCCATGTAATGGGATATGGTTTATCAAGATTGGATTTATCCCTCCTACATAACGGGAGCAATATATTAGGCCTCTTGATGGACTGAGACTAGAAATGCATAGCCATGCCCCAATAAGTTTATATGAGATATCACACTTATTTGTTTATTGTAGTTTGCTAAGAAAATCAAGAAATATGATATTGGACTATACAAGTGTGACTATTCCATGACTTGTGTTCAATCTAGATATTAACGATAAAAGGATATAATACATGAAAAGATTATCACAGAAAGGTTATGTCAAATCACGACTTCTTCTAACTTCGGTGGCAATGATGCATTGCTAGACATCACTTATTGCTTGTAATGTTAGAAATGTTCTAGTATTATTACAGACGTTACAATAGCCTACAGGGACACACCCAATAGTTGAAACGAACGGAATCCAAATACATTTTGTATTGTATTTAGTTGTCACATGAATTAAATTAATTGTTGAATTAATTTAATTTTATAGTTAAATATTAAACACATTATATGTACAACTTGTTGTACAAAAATAGAGAACATAGATATAATAAATATATGAATTTGATTCATATAAATTATTAATAGTATATATTTTACTAAATTTATTAATATAAATAATTATATTAATTAATTTCGGTCAAAATATAAGAGACATGAAAAATATTATTCTTTTGGAAAGAATATAATTAATATCTGAATTTGATTCCTACAAAATATTAATTGTATATATTTTACCGAATTTATTAATATAAATAGTTATATTAGTTAATTTCGGTCAAAATATAAAAGACATGGAAATTAATATTCTTTTGGAATGAATATAATCAATATATGAATTTGATTCATACAAAATATTAATTGTATATATTTTACCGAATTTATTAATATAAATGTTATATTAATTAATTTCGGTCAAAAAATAAAATACATGGAAATTAATATTCTTTTGGAAAGAATATAATTCCTTTTTTCTAACTTTCCATTTGTCTTCTTTAATAATAAGGAAATAATTCTATATTCTTTTGAAAAGAATATAATTCATTTTTCTAACTTTTCATTTTCCTTCTCTAATAATAAGGGAATAATCATGATTTTCCTTTTTAATATGTGATATCAAAGAGGATAAATGGATGGTAGTCCCTTAGTGTGTTGAGGCTACCAACTTAATAAAATATAGGTCTAGCAACCGTTTTTACTTTTCTAAAAAGTTCAAGAGAAAGTGGATGCTTTCTTTTTATAGGGTGGACTTCGTAGAGGCCGGGACTTTTCGTTATGGCTTGGAATTGACATCGAATCAGCAACATCCTTTCAACGTTTTCAGTAAAGAAGGTATATATTCAACCTTAGTTCGACCTGATTTGTTCCTCGTACATGGATTCATGGTTGATGATCGCTGGAATAATTTTTCCATTGTGCCACGGGGAGTACCGACGATCCAACATCTAATTCCCTAAGAGGTTGAGAAAGGTTAGATGGGCTCCTCCACTTGGTCCTCCTATTAAAGTCATTGTGAATAGTGCCTACCTCGAGAGAGATCGTAGAGTGGAGTAAGTGTGGTGGAGAGAAACTTAGAGGACTTTGCTCTTTGAGGCCTTGCAAAACGACTCATAGGCACTTATTCTATGAACCTAGTAGAGGCGAGGGCTTTCATCACGGCTCTCAATTTTGCTAGGGATAAGGAGCATTTTGAGGTATAGTGATCAAAGGCAACTTTATGGTTGTGATCAACAAGACTCATTCGAGAGGCATAAACTTATCCTTAATTAGTATGCACCTTTGGCAGGCTTATAGTCTTATTAGCTCATTTACCTCTATTTCCTTTTCATATGCTAGTTGTTCTAGTAATGCAGTTGCACAACAATTAGCTAATTGAGCGTAGAATAGTTTGAATGTTTTGTTTTATCTATTATGATTATTATGATGTTATCCATGACTCTGTAATACGTAATGCCATAAATGTTTAATGCATTACCCTTTTATCCTTAAAAAACTAATTCTAATCTAAACATTATCCCAAACCGACCACATAAAGATTACTTTCTTAACAATGAGTCCAATATGGATCCACCTCGGGAGCCCGGTGCCGATGATTCAGAACTTGCATTATTTTTTGAACTGTAATTTGTTCCAACCGAACTTGAAGATGATGAAGGGGGTTCAAATGAAGAAGAAGAAGATCCACGATTCACGGCATACTCGCCTCCAGCCCACATGCATAACGATGATCTATTGATAGATGATGCGTTCGAGTTTCCAGATCTACCACACAGGAGGCGTGGCCACATAAGTCCGCTGTTGGATTCGGGTGACTTGGAAGTTGGTAAGTGTTAATTCTTGAAAAGAGTTATATGGAAAACCTTAATTTGAGTTAACTGATTGCACTTAAGTAAGATTAGTTGCACTTTTAGAATGTTTTAATTACATTTGTGTTAAAGTTTCATATTGGAGCTAAATTAATCTTAAAGGATATTTTTAGATGTTTTTACCCCTTTTTTGTAGCAAAAGTGTGTGTGTGGTGTTGTTATAGAAAAATTCAAGGAAGGAGGGAAAGGAGGAACCCAAGTAGTGAAGCATTGTCAGAGCAAAGCAGTTGACAGTTATGTCATCCCGAACGCTCTAGTAATACCAGAATCGTTGATTCAGCAAACATAGCCAAATTTAGAGAAAGCTACTGCACTAGAATGATCCAAAATGAAGCACTAGAAGGATCCCTTAAAAATAGGATTTGCATGCATGGTGTGTGAAGACCTCTATAAAAGATCCCTAAAAAATATACACATCGGAGAGCATGAGCAGAAGACTCCACTCTAAGGTAAGATTTGAAGTACAGAGATGGACGTTGGCAACTATTACTGGGCACAGAGCCAAGGTGACGTCATAGCTTCCACTGCGCAAGACATTGTTGTGGTAGTTGTGAAGGCCGAATCGTAAAGCGAACCTGATGTTCTTCCTAGGTTCTGGATATGTTCTTCGTAGTGTTGTTGTTGAAGTTAAACTAAATATTTCATTTTGTCACCCATGAGCTAATTACTCATTGGGTTGGGTACTTTGGATAATATTTCTGTTTTTATGAATGTTATGAATTTAATCTTATTTTGATAACTATTTCACTTGAATTTTGTTTTTGAATTCCAAATGCATGCAAAATCCTAGAAATAGGCATTTATTTTTCATGTGCATAATCTAATACTGAAAAGGTTAGGTTTGTTGAGGCAAAATCAAGTGTTATGAGCAAGTAATTCGAAAGATATCTGTAAGAGACTCTAGACATAAAGCACATTCATATACGATTGAGATAGGTTTGTGATGGAAAATCTTACTTAATCATATAGACATATATTACGTAAGATGGATTACCCTTAAGTTTTCCTCAATAGAAGTGAAGCATAACCGATCCATTCTAAGCAGTAAACAAGGTAGGAATTTTCATAGCATTGTTAGATGCGAAGATAAAGTCTAAGGAACTCTAACCATTTCATTCAACAACTTAAGTCTTGCATTAAGATCTTTGCCAATATTTTCATTAAGTTTGTCTAAGTTTCATTACAAATTTGATTCATCATTTGTTATCACATTATTCTTTATTTGTCTGTCACAACATTTATTTGTTAATAACATAATATTAATTTTACTTAAAACTGATCCATGTAGAGATGATCTTTCTTATCACTTTATTACTTGTCACGATGTGTATACTTGCACAGATTATTATAACATTTTACACGCAACAGTAAGGAGTTTTCCAATAATGATGGTTTTCTCTGTGCATTGATGCGATACAACATCAAGAATGGGGTTAACTACCACATGGTTAAATCTAAATTCGAGAAGTTTGAGGCCAAGTGTGTAGTGTGATACGATACCTATTCAGGGAAAACCATGGATTTGGTTAAGAAGAGGATAGGGTTATGAGAGATAAAAAAGTTCACCAGTTCGCATACATGTGTTGCCTCTAGTATAGTATCAATGGGTGATTAGGGTTTTGAATATTAAGGTTTAGGGTAACTTTTAATTAATTTAACGTACTCATGGGGTTACAGGTGTTTCACAGGATCATCCCAAGTTGGATTCAGATATGATCGCGGGCTTAATACTATCAATGGTGAAAGCGGATTCGAAGACTACTGTGTCAGTCTTCATTGCCAATATTCATAGCCAATTCAACTACACGCCTTCTTATCGCAAGGCCTGGATAGCTAAGAAGTAGCATTGGAGAAGATGCACAGTGGGTGGGACACTTTATACAATGAGGTATGGAAGTGGTGTCAGGTGCTGAAGAGGTACGTCCCAAGTAGAGTAACAGACCTTGAAACGAGTCTTGCGTACTACAACGATCACTTGCTCCGTTGATGTCGAGTGTTCAAGCATCTGTTTTGGAGCTTCAAACAATATCAAGATACTTTCCAATACTGGAAACTATTGGAACAAATTGACGGTACCTTTATGTATGGTACATATACCCATCGATTGTTGTTGGTTGTGGCAGAGGATGGTGATGGGAGGATCCTTCCAATTGCGTTTGCAATGACATTGGGGGAGTTAGGTGACGATTAAGAATTCTTTCTTTCTAGGTTGAGGAGGCATGTCTGTCCCCAACCTAATATCTACGTCAAATCACATCGAGGCCCTAGAATACTAGTTGTAATTGAACGACAGGAAGCCTCTGGGATCGTACACACCATCAGTATTGTCTAAGGCACATTGCGTCCAACTACTACTAGCAATATCTGTCTATTGTTCAGCAACAACAAGTGACCAACATAGGTATTTAATTGCCACCAATATTATTTGTTTTGTAATATTCCATTTTTTTTGAATTTTTTTTTGTATGTAATCGTCCCTATCCACTTATATTAACAGGGTACGAGATCAATAAGGACTGTTTTCATGAGAAGTTGATGATTTTTCGGTTAACTAACGATGAAGGTACAGCATACCTCTCTAACATACCTTTCGATCAATGGACACAATCATACAACATTAGGCTACGATATGGCCAGATGACCTCAAACCTAGTGGAATGCATCAATTTTGTTTTAAAAGAAATGTGTCATTTGTCGATAACCTCGGTTGTGAAGGAGACATACTTCTGTTTGGCGACATTGTTCCCAAAGCGAGCGATGAGTTATAAAAGGCAATTGTAATAAGGCATACTTCTATTTGATTAAATGATACAATATAAAAATAATGTGTAAAAAATATTCAAAATAATTTCTATTTTATTAAATGATACAATATAAAAATAATGTGTACAAAAATATTCAAAATAACATCAATGCATTTGCCGATCAGAATTTTGCCACATGAGGGTGGTCGACAGTTTCGCATTGGATTCCTTCTTAATTCAGCTTCCGGTCGGGGTTGTGGTTATGGTTGTAGATGTTAGGAAGACGACCCACATTGATGGAACAAAGGTCCCGGACGTGTTTGCATCACCCACAACGAATAAGCATAACCGGGTTAAATGCCATAAGGCGATGGGATTGAGCTGGCGATTAGAAATGAGGTGAGCTCCTTGTTGGTGCCTTGTGCAGTGTCTCCTGCGATGATAGCCTATATATCATCAGTTGAGTCGAAGTCATTGAGAAATTAGATGCCCCGAGCATGTGCCACATCGTTCAACCTGACATAGGAGTGGAAGCAGAAAAATGTGGTGCAACAAATGAGTTACGATACACATAAGAGTTATGATACGCACCCTGTATAATCTAAAGGGTTGTGGTGTGGGCATCAGTACTGAGGCCATTGGGGTCAGTGATTGCGTGGGCGCTGATGATGGGCCCGCCTCGCCACCCCTGAATGTACTCCCATTCGATGTAGATTTTAGGCTTTTCGCAAGTATACGAGTCAGGTTGTAAATATAGCGTGTACAACGAAACACTTGGTAATATTTCGAGGATCGTACCCAAAAAAGGCGTAAAGTGATAGTAAATTAGATTTCTGCAAGGAATAAAAGTAATTAGTACTTACTTTAAGGATTATAGTACGAAGAAATAATAAAAGAGTTTGATTTTGAAAAGCATAAAAAGAAAATAAATAAAAGTAAATAATTTGAGATGTAAAAAATCTTATAAATGGCTTTAGGGATATTAGGTCATTTCCATATGAATTCTTCAATTATTGGATTATGGTAATTTTCTTCCAATCAACTAGTCACTACCCTAGTTGGATCTCTCGATCTTCCGACGGCATAGTAAGTCAATAGAGACTATTATCGCTAGATGTCACAGTCTAAATCGGTTTTGGGAAAAGGTGTTCACGGATGGCCAATACCAATTTTAGGTTCATTCCCACCTAAATGGCGTTCTAGGGTTGTCAGTCCTAGTGTTTGTTTGATGTTTTTCCTTTCTCAAACAGCTTAAGCATAAAAGAGGTTACAAAACATGAAAACAGTTTGTCACGTTGTATTGTTCCCTAGTCTCCCCCTTTATGTCTCATTCCATCTCACCTCCTTATTTCTCCTTCTCTCACCTTCTCTATTTCTCCATTTTAGCAAATCAATATAAAGTAATCCTTTTAGCTAGCCTATGAGTACTTTCTTTTCCTTGTTCTTGAGTTAGATTCTCTTTTTTCTACTTTTTGGTCACTTAATGATTTTGTCTCTTACTCATGATTCTCTCTTTTTCGTTTCTACTCATTTTCTTTTTTATTCTTTGCACTATTTTTCTCTTCTTTGGCTAATCTAAAATTCATACATTATAATGATTTCTCTATTTTATTTTACAACCTCCACCATAATGTGTCTACTCACCCTCAATACATATGGTCATACATTCATTTTCATGTAAAATAGGACCAAAGAAAAGGATATACACAAATCATCATTCGAGGTCTTACAGGCTTATAATGAGGTTCATCAAAAAAGGTCATAAGGCTCAAAGATAAGTACAAATTGGAAATTCAGAACAAGGTTTGGCTTTTTAGCTCTAGATATGTCCAAACAATGCCTTAGGTCATCCCTGAACACTTTATATGCACAAATATCAATTTGATCACCTAAACTCAAAATTACCATCTATCATCTATACTCACATGCTCGTTTCCTCATGTTATGCACGTCATTTGGTATCAATAATACTTTTTTATCTATACATAATGTAACCTAAAGAACATCAAAAATTTCATGCTCAAAAAATGAAAAATTCCTCATCAGCATGCCAAATTTATTAATAAACACAATCAACCTATTATACATGCTCCTAACCAATCATTTGCATTTCTACAAGCTCAAGCACACATCAAAAGAAAAACACAAGAAAAACAAAAATTAAAAATATATGCCAATATCCTATGTTACCCCCCTCACACACACTTTAGAAAACACATTGTCCTCAATGTGTTCCCCTACAAGTAGTAAGGAAAGAAGTTACCCGATTGATCGTGAAGGCTCTTTTCTTCTCATGGTGGTTGTCCTTCTTCCTTTGGCGTGAGTGCTCAAAATTGTTGTGTCTCCATAATGTGGGGTTCCTACAAAAGGAATTAAAGCATATATATAAAAATAATCTCTAATCCTACTCCTACTTCTACAAATTATACAAGTCTTAAAATAAGAAGCCAAAAATTAGCCCCAAAATTACAAGTCTTAAAATAAATCCAAGTCCTAAAACTTATTAAAAATTAAACTTCAATCCTCTTCTTTCGAGTTAGATTAAGGGTCCATGGGAGCTTTGCCTTTGTCGGAGTACTTTTGGCAGGAGTTCCCACCTTGTCATCGTGTTAGGCTTTGAATCACCATCCCTTTGGGAGTTGAGTATTAAGGCTAAAACATTGCCTTAAACTCGCCATCATTGTTAAGCTCGTCTTGCTCCACGTTGGCTCTTCCCAACTTGGTTTCATCCTCGTCTCCTTCTTCATTCCCAAACATGTTCGGCAGGTAGTTCAGGGTTGGTAGCCCATGTATCCTTGCAAACTACTTCAGCATAGGAGTTGTTTCTTTCATCCACCTAATCATGCCGTCGAGCTTTCCTTCAATGCTTCCCCCATATCATTTTCGAGCTTTTTCAACATTCTTATGTTTTAAGGAAGCTGGCATGTCCATCTTTTCTTTCCTCCTCTGATTCTACTCCTTAATCTATTTCCTCTGAAGCTCAATGTACTATTTATATATAGAATCACCGATAATACTTCATGTTGGCTTCAAGAATGCCTCGCTTTCGCTCATTGGCACATCTGCCTTCTTGCATAATGTCATCATGAGGTGTGGAAATAAAAGTCCAGCTTTTTTACTTTTCATACAATTTTGCATTTCCTTGTAACTCCACCTTCCTACACATTTTTTTTCAGCAAAATAGCTCAAAAAGTATTAACATTAGAGACATCCAAGGTCGAGGCTATCCCAATAGTCATAAATTGCATCTACATTTTTGCAATAGGGTACATGATAGCTTGATTAAAATTTGAAGGTCAATCGTAATCGGGGCAATAATTCCAACCACCCCTACCTTCAGTTAAAAATTTAACGACTTCCTCCATATTAATTTTTTTAAACAAATCTAAATCGACCTCATTCAAATAATCTTTTTCATAAAATAGAACATTATAAAATTTGCAAATTTGGTAAGGTAAAATTGGAACATATTTCCCTTGTACGCATACTTTTTCAATAGCTCTATTTTTTACGACATCCTCTTTCAGAGAAGCATAAAATTCATGTACAACAGGTACTACAGTGTTACCTGTTGAGGAAACACAAAATTGTTCCCATTATTAGTACCTTACAAGTGGCCAAATTTCCTTGCAGAGGACCACCGATGGTTCGAATCCCTGCTCCTGGATAAGAGGTCATCCTTGCGAGGCTAGGAAGTATGTTTTTATTTGGGCATTTGTGAATCGCTCGTATTCTGAATCGCTATCACTTTCTAGCATCATGGTTCTCTTTTGAGGTGGCATTGCGATCTACAATATTTTTGAAAAAGTAAACAGTACAGTTTTGGAATTACCTTTGATTTGTACCTTATCGATAAGGTTGGATTGCTCTTTGAAGATGAAAGGTATCCTTCTTAGAGAATGGAAGGTTTTAGGTTTTGAGGAAAAGGAGAGGGGTGAGTGATTTTAAGAGATTTGTGAGTGATTTGAGAGCGTTTAAGTGAAGAATAGGTTTTAAGTTAATATATATAGGGGTAGGGATTTTTAGGGCTTTAGCGGTTAAAAATCAGGTAAAGTATGGGTTTGGCCGTCAATTTGCACAATCGGGTCGAGTCAACCCTACAAAAATTGCATACAATGTCGCAACGTAGCCTAGGTACGTCGTAACTAACTTTCCAATTCCATGTTTGTCACGACATAGATCACCCTGTGTCGCGACAAACGCGTCAGTCTTGAATTGAGACCAAACTGTCCCCTATGTCACAACATAGTCTCGCTTATGTCACGAAAAACCTACCAATTTTGGTTTTTTATTATTATGACCCCTTTGTCGCAACACACAAGGGGTATGTCGCGTCATAGCATGCTTGGGCGTTCTTGGGGTAGTCCGGTTGCTTTGTCGCGACGTTGAGGGGCTGTGTCGCGACAAACATTTCAGTTCCGATAAAAATTCTAAAAAGAAAGAAAATAATAAAGTTAGTTAGGTTAGTATAAAAAAATGCATGTTAGAACTTGTCAGAATTGTATGACAAAAGGGTTAGTGTGCATTCAAGCACCATGGAACAGTCCGCTCTATCGCTGTTCGTCCAGCAGTCGTCGTACCAGGCTACTCTTTGGCGTTTATCCCTTTCTCAAAATTTTCCTTTTCTCCCCGCATTGATAACTACCAATTCTTTTTATCGATCATACATATTCACAACAACTATTATATTATGCCACCTCTCATACTTGTAACCGCTTTCACTATTGATCAACTTATGGAATTAGTACGCATTTGTGTAGTGGACTAATAGCTGCTCAATTACCCTATTAAATAGAAATGGTTGGTTTACCAGGTATCTCTGCATTGGTGTTGCAGCAGCCATTTGTTTCACTTCATGATTTCTATCACCTTATTTTGTATCCTTTGGTTCGTGGTACCATTACAATAATTGTCTCTCCCACGGACGTGCTCTTCCTTCTACGAACGTGATTATTCTATCTGAGAACTGGGACTCTAGCCTATAAATATTTCTTGTTTTCTACAAAAATTGAAAATTTTTCAGATTAGTAATTTCTTTAGGGATTTCTTGTACTAGGAAAGGATTACACATAGTAGCTATTTTCCATTGGAAATTGAATCTTTGATCTATAATATCTTCAACTAATATTTCGTTAGTTGATGTGTTTGTAATAGTAATTAGTTAAAGATCTAAATTCTAGATATGGGAACCTTCATCTTTCTCTATGGGGATCGATTCATCATTAGATTGGGGCTCAATCTCGATTTTCATAAAACTTTCCACTTCCCCTTTCACGGATGAAATCTCGATTTGCTCGACTGCTCGATCATCTGATTCTTCAAAGAATTCTTTTTTCGGCTCCTCATCTAGCCCTTGTTCTCGTTCCCTTTGTTCAAATTCGAAATATGCTCCTCTGAAAGATAGATCAATATGTTGATTGGGGATCTGGATTTCTCCATGAAGTTGACTCAACTCTAACATCAATAATCTTTGGTTTTCTTGGATTTCTCAATCTTCATAGTAACCGTCTTCATAGATATCATCATCAGAGATATTGTCATAAATGTCATCGGCACAAAAATAATCGTAGGCATCCATGGTCTAATAATAATATGATGGAAATTAAAGGAAAGCAGTAGATCTAAAAAAATAAAAATTGTTAGTATTGTTATTCCGTATCTATGACCTAAAATTTTCCTAATTATTTTAAAACAAAGAAAGAATAAAATTTACTAAGACGTTGCCTCCCCGACAACAATGCCAACAACTTGGTCGCCCCCGAACATATTCTTGTTCGGTGTAGATTTTAGGCTTTCTGCAAGTATACGGGTCAAGTTGTAAATATAGAGTGTACAATGAAACACTTGGTATTATTCTAAGGATCATACCCAAAGGAGGCGTAAAGTGATAGTAAATTAGATTCTTGGAAGGAATAAAAGTAATTAGTACTTACTTTAGGGATTATAGTACGAAGAAAAAATAAAAGAGTTTGATTTTGAAAAGCATAAAAAGAAAAGAAATAAAAGTAAATAATTTGAGATGTAGAAAATATTATAAATGACTTTGGGGATATTAGGTCGTTTCCATATGAGTTCTTTAATCGTTGGATTTTGGGGATTTTCCTCCAATCAACTAGTCACTACCCTAGTTAGACTCTCGATCTTCTGTCGGCATAGCAAGTCGATAGAGACTACTTATCGCTAGATGTCACAGTCTAAATTGGTTTGGAGAAAAGGTGTGCAATACCAATTTTGGGTTCATTCCCACCTAAATGATGTTCAAAGGTTGTCAGGCCTAGTATTTGTTTGATGTTCTTCCTTTCCTAAATAGCTGATTCAAAAAGTAAAATCCCGGGTAAACAACAATTAAATATTTATACTTCCAATCCCTAATTCCCTAAAATGGAATTAGTTCCTCATGGTTTTCTTGATCATTATTAAAACAATAATATATGAAAGCATATAATTGAATAAGGAGAATGAAAAAGAAACTCGAATTGTATTGGCAATCTATCGAGAAAAATTCCTCGAACCTTTATGCGAGTTCTGCAATTTCGTTTCCAATGAAAATACAAAATGAAAACTAAAAACTAATAAACGATATCCCTAAACCTAATGCTAAAGGCCTTATTTATAGCCTTGGTCGACCGTTTTCATCAAACCTAGGTCAGCTGTCATCCTTCGTGCTTAAATCGCATTGTGAAGACGAAAACACCCCTCACTCGATACAAAGTTGAAGTCTGAGGTCGATGTCGCGACACATCAAGACCTGTGTCGCGACAAAGTAAGAAGTTTCTTGGTTCTTTGTTGTTGGTCCTTTTGTTGCGACATAGAGCTCCTTATATCATGACGAAGTGTTCAGTATCAATGTGGCTCAACTGCTATTAGTCTCCTATGTACTCAAGAAGTAGGTTAGCTAATCTTTAGGCCTCATTTGGCCTTGAAAACAATAAAATAACGTTTTTAGCACAATTTATTTAAAAGATAAAACTAAACTAAAAATCCATAAAACATAAGAAAAAATACTTGATTTCAAGCTCTTCAAGTATGAAAACTAGTTCAATCTGCTAGGTATAAAACTAGTAGATCACCCGTCATGCCCTTTCGGCACGAAGCTGTCGACGCCTCACCTCTTCATCGAGAAAATATGGCTTGCCATGGATCCTAAACCATGGCATGTAATCTGGATTGCACGCTAACTTCGGAACGATAATCAGTTCTCGAGTAGGTTGAAAATCGTACCGATTATCCCACATGTTGATATATTGCGAGTAGAATAATGGACAAGTCATATCCAGTCATCGTAAGCCAATTTTGTGCAGATCATCAAGCTCCTTAAGTGTCACGAGAATAGATTATCGGAATCTGAACTGCCACAACACTCTATCTACCTGGTGCATCTCAACGATAGCGTACATTACCAATAGGACTCTAACGTGCCATAGGTTCGAGTTTTGTAGGAATTCCTTTAAAATTATTGCCCGAATTGTTGGATCCTTGTATGATGTCCATTCAAACTATATCACAGAGATAATAAATATTACTTATATACATACTAAATACTAAATACAAAATCGACTATGTTATTTATATATAGTTCAAAATTAAATAAATACTTACATCCGCTTTTGATCGTTGGTCTAATAGAAGCCGTACATCTTCAAGAGCGGTAAGTATTCCACGTAACTAGCGAATGGTTCCACCTATTTAAATAAAATTCTAGCATAATATTTTATATTAAATCTATTTAATAATGGTGAAATCTAATATAAAATTTACATTGTTATGAGTGGAAATGTATAGGCTAGTTCACTTGAGTACGTAAAAATGAAAAGTGAAATCGAGCTTATGATTGCTACAGTGAGAGGCAACCACCGATTTTGATTTTATTTGGTTGCGTCGTCCAACACATTTCCCGGTACAATGTCGCCAACACGGCAAACCATCATGAGTTTCAATAGCCATCTTAGATGAACGAGGTTTCGTGACTTGTCCGACATCAGATAACTCTTGATAATTTGTAGGATGTACACTCGAGCATGTCATTCTCTTTCTACTACAGTTAAATCATCTACCAACTCCGTGAAATTATCTCGTAACCAGGCCATATCAATCCAACCTCCGTAAATCGTATCCGGAATCACACCCAAAAGATCGTAACATATGGGTCCCCAATCAATAGATTGAGCAGACCTGGTGACTACGAACCCATCCATTGGTAACCTCAACTATAATTGCACATTCTCCAAAGTGATAGTACACTCCTCGCATGGAAGATGGAATATGTGCATCTTAAGTCTCCACCTCTCCACCAATGCGCTAATGAGTTTCGGGTCCAATTTGCACCCCTGACCTACAACGATTATGTGCCAAAAATCGGCTTCTCTCAAGTACTTTTTTTTCAGTAGTGATGGAAGACTGAGTAGATTACAAATAAAGCACTGTAAAACTCGATCTTTTCACATAAAAATTATAAAAAAAAATTAAATTAAATTATAAAAATGAAATAAAAATATTAAAAATATTTTAAAAAATGAAATGTCAGACCCCAAAACTAGGATTAGAAGTTTTGAGGATATTTTAGAAATTTTAGCCTATATATGTTCGAAATTTTGTAAGGTTGATAATTAGTAATATTTTCGACAATGTTTATTAGGATATTAAATTTAATTTCTGAAAATGAGTTTTAAATAGTTTTCATTTGAAAATAGGATTGATTTAAAAAAAAAAGTTAAAATTGAGAATTTTTATGAAGAAATTTGACCAAACTTTAAAAAAAAATCAACTTAAAAATCATTTTTTCACTTATATTTTTTATGTTAAAAAAAAAACCCCAAGAGTTTGTGTTTGTCATCCCTTGCTCTTCTATCTCTCCCAATTGATTTATACTTCTAACTCTTAATTTCCTTTGAATACCCAAAAACCTTCATCACCCTTATCATCTTCTCTAAACGTGGGTTTTTTCGAATTTGTGTCAAAGCTCGTTTTTCTTCCATCAAAGGTAACCAATCATCTTTCTATTAGTTTTAAATGATATCTAGTCTCTTAAACTGAATTTTTAGCCATTAAAACGTATGTTTTAAATAGAAACCAAAAATTAGGTCGTTAATGGCGGATTTCGGGATTGTAGATTAAAACTTGATTTTAAAGTGTTTTTTAACTTATTTTAACATGATTAAAAGGTTTCTAAAATTACTTTGAAGTTTTGTTAAGTATTTCTCGAGTTTTAACGAATTTTCATTATTATAGCCATTGTATGTAGAAAATATTCGGCGTTTTAAAATGTGAAGTTTTAAATAGTTTAAAGGTTGGAAATCAGTTGTGGGTAAATATGTACATGAAAGGAATTCGTTTCATGTGAAAATATTAAGTGTAGACCGAGATATTAGAGTTTAAAGTTTACTAGGTTAAAAGTTTCGGGTTAGTGTTGTGTTTAGTAGGTGGCATAATGATAGGGTTAATAAAGAATTTATTCTCGTAGGTTCTAATTTAGCTAGACCCGGAGATAGATCTAAGCGTGGGGGACGTTCTCCACTACGTTAGAGCTTCTGCCTCTAGAGGTGTCTCTGTCTGTGTTATATATTTTTTGTGTGATATTACTCGTTGATATGTTATTTGTATGATGTTATCTGAAAAATTATTACTCGATATCGTGTATCGCATGTTGATTTTCCATGCATATCTGTCAGATTGTGGATACTTTGATTATCATGTGTACGGATTTTTAAACTCTAATTTAATGTCATAAGATTGTGTTAAAACTGAGATTATTGTGACATCATATCATTGTGTGTACATGGGTTGAGATTGTATGATTGAAGTCGTGGTAATCACCCCTTTAAACGGTTGATAGTAAAATCACTCTGGTTGGTGATGATTGGATGGAAAAGGGTTCTCGGGAACCTTTCCACTGTGTTGGTGCGCTGGAGGTTTGGGTGCATTGCATTGTGCTTGTGATTTTATTGTATTTGTGTTGTGATAAATTGTATGCTTATTTTAAATTGTGTTATGAAATTACTATGTTATTGTGTTTGCAATTGCTTGCACTTTAGAGACACGCTGGGTTCTTTAGCTCATTCCCTCTCAGTTTCTCTTACAGATTTATTCGGACATAGAAGACTTAGTACTTGAAGGATCTCTTGTTTTAAATTATTTTCATTTATTATTTCTTATAAATTATTTTGGGATTTTTTCAAATTAATGCGTTATTAAATTATTTTGGGATTTTGATGTTAATTTTTAATTTGAGATTTTGGGTATTTGTTTAAGGAATTTGAATAATAATTTTTAAGTTTAGAATTATAAAGAAAAGTGAAAAATTAATTGTTTTTCATGACTTAATTTATTTACAAATTAAAATATATAACTATTTTAAATGGTTTTTTAGGGTAAATTTACTATAGAAACCTTCTAAATTCAATCATATCTTCTAGGTCAGGTTTAAAGGGTTACAAGAAATTAATTCTTACCATTTGCATTGGTCGACGGAGATATGATTGTCATCAAGACAGATTAAAGATCCGACCATTGCTAACACGATCAAATTTTTAATAAAATAATTATTTCTTAAAAATAGTAATAAAATATATAATTCAGGAAAAAAAAATTAGAGAGTAGAGCTTTTTTTAGAATTAAGTGAGAAAAATTTAGATAGTATTTGTCTAAAAATAGGGTTGGGGTTTATAGTTTTTTTATTGACCATACAAGACCTAACCATCAATTTGAGAAAATGACAGTTGGGGGAAAACATGGGGTAAAGCTCATCTATGTCAGCACGCTTCAGTAAAGCGCGTCCACTTCAACGGGCTTTATCTCGTGACATGGGAAAAAACGCTGAGCTGGATGCACTTTTCTAATTATCCTTTGAAAACGACGTCAGATTAGTATATTTTTGTGAAAACGGTCCATTCCCGTTATTAGAGACCAAAACGATCAATTTCAGTAAATAATTTTGAAAATGGATTTTTTTTGGTATTAACCCCATATGAATGAGCTATTTTAGAGTGACTTGTAGTCAATATTGTTTGAATAGGACTAGACCAATTGGGGTACTAGTTTGAAAAGGGGCTTTGAACCAATTAACCCCAAAATCGGTATGAATCGAATAAAAAAAAGCAGTTGAATAAGATGTTTAAACTAATTGAATAGAAAATTTTTTTAATTTTTTATTATTTTTAAATATTTAATAAATTTTTAATTGAACCGATTAAACAACCAAACCGTTAGTCTCCAATTCAATTTGAAAAACATTATCTGCGGTGTAGTTTAAAAAAATCTATGTTGAGTAGAGAATAAGACAGTAGGGGGGAAAAGAAGAAATAAATTTGATGCTGTAAATAGAAGGCCAGGGGTGAAGAACCCTGGAAGACACAATGTAACCCTCATTTTCCAAAATCGGCAACTTGCAAACGCACGTTCTGCTTCTGCTGTCATCCCATTCATTCACTGAACCCATCCACCTCTCGCTCTCTCTTTCTGTCTCTACCATGTATAAAATTCCTTCGTGTTTATTGTTATTGAATTGAATTTTGTTCTAACCGATCCACCAACAACACATTACACGTGAACAAAGAAAGAATATTACCTTAAACAGGACAGAGCAGATAGAATCAGAAAAAGATCACTAATTCAACCCAAACCCAAAATCCCATTTCTTCCCAAATTGATATCTATAGATTCACGCATCCTTCCTTTTCCGCTAACCCCTAAATTCCTTGCTTCCCATCCCATTCTTCTTTAAAAGGGAAAACAGATGAAAATGAAAAGAAATTTATTGCAGATGGGGTTACCTTACATCCCATATTCCTACTGTATTAGTTATTGAGATCAGCAGAGGCCCTCTCCCTTTCTTCCTTCTCATTTCTTAAAAGGTATCTATCTATCTGCCTATCTTCTCCCTTAATTGGCTATTAATTATAGACTATCATCTTAAAAATGAAATTTGTGTTCTTTTTCTTATTTATTTTGTGTTTCTCTCCAAGTAACTAGATCTTGTTTACGGAGTCTCTAGATCTCTTTCTTAGTTCTTTTTACCCAATTACCAAACCCCAATCTCAAGAGTGGTTTGTAATTTGCTTAAACCTATATCTTATTTATTTGAGTCTGGTCAAAATGATTCCTTTTCTGTTCTAATATTTTAGTTTAGTGTGGTTCAATTCCGTAGCTTTTGAATGCCTTTGTCTTGGTCTTGAATCGATTTAAATGCCGGAATGCGGCTGCAGGTGCATCATTGGAAACCACGTTTCATAGCCCATAATCTGGAGAAAGTGAGTTAATTGTTGAGCCTGGCTGTTAGTCCGAGAGTAATTGCGCCTCACCTGAAACTTGAGCATCCTTTACTTGCCTAATCTGGACTGCATTGCAGAATCTTAGTGGTGCTTGAATCGCATTGTGCAATAAAGCATCCTTCCTATTGGCTTAAAGAAATTGGGTTTTGGGTGATGCAATTGAGGAGCATATTTCTTTGGGATGAAAGGGCTATGCAATCACTAACTACATATTCATCTTCAGTCCTTTCTCTGCTGCTGTTTGCCTAAACATGGTCACATTTCCGATTCTACATTGACTTCGCATTTCAAAGAGAGTATCCAGTCTATAGGGGGTGGCTGAATAAGGGGTTTGATCTGGGGTGTCAAACAAAGAGGAATTGTTGAAGGTGTGCAGATTCATACTCCAATATGAGAGTTGGTAAGTCTGTTGTAGAGAGAAAGAAAGGGGAATATGAAGGGTCAGAAGGTGGTGGCAGAAAATCATTACAGGCAAAATACTTCAGCTTGGAATCTCTGCTTCTGCTAATATGTCTAACAGCATCCTTGCTCATCCTTCCCTTAGTACTTCCACCGTTGCCTCCTCCACCTTTCATGCTGCTACTTCTTCCCATAGCCATTTTAACCGTGCTAATGTTCTTGGCTTTCATGCCTTCTAACGTTAGAGATATTACTTTGTAAATTGGGGTCTACAACTGCAACCCCCCAGGGATACAACTCTATTTTTATTTCCCAATAGATATTTGAAAATGAAAGAATTTGTTATTTGTTGCATGCCCCTTGCCAAGTTACAATGCCTAATTCTTGCGAATTGCACTACTTAACTGCTGCACCTTGGTAGGAATTAATATAATTAATAATGAGATATGAAAGAGAGAAATCATTCTTGAACTCTCTTTTGGAGAAACCAAAACTATAAAACCTTTGCAGAATATCAGAGGACTTGAAGATTGAAGCCCTAAAGAATTTGAAGAAATTTTGAAGGAACCCCAATATTGTTTTGAAGAATTGTCATCCACTCTCCAATCTCATTCCACCAAAAAAACAAAGAAAAAAAATTCTCTTGATAAAAAATTTAGAAGGTGCACAAATTGGAGTTATCCGTTCTGGAAAGTTTTAGTAAAGGCTTTCTCCAATTTGCTTCCATGAATACAAAGGATATCAAACATGTTCTTCTATCTCTCAACAGGATATCAAACCAGTTCTTTAAAAAATGAATGATTCATGAAGCACATTGCATCTATCCTAAATAATTTTGGATCAAATCTCGTTGAAAAAAATATCAAAAGATTTCTTTGCATTCAACAGCCAAGTACAATTTTATTGTGAAATTCATTGTATGTTCCCAATTTTTCACGTCTTATTTGACCAAAATTTTGTATCTACAACGTATGGCTAGCTTGAGAAATACTCCAAGCAAAGGTCTAGATATAGGGTTGCCATCATGTTTGCTTGGGAAGTTCTCACAGCTTGAATTTACTTGGCAATTGAAAGATGAATGAGTGGTGGCTGCTTTTTAACATCACGTTAATCTTGCTTCATATCTTAGGTGCTCAACCTTTAATACTTTTACAACGCCTCCATTACTTTTTATTTCTACCATGTTAATTCTTAAACCGATAGAACCCTAATTGTGAGCTGACGCGAGCCTATTTGTACTGGTGAAAAGAGGTTTTTATTTCTGGTTCACAAAGACTCTTGTGCAGGTCGAGATATCAGTACATTACAGTACTTTAGGCTTACATATATAACGGTAATAATACAATCCCATCATAGTATATATTTATATCAAGCCTTTTGTGAAAATAGTTGCTCTCTGTCTTGCATTATAGATGAACAACATATCTATATCTACTATATTATGATCTACCATAGAAGAAGCGCTGCAAATCACACGATGGAAGGAAATTTGACAAACTTAGAAGCTTTGTGACGTACTAACTGCTAAAATGATATTATTACGTATGGCACATGGGAGGGATAATATAGGGTCAAGGGCGAAAATCCAAAAGGTCTAACCAACACTGGGAGCACGAACCAGAAATGGAGGAAGGTGATGCTCCAAAATAGCTAGAAGCTCTCCGCCTTGACTTACCTCTTCTAATGACACACCTCCAAGCATTCGAACAGCTTCAACAAGCTGCCCCCTCAGCCTTTGTGATAACAGACGACCACCCACCTCAACACATTCCCTGTACAGTGGCATGTATGCAATTCCAACCCTCAAAGGAGCTGGCAGATCCCTTAAGCAAATTCGAGATTCCCCCCTCTTCAAAATCCTCATCAGCTTCATGTAATGTTCTTGCCCTTGCTTTAATCCATCCAAGAAAGCTGCCTCTGACCAGTGTTCTTGAACAAATGCTCTCAGCTCAGGAGCAACAGCCTCATCATCGAACTTTGCTATGCTGTCTGCGACAGCATAAGTAGCAGCAGCATCACCTAAGAAGTCAGAGTGGAGGAGAAATGCAACACCATCAAGAGATCCCCCACTTCGTTCACCCACAGCCTTAAGAATTTCGATGCTGAGGGCCGTTAGGACATGCTTAGGAACATGGGGGAGGAGATATGCAGCCACACCAACTTGGCTGCTGGAAGTAGCAGCAGTGAGGGCCAGACAGAGCTCCATATCTCGACAACCTCTTTTAACAAACCATTGGACAACCTGCATGCATCCTCTTTCAGCTGCTCTCATTAACGGGCCCAAAAACGCCATAGCATTACCCTCTTCCACTAGACACTCCATTGTCCCAATCTTGCAGTAATGTGAGGCAAAACCCAAGGCAAGATCAACATCAACATCCAAGCTACTCCGTTGGGCAATCTAGACCAGAAAAACGCCAAATAACCAAACAAGAATTATTAAGGAAATGTCAGTAAACAATAAAATAATGATAATGATAATAATAATCTTTTCTTTTTAAAAAATCAAGAAGAAAAAAAGCCCTTCTCTTATAGCAAAAGTGAAAGCACACCTCAAATTCCATTGTTACAAGAAAAAGTATAAATCTGATTAGGGTGTGATTCTAGCTTCAGTTCTTCAATTTAAGTTTTTCCATGGAATCTGTTAGGCTCACTTATGTCTAAACAGGAAAAAGCCATTACATTTTCCCACAGGGCATTCCATTCACTTACATGTTTTCCCAATCTAAATGCTTGGATTCCCTAACCACAATTGTGAGAGAGAGAGTATCAATCTTACACAGTCTAGGAATAAAAAGGAATGTTATGACATAACTAGTTCAGACCATGTTTACTCTTGGAGACGTCTGATTATGTAAGGAATAACTACCACTTGACTAACCCTCATATCTTCAAATAGAAATTAGTTCACATGCAAGAACACCAAATAATTCCACGACTACAAGTAACCATAACTAAAATGTGTAGAGTGAACTATTTTCTTTCAGCCTACTTGTTTAAACAAATCTTGATTCAAATTGGTTACAGGTTCAACTGGACTTTCCCCACCCAGCAGCCACCTCCCTTCAAGAGAAAAAAGAGAAAGGGGACAGTTCCCCTTCAAAGTTTTCCTCCACTCTGGTGGATTAAATAAACAACCTTCATGGCCACACAATCTCTCACAGACACCTTGATCAATGTCAAGGCATCTTCAACAAAGAATGAAGAAATTGCAAACAAGTAACTTGAAAATGTTGGATTGCGCCTCTCTCCTAAGAGGATTAACATATAGATGCATGCCACCGGCAGAACTTAAAAGTAGGCACAGAATCACAAATACACATACACATGCACATAGAGACATGCATTTATCAATTTGATTTTGAGCTCTTCTTGTAGTTCCTCAAAAACATGTTTGATATTTCATTCCGTATTCTACTTAAGACCCCATAACAAGAAGAAATTTGCTCATTGAAATAATAACAAGAAAACATGTAGGCTCTGACCAAAAAACAATTTTAGGCAGTGCAAACCTACCTGATTGATTTAATTACCCTTAATCCTATTGCAATATTAAACAACTCTTAACCAATTAATTTTTTTATATAGCCAAAAACTTATGCGTGCTTCCTTTGACAAATTAATTTGAAGAATTAGTTTCAACTCATTCCTTTGCTAAAGAGTAAAATCTTGGTTCTTGAAAAATGCTACATAAACATACACAGCCAATAAATGAGAAAATTTCAAATCCCATTCCAAAGAAATAATACATACCTGCAATAAAATGCGAACAAGTTCTGTACTGCCGAATCGAGAGGCTTCAAGGAAACACTGATTGACATTGTCTGCACCACCCTCCACCAACATATCCAACAATCCTTGGATCACTGTAGCTGAGATACCAGAAGCCCAACCAGCATCAAATGAGCTAGAGAAGAGAGTAAGAGGAAAGCAAGCTGCATCAAATGCTTCTGTAAAATCTTTTCCTGTAAGTTGGTTGTCAGCAAGATCTAGGAAAGTCTTAAACGCAGTTAACTGGAGTTGTATTTCAATAGCTGAGCAACGATTCACTCTATCGTTGGTCCCCTGACAGCGAGAATGGGAACCTATACATTTCAAAGCCCATTCAGTGAACTTTTGCACCTTGGCACCAGCTTCTGCCTTCAAGACCTCATCCCCATGGCATTCTTGTAGGCGCTCGTGCAACCTAATGAGAACCAATACAAAAAATTGGCATAAACACAATGAATAACCAATTAGGCAAGGCCTTCTACAAAAAGTGAGGAAAAAGCAATGGTAAACTCCATTTTTTTTCCTGAAGCAGATTTTATAGAAGACACTCACAAAGAGTGTCATATGGCATGAGGAAAACATTCAAGTAGTAATTTTTAACAAGTTCATTTCAGATTATTTTTTCCAAAATAGTTAAATCAATGACATAAAACAGGCTGCAAACATTATATGCATCTTTCATTAGACCTATCTTAAGTAAGGCCCCCTCTCCAATTTACTACAAGCCACACACATAAACACTCCAAGTTCAATAACTTATTCAAAGCCACTACTTTTGTTGGTTGAATTCAAACCTTACTTCGTTGGTTGAATTCAAACCTTACTTCGTGAGGAAAAATGGTGTGAAGGTTCATTCAATCATATTTACAGAAAAACAGAAAATAACTTCTACTTCAATTCTCAGAAACTATCTAGGTCAGTTGCAGGAAGAAATGCAGAATCCTAAGCATTCTCTTATATGATGAACACAAGTGCAGTGAGTATAATGCAACAATAAATGTACAGTTACCTGATTGTTAAGCGTGATCATACATAAAAACTGATACAGAGTAACGTGCATGTCAAGCTGCATGCATGAAACCATTGACAGACTTCATGCCTTACAAGTGAATATTCCAATATTTAAAATATAACACAAAATCATAACAGACATATCCAACCGATGTAAAGCCTTAACAAAAACAATTTTATTCTAATACATAAGATTACCAGGTAAAATTGAAGTTAAAAGTTGCAGATGGTTATATGTGATCCCTATTAGTGGAGTTTAGGAGAACAATTTCTCGTTGCTAGAAACTAGAATCAAGATCTATATTTACTTATATAGAAATGCATGGTAACCTAACATCAACAGGTTTTCCCCTTGTGACAACTGACAACATTAATGCTTTTGAAGATAATTTCAAAGAAGCTTTATTATCTATCTACTAGTCAAAAGAAACAGCTTGTTTACCTCTGGGCCATCACAGTTACAGTGTCAGCAAGACTCATTGTGCGACTCTGGCATGCAGAGACGCAAGAAGCAAGAAATGAAGTCCGGAGAGCGGCTCTAGTAAAGTCATAAGCACCATTGGCAATGATCTTCTTAATCAACTCAGTAATCCCATAAAGCTCCTGTTGGGTGCTTAAAAACCAGATAGCATCCAAGGTGACACACAACGCATCATTTAGAGTCTGTGGATCTGCCGACAAGATTAGACTCTTGGCAAGTTCCCAATCATGGGAACTCACGGCCCCTTGAAATAATTGGCCCAACTCAATCCTGTATTGTCGGCTGAGCTTCTTGTCGTGCCCAGATTTATCCTTCTGGCAGAACTCAGAGCCTTTCGCAGCTACTGTAGATTTGATTTTCTTCAGACTACAACTACAACTACCAGAAGTTGATGACTCTTTAATTATAAGGGGTGCCTCAGTCGAGAAAACCATATTGCTTGCCTCACCTTTTTCCAATCGAAAGCCTTGAATTTCACTGTTTGGTTGTCCCATTTCAGTTTCCTCAGTATCAATTCCAGTAAACCAAGGCTCCTCTAAGTGCATGTTTTCACTCCCCACAACAAATTCGCTCCCTTTTTCCATTAGCTAAACTATTCGTTGAGCAAATTTTCAGCAAACAAAACCAAGTCACAAACGAAGTGAACACTTAAGTCTCAACCATCAAGAAGAAAGGATCCATCCTCAAAAGGCACCAAACTGTCAGAAAAAGTCGAAGAGAAAATGTGTCCTCAAAAACCTAGATGCATGTCTCTTGCAGCAAAATAAACTGAAATTTCGTATGCTTAACAATAATTTTCTACTGCCCAGTCACCTAATCCGAAGGCAAAAGCAAAGCCCAAATACCAGGAATATTCAATGATCAAATATCAATTCCCAGAAAAATAAAATACAAACCCATAAGACAATAAAGGGAGAGAATGGCCAAAGCAAAGCAAGAGAAACTCTTCTCAGAACGATCTAAAGGATTCAATACCGAAAGAAAGGAACGGAAAAATCATTAAAGGAGCAATATATACAGGGATGAGCAAATCTAGAGGAGATGGCCACTAAAAGCATGAAATGGGTTCTATCCGTAGAAAACCCTAAAAGCCCTTGTTCGTCTCAAATTATTCCACTTTAATATGAGAGATCCAAGGGAAAAGGCCAAACGCAGAACAAAAAAAAAAAAACGAATTCGATAAATATAATCCAATAATTCTTATCAGAGAAAGAGGAAGAATCACGGTGAAAAAAAAATCAGATAGAAGCATTAAAGCATACAAAAGGATGAGTTTGGTCAGTAAAAAAGTAGAAAAAGAAAAAAAATGATGAGAAATTAAGATAGGGAACCTGAGTAAGGGAATGGAGATTGAATGAGAGGAGGAGGAGAGAGAGAGACAAAAACCCTCTCCGCCGCTGTTGTATGGTATGGAGTTGTTAGATACCAAAATGGAGAAAACAAGATAGGGGAAGGAGAGTTAGAATGGAGATGGAATGAGAGATGGAGAGAGAGAGAAGGAGAGACAGATAAAACCCCCTCCGCCGCTGTTATATGGTTTTCAGATTCTTAGATACCAATATCAAATTGCTGCCTCTGCTTTTCTTCCCATTTTTACCCTTTTCTTTTCAGCTACTACCACGTATGCATTAATATGAAGGCTATAAAGTCCACAAACTCCCAGCTTTTTAATAAAATTCCAATTTTCTCCTTCATTTACTCATTTTCTTTTATTCCTTTAGAAAGCGAATATTAATTATAATTGCATAAATATATAATTTAAATTTTAAAATATGGTAAGTATTATAAAAACTATCAAAAAGTTTCTTTAAACAAATAATAAAATTTTAAATTAAATCACCCTATAATAATTTTGTGTAATTTAATTATGGGTAAACTAAAAAATAATCACTTTTATTTGTCATAGATTACATTTTAGTCATTTATGTTTGAAATATAACATTTTAGTCACTTATGTTATCATTTTGTTACGAAGTGGTCACTCTATCGTTAAGCTCCGTTACCTCCCTAACGGCAATCCTATGTGATAGTCAAAATAGATTTTAAATGTCAATTTAGATGTCTAACTGAGTTTTTCTTTTTTTAATTGTAATTAATTTAAAATTTTCAACTAATTAAATTTTTTAGATTTTAAAATTTTTAATTAATTAAATTTATTTAATTAAAAATTTATTCTCATCCCAACTGGACATCCAAGTTATTTAAAACCCATTTGGACTGCCACATAGGGTTGCTGTTAGGGAGGTAACAGAGTTTAACAACAGAGTGACCACTTCGTAACAAAATGATAACGTAAGTGACTAAAACGTAACATTTCAAACACAAGTGACTAAAATATAATCTGAGATAAAAAAAAAATTACTATTTTTATAGTTTACCCTATAATTATTTATTTAGTAAGATAAAATATATATAAATGTATCTCTCATTAATAAATTTTTTAAATTATTTAAGTGAGATTAATAAAAGAATATATGATTATATTTTAAAAAATAAAATATATATCTTAAAATTAAAATATTATTTTTATCATATAAAAATAACTTGTTAAATTTAAATAAACTACTATCATGTTTGGAAATTCATATGATAATTGAATTTGAATATAATTATTTATAATTATGTGTAATTATTTTAATTCTCACAATTTCTTGTGGACTTGTTTGGACACCATAAAATAAGTGGATGAAAGTGTAACTACTAGGGTAGTAATTTCACTCTCTTGTAATTAGGGGTGTTCAAATTTTGGTTAAAATCGAATTAACCGATCGAACTGAATTAATTTGGTTAATCGATCGGTTAACCAATCTAATTTGGTGGAGGTCAGATAATGAGTTTTTGAAAATTCGATTATCGATTAATTTGGTTCAAATTCGGGTAATTAACTAAATTAACTGAATTTCAAAAAACCAATATTATATTAACAATTAGGTTAATTTTGGTTAATTAGGTTAAATGAACATTACCAATTTATTTTTTATATGTTTTATATTTGTTTTAACAAAACAAAAACAAAAACATAAAAATTTCGATTAATTTAGTTAATAGACCGAATTAACCAAAATAGTTTGGTTTGATTAATTTGTTTTGAAAAAATTCGGTTCGGTTAACAATTAAGGGTTTAAAAAGTTCGGTTAATTCAATTAATATTAGTTCGGTTCGGTTAACTGATTGAACAACCCTATTTGTAATTGTAAAGAATTGTAATTCTCTACATGTGTTTGGCTGACCGAGTGTAATTACATTGTAATTCTCTGTGTCATGTTTGGTAGTACAAATTGTAATTATACAGTTACATGATTTATATTTTAAAAATATTATAATATTATAATATTATCAGTACGATAAAAAAATTTAAACAAGTAACAAAAATTAAAATTAAATCATCATATCTAATATGTCAGTCCAAGAAAGTAGTTGATAATATGATTACTAATAAAAATAACAAAAAAGATAAGCATAATATACAATTTTATCCAATTGCTCTAACATTTCATATTTGTTAGGCTATTCCCTCTTAAACATTCAACATATTATCCTTATCATCATTTGATGGTCCTTAGCTAAATTCTTCATCATCTAAATTTATATCATTAAGATTAGAGTGATCTACCTAGTTGGTGACCCAACTTTTAGGACACTTTTATTTTGATCACCTAAAATGAAATCCTTACAATTTCGTCATCTAACTTTTAAGTCGCTTTCATTTTAGTCACTCAAGCGTTAAATCTCTAACATTGTTTGATTATACACACTGGATTATGTTTACACTTTCATTTCAATCACTCAACTTCTAGATCATTTTCATTTTGATCACTCAAAAAATATTTTTTAAGTATTGATCAGGATAAAAAAAAAGTATTAAAGCAAAAAAAATAACAGTAGAAACTAAATTAATCAATAAAAAATATTTTTTAAGTATTTATCCTCTAGTCGCAAATTCTAATTTTTTTTTCAATATTGAAATTTTAAATTTAAAAAAAATCAAAATCGAATAAAAATTGTTGAAATTTTTATCCCTTGATCGTAGTAGTTGATTTGTTACCATAATATTGAATTTAGTTAATTTAATTAATTTAATCGCCTTACAAAATTTAAAATTTTATTGTATGTTTCAAAATTAAAATCACTCAAATAACTCATCCTTAGTAATTGTCTACGAAAGTCAAATTTTCTTTGATTTTTAATATTCCATGTGATCGTAAAAGAAAAAAAAATCATTGCAATTAATTAAATTCATTAATTTTATTTTTTATGTCAAACAAAGCATAGAGTTTTTTTATCATTATTTCTTTACCCAAACAAGAAACAAGCAATTAATTTAATTGATTATAAGGATATTTGTTTTCTTTTAGATTAGCATGGAAGATTCGAGACCATATAATGAAAAGAAATTTAAGTTTTATAGACAATTATTAAATATGAGTAAATTGAGTTGATTTTGTTAAGGATAATTTAAAAACATAAAATAAAATTTTAAAATTTAGAAGGAGATTAAATTAACTAATTTCAATGATAGTTATAAATCGATAAATATTATCAAGGGATACAAAATTTTCAACAATTTATTTAATTGATTTTGATGTTTTGAAATTGAAATTTTCAATATTGAAAAAAAAATAGATTTTTTGGCAATGGGATAAACAAGTATTGTAACACTCCGCCCGGCGAAGTCTTGATGACCCGGTGAGATCTGAATGAGGAAAGAAGACGGAACATGCTTTAACTAAGTGTCAAACTTGGCTACAAACTTGAAGGTTGTAGGTACGCCCTTTTGGCGAAGCCTTCGTAATATGAACAAGTCAGGAGGAAGTAAGTAAAAGAGTTATCGTCTCCACAGGGACTATATATATTAATCAATAATTTGTAAAATTAAAGATTTACAAGTTGGTAAGAAAACACAATAATTTGGGGTAAATGATATAAAATTAAATTAATTAACTACATGCAAATTAACCTAAATGAAAATGAGATATGCAATGAGATGATTTAACAGCAATTTCACACGTTCAACAACAATAACATGAATAAGCTAGAACAATTACAACACTTGACTCAATTCATTTTCATCATGTTTAACAATGTTCGGAAAATATTCCATGGCAACTCAATTGTTCATTAATTGGGAATCTCAAATAAGTTCAATCGTATCTTATACTTAGAAAAATATGCATAAACCAATGCCATAATTTAATGAAGGATTCATTAAAATTTATGTGAAGTAACAGAGACAGATTAGGTTTGAAACAATTTAATCACATAAACCTAACTTTATGCAAGGTAATAAGTTCTCTTAGTCTATTACGAACCCCTAATTTATTTTGATTAGGGAACCTAACAAGTGGCTCCAGTGAAAAAGAGGATGTTATTCATCCTAGGGGTCCCGGGTTCAAGCACCTGTGTGTGCAAGGTGTGTGTACGTTGTCAAAGGGTTAAGAAAGTATGAACAGATACTACTTTGTAATCACACCAGTATATTCAAAAAAAAATTATTTTGATTAGGATATAAATTAAGCATGCACCTTCCAATTATTGAGTCCATTAATTGTTATCTGGTTAAGATCGATAAACTAATTCTAATACATTCAAACATATTTTAATGCATGAAATACATACATGATTTTAATTAGAAGCATGGACAACTAATGCGCAAAACACCATAAACAAGAAATGGATTTTATCAAATTAATGTAATCATTCCAGCTAAAACTAAATTAAGCTATCATTGTCAATGGAAAACATCAAGACAATTTGCAAACATGTTGAATAACTAAGAACAAAAATAAAGATTAAGGAAGAATAAACTCTGAATGATTTCAGTGGTTCTTCGGATATCGAATGTGGTGGCTTCTTCCGATCCTTGTAGTGTTTCTTCGCAAAAGTTATCATCAAGGTGGTCGGCCAAGAGTGATTTTCCTCAAGGGAAATGCTAGTTAAATAAAATGGAGAATGGGAATGGTTTTATGCTTGAAGAGGGAAAGAAAGATGAAAGAAAGAATGTGAGATGAATGAAGGATGAGAGATGATGGAAATGAGAATAAAAGGTGGTATTTATAGTAGAGGGATGTCTAGGGAGTTTGCTAAGAATAGCATGGAGATCCCTTGAAATGCTCCCATGTTTGGCCGGCTATGAAATGTGGAGGAAGAGGTTGGTGGTTGCTTGATTCATGCTTGATTTCATGCTTGAATAATGCACGGGGTTGGACGGTTTCTTAGCTATTAATTGGAGGCTGATTTCCAATTTTTTTCACAAGTGCATGGACTTCCAAATAATTCTTCCAAAAGTTGATTTTAAGCTGCTTATATGCCTTTGCTGAATTTGGGTCATTCTTCCCTTGTTGGACAGTTTTTTACACCCAATTAAGAGTAGACTTTATCCTTTTGAACATCCACCTTCCAAGTTGCGTTGAATGGAATCATTGGGTCCAATTCGATGAGCTTGTCGTCCACATGAAGTACAATTTAACTTGTGCTCATGTGTGATATTAATTAGCTCGCATACTTTATTATTTAAACTGTCCATCTACAACATTTTGAGTAAAAAAAATTAACATCCAACATAAAATAATAAAATTATGCAAAATTAATAGTAATTTGTATTAAATTGCAAACTTCACTTAATTTAAGTCAAATGTCTTAATATGAATAAAAATAACTTAATTAAATACCCATATGCTCGAAATTTGCATGAATTATGAATAAAAATGGGCTAATAAAACCTATATAATTTAAACATGTCATCTTTACTTGTGGGGCATCAGCAACAAATAGCTTATGGAAGGCATCTATTTACTACTAGTGTCTATAAAGAGGTAGAATGAGAGGTTCGAGAAGTTAGTTTCATTGCAGATTTTATGATTTTACCTCTTAAGGGATGTGATGTAGTCTTTGGAATGAAATGGTTACTTACCTTGGGGGTCCACAAATAGGAATTTTGGCTCCATGACCATGTAGATCACTTCAAAAGGAGCTTCTTGTACTATCAAGGGTATCTTGCTAGGTAACATTGAGATGTTAAGTCAGGGACAATCAACAAAGTGTTTTTCCCTAGTGGAAAGAGAGTTAGACCCTTGTGCATTAGTCATGACCAATTGTTAAACTAAGCCCTATTGGATAATATATTTTGATATAACAAACTAAAGTGTTTTTGAATAAAAGTAAAGTTGAAAAATTGATAAAATCAAGTTAAAATGGTTTCAATTAAGTCAAACATTTTCAAATATGTTTTAATCACTTTCAAACAATACCAAATGAGCATTATGTTTTATCAAACCCTAGGAAGTATTGATCTGGTATCAATACCTTTTGTGAAGGTATCAATATTACTGCTCTAATGGTCATTGAAATATGCATTTATTACAAAAATTATTGATACCTGATCTGTGTTTTTATGACACAATAATTGTGCAAGCGTACACACGTCACTGCAAGTATAGTTGATAGACAAATCTATCGGATATTGATCCCACAAGGAATGGATTTTTAATGTCTAATTGTCGGAGCAATCAATACTGAAATTAAAGGTAAAGTGAGTACTGATGTCAGTGCAATATGTCAGATCTGTACACTAAAATAGTCAATCAATGTCAACACAATTAGAGTTAAACTTCAGAGATTAAATGTCAGTGTACTGAAAATAAATCCAATTGTGTTGAGTGTTGAATGCTGAATATTTAAATGCATGAAATATACATGTGCCCAAGTGTAAATGGTAGAAATGATTCACTGAATATTGCTAAGTCGCAATGCTGGATATGGTCGACAAGGTAAAATATAGATGAATTGTTGCTGCAATGAAGTCCCTTTGAGTTCTTACCAACAATAGCTCCCTACTTAATCCCGACTCAAATATAATCACTCCATCTCTCGGTGCAAGTAACGATGTGTATCCAAGAACAAGTAACTGGTATTTATCCCAATCTCGAGCAGCTCTCACCTAACCCATTTGTTAACCTAACCTGTCACCGCATCTCTCGATGTCGGCGTATTGCAATTTCACTCTCGTGTTTAGAGCGGTTAGATCTAAAAATAAATGGATAAGCAGTGTAAAGTAATAATCAAAATGATCTAACATCAAAAGATACTCTCGTATTCATTTAATATCAACAGAATCCATCATCTTTTAAGAAGAATAAAGAGTACAACGAAGCTTACTATCTCTAGACTACTAAGACTACTCTCTAATTGTTCTTCTTGCTCGGCATCAAGCACCTCTCGCCAGAAGCAGTTGTAGACTTGCTTCATCAGCTCCCCGAATTCCAGCTCAAATCTTTAATTCACACAGAATTTTTGGAATTTAATCCCCTTGCTCTTGATGATTTCTTTTCTTTCTTTGTTCGTCTATTTATAGCCTCTAAATATTGCAGATTTCAGCCTCTATTCTCATATTCAGATCTAGATTTTGCAGTTATCAAAGTTAGTTAAAGTACAACTATGCACTCACGTAGATTACATGTTTTCTTCAAAGATCTGCAGGTTGTCGCTGTACTTGCTAGGCGTAATCTGATATTGTAATTGCAGCGACACCTGTGATATTCCTGAGCTGGTGCTTCCAGATATAAATTCAACTTTATTCTACTCATTTGAGGTTCAAATTCAATGTGACGACATCTCTTGGTCGCAATTCCAAGCTGATCTTGTGGTTACGTTCTACCTATATTAACCTTCTGGGTTGAGCTCCTACACTGACAATATTAAGACGCAATATTTCGTCTGCTTGAATTGACATTAGTACAAAAATAAACAAAAAATAACAAAACTTTAAACTAACTATCAATGAGTTGGAAAATATGAAAACTAATTATAAAATGCTAATGATTCATGCTAAATGAAGTACAAAAGAGACAAATTAAACACTAAATTGAGAAGAAAATCTATGTCATTTGTAATATCATCACACCCCCAAACTTAAGTTTTTACTTGTCCTCAAGTAAACAAAAATTAACAAATTATCAATTAGAAATGTCACCGTAATCAGTATTCATACAACTTGAATTCTCTAAATTTCTAATGTTTAAACTGCATTCATATAATAGAATGATGCGTCGACAATTTACAGACATGAACAACTTGAAACTGCAATTCATCAATGTTAGTATCAAGCATCGAATCTTAACCTACCTTGAACCACTTCAGCAATTTATTCTTATTTTTCTTTCTTTCTTCATGTTGTAAGTGACTGAAAGATGTCATTGCATTACTCTACTTTTGTTCCTGAGTAGTAACGATGGGGTGCAACAAACCCTTAGGAGACATGTAATTGCGCTGACACACACTCTTGTAGTTACAACCTTTGGCTAGATAAGTTT
Source organism: Kokia cookei (assembly GCA_039519145.1). Classification (NCBI taxonomy): domain Eukaryota; kingdom Viridiplantae; phylum Streptophyta; class Magnoliopsida; order Malvales; family Malvaceae; genus Kokia; species Kokia cookei. Next base: position 12,360,005 of record CM076910.1, read on the forward strand.
TCTTTTCTTTGTCTGCAGTGGAGTGTTCTCCCTCAAAAGTCACAATGCACTCATATTGGAGTGTCTTTTATTTATATAATGTCACTGTACAGATCAGTCAGTTCAAGATTCAACACTAATACTATTCATTCATTACTAAAACAATTTCAATTATTCATTCCAAAATAGCAGACTCATCATTCATTCATACTCATCCAATCTCCACATCAATATTCAAACAATTCAAGAATTACACATCAAAATAAAAATTTGTAGGCACATTTCTGTTGAAATTTTATCAATTTTCATTACTAAAGAAACAAAATAAAAGACAAATAAGAAGGTGTAGTTGCATTTCCAAGTCACATTAGCATCCCCCCCAAACTTAATGTCTGCATTGTCCCCAGTGCACTGATAATAGGTATACAAAATTAATGGGAATGCAGCTACAATGTACTAAACTAAATTGAATGCAACGATAATTAAAAATGAAGGCATAATAAAAATGCAAGAAAGTTAACTAAAAAGGATTGTACCAAGTTATTCAGCAGTAGCCGATGTAGAGGCTGCTCTAGTTTTCTTCTTCTTCTTTTTCGACGTTTTTCCTCATCATGGTTTTTCTTCATTTTCTTGCCCTTGTGCCTCTTTTGCTTCTTATCCTTTGAACTAATCGGCTCGGTAGATTACTCTCCCTCGGCAGGTTGGGTGATGGCCTCATCAATTGTCACGTCAGATGGGTGGATATCAGCGAGTGGTGCTATGTACGGTACAATAGCGAGAGGATTTAGTTCCTCTACTTCGCCAGTGACAACTTCAGCCTGACTTGTAGTAGGTCGAGTCTCTTTTAAGCTGGATGCTCCCACAACATCCTTCACGATCATTGCTGGGGCATCGGGTTCCTTCTCTTCCTGCATCTCGACAAATTTTTCTCTTCTTCCTTTTCTTCTGCTTTTTCTTCATCATTCTCTTGATCGCCTCCCTGATTAGCTTCCTCTTCCATATGTTGTTCAAGTTTAGTTGGGCCAGTGTCAGCGCATTCGACTGCATCGACCTCTTCTTCTACAACAGCTGCTCTTTCAGCCATATTTACAACTAAACTGTTGGAGAATTCATCCTCGAACAGATCAGTAACATTGCGATAGCAATCCTCCTCAGCGTTTGAATGCTTTTCATTATTTTCATCATCAGATATATGAATTCTTGTTTGCATTTGAGTAGGCTTACCATCAGTAGTAGGCTGGTCAGATGAGGAGTGGTGCATAGGATAGAAGATATCAGGGAATGTTGGAAAATCTACCAGTGGTCTGATGCTGATGTGACGCAATGCAGCGATAATGACTCTGTTTCAGGCTTTTGTTTATGCATAAAATATATGCAGCCTGTAATCCAAATCGTCTAATACACTCATGAGGCAGATTGTACGCGTATCAATACGATTAAGATAGATTTTCGAACTTGCCAGTCTTCTTAATATTTGTGGATCTGTGGTCGCATTAGACTGTTCTTCTTTCTTTTCCCTTTTCCCTTGTCTTTCTTTTTCGAAGCTTCCTTGGCCACATGTGTATATTGACCTCATGTCATCCTCTCAACCGATATATTATTGATCGGACCCTTATTTTCCACAACCTCCTCATCATCTTTTGGCACAATGCCCTTTTGTTGACAAATAAGCATAATAAGAGAGGGGAAAGGAAGAATACCATTTTGTTTTCTTGCAGCTTCCATAATCTGGGCATGTATAAGCTCCCCAATATCGATGTGACGATGGTACGAGATGGAATGCAACAAACACATACAGTCCAATATGGCCGTAGTACTGTAAGTGGATGACATCACACGATTATTAATAAAGTGAAACCATACCTTACAGAAAGTCATCAGGTAACGTCTATGCATTGCAAAATTACTGAATCCACTGCCCGTCCATGAGTCCTTGTCGATGCAAAGGTCGTTTATCATCTCAGTCAGGCTATTTTCGTTTAAACTATGCATGAAGGGCGAGTAACTGTCTACTCGTTCTGGTATCTGTAGCAGGACATTGATATGTGCTGCACTCCATGGTACAAGCCCCTCTCAAACAAAAATAAATTCTTGCTCTTTGTCCATTAAATTAGAATAAAATTCCTAAACTAGAGTAGAGGAATAACCAGATGGATGGTCGTAGAAGTATTCCCACCCTAAGCGACTGATAGCGTGGTGGACTTATTTTCTGAGGGTCAAGTGTAGTGAAAGCTGGAGGCCTTGTTCAGGATGGATATTACGTTTGAGCATGATATTATGGTATCTTACTTTGGCCGTAGTAATTAAAAACAAGACTAGGCCTATGGATGAAGGCGGTGGTGTCGCGGATGGAATCTCAATAGGGGTGGTCGAAGTGTTTTTGGAAGAGGGTTTAGGAGTGTTTTTAGAAGCACAGGTTTTAGTCATGGTGAAAATAAAATAGAATAAATAAAGATTGCAGAGGGATATTGCTTTTAAATAAGGAAAGGAAATCTGCAGATAGTGAGAGAGATAAGTTGTAGTAACAATGGCGATTGTGAAGAGAAAGATAACTGCAATGAGGGATTTTATAACCTAAGTGTAATAAGTGGAAAAATATGGGGAATCGTTGCGTTTGTAGCCATTAATTACCAAGCTGCAGATCGTATCAATTTTGTTTCAATCCAACGACTAGGAGAAGAAAGAATCAATGGGCGCGATTCTTGCCAAAAAAGTAGTACTGACTCATCATCGAATGCGTCGACAATCTGTGCTTTAATGCGTCGAAAAAAAGATTATTTTTATTTCTGTTAAGAATATGAAACAACACAATAGAAAGTGAAATAATTGAAAGTAAATAAAGATATGCATTGACATTATTTAAATGTCACCAGATTGACGGTTTCGTCTGGTTCTCGAACATCTGAGCTCACATAGTGTTTAAGACATTGGCCATTCACTTTGAATTGTTGCTTATCCTGAAAGTTTTCGATTGTCACTGCACCATTTTGAAATGTTTCGAAAACCTTGAAAGGACCTGACCACCTTGATTGAAATTTACTTGGATGCAATTTTAAACATGAATTAAACAAAAGTACCAACTATCCAGGGTGAAATTGTCGACACAAAATGATGTTATCATGCCATTTTTTTGTCTTTTCCTTGTATATCGCAACATTCTCATAAGCATGGCATTGGATCTCTTCTAATTCCGTGATGTCCAACAGTCTTTTCTTTCCAGCAGCATCATAATCCAAATTTACCTGTTTAATTGCCCACATGGCTTTATGTTCAAGTTCGATAGGTAGGTGACAAGATTTTCCAAACACTAGCTTATATGGCGACATTCTTAATGGGGTTTTGTAAGCGGTACGAAGTGCCCACAATGCATCATGTAACCGCACTAACCAATCCTTCATAGATAGATTAACCACCTTTTCAAGTATACCTTTAATTTGACGATTAGATACTTTGGCTTGACCATTAGTTTGTGAGTGATACGTGGTAGTTATACGATGCTTCACACCATATCGTTTCAATGCAGTCGCCACTTGGTTTTTGTAGAAATGAGTGCATTGGTCGCTTATCACCGCTCTTGGGGTTCCAAACCTTGTGAGGATGTATGTGTGAAAGAATTTCAACACTGTCTGAGCGTCGTCTTTTGGTATCACAATATCTTCAATCCACTTGGATACGTAGTTAACAACCACTAAAATATATACATTTCTAAAAGAGTTTGGAAATTGTCTCATGAAGTTTATACCCCAAACATCGAAAAGCTCTACCTCTATGATAAGTTGTTGGAGCATCTCATTGCATCGAGATATAGAACCAGTGTGTTGACAATGATCACATTTTTGCACAAAATTGTGAGCGTCTCAGAACAAATTGGGCCAAGAGAATCCTGATTGTAGGACTTTTGCAGCAGTCTTTGTTCCACCGAAATGACCTTCATACGATGCATCGTGGCAATGTCACAGGATTGACATAATTTCTTCTTCAGGTACATAGCGGTGAACTATATTGTCGACGCATACCTTAAATAGGTATGGCTCGTTCCAATGATATTTAGTAGCAACGCGTATGAACCTATTTTTTTTGTGAACAGTTGTACTTATAGGTAGCTTTTCACATACTAGATAGTTGACGATATCAACATACCATGGTGATGTATCTACAGCGAATAATTGCTCGTCAGGAAATGCTTCGATAATTTGAGTTGTTTGCTCATTTTCACTCCCACTTTCCAACCGAGATAAATGGTCAGCTACTTGATTCTCAGATCCTTTCCTATCTCTGATTTAAACATCAAATTCTTGGAGGAGTAGGATCCATCTAATGAGTCTAGGTTTGACATCTTTTTTGTTGAAAAGATATCTTAATGCTAAGTGATCCGTGTAAACTGTAATCTCTGTGTCGATAAGGTAAGAACGAAACTTGTCAAAGGCGAAGACTACTGTTAGCAACTTCTTCTCAATCGTGGTGTAATTAACTTACGTTTCGGTTAGTGTTTTGCTAGCATAATAAATATAATGAAATACCTTTCTTTTCTTTGGCCTAGGACAGCTCTTACAGCAAAATCACTAGCGTCGCACATTAGTTCAAATGGTTGCGTCCAGTCTGGTACAACGACAATCGGAGCTTGTACCAGCTGCTTCTTTATTGATGTGAATGCACTCAGACATGCATCGTCGAAGACAAACTTTTTATTTTGCTCTAACAATGAGCATAAGGGTTTAGTTATCTTGGAAAAATCTTTGATAAATCGTCTATAGAAACCAACATGTCCAAGAAAGCTTCTTATTGCTTTGACAGTGGTAGGTGGTGCTAATTTTTCGATGATTTAGACATTTGCTTTATCGACCTCAATACCTTGACAAGAAATTCAATGACCAAGAACAATTCCTTTAGTTTCCATAAAATGACATTTTTCCCAATTCAAAACCAAATTTGTTTCCTCCCATCTTTTCAAAACTCTTATCAAATTGTCAGCGTATTGGTCAAAATTCTATCCATAAATTGAAAAATAATCCATGAATACCTCGAGTGAGTCCTCAACCATATCCGAGAATATCGCCATCATACACCTTTGGAATGTTACTGGCGCATTACACAACCCAAATGGCATTCGTCGGAAGGCAAAGGTTCCAAAAGGACACGTGAATGTAGTCTTTGCTTGATCTTTCGGTGTAATAACTATTTGTTTGTATCCAGAATATCCATCCAGGAAACAATAGTAGGCTTTACCAGCTATCCTATCTAACATTTGATCGATGAAAGAGAGTGGAAAATGGTCTTTCTTTATGGCCACATTCAGTCGTCGATAATCCATGCACACTCGCCATCCAGTTGCGATGCGAGTAGGGATTAACTCATTCTTATCATTAGTCACAAGTGTGAAACCACTCTTTTTAGGCCCACATTGAACTGGGCTTACCCAGATACTATAAAAAATAAGGTATATAATGCCCGCATCCAACCATTTGATAATTTCCTTCTTTACCACTTCTTTCATTTTCTCATTGAGTCGTCGTTGTTGTTCAATGGATTGCTTCCCTTCATCTTCTAATCGTATCTTATGCATACAGAAAGAAGGACTAATGCCTCTGATGTCTACGATGCTCTAGGCTATGGCTTTCTTGTGATCTTTCAGGATTACGATAAGTTTCTCTTCTTGTGTTGCGTTGAGGGATGCGTTGGCAATGACAGGCAGTGTTTCATTGTCACCAAGGAAAACATATTTCAAATGTATCGACAATGGTTTTAATTCAAAGGTAGGAGATTGCTCAATGGAAAGTTTAAATACTAGGATCGTCCTGTTGGACAAATCTAAAAATTCCATTTGCCAATTTCTACGCATCTCACAATTATTTACCTCCTCTTTGTCTTGACAATCAGCTAGGATATCATTGATAGATGTCACAGCATCATCCTCAGACAATGTTGAACTCTTTGCATGAAATTCTTCCAAAATAGCCTTATCCAGCACATCAATATGGTGACATTGTTCTTTGGGTTCAGATGGTGATGCTCCGAACACACTGAAAGTTACATGGTCATCATTATGACGCATCACTATTTCTCCTTTGAACACGTTGATAAGTGTTCGTCCTGTTAATAGAAATTGTCTTCCCAAAATAATGGGTACCTCCTTGTCTGCTTCGTAGTCTAGGATGATAAAATCAGAAGGAAAAACCAGCTTATCGACTTGAATAAGAACATCTTTTATCAGTCCTTCCGGTTGTGCTAGAGATTTGTCTGCCAGTTGTAATGTCACCGCAATAAGCTTCATCGTCCCGATTACTAACTTTTTAAAAGTAGACAGAGGCATTAAGTTAATACTAGCTCCTAAATCACACAAAGCTTTACCTAAGTAATGATTTTCGATGGAGCATGGAATTGTGAAGCTGGCAGGATCTTTCATCTTGGTTGGCAACTTGTTTGTGATTACAACGCTGCATCCCTCTGTGAGCGCAATCACCTCGATGTTGGATAACTTATTTTTCTTTGATAAAAGCTCCTTCATGTATTTCCTATAACTGGGTATCTGCACAAGAGCATCTATTAGAGGTATATTAATATGCAATTGTTTCAAAGTTGAAACAAACTTTTGATATTCCTTGTCACGAACTTTTTTTTTGAAACATTGCGGAAATGGTAAAGGTATGGTTGCAGTAAGTGGTTGTGGATAGCTTTGTTTCTTCAATAGTGGTGGTTGTGTCGACAACTTATCTGGACAGACTATAGGCAGAGATGGTACTACAGTTGGTTCTTCAACATTATTTGGTGCTTGACTTCCTTCAATTATAACTTCTTCTTGTTGCTATGAAGTGGATGCTTCGACATGGTCTTGATAAGAATTGCTTAATCCTACAGTTTATTTCCCACTTCTTAATGTGATTGCCTTCCAATACTCCTTCCCCCTTTGCATTGGATTTTCAGTATCAATAGGTAGAGTACCAGATGATCTAGTGTTGAGTTAGAGGCCAACTGTCTAAGTTGAGCTTTCAATGCTCGTATAGAAGAAATATTACCTTGCACTATCGCTTTAGTTCGTGTGATATGCTTGCGCATCATCGCTTCAAGAGCAACCATAGGATCTACTTTAGATTGAGTAAATTACTGTTGTTGATGCTGATAATGTTATCCTTGCATTTTGTGGCTTCAATCGCGATGGTTGCGTTTGACTATGTGACTGCATTGGTTTAGTACCAGAATTTATTTGTGAATTCTGATGGTAGTTCTGCGATTAGCTATTATTGTAAACTCCTTGCCTATAACTTCCTTGGTTTGAAGAATTTTCATATCTATATGTGGATGTATTTTGATTTCCCTAAGGTTGTTGCGAGTAATTATTGTAAGAGTTACCAAATGAACCCCTCGGATGTTGTTAACATAGTATGCATTTTCTGCATGTTGTGGGCAGTCTTCATAGCTGTGGTTGTCGCTGCAAATTTCACATGAAAATATCGGTACATCCAATTGCTAAGCTACTTGTATAGGAGCAACGTCGCTTGTTCCTTTCATATTATTTATGATATTGGCCAGTGAATATACTTGCGTTTACAATGCAGAAATAGTATCTAATTCAAGAACTCCAGGGTTAGTTTTCATCTGTGTAGATTGAGAGATTGGATATTGGTAGTCGTTCTGAGCAATCCTCTCCAGAATTCGAACAGCTTCATCGTATGTACAATCCAACAACAGACCATTTACCGATGCGTCGACAAGATTTCTTGTCTGAACATTTAAACCATTATTAAAAATCTTAATCTGAGTCTCTTGTTGAATTTCATTCATTGGGCATCATCGAAGAAATGCTTTGTAGCACTCTCACATTGTATGTAAATTTTCATCATCAAGTTGATGATAAGAAGTGATGCTATTCCGCAACATTGCTTTCATTGTTGGCGGATTAAATCTTAAAACAAACTGTGTTGCTAAAGCATTCCAGGATGTGATAGATCCAGCCGACAATCCTAAGAACCATGTTTGTGCTTTTCCCTACAATGAGTAAGGAAATAATTGCATCTTCAAGGCATCATCAGGGACACTGTGTTGATTAAAGGATGCACAAATAAGTAAAAATGATTTTAAATGTTCTCGTGTGTCCTCATGCGAAAAACCTAAATACTGCTCATTAGAATTGAGCATCTGAAACAATACTGGTTTCAGTTCAAAGTTACCAGCCTAAATTACTGGTCTCACAACCCCTGGTTGTAGATTATCGAGTATAGGCACAACAAAATCTCTTATTGTCCTATTCTTTATTTTCTCTTCTTGTGGACGTGGTGGTGGTAAATCTTGTGGCAGCACTGGAGGAATGTCATTTTGTGGCAGCATTGGTGGTAAATTATCGTTGTTATTATTACCAGCCATTTTCCTTTGTTCTTGCTTTCTTCTCCTAAGTGTTCTCTCAAGTTCCGAATCAAAGCTTACAATGTCCTTCGGATTTCTCCTTGTGGACATGTAACAAAAAATCTGAAAAAGAAAACAATTAGAAAAAAATAATAACAGATTAGTAAAAATTAAAAATTAAGTAAGTAAAATTAATTACAACTTAACAAGTAGACATTAAACAAACGTCAGTCCCCGGCAACGGTGCCAAAACTTGATGGTGTTTTTATGACACAACGATTGTGTAAGCGTACATACGTCGATGCAAGTATAGTTGATAGACAAATCTATCGGATATCGATCTAACGAGGAATGAATTTTTAATGTCTAATTGTTGAAGCAATCAATACTGAAATTAAAAGTAAAGTGATGTCAGTGCAATATGTCAGATTTGCTACTAAAATAGTCAATCAATGTTAACGTAATTAAAGTTAAACTTCAGAGATTAAATGTCAGTGTACTGAAAATAAATCCAATTATGTTGAGTGTTGAATGCTGAATATTTAAATGCATGAAATATAAATGTGACCAAGTGTAAAGGGTAGAAATGGTTCACTGAATATTGCTAAGTCGCAACGCTGGATTTTGTCGACAAGGTAAAATATAGATGAATTGTTGCTGCAATGAAGTCCCTTTGAGTTCTTACCAACAACAGCTCCCTACTTAATCCCGACTCAAATACAATCACTCTACATCTCGGTGCATGTAACGATGTGTATCCAAGAACAAGTAACTGGTATTTATTCCAATCCTAAGCAGCTCTCGCCTAACCCATTTGTTAACCTAACCTGTCATCACATCTCTCGCTGTTGGCGTACTGCAATTTCACTCTCGTGTTTAGAGCGGTTAGATTTAAGAATAAATGGATAAGCAGTGTAAAATATGAATCAAAATGATCTAACATCAAAAGATACTCTCGTATTCATTTAATATCAACAGAATCCATCATCTTTTAAGAAGAATTAAATAGTACAACGAAGCTTACTATCTTTAGACTACTAAGAATACTCTCTAATTGTTCCTCTTGCTCGACATCAAGCACCTCTCGTCAGAAGTAGTTGCAGACTTACTTCATCAGCTCCCCGAATTCCAGCTCAAATCTTTAGTTCATAAAGAATTTTTGGAATTTAATCCCCTTGTTCTTGATGATTTCTTTTCTTTATTTGTTCGTTTATTTATAGCCTCTAAATATTGTAGATTTCAACCTACATTCTCAGATTTAGATCTAGATTTTACAGCTATAAAAGTTAGTTAGAGTACAACTGTGTACTCACGCAAATTACATGTTTTCTTCAGATATCTGCAGGTTATCGCTGCACTTGCTAGGCGTAATTTCATATTGTAATTGCGGCGACAACTGTGATATTCCTGTGCTAGTGCTTCCATATGTAAATTCAGCTTTATTCTACTCATTTGAGGTTCAAATTCAATGCAATGACATCTCTTGGTTGCAATTCCAAGCTGATCTTGTGGCAGCGTTCTACCTATACTGACCTTTTGGGTTGAGCTCCAGCACTGACAATATTAAGACGCAATATTTCGGCTGCTTGTGTCGACATTAGTACAAAAATAAACAAAAAATAACAAAACTTTAAACTAACTATCAATGAGTTGGAAAATATGAAAACTAATTATAAAATGCTAATGATCCATGCTAAATAAAGTACAAAAGAGAATTTAAACACTAAATTGAGAAGAAAATCTATGTCATTTGTAATACCATAAATACCCTTTTAGTAGGTATCAATACTTGTTGCTACAGGTGTAGTTAATGAGCTGGTATTTCATCCCCAATGGCTACATTTACTTTCCCAACAACCACAACGATTGGAAATCAATTAAAGGGTATAAATACCATCTTCCAAAGATCTAGCATGAAGAAGAGCAATGTACAGAGCTTAAAGATCAATCAAAACAACCTAGAGCTTAATTCTTTCATACCTTTTCTTGTCAACACTTGTGAGCTTTCATTGTATTCATTTAGCTCAAGTGTTCTTCTTTGTATTTGTGCTTAATTTGCAAACATCCTAATCTTGTAAGGATTATTTCTTTGTTGCTTGTTTGTTTCTCTTTTGAGAAAGGGTTTAAACTTAAAGTTTAGGTAGAAACCTTAAGGGAATTCTATTTTAAGATTTTGGGGTATAAATCTTAAAAGAGGTTTTAAGGTTAAACCTTGTCCTCAAAGGTTATAAAAAACTAGTGGATTTGGGAAAATCCTTAGCTATGGAAAGCTAAGGTAGTAGAGTAGGCATTTGAGGTCGAACCACTATAAATCATTGTGTTCTTTGTTGCAAAATTTTATTGCTTCCACCACAACGTCTTAAAGGCCGATTCAACCTCTTTTACCAGTATTCTCGAGTTGATCCGTTGAGCTAACACTAGTGTTGAGCAATTGACATTATCAGCAGCTTCAAATCAGTCTGTGCTAGAGGAATTGCAGTTGCTCCTTAATGAGTTCTACGATATTTTCCAAGCTATCTCGGTTTACCTCTTACATAGCTTCAGGACCATAGGATACCTCTTAAGGATGAATGGGCATTGTTTAAAGTTAAGCCATATAGGTGCCCTATGATTTAAAAATCTGAACTTGAAAAACTGGTTAGAGAAATGTTTAAAGTTAGGGTAATAAGAGACAATTCTAGTCATTTTACTTCTCTTGTGGTCATGGTGAAGAAAAAAGATAGAAAATGGAGGCTCCATGTTGACTATAAAAACCTCAATCAGTTGACAATCAAGGATAGATTCCCTATCCCTATCATCGAGGAGCTATTGGATGAGCTAGGACAACTAGAATCTTTTCTATGCTGGATTTGAAATCTAGTTATCACCATATTAGAATGCATGAACCTGACATCCCAAAGGAAGCTTTCAAAACCTATAAGGGCCAGTATGAGCTCTTGGTAATGCCCTTTGGGCTTACTAATGCCCCCTCTACCTTTCAAGAGCTAATGAACACCATCTTTAGACCACTGTAGAAGAGGATAATATTAGTTTTCTTTGATGATGTTTTGGTTTATTCCTCCACATGGTTAGAGCACTTGGGCCACCTTACAGAGGTTTTTGGGTTGTTGAGGTAACATCAACTCTTTGTCAAGAAGAGAAAATGTTCATTTGGTACTGATCAGGTGGAATACTTAGGACATGTCATCTCCAAAGGTATTGTTTCTATGGACAAGACCAAGGTAGAAAGTGTAGCAACTTAGCCCATTTTGCTTCCATCAAAGAGTTAAAAGGGATTGCTGGGACTTTCTGATTACTATAAAAGGTTCATTAAGAACTATGGTTTAATTGTTAGGACACTCGCCAATTTACTTAAAAAGGATGATTGGGGTGGTGTGAGCAAGCCACTGCTGCCTTTGAATAGTTGAAGCAAGCCTTACGCTCAGCACTAGTCTTGACTCTTCCTAATTTTAGTTTGGAATTTTGTGTAGACATTGATGCCTCAAGTTATGGGGTGAGGGTAATACTTCAGCAATAAGGAAAACTTGTGGCCTACTTCAGCAAGAGCTTTGGAATAAGGAATCAAGCTCTCTCCATATATGAGAAAGAAACGCTTGTTGTACTATTGGTTGTGAGGAAATGACATTCATACATAGTGGGAAGGCACTTTAAAATTAAAACTAACCACCAAAGCTTAAGGATTTTAGTTGATGAAAGGGTAATCACTCCCTTCTAACAAATGTAGGTAGAAAAAATGCTCGGGTATGACTATGAGGTGATTTATAGGAAAGGATCTAACAATCTGGTAGCAGATGCCTTGTCAAGAAAACAAGCTCTATAGGAAGGGCAATACCTGCAAGTTATTGGAAGTACTATCAATTTTGATCTCTTTGACAATGTGCAAGCATTATACTTGGTGGACACTAAGGTTCAAAGGTTGTGTTCAAAAGTTCAACAACAAGGCTCCAAACATCCAAAATACTCCTAGGATGGCCGATTCCTTAGAAGAAATAGAAAGATTGTGATAGGAAATGTATTTAGCCTCAAGTAGGAATTGTTTCAACTCTTTCATGCAAGCACCATAGGGGGCATTTAAGGGTACATGCAACTGAAAGAAGGTTGATAAGCCTTTTATACTGGAAAGGCCAAACCAATGATGTTAAGAAGTGGGTGAAAGAGTATCCTACATGCCAAAAATGCAAGTTAGAAATAGTAGCTTCCCCTAGCCTTTTGCAACCACTCCTAGTTCTAGAAAGAGCTTAGTCTTCCATTTCTATGGACTTTATTGAAGGGCTTCCAAACTCGAGAGGTAAGAATGTCATTTTTGTAGTGGTTGACCGCCTCACTAAGTATGGTTATTTTGTGGCACTAGCACACCCCTTTATTGTTGCGGTTGTAGCTCAGGAGTTCATGGATAATGTGTATAAGCTGCATGGAATGCCTGATTCAATAATATCTTATAGGAATAAAGTTTTTCTTAGTAACTTTTAGCATGATCTCTTTAAAATGGTGGGCACCAAGGTGCATTTGTCCACTACTTGTCATATAGAGACAAATGGACAAACTGAAGTGGTGAACAAGTGCCTTAAAGGATACTTGAGATGCATGATAGCATAAAGGCCAAGACTTACAAAGATGGCTTCCCTTGGTTGAGTGGTGGTACAAAACCACCTTTCACTTAGCTATCCAAGTCACCCATACAAGGCATTGTATGGGCAAAATCCTCCTCTCCATATGCCCTACTTAGTTGAAACATCCCTAGTAGCTACCGTGGATAGGGACTACAACAAAGAGAGGTTGTGAGGAAGCTGCTGCAATTTCACTTGAAAAGGGCTCAAGACCTAATGAAACAACAAGTAGACAAGCAGAGAACTATGAGACAGTTCGAGGTAGGGGATTTTGTTTATATAAAGCTCCAACCTTATAGGCAACATTCAGTGAGGAAGGTCTTGAACCGAAAGCTAGCCCCTAAGTTTTTTTGGACCTTTTAAAGTGCTTTATAGGCTCCAACTTCCCCAAGGGTCTCGTGTGCACCTCACCTTCCATGTATCACAGTTGAAAAAACATGTTGGTGTAGCTCTTGTTCAATCTCATTTACCAATAATCGATGAATATGGAACTTAGGCAAAGGAACTTGCTAGGATCCTTCAGGTAAATTATTCTTTCGAGTAGAGGGTAATTGTCACAAATTGAATTGAAGCACTGAAGAAATGACACATTTTGAAGATGAATTAATGAAACGTTGCACAACATGGTTTATTTAAACGAGGCGTTTTGCTTAATTGAATATTGTTAATTTATCGTTTTTTTTTTAACTAACTTTTAATTGTTATTTCCATTTCTACTTCCTTCTTATATATTTGGAGGTAAGGACCAAAACAGTTATGCAGAAATGAATGCTTTTGCACTTGTTTTCTTCCTCTAATCTCTCTTCCTCTCTCTCTCTCTCTGTCTCTCGCTCTCTCCCCCTCTCTCTACCTTTGTGTTAATGATTATTTGTTATGCCATGCTGAACTTCCATAGCTTTACAATGTTCTTCACAAATTTTTACAAGGAAAGAAAGAGAAGATTTTAACAAGGTTATGATTATGGAAAAAAAAAAGATTTTTGAGTTTTTACAATTTTAATAATTTTAATGCTACTTGAACCTCATGTGATAGTCTGATGATCAAGGGTGTTCATTACCCCATGTGTGGTCTGAGTTTGAGTCACGCTAATCCCGTTTGCTGTTCGGGCTTTGAACTGTTATTGCAATTCACCAAAAAAATAATTTTAATACTACTTTAATTTTTAATATGTTATGAATATTATTAAATGGATGTTCAACCTTTCATCTTCCTTTACTTTTAACCTTCCATCTTCCTTAACCTCCCCTTAACCTTTAACCTTCCATCTTCCTCAATCTTTCATATTATTGTAACTATTTTTTCTTATTTATGTATTAGAATATGAAGAGTTGAATCTTCTTATGTATAGAGAGGAGTATGCTACTTGTAAATGTGACGAAATATATAGAATACAATACATACTCTCTCTTTATTTTCATATATTATCCTTGTGTTCTTTACATCATTATTATTATTTTATAATACGTTATCAGCACGAGCTTGCTTGATAGTATTCAATATTTTGTTGGAGAACAAGTAAACTAGACGTACGGCGTTCTTGTTGAAGCAACAAGGTTAAGGTATGTGAATTTCTCTATGTGCTTGAAAGATTTTGAGATTTCAATATTCTTAATGAAAAAAAGTTAAAATGATGCTTATTTTTTTTCCCATATTTAAATATAAATTTATGTTTTATATATTCTATGATATGCTTGTTTATGATCTAAGACTTTGAATAAGATTGAAGTATCAACAACTTGAATATTTTTACTTAAATATGTATATCTTTTATATCATATGTCATTGACATAATTAAAAATAAAGTAATCATTTAAAAAAAATTATTTTATTTGGTGATCGTTACCAAATGTACTACGTTTCCTATTAAATTATTATTTTATTATTTTTGGCACTAGAGGCTCATGTTCAATATTTGAATATGTCATATGAAAAACTTAGAAAAAGTTAAATGTACTTGTACATTTTATATATCTAAATGCATATGATATAGCTTATGGTTATTTGTTTCTTTGCGGATGAAATTTTCTATGGAAACCTTGATTATAGTAAATAAAATAATGTGATATCTCTAGTTAATATTCCATAAAACATTTTTGGGTATTCTATTGTTATGTTGATTAAATTGTAAGGTTGATCTTAGTTATCATAAGATTTTAATAGATCTAGATGATCATATTTATATACTTAAGTTTGAATAAACTTGAATAATAGTGCTTTTTCGCTTTAATTATTAGCTTAGAATATATAACTTAACACGAATAATTATGAGAAAGTTACAATTGTGAAAGTTTAATGATTATCATCTACATGAAGAATTAAAAGTGTGAAACATCTAACTGTGAAAGATCCTCTTGATTTTTGAATGATGTAATAATTTGAAAAAATGATGATAATACTCTCTAAAGCTTTCTATGATTTAAATATCTTATGTGCTCCTGCAGCAGCAATATTGTGAAAATGGCTTTAAAAAATATTTTGGAACAATCTCATGCCTTTTAGTGAAAAAGACTTCATTTCCTGAAGTGAATGTTACAACGCATAACAACTATGAAAAATCAGAATATAGAAATCGTGGTTGTCGTTGTAATTGAGGATGTGGTTGGAGATATACTAATAATTGTTATCATGATTGTTATAATAGTGGTACTTCTAACCACTAGAAAGAATAATAAGGAAAATAAAGAAAATGGAGGTTAAAAATATTCGAAGGTTATTGAAAATTCATGCTACCAATGTTGTATGAAAATGCATTGGTCACATACCTGTCGTATGTTTAAGCATTTGGTAAAATTTTATCAAAGCATCCATTAAAAAAAAGAAAATAATATTGAAATAAATTTTGTTCAAAATGATGAAATGGAGGATAATTGTTTCAAAAAAAAAATAAAAATTTTCAATATGATGCTATAGTTGGCTATGCATACAAGGATGATTAATATGTATTTAGTTTGTGTCAAAAATTTTGTTGATCCAAGCATTGAAATTTAATTGTTTGATTTAAGAACCATTAGAATCAGTGTCTACTTGATATTTACTTGGGGGTGATATCTTTCTCTTCATTACAAAGGATGTTTATAATCACTACTTCTTATTCATGGTAACCTAAGTTAGTCTAATCAACTTATTTTGAAATTTGATTTGATTTTTTTTAAGAAGTTTAATTTATATAGTTCTCTATCCATAATTCTATGAATTTTTAAATCTCTTCACATATTTAGTTAGTGAGATTTTTATGTGGAGATAAATGTTTATATTTTTATTGGTTCATTTTAAATAGAATTGATTGGTTTAATTCTAATTTTGATTAAGATATATGATTATTGGAAGTAAAAATGCTTGTCATGAATTTTGAGATATTCACCTTGTTTAGATAGTTTCATAATTGCGGTAAAGATTAGAAAATGTTTATGTTTAAACCTTTATAGTTCTAAATTTACTTTAATATGACATTATAATATTTTGCATTTTGTTGTGTTATGGTTTATATAAAAATATGTATTATCTAACCATAGTGATTTATTAGTAACATTAATTTATTATTTATTATGTTTAATATATGTTTTATTTATACCTATTCATTTTTTTTATATGAATACATTAAGTATTCATTGAGGATATATATAATAAAATGATTGCACGCTCCTGAAGAGTTAATATTACATCAAACTGTAAAAAGCTCCTGAAGAGCTAATATTTTACCTCATTGAGATGCAAAATTTTGTAAAACATAAAATTATTTCTCAGATCAAGAAGATATATGTTGAAGGAATTTTTTATGTGTTTTATATTAAAATCATGGATAGAAATGACATGAGAGACTCATGTTTTTGTATTATAAATATTCCCAGAAAGAATACATTACTCTTATATGAATAACATATGAGATAGTGAAAAGCAGTTCATAGTGTTAGTATGACCGGTTAGACCATCTCGAGTCAATGTTGATGCAAAATAATTTGAGGAAATTTTATATGAGTTTATTAAAGAATTAAGAAGTTATATTTTAATAATTTTCATCATACTAGTTATTTGGACAATATATTGATCTAACACCAGCTAAAGTTAGAAGTCGGTTGCATTTTTCAATGATAACTAAATAATATATGAGCTTATGTATCACATGTGTGCAACCCAAAGTTTGCAATACTATTTCTTGAAATAATTTGATTGTGCACAATCTCTATAGAATGCAATTTGTGCTAACAACGCTGGTGCATTATATCCCTAGCATGATTTTTGTAGTTTTAGCTGGGATAATTTTAATTTGTCTATTGCCTATATATGATGGTTAGCAAAATTATGCCTCCATTTAGTTTCTTAACCATTAATATAAGAATCACTTTACAATAAGCATGTAATTTTATTTGCATTAAGCCAACATGTAAGAAATATTTGTCTCGTGAGAATTGACTTTCATTTATAAGTCATTGGATTCCATCTAAGAATATCTGGATGTGCAATATCTATTTCATATTCCGTCATAATGTATTAAGATGGATCATTTAATAAGTTGAGAAATTTTAGAATTTTGATTAGTTATTGAAGGGAGATATATTTATAATTTTGAAAAAAAAAAGTATTGTTATGTTGCAAATTTTCTCGATATTAAGGGGAGACAAATTAGTTAAATAATTATGTCATCATTTTTCTTTTGTAATCCTCACTAATATTATGTGCACAAAGTTTGAAGGATAAAATTTATTTACTAGATATGTTTAGTGATGACATTTAGATATTCCATATATTAGCTAATACATATACCAGCTAAAATGCTCCAAATAATTATATGTTCCAGAAGGACAATGTGATAAAAAATCAGACTTGAGCATGCTAGAAGCATGACAAGCAAGTTGACTCCATAAAACAAAAAAAAATCATTGAAAGGAAGGAGAAAGAAATGAAGATGATTACATACTAAAAGGAGGCAAGTACTCCTGAAGAGACCCAAAGCATAACTTTTGATAAAACTTAGAAGAGATTCAGGTATCTGAAATTATGAATATAATGAGATATTTCAATTAGTTATGTCATAACTAAATGAAGTTGAAAAAAATGAAATTGTTGTCGACAACGACAATATACGTAGAACACTTCAATATCATGGAAAAGAAAGGATCTTGAATGAAAATATACTTGAAAGCATTGAGATGAGAACAAGTCATCAAAAATAAATAAATGTTTGTATTATAATTTATGAAATGTATCTCAGACAAGAAGTCCAAACACTCGGAAGGTGTAAAGCCAAGTGGAATACATATTAGCATAATAGCGGAAAAAAATCATAATATATAGAATTGACTTGTAACAAGAACGTTCACAAGACACCTGATATTGATTATGAAGAGACATACTCTACTGTGGTGGATGCAACTACTTTTAGGTTCTTGATTAGTTTAGCAATAAGAGAAGGGCTTGATTAACGCCTAATGGATGTAGTTACAGCCTATTTATATGGCACTTGATAATAACATTTACATGACTCCCAAAAGGTTTTAATCTGCCAGAAGTAGCTAATTCAAGTTCTCGAGAACATTACTCAATCAAATTAAATAGATCCCTTTATGGATTGAAACAATCTAGGCGCATGTAGTGTAATCACCTTAGTGAATACCTATTGAGGGATGACTATAAGAATGATCCCATTTCTCCATGCATTTTTATAAAGATGTTTGGATTAGGATTTGTTATAATTGCTATGTATGTTGATGATTTAAATATCATTGAGACTCTTGAAGAGAATTTAGTGATAATGGAGTGCTTAAAGAAAGAATTTGAAATGAAAGACCTTGGAAAAGATAAGATTTTGTCGAGGGTTAGGATTACAAATTGAGCACCTAAAGAATGAAATCCTTATGCATCAAACAACATATATAGAAAAAGTGCTAAGAAGATTTTACATGCATAACGCACATCCGTTTAGCACCCTCAATGGTTGTTAGGTCATTTGAAGTAAATAAAGACCTTTTTCTATCCTCGGGAAAATGATGAAGATTTTCTTAACCTGAAGTACCATATTTAAGTGCTACTGGTGCATTGACATATCTTGCTAGTCATACACGACTTGATATATCATTTGTTGTCAACTTATTAGCAAGATTTAGCTCTTGTCCAACCCGAAGACATTGGAATGGGGTTAAACATGTTTTTCGTTATCTTCAAGGTACATGGATATGAGTTTATTTTTCCTTAACCTACCCAAAACATAATTAGTTGGTTTTCAAAATGCAGGGTACCTATCTGATCCTCACAATGCTCAATCACAAACTGGTTATGTTTTCACATATGGTGGTACTGTAATTTCTTGACGCTCTATGAAACAAACAATTACTACTACATTTGAGAAATTAATTTTCAACGTTGGATTTCGTTGTTTCAAAGATCTTAGGGGATGCTTACATGAGGGGGAGTAAATTCACACACACACACACACATACACTATATATATATATATATATATGGTTGTGATATACTATGTATCAAAGGATTATGTACTCTGTTTTCCTTCACTACGTTTTTGTCCCATAGGGTTTTTCCTAGTAAGGTTTTTAATGAGGCATATCCTTTATACAATGAACATCCAATGGGAGTGTTATGAATATTATTAAACAGATGTTCAACTTTTCATCTTCCTTTACTTTTAACCTTCCATCTTCCTTAACAAAAGAGAGGTTGTGAGGAAGCTGCCGCAATTTCACTTGAAAAGTGCTCAAGACCTAATGAAACAACAAGTAGACAAGCAGAGAACTGTGAGACAGTTCGAGGTAGGGGATTTTGTTTATATAAAGCTCCAACCCTATAGGCAACATTTAGTGAGGAAGGTCTTGAGCCAAAATTTAGCCCCTAAGCTTTTTTGGACCTTTTAAAGTGGCTTATAGGCTCCAACTTCCCCAAGGGTCTCGCGTGCACCCCACCTTCCACGTATCACAGTTGAAAAAACATGTTGGTGCAGCTCCTATTCAAGCTCATTTACTAATAATCGATGAATATGGAACTTAGGCAAAGGAACTTGCTAGGATCCTTTAGGTAAATTATTCTTTCGAGTAGAGGGTAATTGTCACAGACTGAATTGAAGCACTAATGAAACGACACATTTTGAGGACGAATTAATGAAACGATGCACAACATGGTTTATTTAAACGGGGCATTTTGCTTAATTCAATATTGTTAATTTACCGTTTGTTTTTTAACCAACTTTTAATTGTTATTTCCATTTCTATTTCCTTCTTATATATTTGGAGGTAAGGACCAAAACAGTTATGCAAAAATGATTGCTTTTGCACTAGTTTTCTTCCTCATATTTCTCTCTCTCTCTTTTTTTCTCTCTCCCCCTCTCTCTCCCTTTGTGTTAATGATTATATGCTATGCCATGCTGAACTTCCATAGCTTTACAATGTTCTTCACAATTTTTACAAGGAAAGAAAGAGAAGATTTTAACAAGGTTATGATTATGGAAAAAAAAAAGAATTTTAAGTTTTTACAATTTTAATAATTTTAATACTACTTGAATTTCATGTGATGGTCTGATGGTCTAGAGTATTCATTACCTCATGTGTGGTCTGAGTTTGAGTCACGTTAATCGTGTTTGTTGTTCAAGTCTTGCACTGTTATTGTAATTCACCAAAATAATTTTAATACTACTTTAATTTTTAATAATATTTTTACCTTTTTTATAATTTTATTTTTCTACAATTTTTTTTGTAATTTTTAATAATTTTACCATTATAATATTTTAACACTTTTATAGTTTTATAATATTATAATATTGTTTAATAATTTTTATAATTTTTTGGATTAAATACAAAATGATACCTAAATTATACTCATTTTTCCAAGTTGGTACCTAAACGACTGTTTGGTCACAAATGGTACTTAAACTACATCCCGTTACCCGAATTATCTTAGAGGTTAAAAAAAATTTCCTAACCAATCAATTTGTGACATGTAGCAATTTTTAGCTAAAAAATAAAATAAAAAAGTGAACTGTTATTTCCTTAACAAAACTTATAAATATATTTATCTCTTTTAGTCATCACCCAAAAACTTCGATGATAGAAAATTCAATAACTCATAAAAGAACTCATCCAAACCCAGTTTTCAACGACAAAACCTAGAGTGCTTCTTTTATTTTTTAAACTTCGATTTCAATTTCTTTTCTTGTCCTGATTCAAAATCTATGTATTATTTATTTTAAAATAACTTTTTCTATTTTTTTTTATATACTTTGCATAAAATAATTAATCTTTGGTGAATTTCTATAATGAAAAAAAAAATCTAGATAAAACATGAAATATAAATATAGGGAACAAGTTGAGTAAAAAATGGTAAAAAGATTGCAAAGAAAAAATATTTAACAGTTAAAAAATGCATTAAAAGAGAAGAAAGAACTATAGGGAGGCAAAGAGTGTAGAAAAATTAAATTTTTTTTAATTTAATTGAAGTAAAATTATCTCATACATCAGTGTAGTTTTTAAATTTCATAAATAATTTGAGAAGAAATTATTAGATGGATTATTCCCACAACATAAACAATGGTCCCATCCAATTATATAATATCATATAAAATTATTTTTACATATGATTTGATGACTAAAAAATTTAAAAAAATTCAAATTTTTTGTTTTCTCCTTCAACCCTTCTATCTTTAGAAAAGAAAAAAATTTTCATCCATGCACCCATTAGTGTTCTTACAATCTTTTTGATTAAAATGAAATTTTGATGAAAAATCTTTTTTAATTTGTTCATTAAATTGAGAAAGAAACATAATATAATTCTGTAATTTACTTATGTTGAAGCTAAATATTAAATTTTCGAAATTTCTAATTCCTAATTTATGTAAATTACTAAATTTAAATCTATAAATGAAAATAAGGAAAGAAACAAAAGAAAAAAATAAACTTTGATGATTCTCTAAAATTTGATGCAGAATGATTGAATGTTGGAGAAAACAAGAATTTTTGGATTATTTTTTAATTTCTTAATCAACAATGACATGTAAAAATAATCTTATATAATATTATATAATTGGATGGAATCATTGCTTATGTGGTGAGAATAATCCATCTAATAATTTCTTCCAAATTAATTTAAAAAAAATATTTATTAAATTTTTTATTTTTACTAACATGGTACCTGTCGTGGAGTCCCACATTAGTGAAATAACTGTCAAAGATGATTAAAGGACTTTTTTTGATGAAATTCATCAATTCCAGTCTCAATTAAGTACAAAAAATTACAAGGGGATTAATTGATTTATTTGGAATAATTTGAGGGCTATTTGAACCTTTTTTTCCTAAAATAAACATTTCCTCTACTAAGTTTACATACTGTTGTGTTGTTCATCTATTATTTCTGGCCAATTTTTTACTTAGCCTATTAGCTTAATGCTTTTCTTTATTTTTTGGCTCAACAATTTTAGTGTCTGAATATTGTCAAGTAAAGACCCGTCCAGGGCGTCCACCCCTCGACGCTCCATCCCCTTCTCTTTCTCTCTCTCACACTCTCAGACGGCTACCGCTTTCTCCATTTAAACAAACTCGTAACAGATTTTCCATTTTTTCAAAGAACTCCTTGGTCTTCTTTAAAGGGTATGTTTCACAATCATCCTTTTTCCTTTCACTTGCTTTATTAAGCTTATCCGTATCTCTAGATTTTATGCGTCTCAATCTTCATGTTCACTCATCTCAAATGTAGTTTTCTTCATGTTTATGCTTTGGAGATTTGAATAAACGGTTTTTAAGTTTTTAAAGGAAGATTCTAATTTGTCCCGAATGATTCAACGAAACTCTACCTAACCAGTGTGAAAAAATTGAGATGAAGACAATTTTATGTCCCTTCCCCCCCCCCCCCCCCCTTTTGGTTCGTCTTATGCTTTGATGTTGTTTGATTTTGATCTGGGAATAATTGGTAATCGTTGTGTGTGAATTGCTTTATCACGCTTGTGAAATCTTCCAAGTTTCTATGGCTGACAGGAATGTCTTTTTACGAGTAATCCATTCTATTTCTATCCTTTATCTGCAGACTGGCTAAGTCAAATAGCTGGGTAAGCTATTTAACTTTTTTTTATCTATTGATAAAGTTGGAATTATTTGATAATGGCTTCAAGAGTGATCTTGCGAAGGAGGAGCTACATTTTCAATTCCCCAACTCGACTTACTTCCCTGATTCGGGGCTTTTCTAGTTTTGAGCATAGACAATCATTTAAATCCGAGGATTCACAAGGATCACCCTATGTTGCAAGCCATCCCTATCCAAGTTCTGATTTTAAGAAAGTTGTTTTATCTTCAGTTCTCAAAAATGAGCTATCGTATTTTCTAGCAGCACAATATCATAGGAGTAACTCATCCGGAATCTCAAACTCGGGTTATCTAGTGGGAAATTTAGAATTTAAGTTTCCATTGGGAGTTCGATGGTTTTCACAATTTGCGCGTTCTGCTTCGACTTCCACTGCCAGTAAACCTGAACTAGGTCGTTCTAGTGATGGAAAAGAACAACAGGCTTCTAAAAAGGTGAAGGAGGCTTCGCCCGAGGAATGCGATCAAGCAGTTGAAGGCCTGAGTACAGTGAAAGCCAAAGCCAAAGCTAAGCAGGTACAGGACTCCACCAAAAGTGGACAATCGTTAATCAAGAAACTATGGGCAATGATTCTTGGCATTGGACCTGCCTTGAGAGCTGTTGCTTCTTTGAGCAGGTTTAAACTTCTCTAGTTTTTTTTGTAGTTGAACTGATGTAATTGCTCTGATACTTATTATTTTATACCTTTCTGCAGAGAAGACTGGGCAAAGAAGCTTCGCCATTGGAAGGATGAATTTAAATCTACAATGCAACACTATTGGTTGGGTACAAAGTTACTTTGGGCTGATATTAGGATAAGCTCAAGGTTGTTGGTAAAACTTGCTAATGGGAAGGGTCTTTCTAGAAGGGAAAGGCAACAGCTTACTAGAACGACAGCTGATATTTTTAGGCTAGTTCCTTTTGCCGTCTTCATTATAGTTCCATTTATGGAGTTCTTGCTACCAGTATTTTTGAAACTATTTCCCAACATGCTACCTTCAACCTTCCAGGACAAGATGAAAGAACAGGTAATTGCCTTAGGTTTTCCCATTACTGAAGAATTTCTCTAGTTGTACTATCCTTCTTATTTGTAGTATCCATGGCTTAAGAATTAGTCAATTTATGCTTATCTAGTATTTGCGATCATTCTGATTGTTTATACTAGGAAGGAATGTTATCTATTTCTATGGCTGGCTGCCTTTTATAATAGTACTTTGTGAAACTTCTAAACAACAATCCACTTAACTTGAGTTTATTAGACATATAAATTAAGATTGTGGTATCAGTTGAGATGCTTAACCTGCAGGAAGCATTGAAAAGACGGCTGAATGCTAGGATAGAATATGCAAAGTTTCTTCAAGATACGGTGAAAGAAATGGCAAAAGAAATCCAAAACTCACGGAGTGGAGATGTTAAAAAGACAGCGGACGATCTTGCTGAGTTTATGAACAAGGTATTTTTTCTCTTTTTAATTTTTCTTCCTGGCACAAAAGGAAACTGATTCACCTGTTTTGGTGTTGGGGAAGTTATGTGGGTTTTTCTTTTAAGAGAAAATATTAATATGTGATTCATTCCGGTATATGAACAGGTTAGAACTGGTGCAGGTGTATCCAATGATGAAATTTTAGGCTTCGCCAAGTTGTTTAATGATGAACTTACTTTAGACAATATTAGCAGGTTGGTACTTCATTAGGCATTGCCTTATTGTGGAATTATCCCACACTTCGACTAGGTTTGGATGGGCGGTGGGGTAAGGTCTGGTGCGTTTAGCTTACTTTTTGTTTCACGCTACAGTATCTAATCTCATTGTCACCGCTGTTTTTATACCTCATCCAAAACCACCCTTCATCTCTTCATTGGATGTGTGTGCTTGTTCATTTCTTCTTAATAGATGGAATAAGAAAAGAGGTATAGTTAAGTCCTTTAGCTTATTCCACTATTTGATGATGCTAGCTGATTCCTTTGTTGGTTACAGGCCTCGTTTAGTGAATATGTGCAAATATATGGGTATCAGTCCATATGGTACAGATGCATATTTACGATATATGCTTCGGAAAAGACTGCAAGAGTAAGACTGCCTTTTCTTTTGGGGATGTTTACATGATGCTTAGCTGACACAGTTTGAGCTTAAGCATCTTTTGTCCTGATCATGATTGCTTTATAAAAAACTAATGGTTGTTTTAGGAATCATGAAGATGTCATGAACGAGGAGAAAAAAATTATGCAATTCTGTTTTGGGTGATTTATTGAAATTTTGCATTGTTAAATTTTGTATGTGTTTTATAGAATCAAGAATGATGATAAGATGATTCAAGCTGAGGGTGTGGAGTCCCTTTCAGAAGCGGAGCTTCGACAAGCTTGCAGAGAGCGGGGCTTACTTGGATTACTTTCAGTGGAGGAGATGAGGCAACAGGTAATGAAAATTTTGTTGCTTCAGGCAAAAGTTTATCCAATATTTTGAGCCTATCACAAAATGTAGTTGATTTGGATTAGTATGAGAAGATTCAAACAGAAAAATAACAAATTGGTTTTGCTTCTTTCCCAAATAGTTAACAGCAGTAGGATTTTATGGCATGCCTACATGCATGATTACGTACATTCATGTATAAAACTTTGATAACTAAGGGGGATTGTATTTTGAGTAAAATATGTGTTTGGGAACCTCAATTCCTTTTTTCTACCTTGATTGACTAATGAGTACTACTTATAGGATTTAGTGTCATAATAATATTTTTTTCCCTTGACAGTTGCGTGACTGGCTGGATTTATCTCTCAATCATTCCGTTCCCTCCTCTCTATTGATTCTGTCTAGGTAAGTCTGCATGTCCACTTTTGTATTTTTATTTGACCTATGACTGCATTCAAAAATATATTTCCTTGTTTTTCTCTATAGAGCATTCACCGTGTCTGGAAAAGTCAGACCAGAGGAGGCTGTTCAAGCTACACTCTCCTCTCTTCCAGATGAGGTCGTGGATACTGTTGGAGTTACAGCTTTACCATCTGAAGATTCTGTTTCAGAAAGGAGGAGAAAGTTGGAATTCCTTGAAATGCAAGAAGAACTTATCAAGGTTTATTGCATTAATGCTTTACGATGTTGCAATCTCTTAAAAGAGAGGAAAACAATTATTTGTTCCATCTTCAATTTCTTTTTTCTTTTTTGGCTAAGCCTTGAGATTTTTCGCCCTTTTATTTG
Source organism: Kokia cookei (assembly GCA_039519145.1). Lineage (NCBI taxonomy): Eukaryota > Viridiplantae > Streptophyta > Magnoliopsida > Malvales > Malvaceae > Kokia > Kokia cookei. The sequence continues at coordinate 12,386,171 of CM076910.1, forward strand.
ATTCTCATTTTCTTTGCTCTCTTACATGAGACTGGAAAACAAGAAAAAACAAACATGTTTTAACTGAATTATCATTTTATCAAGGTTTAGTTCACGTTATATAGGTTGATGCTAGTGTGGGTTACAATGAAAAGGAGACTTGTAAATCTGAAGGGTTTATTCCCATAAACCTAACTTTTGCATTGGGATTGCAGTGCTTAATTCCATGTTTTGAAGCACACTAGTTGATTTTGCTTTTCTGTAGACATTTATATCTGTGAGTGTATTTTTATACCATTTGATTGTTAGATCTGTAGATTTCAGTTTTGTTGCATCCTATTGTTGTTTGTAACTGGATAAACAAATGTGTAGGAGGAAGAAGAGGAGGAGGAAGAGGAACAAGCCAAGTTGAAAGAATCTATTAGCAAACAAAAGGATGTGGCTTTGGAAGAGATGGCTGTTTCCACAGCAAAAGAAGCGCAAGAATTAGCAAAAGCAAAAACATTGGAAAAACATGAGCAGCTATGTGAGCTCAGCCGAGCATTAGCTGTTTTAGCTTCTGCATCCGTAAGGACTGACATTAATAATAACTTCTTTGTGTATCTTATATTTGATACCTCGTACTCTGATTCTAGACTTTTTGCTACTATTTTCAGTCGGTCAGCTGGGAGCGTGAAGAGTTCTTGAGACTTGTCAAGAAAGAGGTATTTAAAGCAAAATAGTTTTGGAAAATATACTGGTCATTGTTTCTTCAAGTTTTCATTCCTTTTATCAGGGACGTGATACTATGTTCTTTCCCTAGTATAATTTTATTCATCTGCATTATTAGTCAAGGTTGTTGATAGGTGATCTTTGTGCATTGTTATCAGATTATTAATCACACATGCACATTTTGTAAATGCTGGTCTAGGTTGCATAGGTTCAGAGGCATTAAGGTCTGTGCCTTGAAATAAGCCTAGCCAACCTGAGGTTTTGGGGTTGGCTAACTTTAACAAGCTCAAAGCTTGCCAAACCTGAAGAACTTTGAGTAAGTAGAGTAAATGGAGTGGAAAGAGAGAAGAGGGAGAGAAATCCAATTCATGTTGAGCACCTTAAGGGCATACTGTCTGTGAACAGAAATGTTATATTTTTTCCTGCTTGTATTGCCAAGTGGAACTCCTGGTGAAACAATTGAAGAAAGCACCATTTCTTCGAAATAATGCCCTAGCTTGTCTAGGCCTTTTAATCTTTCTACTCATCTGACATGCAAATAATGTGACTGTTGCGAGGACGGTGAAAACTGATAATCCAGTGTCCGCTTATGTCAACTTCCACCCCCTCCCCCCACATTCCGTACCTTATCCATAATCTACTTTCAGATAGACTTTAAAAATTTTAAAGTAAAGAGTTGTATTATTTATAAATAGAAAGATTTCAACCTCATTTACTTTAAGCTTATTTTGATCAAAGGACAAACCTTTCTTTTGTTTTGTGTTTTTATTCATTATATCTAATCTTTTCATTAGTTGATGATATCCATGGTTCTTAGCAATGTTTTTAAACCTATTCATAATTCTATTTTAGTTATACAAATATTATATTGCAATTCAAATTAAGTGAGATATGTAAAATTCAAATTTGGAACTTGGTTAGCAATATATGACCATATAATCATCAAAAAAATGATCTTTGAGTTGCATATTTATTTACCATTTGTTTTTCTTGAAGTTTGTGGTATGAACTTTCTAATGATATATGAAAACTTTGTATTAGATCCAATTTGTACAGAAACATTCGTAACGTGCTTAATTCCAAATTTTTGATAAGCTTGTTTCAATCTGTTTATCAAAAGCCTGATCAGTATAATGATCCAAACAACTAGAAACTTTTGTTCTGTTGTTTAGTGTGCAGTAAAAAATATATTTCCCCTGTTGGTCTTTGATATATATGTGCTATGATACAACCCTAAATCCTGTATATAAAATTTGACTATTATCTTCAAATTGTCTTCATGTTTGTGATATTATTTAGGAATTTGAAGTTACCGAGTTTCTCTCTTTTTTCTTGCTCTTACTGTTTTCAGGTAGAACTGTACAACAGTATGGTAGAGAAAGAGGGTACAGAAGATGAAGAAGAAGCTAAGAAGGCATACAAAGCTGCCCGAGAGCATAGTGACCATACAGCTCAGAAGGCAATTGGTGACAAAGTTTCCTCTGCACTTATAGACAGGGTAATTATTTCCATAGACTCTTCAGTTAAAACACTCTTCTAGCTTCAATTGTGCTGTTCTCAATTTGTTAACTACCTGCATTGGTGATTGTAACATTTGCTCTTTTAAACTTGGAAACTAACACAGTATTTTAAAATATGTGTGTGTGTGTGTGTTTGTCTTCTTCTTTTTTTTTTTTTTTTTTTGCATTTCAGGTTGATGCTATGCTCCAAAAGCTTGAAAAAGAAATTGATGATGTTGATGCTAAGATTGGAGACCGATGGCGGTTGCTTGATAGGTTTGTTCATTGCAATTCTGAAAAAGTTGTATATTGTGTTTCGAGTAGTGATTCTACATAAAATTATGAATTTCCAGCAGCACTTTATCTACACATTCTTGTCTTTTGAACATGAACGGGATGCTTACTAAACCAATACAGAATGTTGTTGAATTGGAAAAGTAAAAGAGAAGAATAAAAGAAAGAAAGAAATGTGCAGCAATAGATGATTGTCTGTGTGCCTCTCTCATGTTCTTTGATCATAGCATATGTCTTGAATGCCATATGAAGTGCTTCAAAAGCTGGAGCGATGTTCATATGGTAATCAGCCAAATCTGATATATCATTTGTGATAAAATAGAAAGTTGGAGGCATACCTAGTAAAACACTAAGATTAACATCTTGCTATTTAGCTCGACCAGGCTTATAAAAATGGCATGATTCTGAACTTGGATATCCTACGTTTCCAAGTTTTGGTTCGATTCATGATATGTCTTCATTGTTTGTTTCTCTTTGGCTTGTTCCATTGATTGTCTTTGAAGCCTTTCCTTGACCCATTTGTTAAAGTATTCCCCTTATCTGAACATGTCAAGCATGCTTTCCAGCCCTCTTCAGTCAACTTTCTAGTTTCCTTGTTCCTTCATTACCGTGTGAATGTACAGGCACTTTATTCATGCTTTTTTGCCCAGGTCTTTGGTTTTATTAATGAAATGGCGACTTTTAGTGCATTATTTTTTAGTATCTTTGTGAAAGGAGCTTATTATTAGAAAAATATTAATTTTGTTTGCCATGCTTCTAAACTTGAGAATGCCTCTTCATGCTTTCAAGCAACAGTAGGATTCTGGCTTTATTTGAAAAACCTTTCTTGTTAAGATCTCTACTGACTTCAAGTGCTTTGAGCACAATTAAACACCAAGAAGAGCACCTTAAATACTTCAGAAGTAATTTCGGGATGGATAGCATATTGCATCAAATTGGACCTTAACCTTTTAAATACTTTCCTAAAGTTTTTAAACTTTGCTGTATCACTATCGACAACTGTGTATCACTTTTATGCATACAATGTGAATTTCTTCTTGCAATCTTATTGTTTTTATTTTATTCCTATTTCATGTAATGTATTACTTTCTTGACGGAAGGATTTTGTCCAATCTATTACTTGTCCCCTTTGTATGCCAGGGATTATGATGGTAAAGTTACTCCTGAGGAGGTTGCTTCTGCTGCTATGTATCTCAAGGACACATTAGGCAAGGAGGGTATACAGGAACTTATTAGCAACCTCTCCATAGATCGAGGTAAGAGTGTTTTTTCTTTTTGGTGGTATATCTAGGAGCATGATAAATAGTTTTTGCATCAGGCTGGAGGGTGAAGGGGTGGGGGTGGGATTAAGACAGACCCTCAAATGAGAAGAAAGGGGGGGGGGGGAGGGTGTATATGCTTAGGTCCTTGGATTTTGTTTAAAATGCTAGTGTTGGGTGGCATAACATTGTCGTTTGGACATTAAATTCTTTTTGTTTTGATTCTTCCTCTGAATTTCTTGCAACAGAAGGAAAAATACTTGTTGAAGATATCGTCAAGTTAGGGGGTGAAACAGATGACTCCGACACTGCTGAAGCAGGAAGATCGTAGGGAACGTACTGAAATTTTTGTTGTTAAACCCTGTTTAAAGGGTCATTAGTGCCTCTATTACAACATTATTGTATTTTAACTTAGAAATAATGTAGCACTTGACTTCAGTATCCGCTGGTTTTGTCACTTACTACAACTACAATCTGAATATATTACAAGTTGAGGAAAAATCGCAGAAGTTTATAGTGAAACACTGGCTGCTTGGGAATTTATCTACAAAAGTGTTGTATATAATACCAATAATCGATGCCTTTTACACTCAAAACGAAATTTACTGTCTTTTTAAGTACTTTTATGATGACATTAGCAAGAAATTATGCCGTTTGCTTAAAGTTTGATTTAAGTATGTTGTTGTTTTCTTTGGGTGGGGGGGGGGGGGGGTGCATTTATTACTTGCCCAAAAATAGAAAAAGAAACAACATAGGGGACATAGGGGACTCTGCCCCAAAAAGTGCCAAACAACCCATGAAATTAAACTGCAAACACTAAAACAAAAAACAAAAAACAAAAAACAACCTTAAACCAGTTGAAGAGACGCGAACAACATCCACAGCCAGAACCATAGCGATGAGAGGGAAAAAAGTGCATGCTCGGAAAAGCTCCAATAGCCTGAAAAAGTCATCACTAATCAATGCTTAAGGTTGAAGCAAAAGTAGAAGTAGCCAGAAAAACTAGATCTAGCCAGAAAAGTGAAGTTTGGTGAGGGCAACATAAAGTCAAAACAGTCCCCATCGATCGCTTTTCATCGCCGCAAGAATCGAAATTGGTCGCTCCTCCATTCAGCAGACATCTCGATGCAGAAGGAAACCCTCGTGAGCTAACAGGTGCGCCATTGTGTTGCCTCCCCACATAATATGTTGGAACTTGAAATGTTCAAAGGTAAGGACTAGACTTATCACCTACCATATAATAGAACTAACATGTGATCTGTTGATTCCAACAGGATTGAGTTTGGAGATGAGCACTACTGAGTCACCCTTTAGTTCGACTTTCCGAAAACCCAAACTCGGGCAAATCGGATAGCCCGAACATAGGCAAGGGCTTTCGATGCCTGTGGGGATGAGACGTGAGACTGCCAGTAACAAGTCGACCCAAGGATCAGCCTAGCAGAATCCCAAACAACCACCCCGCCGCTGGCAGCTTGTAAGTTCGTAAAGAACCCGACGTCAACGTTGACTAAAACCTAAGGGTCAACAGGAGGTTTCCAGAATAGTGGCTCTGCAGCCAAAGCTCGATTCCTATCCAACGACAGAGATTCAAGTTCACGTGCATATCCCAAAATAAAGAATTAATTGTTGTACCTATTGAAAGACTCCTTGATGAACAACTTTGTTCCGCGAATGCCAAATAGTCCAAATAGTGAGAATAGTAAGCTGTACATATCTATGACCTTTAGAAAATAGTTGTCCAACCCAATTGATGGGTGTGTCATCCGTCACTAGAATAGGATCCCAACTAATGTTTAGATGTTGCCAAATGTGCAGGATGCTCAGACAATCGCGACAAACATGGAGGATGGTTTCCGGACTACTACCATAATGGGGGCACATGCAATCAAACCTAAGTCGTCGCTGATATAGGTTTACCTTTGTAGGTAGAAAATTATTAATGTAACACCAACATTTTATCTTCATTTTCTTGGGCACTTTAGTCCCCCATAGGTGCTTGTAAAGCAGGCGTGTAGTTTGGGAAATATTATTGTAACAATCATCATCCGTCCTCAGATAACCTCTCAACAACATCTTGTACCCACTACGGATCGTATACTTACCACTGTTGTCCAAGAAGCAACGACTAGCCTGGTTCTCCATTCACCCCTGCCTACCATAATTAAATCCACCACTCTGTCAATACCATTAACCCGATTGATGTTGATCATGTAAGGACGAGGATCGAGAAGCCAAGCATCATCCTAGACCAAAATGGAGCATCCATTCCCCTCATGCCAACCAGTGCCCATTTAGAGGAGTCCTTTAGCAGCTCAGATATTATGCCATACATAAGAAGGTTGTGATCCTAACCCTGCCTTTATAAAACTACACGTAGGAAAATATTTAACTTTAATCACACGTGACATCAAAGAATCAAGATTAGTGAGCAGGCTTCATCCCTATTTAGCCAATAGTGCAATATTAACCTTCAATAGACACCGAAACCCAAGACCATCGACCTCTTTCAAATCACATAAACCCTCTCAAGAACATCAATGAATCCCCCTCCTTGATGCGGACTTACCCCACCAATATCGACACATCAAGGCCTTCAAATCTTTGCAAAATAAACTGGGTAACAAAAAACAAGACAAGCAATAAAGTGGAATAGCCTGTATGATGAATTTAATGAACATTGCCTTACCACCGTGTGAGAGGCACCGGTTAGCCCAATTGTCAATTTGCCCAAGGAAACGATCTTTAATGGCTCAAAAAACATGCTTTCTGTTAGTCCCAATAATCATAGGCAATCCCAAATAATTACCAGGATCTGAGGTATTACGAACACCCAAAATCACTTTAACAGAAACACGCATGTCCCAATGAAGGCACTCTACCCATCATCAATGCAATAAGGCATAATTCTCTGTAACCTGTTCACAAGCACCTTAGAGATAATTTTAAACAACACATTACTTAAGCTAATCAGTTGAAAGTGGGTCATATTGCGTGGTTCCCATTGTTTTGGGGTGAGAACAATGTTGGTGTCATTTATAGTGGAAAGGGAACCACCATAATTAAGGATAACTAGAAAATATTCATAGACATTAGTACCCACGATATGCTAGAATTTTTGATAGAAAAAGGCGAGCAACCCGTCATTACCCGTAGCCTTAGCAGGCGTTATCCCTTGAATAGCTATCAGAACCTCTTCCTCGATGAAAGTAGTTCGCAAATAAACATTCATGTCATAGTAACACGAATAGGAATGCCATATAATAGCCTACTCATGTCCCTGAGACCTTGTGAAGTAAATAAGTCTTTAAAATATTGGCAAGCTACACGGATAATCTCCACCTCCCCTTCCACCACAATCCCGATTGCATCTTCCAACCTATGCAGAGTGTTATAAGGTCGCCTTTATGTCGCCATTCTATGAAAGAACGAAGTGTTGCGGTCCTCATGTGTAACAACCTAGTTTTCAATGGTGTCGAAAATAGTGGTTTCGAGACCACAACTCCGACGAGTCAATTCATAAATTTTATTTATTTCTTAGTTATGGTGACATTATGGTCATATTAAATTTTTGGTTAAGAAAATTTATCATTTAGAGAGCTAATTAAGTGAAAAGGACTAAAATGTAGAAATTATGAAAGTTGAATTGTTAATAAGGGGATTAAATAAACAAATTAACCACTGTAAATTAAGTGGGTGGACTAGCATGATATATAAATGATTATGGATGAGATTAATTAAAGTAAAAGGGGTTAATTAAGCTTAATTATGAAAGTCATAAAAATGACAAAATTACCAAGGTATATATATGAAATTAAAGAAAGAAATATGATATTTTTCTTCTTTCTTCTTCTTCTTCTTCACACGGTCCAATAAGGGAAAGAACTTAGGGTTTCCATTTTTGTGTTTTGAAGCTTAATTTAGGTAAGCAAATCATGTTCGTTTTTAGTAATTTTTATGTTTCCGAGTTCGTATTAGCTTAATCTAGCTAGCACAAGTACTAAATTGTAAATCTGTCAAATGTTGTAAAATTTTCCATTGATGAATGAGCTTGTTCTTGAATATTTATGGATGTTTTAGCAGCTTGATTGTTAGATTTAATGATTTTGTTAAGTGATTTTTTATGAATTTAGGGTTTAAGGACTAGATTATGAAAATGATGAAAATACATGTCCTTAATGTGAAATAATGGTTTGTGGGGGTTGTAGAAGAGCCGTTGAGTATCCGGTTGGTGTAGGATTGGGAAAGAAATGGTTTTTTTGCATGTTTAAGGTTTAGGGACTAAATTGAATAAAAATGAAATGTTAGGGGTAATTTCTTAAATTTCAAAAAAAGGAATTAAATGTATTAAATGATTTAAATTTCATGATTTAATGATAAAATTGAGATATTTTATTGATTTAGATTAAGATCGTGCCACAGATCAAGGAAAAGAAAAATTAGCAGAATAGTCCTTGGAGCTCGTCCGTAATTGCAATTTAGTCCGGTAAGTTCGTACGATTATTTCTAACATTATTTATTATTGTTATTTCACATTGTTTGGAATATCTTAGACAAATTGGAAAAGGAAAACTTGGAGATTCGTCGAAGGATAGCTCGGTTAGAGCTCCGGTATGCTTACGTCTCGGTTAGAGTGTATGCTATGTATACCTCGGTTAGAGCTTTGAATTGATTACATCACGATTAGAACATAATGCTATATATAGCTCGAGTATAGCTATGAAATGCTTATGTCTCGACTAGAGCATAATGTTGTGCATATCAATTAGAGCATAATGCTATGCATAGCTCGGGTAGAGCTTTGTTTTACTTATGTCTCGGTTAAAGCATAAAGCTATTTCAATTTGGATGAATGTTTTGATTATCTCTTTGTTGATATGTGTAGAATTTAATGCCAATATGAAAATATCTATGAAGGTATGACTTTGAGAAATTAGCAAATGATATAGACTATTTTGCAAACTTGGAAAATTATGTGTGTATTTGAAATCTATACACTTGTTTTGGTAGAACTCCTGCATGTATTGGTAAAAGTACAAGGTATTTGAACTTTGGTTACTAACTTGCATTGTATTGATATAAGTTTCTAAAGTATCGGTAGTTTGGTTCATAGTAGTATCGGTAGTTTGAGCACTTGTATCGATAGAAGTTGCAGGCAAAATCTACTTAGCTCTTTGGAATTAATTGTATCAATTATTGTGTGGGTTGTATCGATTGTAACCATACTTTTATCAATAAAACCTTCTCATCTACTGGTAGGAAACTACAGTTAATTTTCAAAAGCTTACTATTTTGACTTCTACAAATACTTGTCCAACAAGTACTGGTAGAAGTCCTTCAGAATTTGTAAAATGACATTTTTAACCCTTATTGAAATGAAATGCTATTAAAGTTTAAAATTTATTGCATGTATATTCTTGTCATATTGTATTACTGAGATATGAAGTTTTAAACAATGGTAAATGATCCGAAAGACCTCGGGACCTTAACCAACGACGGTGTTGGGTTTTGGGCATTATATTTAGTGGTATCAGAGCTATGATTTAGTTGATTCTTGAACTATATTGAATGTGTTTAAAGGTTTAGAAGTACATGCCATATAAACTTGTGATAGTGTGATATTGATGAATCCGATCTAACCTCTGTTTTTGCATATAATTCAAAATGTCTGATTTTGAACGAGATGAAATAAACTTGGTAAACAGTAATGTTTTGACTAATGATTCTTGAGCAAGTCAAGGTGTACCGATATTACCGATGATAAAAAGCGGAGACAAAAGTATGTTTTTCGGTTTAATGGGACAGTGGTTTTCGAAGTTCGTGAGAAATAATCTAATGAAACCGTAACCTCCACCTCCTATGATAGAGCCTTCTGTAAAACTGGTGGTACCTCTTGTTATGCCTCCACCTCCCTCAGTAGTTGAACAGAGACGTCGAATCCCAACCGATAAGGTAAGAAAGTACGACACAGAAGAATTTTGAGGTAGCATAGAGGATGATTCTTCTCGAGTCGAGTAATGGTTAGAGAACACCAAGACGGTTCTTAATGAAATGGGTTGCCCTCTTGAAGATTTTCTGAGATGTGCTGTGTCACTTTAGAAAGGCGAGGCTTATAGTTGGTGGACGACCATGCTGGCAGTAGTTCTTGAAAATGAAATTAACTGGAAATTATTTCAAATTGAATTTAAAAAGAAGTACATCAGCAAAAGGTATCTTGATGAGAAGAAAAAAGAGTTCCTACAATTAAAGCAAGGAAACAGGTCAATTACTGAATACGAGAGAGAGTTCATGCAATGTAATAAATATGCTCGAGACATTGTGTCAACTGATGAGGATATGTGTGTTCGATTTGAAGATGAGCTAAATGATGAAATTAAAATGATAGTTGGTGACTCAAAGTTACGACCGTTTTTTGTTTTAAGTGATCGTGCCCAGAAGATGGAAGAAATTTATAATAAATAGAGAGAAAAGATATTCCGAGAATTCGATAAAAAGAATCCTTCAAGAGCTTTTTCTATGTCGCTACCGAAGAAATTCAGAGAAAATAAGAATTGTTCAGCTGCAACATCTGTATTCTAGAGTAGGAGCAGATCTAGGAAACCTGATTTGAGATTCCAGAATCGACCGACAGATAGTGTAGCCAATGTTCGAAATATACCAAAGCTTGCATGTGAACATTGTGGAAAATTTCATTCTGGAGAGTGCGAGTTGAAGAGGGGTACATGTTTCAGATGTGGAGCTACCAATAATTATATACGAAATTGCTCGATGGCACTCGAGGTGAAAGAAGATCGAAGTGTGAAACCTCTAGCTACACCATAAAAAGGCAGATGATCGGGTCAGAGCAATGATATAGCCGAAAGTCGAGGTAATGTTAAAGATGATACAAATAGGTCTAAGGCCGAGCACCTGCACGAACCTTTGCCATCCGTGCCAGAGAAGAGGCTACCGTGCCTGATGTTGTTACTGGTATATTTTATCTTTTTAATGATATTGTGTGTGCTTTGATTGACCCAAGGTCGACTCATTCATATATTTGTACTGCTTTGGCAACTGATAAAATTTGTATGTTGAGTCAATTGAGTTTAACGTCAAAGTTACAAACCCATTAGGTCATAGTGTCCTAGTTAATCGGGTGTGTTGTAAATGTCCACTGAAAGTTCAGGGTTGTGAATTCTCGGTTGATTTGATGTTATTATCGTTTTACGAGTTTGATGCGATCTTGGGTATGTATTGGTTATTCGAGCATGATAAGGTGGTTAATTACAAACAAAGATAAATTGATTTAAAATGTTCGATGGGCAGAATGATCACAGTTGAGTCTGTCAGATTGAATAGTGAAACTAGAGTGATTTCAGCTATTCCGGTGTAGAAGTTGGTCCATAAGTGTCGTGAAGCATTTCTAGCCTATATACTTGTTATACGGGAGTCAGGGACAAAACTAAATCAGGTACCGATAGTTAATAAGTTCATATATGTGTTTCCAAAAGAGTTATCGAGTTTGCCTCTAATTAGAGAAATGGAGTTTGGCATTGACTTGATACTTGGTACTACATCGATATTGATTCCATCGTATAGAATGACACCGACAAAGTTGAAAGAACTTAAGGCACAGTTGCAAGAGTTATTAGATAGAAGCTTTATCCGTTCGAGTGTATCACCTTGGGGTGCACCAGTGTTGTTTGTGAAAAAAAAGACGATTCTATGAGAACGTGTATAGATTATCGACAGTTGAACAAAGTTATAATCAAGAATAAATATCTGCTGCTTCGTATTGATGAGTTGTTTGATCAGTTGAAAGATGCAACCGTATTTTCTAAAATAGATCTCAGATCGAGATACTATCAGATTCGAGTAAAAGACTGTGATGTGTTGAAGACTATATTTAGGACTCGATACAGACACTATGAATTTCTGGTCATGTCGTTTGGCTTGAGTAACGCTCCAGCATCATTTATGGATTTAATGAACCGAGTCTTTCAACCTCAGTTGGATAGGTTTGTAGTGGTATTTATTGATGACATACTAATCTATTCCAAGACAGAGTCAGAGCATACTCAGTATTTGAGAGAGGTATTTCAGATTTTGCTGAAAAAACAATTGTATGCGAAATCTAGTAAATGTGAGTTCTGGATTCGAGAGGTTGGATTTTTGGGTCATGTAGTATCTTCAAAAGGGATACTAGTCGATCCGAGCAAAGTTTCTGCTATTCTTAGTTGGAAAGTTTCGAAGAATATTTCAGAGGTACGTAGTTTTCTAGGATTGGCGGGTTATTACCGTCGATTTGTTAAAGATTTTTCATAATAGCTTTGCCAATGACAAAGTTGCTTTAGAAGAATGTTTAGTTTGTCTGGTCAGAAAAGTGCCAGTAGAGTTTTGATCATCTAAAGAAAATGTTAACAGAAGCTCTAGTATTGACACAACCTAAGTTAGAGAAAGAATTTGTTGTTTATAGCGATGCGTCACTGCATGGGTTAGGATGCATACTGATGCAAGCTGGGAAAGTGATAGCTTATGCTTCTCGACAGTTAAAGCTGTACGAGAAGAATTATCCGACTCATGATTTCGAATTAGCTGCCATTGTCTTTGCATTGAAGATTTGGCGACACTATCTGTATGGTGAAAGATGTCATATATTCAAAGATTACAAAAGCCTGATATATCTGATGACTCAAAAAGAATTGAACGTGAGGCAATGTCAATGGTTGGAATTGTTGAAGGATTGCGATCTTGTGATTGATTATCATTCGGGAAAAGCTAATGTTGTTGCAGATGCCCTGAGCCGAAAGTCTTTGTTTGCATTGAGAGCATTGAATGCACATTTGTCCTTAGAGGGTGATGGTTTTGTGACGGTTGAGCTTAGAACAAGACCATTATTTTTACAGTGAATTTAGGAACTACAGAAAGGTGATTCGAAGTTAGTAGCCAAGAAAGAGCAGATTCAGAGTTACTCCATTACAGAGTTCACTGTAGATGCTGAGGGTATGATGTACTTTCAGAATAGGGTATGTGTTCCTAATGATTGGGACTTAAGACATGATATTTTGGTAGAAGCTCATAGTAGTACTTATTCCATTCATCTAAGGAGTGTAAAGATGTATAACGACTTGAAGAAAATGTACTGGTGGCCAAGTATGAAGCGTGAGATTTCTGAGTATGTGACTAAATGTCTGGTGTGTCAGCATGAAAAAGATGAGCATCAGGTACCATCAGGATTACTTTAGCATATTATGATTCCTTAATGGAAATTGGAAAGGGTCACTATGGATTTTGTCACAGGGTTGCCAGTAACATCGAGGAAGAATGTTTCGATCTGGGTTATAGTTGATAGATTGACCAAGTCAGCTCATTTTATTCCTGTTCGTGTGGACTTAACACTTGAGAAGTTAGCTGAGCTGTATGTATCTTAGATTGTGCGACTACATGGGGTGCCAATATCTATTATCTTTGACAGGGATCTCCATTTTACTTCGAGATTATGGGTTAAGATACATGAGGCTTTAGGAACTAGATTGAATTTTAACACCATAAATCATCCGCAGACAGATGGGCAGTCCAAGTGAGTAATACAAATTCTAGAAGATATGTTGTGATGCTGTGTACTCGATTTTGAGGGTAGTTGGGAGAGATGTCTGCCGTTAGTAGAGTTTGCTTATAAAAATAGCTACCAATCCAGCATTAAAATGACACCATTTGAGCCTCTATATGGTAGAAAGTGCAGAACACCTTTGTACTGGTTTGAGCAAAGTGAATCTAAATTAGTTGGGACTGATTTGATACATGAGACAGAAGATAAGGTTTGGATAGTTCGTGACTATTTAAAGGCAGTCTCTTATCGTTAGAAGTCTTATGTAGATCTCAAAAGGAAGGATATAGAATTTGCAGTCGAAGAATGAGTTTGTTTGAGAGTTTCACCTTGGAAGAAGGTGCTACGTTTTGGCAGAAAAAGGAAGTTAAGTCTACAATTTATTGGGCCGTATGAGATCATTGAGAGGGTAGACCCTGTAGCTTACAAGTTAACTTTGCCTCTAAAACTTGAGAAGTTTCATAATGTCTTTCATGTTTCGATGCTGAGATGATATCGATCAGATCCTTCCCATGTGATTACCCCGTGCGAAGTTGAGATACAATTGGATCTATCATATTTTGAGGAACCAGTTAAAATTCTTGCTCGTAAAGTGAAGGAATTACAAAACAAGAGAGTACCACTAGTAAAGTTTTTGTGGAATCGCCACGGGTTGGAAGAAGCTACATGGGAGATAGAAACTTCAATGAGATCACAATACCCTCACTTATTTACTGGTAAGAAATTTTGGGACAAATTTTTTTAAGGAGGGAGAGTTGTAACAACCCGATTTTGAATGGTGTCAAAAATAGTGGTTTTGGGACCACAACTTCGACGAGTGGGTTCATAAATTTTAATCATTTATTAGTTATGATCACATTATGGTCATATTAAATTTTTGGTTAAGAAATTTTATCATTTAGATAGCTAATTAAGTGAAAAGGACTAAACTGTAGAACTTATGAAAGTTGAATTGTTAAATAGAGGGATTAAATATATAAATTAACCAATGAAAACTAAGTGGGTGGATTAACTTGATATATAAATGTTTATGTATTAGATTTATTAAAGTAAAAGGGGTTAATTAAAATTAATGATGAAAGTTATAAAAATTACAAAATTACTATAGGTATATATATGAAATTAAAGAAAGAAAGATGATATTTTTCTTTCTTCTTCTTCTTCACACGGTTGAATAGGGAAAATAACTTAGGGTTTCCATTTTTATGTTTTGAATCTTGATTTAGGTAAGAAAATCATGTTCGTTTTAGTAATTTTTATGTTTCCAAGAACGTATTAGCTTAATCTAGCTAGCTCAAGGACTAATTTGTGAATATGTCAATTGTTATAAAATTTTCCATTGATGAATAAGCTTGTTCTTGAATTTTTATGGAAGTTTTAGAAGCTTGGTTGTTAGATTTAATGATTTTGTAAAGTGATTTTTGATGATTATAGAGTTTGAGGACTAGATTGTGAAAATGATGAAAATACATGTCCTTAATGTGAAATAATGGTTTGTGGGGGTTGTAGAAGAGCCCTTGAGTATTCGGCTAGTGTAGGATTGGGAAAGAATGATTATTTTTCATGTTTAAGGTTTAGAGACTAAATTGAGTAAAAAATAAATGTTAGGGGTAATTTCATAAATTTTCAAAAAGGAATTAAATGTATTAAATGTTTTAAATTTCATGATTTAACCAGAAAATTTTGATAATTTATTGATTTATATCAAGATTGTGCCACGGATCAAGGAAAAGGGAAATTAGTAGAATAGTCCATGGAGCTTGTCTGTAATTGTAATTTAGTCCGGTAAGTTCGTACGATTTTTTCTAACATTATTTATTATTGTTATTTCACATTGTTTGGAATATCTTGGATAAATTGGAAATGGAAGACTTGGAGTTCGTCGAATGATAGCTCGGTTAGAGCTTCGATATGCTTACGTCTCTGTTAGAGAGTAATGCTATGTATACCTCTATTAGAGCTTTGAATTGCTTATGAATCGGTTAGAACATAAAGATATATATAGCTCGGGTAGAGCTATGGAATGCTTACGTTTTGGTTAGAGCATAATGCTATGTATAGCTCGATTATATCTTTGTTCTGCTTACTTCTCGGTTAAAGCATAAAGCTAATTCAATTCGGAAGAAGCTTTACTTTGTGCGAGGTTCGAATGAGATATGTCATCATGTTGCAAGACTTAGTTGATGTGGTAAATTATTCCTATCTTGTGAACTTACTAAGCTTTGTAAGCTTACCAGTGGTTTTGTTTTTGTTTTGTACATTCATTTTACTGTTTAAAGATCGGATCATCTCGAAGAAATCACACTATCCCGAGAGCTTGTTCGGTAGTCTTTCATATCATTTGGTTTATATGGCATGTATCAGGGTTGTACTACTTGAGTTGTTTGATGTAAATGGTTAAGTTGAATGGGAACATTTTGATGAACGTTTTGATTATCACTTTATTGATATGTGTAGAATTCGATGCCAATATGAAAATATCTATAATGGTATGACTTTGAGAATTAGCAAATGATATAGACTATTTTGAAAACTTAGAAAAATCAGTGTGTATTTGAAATCTGTACACTTGTTTTGATAGAACTCCTGCATGTATCGGTAGATGTACAAGGTATTTGAACTTTGGTTACTGACTTAATATTGCTTCACCTCTCTTGGGTACAATCCTTAGAGTACTCGTTACTTCGTTGTAACTATATTACAACTCGACTCCTATACTTGTGAAAGCCCAAAATACACGCCACATGAGAGTACGTTGGGAGGCGGTCAAGTTGTTGGCACCATTGCTGGGGAGGCAACGTCTTTAGTTATTTTAATTTCTCCAGTGCTAATAAAGAAAAATTAGGAAATTTTTAGGATATAGTTACGATTATCATTTAACAATACTAACAATATTTATTTTCAGATTGATCACTGTCAACAGCAATCCCACGGTAACTCTGTGCCATGGATTATTATTACTACATATGGTCAGATGAAGAACATGATTACAATGATGATATTTACGAGGATGGATTCTATGAGAATTGAGAGATATAGGAAAATCAAAGATTACTTATGCTCGAGTTAAGTCAACTTCGAGGAGAAATCCCAAAATCTGATCAGAATGGTGATGAATACCCATAAAAACAACACAAAGAGCCCGATCAGAAAGTACAAGAAGAGGAAAGGTTACTCATTTTACAAGACAAAGATATAGAAACCCGCAAATCCGTCGAGCATATATGTAACAGCCAGATTTCCAACGATGTCATAAATAGTGGTTTTGGGGCCCCAAATTTGACGAGTAAGTCCGTAAATATTATTACTTAATATTTACGAGTCAAATATAGTATTAAAATAATTTTTGAATTGACAATTTATGCTATTTAATGGGTAATTTGATTTATGTGGTAAATCTTTAAAGTCAAGTGGTTTTAGAAATTGAGGTATCAGGATCTCGTTTCTATAAACCAGACTCGTAAATATTTTTATTAAATATTTACGAAATGATTATATAGGTGTATTAAAGTTTGGTTAAATAATTTTAAAGTTTAAAAAATTGATTAAAGAAAAAGGATGAAATCTTAAGCGATACAAAAATTAATCGTTACTGATTGACAAGGGCTAAATGGGTTCAAATTAATTGTTGGATGGCTTTAAATGGTAATTTAGCCATAATTATGTTATAGTGGATGGTTTGGTGTAGCAATAAATGGATTATGTAATAGTGTTATATTAAAATGTTAATATAATAAGTACATAGAAATTGAGAAAAACTTGACATTGATAATCATCATTTTCTTCTTCTTTATCCAACTCGGAGCAAAAAAAAAAATGAAGAAGACCATTGTTGAGTTAAGGTTTGGCCAAGCTTCCAAGCTTTGCATGGGTATGTTTTTCTAGTCCATTTTTTGTGATTTTTATGTTTTTAGGCTTCTATTAGTTTAATCTAGTTAACCCGGGGGTCAATTTGTTAAATTGATAAATGTTTAAAAATTTGCCATGAATTAATTGTGATGTTTTTGAAATTTTATGATAGATTGTTAAGATTGGTTGTTAAGTGGACATATTTTGTTAAGTGATTTTTGATTATTTTAAGGTTTAGGGACTTATTTATGAAAATTGTATAAGTCAAGGAAAATATTGTAATTTAAAAAAAAATATAGGTTGTACGAGGTCCTTAAAGTATTCAGCTAGCATGGGTAGTGATGAAATTTAGTGAATTTACAAGTTTAAGGCTTAAGGACTAAATTGCATAAAATGTAATACTTGAGGTAATTTCGTAAATTCACATTATTATAGTTTATAAGTTAAATTGATTTTTTAGATGCTGTAATAGAGTAAATTTAATAATAAAATATTTATTTAGATCAAGAAACAACTTGAATGTACACAAATCGTGGAAAAGTAGAATAGTGGTTAGACCGTGTAGGAAGTTGTTATGTATTCAAGGAAAGTTCGTATAAGGATTAAATTATTATATGTTATCTTTCTATATCATGTTTATATTTACCATGTTATAAATAATTAGATTAATAATTAATCAATATTTTGGTAATATAGACCAAAATTTGATGATAATTAAACTGAATGATATAGTGCTTCAGTTTGGATAAAATAATTAAAAGAGAATTATGGTGAAGGAATTGTATATTAAAAAAAGGATATAATAGAAAGTAAAAATAAGGTAAATGGATTTTGGATGGATTATTATGTATTACATGGTTAATTGTATTAAATATTTTAAGTGAGTTATTGATGAATTTAAGAACATGTGAATTTAATGAATGATTATATGAGATATTATATCCAAAAGGGAATTAAAGTTACGTATGAAAAAAATGGGAATTTCATGTAAAATTATTGAAATGCTAATGTGAAAGTGAAGGTCACTGATAAATATCTAGAAAGAGACCCGTTTGAGCCTAGAGATTTCATAAGATACAAAAGAGATGTCATTAGGAAGTATATGTATTGGGTGCTGGTCCTGGAGGTCCTACCGATGGTTGAGATCAAACATGTGTTACGGATTCTCCATAGCTCGTTTGAGCAGCATCGTGTAGCTATTGTCTTGACCCACAGCTTGTGTGAGTAGGCCTACTTTACAACTCGTGTGAGCACTATTGAAAAGGAAAAGGAAAGAATACATTTACATGAAAAGGTATTCCAAGTATCCAATGTTATTCGAAAAGGTTCAATGGGTAAGAAAAGGTCAATGGAAAGGTATGAATGAAGACTTAATGCTTATATGATATGATATGGAAAGATGAAAATGCATATACAAAATGAAAATGGATGATAATTTATCATATGATGGATGAAATATGCATGGAGTCCATTTCTTAATATATGTTATGTTTTATAGATGTTATGTTTACTTATTATTTATTAACCATATGATTTCAATGGGAAGTATGTGTAAAGGATATATGTATGGGTAATGAGTTACGGATAAAGCCTAAATGCTTATGATGTATATGCCATGAGCTACATGGGATTATATGTAATGCTATATTCACTAACCTTGTGAGGTGATGTGTATAGGAAATAGAGGTTGACATAAGACATGAGGAGAGTAGGTTTGATTGTTTAATTTAATATGTTTGATAAATTTCTCTTATAAAAATTTACTAAGCATTAAATGCTTATGTAATCATTTCCTCCATCTTGTAGATTATCATAAAGCTCAACCGGTTAGAATATCATCGGAGTATCATCACACTATTTATTCGATAAATTGGTATATATGGTTATTTTGGTTAATGGTTATAAATGACATGTGATAATGTTGAAAGGTTTTTCCAATGGATTTGCTTGTGTTGGGTGGTGTTAAACTTGTTGTGGTTAATAATGTTAAATATTGGCATGTAAATAATAGATGCAAATATGGGTGAATGAACCATTATGCATACTCCATAGATAGTATATGGTATGATGGCATGTTTTGGAATGGTTATTTTGACATGGTTGACATAGTTTTAAATAAAATATTGAGATGTTGAATGGTTCCTGATATGTATAGGTGTTCTATTTTGTAATGAATGATATGGGCTACTCATACTTTATACATACATATATATATTTGGGTAGGTTAGTAATGCCCTAGCATAATGTCCATTTTGGTCACTTTTATGAGCATATATATGTGTTTGATTCAAGTTAAGAATATGTATGTTTGAGTTCATTAAGTTGGTAAGTTGTGGTGTCTATAAATGACACATTGGGTAAAGGTTTAGATAAATTATGCAATATATGTGAAGGTATATAAATTGTGATTTTGAGTCATGAAATTGCATGAATGATTGTGGTGTCTTGTTAGGCAAGATATAGCTTTGTTATGGCTTGTGTTTGGGATCATTTAGTGGACACACAACTTGGACATGGGCTGTCACATGATCGTGTGCCACACAAGATCACCCCACACGACCATGTGCATTTTACAGTTTAGGTGCAGTTGGCACATGGGTTCGAACATAGTCGTGTGACCCTATTTTGAACACGCACGTGACCGGGCACAACACGATCATGTGACCCAACTTTGATACCACACACGAGTAGGCAGACGATCGTGTGCCCATGTTTCACAAATTTTCCAACTTTTTCCTAAAATTTATGATTTGATTCAAATTAGTTCAGAAGTGTTTTTAAGTTATTTTTAAGGTCTAAAAAGCATGATTTTATGTCAAATGTATAAGTTTGATATGAATTACATAAATGTATGATTTATGTTGATTTATTATGGTAATATGAAGTGAAATGTTTGTATTGACTGGTAATGCTCCTCAACCTTAATCTGGCAACAGAGACGTGTTAGGAGTGTTACACTTAGTGGTATCAGAACTACAGTTTAATCAGTTCTCAAACTGAACGTAGCATGTATGAAGGCTATAAATATATGCCATTTTATAATCTATGATAGTGTGATATCTGCTGACATGATTTGAAATTGTTTTTCATCTAGATAAAATATGATTTCTAATCGATCTAATTTCGATAATGCTGAAAGCAATGTTCCAATCTCCAATTAAAAGGTTGCTCATGATGAGTTGAAATTCAAAAAGGTTAGAGTAGAGGTTCATAGTGTTTATAGTAATAATGAGTACTATGTTGAGGTGTATATGAGAATCAAATTTTGTGGCTTTACGGCCCTCACCCCTCGTCCTCAAAATTCTATATCACGAAATATTCACAGTATTTCTGTTGATTAAGTTTGTAACTGTGGAGCCGAATAGCTTAATGGTATAATGGTAATAAGTTTTATCAGAGCTGAGAATTAGTTAGCAAATACAGAAAAGTTTTAGATAAAATATTATATCTTTCAAAATATTCACTGAGATGTGCGGTGTCATTGTTAAAAAAAGAGGTTATTAACTGGTAATTGAATTTAATTACTATGGTACCTGTAAGATGGATTAATCGGGATTTCTTCTGAATCGATTATGTTATTGAAATAGTTTAGTTGTCAGATTTTGAGGGAAAATAGTTTAGCTTGGTAAGTATGTTAATAAGATGGTATTGATCGAAGAGGAAATATGTACTTGTTTCAGAAGGGATTGATTAATAGGATTAAAATACTTGGCAGTGCAATGGTAAAGGGAAGAAAATTTTGCTATCATAAGAAACAGAGTGAGACATGAGTTTGAGACTTTAATAATTGGAGTGTATCCAGAACATATTCTATTTTTCCGCTACTAATAAATGAAAGGACATAATAGATATTTCCAGTGCCATTAGAGTTTTATGATAAAGATAAAATTAAACAGAATAGTGTGAGATCACTAATGACTTTAGTATCCAATGCGGTAGTATTCGAAATGTAAATAGATCTGAACGCAATCATTGATGTCAAGTATTTTACAAGGATTTCAAATGGGTATGTTGTGTGCTATTTTTTTTATAGTGGCATGAGCTATTGTTTCACATCCAGTTCTGGTTCTTATCATGTAGGGATGTTGGCTAATCATAATATTAGGCAGAAATATTGTCAGTCTGATTGTAATGATGGTCGACATTGCTATATTATTGGCATTCTATTCATTTATGCTTTGGTTAAGGACTCGATGGTAAAACTCAAGTGTTATATTTTTTAACTTTTACTGGTTGTTGTTCTGTTTTATGCATATGAACTTTGTGCTATTTATGTCACAATTGGTTCTAGTGCGTCTGAGCGATATTCTCCTTCTGGGTTTTTCTTTTGTGTATTAACAATTGCCTTAGCAATCAATATACTCTTTATATACCACATGGTTTTCAATTGGAAATAGCTTAGATGTGTTGGAGTATGTTCTGAAGGCTCATAAATTTGCATATTCTGATAATATAGAAATGGGCCCTATGTCTTATTTACCAGAACCACCATGTCTATTTGAGTTATACCCTCGGGAGTTTAGCAGGGCTTTAAATATTGGACTCATTTATCTTGGCTCCCTTATTGTTCTTCTTGTCTGTTTTATCTTATATGGTCTAATTATAAAGGATACACATAGGCTTGAGACTATTACATTTGCAACGGTTATAATTATTGATTGGAACATGGGAGCATGCTTGTATAGGTTTCAGCTTTTAAAAGTCATGTTGCTACACTTGCTGTTACTAGAACTACATGGGTTTTTCACATTTGCTTGGAAGCACATTATTGGTACTTGAGAGATTGTTTTAGATATGCGATTGTAGTGTCTGTCTTATTAGAGCACGATGATCCATTTGAGGGGAGGTTTTCGTAAGGAGTATGGTAGTTCTTATAGTTCATCTAATGGTTGTGGCTCAAGTATGAAACAAAGTAATAGTGTTGAGGCAATTCATCCTACAAATATCATCAACAGTAGTAATAGTGTTGAGGAACTTGTTGGAAGTGCCACATCTGCATATACTATTTACTTGATATAGAAGCATTAGTGAGTTCTGTACTTTTCTTTCTTGGTTATTTTGCTGCAACTTATAATGTCTAAAAGCTGGAAATTTGGAGTGTTAGATGCTGCATTTTATGTTGGCGAATGCTGAAACTTGAAACATTTAAATGCTGCAAATTATGAGGTTTGAAAATTGGAAAATTAGGTAATTAAATGTTGCAATGTACCATGTCTGAAAGCTAAAATTTGATGTGCTAATGATGTAAATATTATTATGTTTATGGGTTATCATTTTGACACTTAAATGTTGTACTAATGTGTTGATTAATAGATCATTATTGTGGTATAAATGGATGAAGTTTTAAGCTGTTTGAAAACAAGCAGTCGGATTGATTAATTTTTTTTCAATTTCTTGTCAATCAAAGCTAGAAAGTAAAAATGTTCGGATATAGGGTAGACATGTTTTAGTTATAATTGAAATGTTTGCAGTTATAAGTATAGTGATATTTTTATATAAATGAAATGGATGTAAGGAAGAATTGTTTTGAGATTTGAGAATTTAACATGCTTAAATTGAATATGTATAGTTTTGTAACTTTAAGTACTAAGCATGTGTAAATATACATGTTTTACTTAGAGATAGTATTGGTTATATTAATATGGTATGTTTAAGTTATGGAATTTCCATCGAGTACTTCACTCAAGGTATGATTTGCTCTCTCTTTGTATGGGTAAGATTTATTTCGGAAATTTTCTTTGAAAAGTTAGTTAAGTTACAAGTATTTGAGTTTTATTTATAGATTTCGAAGTAAATTTCACAAAGTTAAGGCACAAATAAACGAATGCTTGGAGTGAAAAAATATATATAAAAAAATTAGGGCAGAAAATTTTAGTTTAGTCAATTGAAGAGCTTTTCAGATCTTTGTAACTGAAACTATTCCAAGTAAGAAATTTCGAGGACGAAATTTTTTTAGGGGAAAAATTGTAACAATCCATTTTTTAGTGTATCGAAAATAGTGGTTTCGAGATCACAAATAAGATAAAAGGGTTTGTAAATATTATTATTTAATATTTATGAGTCAAGTATAATATTATTGAAGCTTTGATTTAATAAATATTGTTTATTAGTTGTATAGTCAAGTTCAAGTGATTAATTTCTAAAGATGGTTTTAGAATTAATGAGGGTAGTATTAAAATTTTGATTTAGAAATGTTAATGTTAATTAGTTAATTGAATAAAAGAGGGACTAAAATTTAAAGTTACAGAAGTTGCTGTCCATTAGCGAAAAGAGGTGAATAACTTTAAAGAAAAAAAATAAAATAATATAATGGACTTAGATAGAAATTACACCATAATATTAGTTAATGGACAAATATGGACAAAAATTTGGTTAGTTATTAAGTTTATAAGAGAGGGTAAAAAGGTAAAGTAATAACTAAGGGTGCCATAAGCTAAAATAATGCAAAAAAAGAGAGGAAATGATTATCATCTCTTTTGGAGGGGTTCAACGAAAATGAAAAGGAAGAAAACTCCATTAGAGGAGCTTGGTTTTCAGAAAAAACAAAAGGGAGTGCATGTGAAGGATTTCTTGCTCTATTTTGCATGGAATTTGTATTTTTGTGATTGTTACTTTGATATCTATCTAGAATAAGGGCAGATTTGTGAAGTTGTCAAAGTTAGGAAAACTTACCATTAAGGTTTTTGAGGTATTTTTAATATTATTCTTGAGCATGGAACTTGATGATAACGTGGAGTTTGTGGTAAAGTGATATATATATGTACATGTTAAATGACGTGAATAATATTAAACTAAAGGAAATATAGTTTGTTTTAGTGATAAATACATAATTTTTAGCATGCAAGGGCTATCTTTCCTTGAATGTTTGTGTGCTGGAAAATAGTGAGGAATTATTAGTTTCATTTGATATTTTAGTTAATTTGTGTGATGGGTTTTGATGGAATTAATCTTTAGGGATCTAGTTTCTCTAAAATTAAAATAGCATGGTATTAAGTTGTGAATTTTAGGAGTTTAGGGACTATTTTGAGTGTGTATACTCTGCTGGAAGTGTGGTTGAAATATAAAGCTGTATGGTATGAAAAATTGTTATTTAAAAAGTATTTTTGCTAGTATTGATTGTCAAGAAGTTGAGTGTATATATATATATATATATCAATGGTGTGGTGTTAATCTTTAAATTTTAAGGATTTAGGTACAGTATGAGGCATATATGTATATTTGGTTAATTAGAAAATTGATAAGATGTGATTTAGTTATTGTGTAGGGATTGATTAAGTTGAGAAAATGTCTAGTGTGGAGAGTGAATGTATAGACATGAATTAAGATAAACTATTTAAGATGATTTTTTTATATTAGTGAAGTAGTTAATTAATTTGAATGATTCTATTTATATCAAGAAACGAGTAAGATGATCATTAACTTGGGGAAGGAGAAAGTGAGAATATACTCAACTTGTTCATCGTGAGCTAACGTAATTTTTTGGTAAGTTCGTATTCGAACTTAATCTTTCTCTTCTCTTGTAATTTAAATTTAATTATATTTAACTGCTAAAAATGCTTTTGACTCATGTATAGAATATCTTATGTATATATCATTAAATGGTAACACATCTTGAAATGATGAAATGGTAAAATGAATAGTTTTTATTAAGTGAATTGAATGAGTTGCGAGAAGGAATTATTAGATGTTTGTCAGTTTATCTGACTAGTGCTGGGCACATATTCGTCGGTTTATCTGACTAGCGTTGGGCTCAAAACTGTTGGTTAATCCAACTTCAGCTGGGTTCACTTTTGCGGTTTATCTGCTAGGTACTAGGTGCCAGGATTTGATGGACTATTCGTTGGTTAATCCAACTAGAGCTGGGCTCAATTTTGCGGTTTATCCGCTAGGCATTGGGTGCCTGATTTTCGGTTTATCCGACTAGCGTTGGGCGCAAAATCATTGGTTAATCCAACTAGAGCTGTGCTCACTTTTGCGTTTATCCGCTAGGCACTGGGTGCCAAGAATTGACGGAATTATTTTTTGGTTATCCACTAGAGCTGGGCTCACTTATTATGGTTTATCTGCTAGGCACCGGGTGCCATGAGTTGAAGGAAGTTATAACGAAAAGATGAATGAATGGTTGGAAAGACTTGTCATTATATTTATATATAATGGGTAAGAATTACATTGATTTGGAGTATTACACATACTTGATTGTTTGTGTTATGTGCTATATTGGAACTATGATTATGAATTTGGTAAGATGAAAGCATCTATTTGAGGATTTATATGCATCCATGTGAATGGTTATATTTGTGAATAAAAGTTTACCAATGTAATTAAATCTCTCATGATTTCAGGTTAAATTAGCAGTAGATTCAAACTCAGCATCAAGGCAGAAGTCTCGTACTCAATGTCAGGGACGTCTTCTTTTGTTATTTTGGCATGTACCTAGGGAATGTATAGGTGTCTAGTGTACTTAAGACTTGAGTAGCTTTGTGAATATTGCTCGTTATGGAAGTTGGTTGGAATAGTAGTGAATTATATGTTAACTTTTGATAAATATGATAATATATGTATATCATAGTTATATGGAATGAAATTTGCATAGAATTACATGTTAAATGTTGGAGATTAGTTGGTTTGATTGGATGATTGTAATAGGTTAGTTGTATTAACTTAGTTAATATTGAAACTATGCATCTTTTGCATTCTTTCCTCATATTGTAAAATTTGAGTATGATGTGTACTTAAATGGTAGTTTAGTTTGTGCATTTGAACCAATCATGATCTAGTAGTCATCTTTAAAGATGCTTTAATAGCCTTATTAGTTAAGTTGATAGATAATGTTATCGTATATTTGTTTTAGGTGCTTGAATGCATTTTGGAATTTAGGAAGGTGATTCATTTAGGGTAACTTGCTAAGGAATTTAGGTTAGAAAAGTACCTTGTTTAGAAATCAAGCAAGATACACACTGCTTGTGACACGAGCTGTCACACGACCGTGCGCCATGTTAAGGTGTAGTACAATTCACATAGACAGACACATAGCCTAGTACACGACCGTGTGGCTCAATTTCGGAAAGAAACATGATTTGGCACATGACCCAGCACATGGGCATGTGATGCAAGTCAGCATAGACACATGGCCTATCACACGACTGTATGGCTATTTTTTTAAGTAGGAATACCGTTTAGAACACGATCAAGGACACAAGCGTATGTTTGAGACACATGGCCATGTGCCTCTATTTCTGAGAAATTTCTTGTTTCTTCAAAAAGTTTGCAAGTTGTTTGAAAGTGATCCTTGATTGATTGTAATGTTTGCATATGATATGTGTGATATAAATGGTGTTAATGTAAGTGTTTAATAGTATAGTTTGATATGTGAATGTAAATGCTTATATGAAATTAATAATTGCTAGAAGTAAGTTAATAATCATAAAATATCTTGTGACACTTCGAGACCCTAAATCAACGATAATTACGGGTTAGGAGTGTTACAATTCATGGTATCAAAGCTTTCGAATTTAGACAATTCTCGGACTAAAGCGAGCTCGTAAATGAGTCTGGAGGTAGATGCCAATGTTGAGTCATAATTGAGTCGAGATTTGGATGTTGAGGGTTACTTATTTTGTTATATATTCAAAAATGTCTAATGAGTTAAGCTATGATTTAGAGAAAAAAACATATAATAATTAGTAGAATAATTGTTTCGTAAGAAGTGAATGATGGAAAAAAGTAGAAGCATGATACCGGTGTGGAATGTTATAGCATGTAGCTCGAGGTTGCTTGAAAAATAATAAGAATGTTTCTTCTATTAATCAAAGATCTACTCCTGTAGTTGGAGATTGAGGAATTGATTGGCTTGTAAACGACACAACATTTAAGTGCAAGCGGACAGACGTCGATGCAAGTATAGTTGATAGATTTGCTCTATTGGATATCAAACCCACGAGGATAGAGTTCTTGATGTTAAATTGTTGAAGCAACTAAAGTTAAAATTAGAGAAAATGCTAGTAAAGATGTCAGCACAATTAAATTAGATCTGCACCACTAAGTTAGTCACAATTGTCAACGCAATTATAAGTTAAATGTCAGAGCAACTAAAAGTAAAATAAATTGTTGTTGATATTTTGAGAATTTAAATGTAGAAAAAGTAAAAGTGTGATCAAGTGCGAAGAATGCGGTGGATCATTGACTTCACTGAGTAGCAATGCTGGATGCGTTGGCAAGGTATTTTATAGATGAATTTTCATAGCAATAAAGTTCCAATGAAATCATACCAATAACATCTCATTGTTTAACCAAGACTCAAGCACCCACAATTACCTCACCTTCTAGTTGTTGGAAATGCCTTGCACTCAAGAACAAGTGACCAAAATTCCTCCAAGTCTCAAGTAACTTCTGCTAACTTACTTGTTAACCTAACTTGTCACTGCACTTTCCAGTGTCGGTAGTTGTACTGTCGTGTCAAAAATAGTTAAATCCAAGAGAAAACAGATGAGAAGAATTGAAAAAGAATCAAAGTAATCTAACATTGAAAGTTATTTCCATATAAAATCAAGTGTCAATAAGAATTCATCAGCATTAATAGAGGAATTAACAGATAATTCAAGCACACTATTCCTAGGCTACTAGGATTATCCCTTAATTGCTCCTCTTGTATCGCACCAAGCACTCCTCGTCAGGAGTTGTTGCACACTTGCTCGATTAGCTCACTGGACTCCAGAACCAAGCTTCAAGCTTTAGAGAACTCGCAGAATTTAATTTCTTCACTCATTGATATTCATCTCCTTCTTCTCTCCTCTATTTATAAGCTTTGAGAAATGTAGATCTCATCTCCTCTTAGATCCAACTTCTTTTGTAGATATCAAAGTTTGTTGAAATCCAGTTGTCCACTCACGCAGATCTAGTGTGATCTTCATTAATCTGCAGGTTGTCGCTGCATTTCTGGGCGTGATCTACAATCTTTAATTGCGACGACATCGTGTGAAGTTCCTGTGCTGGTGCTTCCAAATGTGCTTGCAGGGTGAATTCACTTATACAAAGTAAATGTTTCCATGCGGTGACAATTCTGGCCGCAATACCAATCTAAACTTGTGGCTGCATCTTTGAACTCTTTCTAGCATCGATCTTCTGAGATAGATCTCTGCGCTGACAATTTCAGACGCAATACATATGCTGCATATGGTGACATTAGTACACAAAAGAGATAAAATAACAAGAATTTAAGCCACACAACATTGAGTTTAGAAAATATAAATACTAAGTACTAAATGACTATCATGCATGCTAAATGTAATACAAAAGAGACAATTAATACACAAATTTAAGGAGAAAATAAGTATCATTTCTAATGCTATCACACCCCCAAACTTGAGTTTTTACTTGTCCTCAAGTAAACAAAAGTTAGCAAAGTCACAAATAAAACATATCACCACAATCATCATTCTAGCAACTCAAATTCATTTGAATCCTAATGTATAGATTGTATTCATATGATAGAATAATGCGCCGATAATTTATATGCATGAATTATTAAAACTTCCACTTCATTAATGTTAGCAGCATGCTTTGAATCTTAACCTTTCTTAACTAATGCAACATTTCATAACAATATATTTTTTTCTTCTATTCTCATTTCCTCTTCTTCCTTTTTCTTTTTTATTTATAAGTGACTGAAAGATGTCATTGCATTACTCTACCTTTGTTCCTGAGTAGTAATGATGGGGTGCATCAAACCCCTAGGAGGCATGTAATTGCACCAACACACACTCTTACAGTGACAACCATTGGCTAGATGATTTTTCTAACACATGCAGCAGAGTGATCTTCCTTGATAAGTCACAATGCACTCACATTAAAGTGTCTTTTATTAGAACCATGTCACTGCATTTGGTAAGTTATTTCAAGATTCAAAGATTAATACTATCCATTCATTACTAGTGCAATTCCAATCATTCATTCAAAAATAATAGAGCTTAATATTCATTCATATCCACCCAATTCACATATCAACAATCCAGATAGTTCAAGATTTACGCATAAGATAAAAATTGTAGTCACATTTTGTTAAAACTTCGCATACTTTCATTAAACTAAAGAAACAAATAGATTTTCAAATATGTGGGTGTAATCACATTTCCATTTCACACAAGATCCCCTCAAACTTAATGTCTGCATTGTCCCCAATGCGTTGACAATACTATACATATAAGAATGGAAATGCAACTCAATGCAAATGCACTAAATAAAATTCAGTGACAAATAAAAATGCAATGACAACTAAATGCTATGCATGTAACTAACTAATGAAAAGTTAACTAACTCATTGTTCAGCAGCCGATGAAGTGGCTGCTCTAGCTTTCTTCTTCTTCTTCTTTAGACGCTCCTCTTCTGCTTTGCCCCTCTTTTTCTTATCTTTCCTCTTTTGCTTTTTGTCCTTAGAAACTAGAGTAGCTAATTGCTACTCCACAGCCGGTTGAGTGGTGGCCTCATCGACAGTCACATTAGATGGATGAACTTCAGCAAGCGATGCTACATAAGGCACAATGGCCAAGTTAAGATCTTTGGCGCTGTTGGTGATTGCCTCAGCCTGGCTCACTTCAAGTGGAGCCAAATTTTCAACGGATGCCCCTGCATTGGTAGTTGCATCAACAAATTCTTCCTCGAAATTTTGTCGAGTCATCTTCCTTTTCTTCATTCTTTTTCTCTTCTCCCTTCTTTTCTTCCTTCATTTCCTCATTTTCCTTCTTCTCCTCAGGTTCCTCCTTCTTAGTTGTGTTTGGTTCGATGCCTTCACCTTCTTCCAAACCTATAGATACGATCGGTGTACGCATCTCCTCAGTAATAGCCTCCCTTTCCACCATGTTAGCCTCAAGGCTATTCGAAAATTCATCCTCGAACAGGCTGGAGATAGTTCTGAAACAGTCCTCCATGGCGTTGGAATGTCCCTCTGGCTCCTCATTATCGGAGATATGAATTCTTGTTGGGGATGAGACAGGTTGAGGCCTACCTTTAGGAGTAGGTTGCTCAGAGGACGGTGGGGCTTCCTTAACATTTGGTGGGAATACAGGAAAATCTGGCATTGGATTTGGGTTAGATTTCTCAATGTGGCAACAATATCGCTATTTCCTGCTCTTGTGTATGCATAGAAGAAATTCTGCCTGTAATCCATTTCATCCAACATGCTGACAAGGAAAACCTAGCGCATATCCATACGATCAATAATATGTTTGATTGTATCCAAATTCTTCTTAACTTGAGGGTTTGTGGGCGTATCTTCTTGCCTCTCCTTTTTCTTTCATTTCTCTTTTTCCTTCTTCTTAGGCACCTCTTTCACCAAAGGGATTTCTTGTCCCTTAGTCATTCGCTCTACTGAGATATCATTTATTGGCCCATTGTTGTCTAGCACGTCAATGTGGTGACATTTCTCCTTACTTGTATAAGGAGATGCTTCAAACACACTGAAGGTAACATGCTCGTCCTTATATCGCATGATGAGCTCGCCTTTGAAAACATCAATAAGAGTGCTTCCCGTTGCTAAGAATGGGCGTCCCAAGATGATTGACACCTTCTTATCTGCTTCGCAGTCAAGTATTATGAAATCAGTAGGGAACACAAGCTTATCAACTTGGACAAGGACATCTTTGATCTAGCCTTCAGGTTGTGCTAGAGATCTATCAGCAAACTATAATGTCACCATAGTTGAATTCATCGATCCAATTCCTAACTTCCTGAATGTGGACAAAGGCATAAGGTTAATACTGGCTCCCAGATCGCATAAAGCTTGACCTAGATAATGATTTCCAATAGAGCATGGGATTGTAAACTGCCAAAGTCTTTAATCTTTGGTGGCAACTTATTTGTTAGGACAGTGCTGCACCCCTCTGTGAGTGCAATAGTCTCAATTTTGGACAACTTTTAATTCTTTGATAGTAGCTTTTTCATGAATTTCCCATAGCTGGGTATCTGCACAAGAGCATCTACTAAAGGTATGTTTACTTATTTCTCAATCAGTGCAGACATAGTATTTATTCCTTCTTCAAGTGCTTCATACTCTTTTATTCTTCACACAGTCCCAAAAAATCTCCACTCTTTCTTGCGTTTTTTCCAAATTCGTAACTTCTTAATTACGGATATAAACATCAAAATTATTATTTCATTGAAATCACATAATGCCTTTCCAATATACCGATCACCAATGGAATAAGGTATTGAGAAGCTCTTGGGATCCTTAAATTATTAGAGCAATTTAATTGTCATGACAGTGTACCCTTCAATAAGTGTGATTGCTTCGACTTCTCCCAATCTTTTCTTCTTTGACCATGCATCTTCAAGTTTTTGAGGCTGTTTTGCTGTAGCATTTGTGGCGATAAAATGATCTAATTTTGTCTTCACAATATTTTGTTTAACCTCTTTAGCTGCAGTTTCTTTTCTGATTATTCTGACATCTTTCCATTGTCAAGATCTGAATTATCTTCCTTTACTGTAGCATATGTAACAACTTCAATTAGTTAAATCTCACCTCTTAGAATGATTCCCTCACAATACTCTTGCCCTTGTGATATCGAATTCTCAATATCCATTGACAAAGATTCTTGTGGTCTCAAATTTATTGCGCTCACAATCTAGCCAAATTGATATTCTAGAGTTCGTATGGATTCAACTTGACTCTGAAGCACAGTTTCAGTCTTGGTAGAATATTGTCTCAGCAAATTCTCAATTGATGAAAATTC
This sequence comes from Kokia cookei, assembly GCA_039519145.1. Classification (NCBI taxonomy): domain Eukaryota; kingdom Viridiplantae; phylum Streptophyta; class Magnoliopsida; order Malvales; family Malvaceae; genus Kokia; species Kokia cookei. The sequence continues at coordinate 12,418,068 of CM076910.1, forward strand.
TGATGCTTCGTCTTGTTGGGTATTTTTCTTTGACAAAGGCTGATCATAATTGGGCAGTGTCCACTCGGATCTAACATCGTTGTTTATACTTCCAGGGTTTTGATTGTTCTAACAAAAATTTGGATGTTGCTCCCACTCTGGCGTGTAGTTGATGGAATATGGATTTTCATTTCGACCGAAATTCTCCACGTGGTACACATTTGCTGGATTTGATGGACATTGTTCAAACTCATGGTTGCTTCCACAATAATCACAAATTGTCACTGCAAATTTCCATTCTGCAACTGTTTTAGCATTCTGCATTGAATTACTCATATTAGTCAAAGAAGATACCTGGGCGTTTATGGCATCAAGCTCAATTTTTATAGCATTACTTATGCTAGTCCAACATCTTGAGGTTTTATATACCTCGTTCCTAGCCATATTTTGCTAAAAGAAAACAAGTTAGTGACAAATAAAATTTAGATAATAAAGAATAAATGCAATGACAAAAATAGACATCAAACAAACGCCATCCCCGGTAACGGCGCCAAAACTCGATCGACCTGTAAACGTAACAACATTTAAGTGCAAGTGGGCACACGCCGATGCAAGTATAGTTGATAGATTTGCTCTATCGAATATCAATCTCTCGAGGATAGAGTTCTGGATGTTCAATTGTCGAAGCAACTAAAGTTAAAATTAGAGAAAATGCTAGTAAAGATGTCAGCACAATTAAATTAGATCTGCACCACTAAGTTAGTCACAATTGTCAATGCAATTATAAGTTAAATGTCAGAGCAACTGAAAGTAAAATAAATTGTTGTTGATATTTTGAGAATTTAAATGTAGAAAAAGTACAAGTGTGATCAAGTGCGAAGAATGGAGTGGATCACTGACTTCACTAAGTAGCAACGCTGGATGCATCGACAAGGTATTTTATAGATGAATTGTTGCAGTAATAAAGTTCCAATGAAATCATACCAATAGCATCTCACTGTTTAACCAAGACTTAAGCGCCCACAATTACCTCACCTTCCAGTTGTTGGTAATGCCTTGCACTCAAAAACAAGTGACCAGAATTCCTCCTAGTCTCAAGTAACTTCTGCTAACTTACTTGTTAACCTAACTTGTCACCGAACTTTCTAGTGTCGGTAGTTGCAATTTCGTGTCAAAAACAATTAAATCCCAGAGAAAATAGATGAGAAGAATTGAATAAGAATCAAAGTAATCTAACATTGAAAGTTATTTCCATATACAATTAAGTGTCAATAAGAATTCATCAGTATTAATAGAGGAATTAACAGATAATTCAAGCACACTATTCCTAGGCTACTAGGATTATCCCTTAACTGTTCCTCTTGTATCGCACCAAGCACTTCTCGTCAGGAGTTGTCTCACTCTTGCTCGATCAGCTCACTGGACTCCAGAACCAAGCTTCAAGCTTTAAAGAATTTGCAGAATTTAATTTCTTCATTCATTGATATTCATCTCCTTCTTCTCTCCTCTATTTATAAGCTTTGAGAATTGTAGATCTCATCTCCTCTTAGATCCAACTTCTTTTGCAACTATCAAAGTTTGTTGAAATCCAGCTGTGCACTCACGCAGATCTAGTGTGATCTTCATTAATCTGCAGGTTGTCGCTGCATTTCTGGGCGCGATCTACAATCTTTAATTGTGGTGACATCGTGTGAAGTTCCTGTGCTGGTGCTTCCAGATGTGCTTGCAGCGTGAATTCACTTATACAAAGTAAATGTTTAAATGCAGTGACAATTCTGGCTGTAATACCAATCTAAACTTTTGGTTGCATCTTTGAACTCTTTCTAGCATCGATCTTCCGAGATGGATCCCTGCGTTGACAATTTCAGACACAATACATATGCTGCATATGGTAACATTAGTGCACAAAAGAGATAAAATAACAAGAATTTAAGGTACACAATATTGAGTTTAGAAAATATAAATACTAAGTACTAAATGACTATCATGAATGCTAAATGTAATACAAAAGAGACAATTAATACACAAATTTAGGGAGAAAATAAATGTCGTTTCTAATGCTATTAAGAATCATTACTGGTCAACCAATAGCATTAAGATTCGACACATATTTATATGATTTAAGATCAATTTTTCTATTTATGAATATATGTCGTTCACATGATTATGGATCAAGACGAGTTTATAATTTTCATATAAATTTAAGTGTGATTATGAATACTGAATGGTGACAATTTGACCGAATTACGTAGGATAGGAATTTTGAACTTGATTATTTCGAGAATATTATATGTTGATTTGTATATTTTATAGAACAAATTTCATGGTGTATAATGTTTATGAAGGTAGTGATAGAATTTGGGATATTAAACCGAGAGTTAGGAGTTAAATTCGTAAGTTAATATTATCAAATTATGGTTGTTTGGTGTGAAGAAAGAAACTAAATGACGAAATATTAACTGTTGTAATAGTTGTATGAATGCTTATTTTTTATTATGAAATGGTTGGATTTAATATGTTTATATTGGTTGTAAATGTGGACTGCTGCAAGTTGAATTAAAGTAAAATTATTAGAGATTAAATGCCATTTATAGATTATTTTCTGAAAGCTGGACCTTCAGCATTTAATTTCTGAATTTAAAGATGTTTTACACTTGTTGGAAGTGCCACATTTGCATGTACTATTTACTTAATATAATAAGCATTAGTGAGTTTTATACTTTTCTTCCTTGGTTATTTTGCTACAACTTATAATGTTGATCGTGCTATGAACGTCACAGCAAATATGTGCAAGTGTACACTATCGATGCAAGTATAGTAGACATATGTATAACCTGTTGGATATCGATCTCACGAGGATGGTTGTTCGTGTATATAATTGTCGATGCAATGAACAGGTAATTGAAAATAAAATTATGTGATTGATTTGTCGAAGCAATAATGTAAATTTAAAGAAGTAATGCAATGATAATGAAATGGGGACCCTAACGTGAAAAGTCGACAGAACACTAAGTGTGGCTTACAAGGTTAAAAATAACAGGTAATTGTCGCTGCAAATAAACATAATGAATATCTTACCAAACTTGACTTTTCTATTAGATCTAAGACTTAAACATGCACACTAACCACACCTTCCAGTGTTGGCAATGCAACATATTCAAGAACAAGTGGATTAAATTCCTTCAATCCCTAAGCAACTTCCGTTGTCTTGCTTGTTAATTTAATTTGTCGCTACACCTTCCAGTGTCAGTGATTGCAATCACACTTCCGTGGTCAAAATAATTAAACCCAAAGATTAACAATAAAGGCAAGATTAAAGTAGATATCATTTAGTCTAAGAATCAAGAGTACATCCATTCAGCTTGAAATAACTTGGATTACCTGCATTTAAGAAAGAGAAATAACAGAACAAATGGGGAATTCTATTCTTAGGCTACTCAATATGCTCCCTTACTTTCCTCCTGTGCCGCATTTAGGATGCTCCTTGTTAGGAGCAGGTCTGCTTCCTCCTCTACGTCAGGTCGGCCTTATGAAAGCTAAGCTGCCATGGATGCAAGCTTGATAAAATGGATTTTTCGAAGAAAGTCAATTTGGGTGAAGAAAAAGATTCCCTCTCTCTCATTCTCATCAGTATTTAACTGCAATTCCATAGTACAGTCCTTCCCTCCAGATCTAACATTCTCTGGTCGTACTGGTTGGTTACACCAGCTATATAACTCACGCAAATCTGGTGTGTTAACCAGACAGCTGTCAAATGCTGCAACAGTTCTGTACGTAATTTTGGATCCTCTTTTGCAGCAAAAACTGTTAAATTATTAATGCAACGATAATTTTGAACAAGTTGCTACATCAACAATTCTGAGCGCATTGCTAAACAAACTATTGCAATGACATCAGTAGAAAAAATGTCATAAATTCAAAGGCATTTAAGCTGAGCTCCATTAAGTTAGAGAATGCAATAACTAAATTAAAAAAAATGCTAAAAATGTATGCTAATATTGACCAAATAGGAACAATTTTGACACTAACTAGGGAGAAATCAATGGTTCTTTCTAGTACTATCACACCCCCAAACTTGAGTTTTTACATGTCCTCAAGTAAAATAGAAATTAGCAAGACTATATCAAAATTTTAACAAGGCAATGATCATTCTAGTAACTTGAATCATCTAAAATCCCAATGCATGAATTACATTAAATTGACAGAATATTACGCTGACAATTCATAAGCATGAATAATTAAAATTGCAACTTCATCAATGTTAGCATCAAGCTTTAAATCCTAAATTCTTTCTACCAAAACAACATTTATTGTACAGTAATATATATTTATATATATATATATATATATATATATATATATATATATATATATATATATATATATATATATATATATTATTAGTAAAGTTGAAAGTTGACTGAGGGATGTCATTGCATTACTATATTCTTGTTCTTGAGAAGTAACGATGGGATGCAACAAACCCCCAGAGAGTATGTAATTGCGCCGACCAGTGACAGCCTTTGGCTAGATTACTTTTTCTAACACTTGCATTGGAGTGTTCCCCCTTGATAGTTCACACTTCACCCACATTAGAGTGTCTTTTATTTATAACTATAATTATATACAAGTAGCTATAATTGGCAGATTCATTCAAGATTCAAAGAATGATACTATTTATTTATTACTAATGCAATCTAAAGCATTCATCCAAGAATTGAAGATACAACATTCAATCAAACTCGTCCTACTCATTCATTAACAGTTCACATGATTCAAGAATTTAACATCAAATGAAAAAAAATCAAACACAATTTCAATAACCTTGCATGCTTTCATTAAACTCAAAAGAACAAAATTTTGAAATGTGGGTGCAATTGCATTTCCATCCCCATATACATTCCCCCCAAACTTAAAGTCTGCGTTGTCCCCAATGCACCGACATTAATTTACAATGACAAAAGGAAATGCAATGACAATTCACATGTAGTAACAATTAAAAATGCAATGACAAAGGGAATGTGGTGACAATTAAATTACAACTACATGATATGCGTGAAAACTAAAACTAAAAATAGAAATAAAACTAACTCAATTGGTTGCAGCCGATGATGTGGCTACATGATGTTTCTGATGATGATTTATTTCCTGATATGCTTTGATTTTCTGATGAGTCAGCAGAAAATGCGATGCATCGAGAAAGAGATATGCTTGCAACGAAAAAAAAAGAGAACTTTAAACCTGCAAAAATACAAAGTAAGGTAAATGAAAACAAAAACAAAACAAAATAAAATTACATGATAAAATTGACAAGAGAGATTAGAAAAATGTGACCAAATTAATGGTCACTTTCTGTGTGTGATCATCATGGCCAAGAATGCTTCAGTCATTGTCCATTCACTTTAAATTGGTGTCTATCATGCATATCTTTAATTGTGATTGCACCATGAGGAAATGCTTCGACAACTTCAAACGTCCCAGACCAATATGAGCGCCATTTACTTGGTTACAATTTCAGTCGAGAATTCAATAATAGCACCCGTTGTTCGGTAGTAAATTATCGCTGCAAAATAATTTTGTCGTGTCATCGCTTGGTCTTTTCCTTGTAGATTGCAGCATTTTCATAGGCATTGCGTCTAATTTCCTCAAGTTTAGTTATGTCCAACATCCTCTTCTTCCTAGCAGCCTCGTAATTCACGTTCATTTGCTTGATCACCTATATTGCTTTATGTTCCAATTCCATAGGCAAGTGACATGCTTTACCAAAGACAAGTTGATACGGCAAAATCCCAAGTAGGGTTTTGTGCGCATCATCAAGTCTAGAAGACTAATCTTTCCTTGATGGATTCACCACCTTCTCGAGAATATTCTTGATTTGTCGATTGGAGACTTCAGCTTGGTCGTTGGTTTGCAGATGGTAAGTGGTCACTATTCTATGGTTAACTCCATAACGCTTCAATGCTGCTATTACCTGATTGCAGTGGAAATGAGTGCCTTGGTCGTTGATCAATGCCTTAAGCGTGCCAAAACGAGTGACTATATGCTTGTGGAAAAACTTCAACACTGTCCTAGCATCATCTTTTGGGACTGCAATGGCCTCCATCCACTTTGATACATAGTCAACAACAACTAGGATATAAACATTTCCAAACGAACTTGGAAATGGTCCCATGAAGTCAATACCCCAAACGTTAAAGAGTTCAACTTCTATGATTGGTTGTTGTAACATCTCGTTGCATCGAGATATAGATTCGGTGGGCTGACATCGATCACATTGATGCACAAAATTGTGGGCATCTTTAAATAATGAAGGCCAATAAAATCCTGACTGAAGAACCTTTGCAATAGTTCTCATGCCACCGAAATGACCTCCACAAGGAGCATCATGGTAATGCTTTAGGATTTAAAGCATCTCTTCTTGCAGAACATAATGCCTAATTATATTGTCATTGCATACCTTGAATAAGTATGGTTCGTTCCAGTAGTATTTCTCTATATCACAAAGAAATCTTTCTTTCTTGTGGCCTGTGGCGCCCAAAGGTAACTTTCCACATACCAAGTAATTGACCACATCCGCGTACCACGGTGTTGCGTCGACAACAAATAGTTTCTCATCAGGAAATGTGTTGACAATTTGAAATGTATTTCCATCTTCACAACCTACTTCTAGACTAGACAGGTGATTAGCCACTTGGTTTTCCAATCCTTTTTTATCCTTTATCTCTATATCAAATTCTTGTAGTAACAGGATTGATAGTATCAACCTTGGTTTGACATCCTTCTTTGCAAAGAGATATCGTAACACTGAATGGTCAATAAATACAGTAACCTTTGCGCTGACAAGATATGAGCAAAATTTATCAAAAGCAAAGACTACAACCAACAACTCTTTCTCTATGGTTGTGTAATTAATTTGAGCTTCTGTGAGAGTCTTGCTGGCATAATATATAGCATGAAATACTCTTTACTTGTGCTGTCATAAGATTGCACCCATTGCAAAGTCACTTGCATCACACATCACTTCAAATGGTTGCGACTAATCTGGTGCAACGATAATGGGTGCATGCACAAGCTGCTTCTTTATTTGCATAAATGCATCCAAACATGCATCATCAAACAAGAATTTTTTATTTTGCTCCAACAGTGAGCAGAGGAGTTTCGCAATTTTGGAAGAATCTCGAATAAATCTGTGAAAAAAACCTATGTGTCCAAGAAAACTCTGGATTCCCTTCACATTAGTTGGCGGGGGTAACTTTTCAATAATCTCTACCTTCGCTCTTTCCACTTCAATGCCCTGACTAGAATTGCAATAACCAAGGACAATGCCTTCAATTTCCATGAAGTGGCATTTCTCCCAATTTAGCACCAGATTTGTGCCCTCACATCGCTTTAAAACTCTGGCTAAGTTGTCAGCTCATTAATCAAAAGTATTTCCATAAATAGAGAAATCGTCCATAAATACCTCAAACGAGTCCTAGATCATGTTTGAAAATATTTCCATCATGCATTGTAGAGGCTAAATGAGATTCGACGAAAGGCAAAAGTGCCAAAAGGACAAGGAAACGTTATTTTTTCTTGATCCTCTGGCGCAATAGCGGTCTGATTATAGCCAGAATAACAGTTATGGAAGCAATAATAGGCTTTTCAAGCAAGCTTATTCAGCATCTAATCGATGAAAGGAAGTGGAAAGTGGTTTTTCTTTGTGGCTGCATTCAATTTGCGGTAATCCATACATACGCGCCAACCCGTAGGAATGAGAGTAGGGATTAGCTTGTTCTTGTCATTACTTAGCACAATAATGCCACTTTTCTTAGGGACACATTGAACTGGACTTACCTAATTGCTATCAGAAATTGGGTAAATGATGCCCGCGTCCAGCCACTTGATGATTTACTTTTTTACCACCTCCTTCATTTTCTCATTCAATCTCCTTTACTGTTCAATTGATTGCCTTCCTTCACCTTCCAATCTTATTTTGTGCATGCAAAAAGAGGTACTAATACCTTTAATTTTGGCAATACTCTAGGCAATCGGACGTTTATGCTGATTCAATATATGGATCAACTTTTCTTCCTAAGTTACGTCGAGGGTTGTAGAGACAATGACTGGCAGTGTATTATTGTTGCCAAGGAAAACATATTTTAGATAAATAGATAATTGCTTAAACTCCAAAGTAAGAGCCTTTTCAATAGATGGCTTAAAGATTGGAACCGTTCTATTGGTCAAATCTAAAGATTTCATTTGCCATCCACGCCTAAGCTCAATGTTATGTGCTTCAACCTTACTGTCACAGTTAGCTAGAAATTCTTTATCCGATGTCACCGTAAATTCTTTTGAAAATACCGTGCTGTGCTCATTGAATTCCTCTTCAATTAATGCATCTAATACATCAACCGTATGACATTCTTCTTTGTCTTTACAGGGAATGACTTCAAAAACACTGAAAGTGACATGTTCATTATTGTGTCGTATTGTCAATTCGCCTTTATACACGTCAATAAGAGTGCGTCGGGTAGTAAGGAATGTGCATCCTAAGATTATAGATACCTTTTTATTTGCTTCGCAGTCTAGTGTAATGAAATCCACTGGGAACACAAACTTATCTACGCGAACTAGGATGTCCTTGATTTGTTCTTCAAGTTGCACCAATGATCTATCTGCTAACTGTAATGTCACTACAGTTGGCTTCGTATGATCAGTCCCCAATTTCCTAAACGTTGACAGTTGCATAAGGTTGATACTTGCGCCTAAATCACATAAAGTTTTACCCAAGTAGTGGTTTCCAATCGAACATGAGATCGTAAAGCTTTCAGGGTCTTTCATTTTAGGTGGTAACTTATTTGTTAGGACTGGACTACATCCTTCTGTGAGCGCAATTGTCTCCATACCAGTCAGCTTCTTCTTTTTGGGCTCTTTCATGAATTTCCCATAATTGGGAATCTGTACTAGAGCGTCCACAAGAGGGGTGTTAACATGAAGTTGTTTTAATGTGGTCAAAAACTGCTAATATTATCTATCGTTCTCCTTCTTTTTAAATCTTTGTGGGAACGACAAAGGTATGGGTACATCAGGTTACGTCAACATCGATAATTACGACAACAATTTTGTCAGTCTAACAGTAAGTATTGATGCGACAATTTGTGGAGCCTCTTTCTTCGGTTCATCTAAAATTTCTTTAGAAATAACTCTCTCACCCTGATTCACTCCAGTAGCATCTATACGTGGTGCAGTAGAGTTGATAGTTGGCTTAGCAGTTTGTCTACCACTTCAAAGAGTGATAGCTTTGCAATGCTCCTTCCTTTTTGAATTTGGATTTTTTGTGTCGTTAGGTAATGCACCTGGTGGTCGTGTGTTCAAATTCGAAGCAATTTGCCTCAATTGTGCTTCCAACGCTCGAATGGAGGATGAATTTCCTTGCACAATGGCTTCCATTCGAGTTATATGCTCACGCATTAAGGCTTTGAGGGCTACGAAAAGATTATATCGTGGTTATGTGCATTGTTGATGCTGTTGTCCTTGAGCATTCAGATTTGACATTGAAGGCTGTTGTGGTTGTACACAATTTTGATTTGGTTGCATTTGATCTTGATGTGAATGTATCTAAGTATTGTGGTTGTAACTCTACTGCTGTGGATTGTAATTCCCTTATCTATAACTACCTTGATTGGATGAATTTTCATATCTAAATGTCGCAGCATTTTGATTTCCCCAAGACTGTTGATTTATTGCAGAATTATAGGAATTATCATAAGAATTTCCACGGATGTTATTGACATAGAACTCATTGTCTGCATGTTGTAGAAAATCTTCATAACTGTGGTTATCACTACAAATTTCACAACAAAATGTAGGGACATCAAATTGTTAGGCAACTTGAATGGGTGCAACTTTACTAGTTCCCTTCATGTTCTTTATCATGTTTGCAAGTGAAGAAACTTGTGCACTTAGAGTAGATATAACATCTAGTTCAATAACTCCAGGATTTGCTTTCACTTGTGCAGTTTGAGAGATCAGATATTGATAATCGTTCTAAGCGATCCTCTTTAGAATTTTGAAAGCTTCATCATATGTATAGTCCAACAAAGGACCATTAGCAGATGCATCGACAAGATTTCTTGTTTGTGTGTTCAATTCGTTATAAAAAATTTCAATCTGTGTCTCTTGTTGAATTCCATGCATGGGATAGCGTCGAAGTAGAGATTTACAACGCTCCCATGTTGTAATGTCATTTCTAAGTCAAGCATTCAAAGTCAAGCATTCAAAGTCGGAGGATTGAAATGTAAAACAAATTGAGTTACGAGCGTATTCCACGACGTGATTGATCTAACAGGTAAACCAAGAAACCAGGTACGATCTCGTCCTTGCAATGAATAAGGGAATAGTTGCATTTTCAAGGCATCATCAAGAATGTCGTGCTGGCTGAAAGAAGCACAAATCAGTAGGAAAGATTTAAGGTGCTCTCTCACATCTTCATGAGGCAATCCAACATACTGCCCATTAGAATTCAACATCTGGAACATGATTGGTTTTATTTCAAAATTTCCAGCTTGAATAGCTGGTCGAACAACTCCTGGTTACAAATCGTCCAAAACTGGAACAACAAAATCTCAAATAGTGTGATTTTGCACCATATCTTCTTGCGACAGTGGTTGATTATTCATGTTTATAGCTGTATAAGAGGTACGGCAGGATTTTGTGGCGGTAATTGTGGTACGGTTGCATCATTTTCTAGCAGAGCCATATTTTGCTGTTCTTGTCTTCTCCTTCGAATGGTGCGTTCGATTTCAGGATCTAAGACAACAATAAATTCAAGATTTCTCCTGGTCATAAAACACCTAAAAGAAAAATGTAAAAGTAGTCAACGAAAAAAAAACAAATTAGTAATAAATAAAAGTTAGAAAATAAAGAATAAATGCAAAAACAAGAATAAACATCAAACTAAAGCCATCGCCAGTAACGGCGCCAAAACTTGATCGCTCTATGAACGTCACAACAAATATGTGCAAGCGTACACTGTTGATGCAAGTATAGTAGACAAATGTATAACCTATCGGATATCGATCCCACGAGGATGGTTGTTCGTGTTTATAATTGCCGATGCAATGAACAGGTAATTGAAATAAAATCACATGATTGATTCATCGAAGAAATAATGTAAATTTAAAGAAGTAATGCAATGATAATGAAATGGGGTCCTTGACGTGAAAAGTTGACAGAACACTAAGTGTGGCTCACAACGTTAAAAATAATAGGTAATTGTCACCGTAAATAAACACAATGAATATCTTACCAAAATTGGCTTTTATATTAGATCAAAGACTTAAACATGCGCACTAACCATACCTTCCTACGCTGGAAATACAACATATTCAAGAACAAGTGGATTAAATTCCTTCAATCCCTAAGCAACTTTCGTTGTCTTACTTGTTAGTTTAATTTTTCGCTGCACCTTCCAGTGTCAGTGACTACAATCAAACTTTCGTGGTCAAAACAATTAAACTGAAAGATTAACTGTAAAGGCAAGATTGAAGTAGATATCATTTTGTATAAAAATCAAGAGTACATCCATACAACTTGAAATAACTTGGATTACCAGTGTTTAAGAAACAGAAATAACAGAACAAATGGGGCATTCTATTCCTAGGCTACTCAATATTCTCCCTTACTCTCCTCTTGTGCCGCACTTAGGATGCTACTTGTCAGGAGCAGGTCTGCTTCCTCTTCTGCGTCAGGTCACCCTTAAGAAAGCTAAGCTGCCATGGATGGAAACTTGATAAAATGGATTTTTCGAAGAAAGTCAATTCGGGCGAAGAAGAAGAGTCTCTTATTCTCATCAATATTTAACTGCAATTCCACAATACAGTCCTTCCCTCCAGATCTAACATTCTCTAGCCATACTGGTTGGTTACACTAGCTGTACAACTCACGCAAATTTGGTGTGTTAACTAGACAGCTGTCAAATGCTGCGGCAGTTCTGGGCGTAATTTTGGATCCTCTTATGCAACTAAAACTCTGAAGTTATTCCTACAGAGATAATTCTGAACAAGTTCCTGCAGGGACAATTTTGGGCGCATTGCTAAACAAACTATTATAGTGACATCAGTAGTAAAAATGTCATAAACTCAAAGGCATTTAAGCTGATCTCCATTAAGTTAGAGAATGCAATAACTAAATTAAAAAAATGCTAAAAATGTATGCTAAAAATGACTCAATAGGAACAATTTTCTAGTACTATCAAATGTCTAAAAGCTTGAAATTTGGAGTGTTTGATGCTGCATTTTATGTTGCTAAATTCTAAAATTTGTAACATTTAAATGCTGCAAATTATAAGGTTTGAAAATTGGAAAATGAGGTAATTAAATGTTGCAATTTACCATGTTTGAAAGCTGAAATTTGAGGTGCTAATGATGTATATTATTATGTTTATGGGTTATCATTTTGACGCTTAAATATTGTACTAATGTGTTGATTAATCGATCATTATTGTGGTATATATGGATGAAGCTTTAAGCTGTCCGAAAATAGTCAGTTGGATTGATTAATTTTTTTTTTCAATTTCTTGTCAATCAAAGCTGGAAAGTAAAAATGTTCGGATATAGGGTAGATATGTTTTACTTATAATTGAAATGTTCGCAGTTATAAGTATAGTGATATTTTTATATAAATGGAATAGATGTAAGGAAGAACTGTTTTGGGATTTGAGCATTTAACATGCATAAATTGAATATGTATAGTTTTGTAACTTTAAGTACTAAGTATGTGTAAATATACATGTTTTACTTAGAGATAGTATTGGTTATATTAATATGGCATGTTTAAGTATGAATAGATACTACCATGTAATTACACCAGTATATTAAAAAAAGTTATGGAATTTCCATTGAGTACTTCACTCAAGGTATGATTTGCTCCCTCTGTGTTTGGGTAAGATTTATTTTGAAAATTTTCTGTGAAAAGATAGTTAAGTTACAAGCATCTGAGTTTTATCTATAGATTTCGCAGTTAATTTCACAAAGTTAGGGTACAAATAAACGAATGCTTGGAGCGAAAAAAATAAAAAAATTAGGGAGGACAGATTTAGTTTATTCAATTGAAGAGTTTTTCAGAACTTGGTAATCAAAACTATTCCAAGTAAGAAATTTTGAGGATGAAATTTTCATTAGGGGGAGAATTGTAACAACCTGTTTTTCAGTGTATCGAAAATAGTGGTTTCGAGATCACAAATCTGACAAGAGAGTCTGTAAATATTATTATTTAATATTTATGAGTCAAGGATAATATTATTGAAGCTTTGATTTATTAAATTTTATTGATTAGTCATATAGTCAAGTTCAAGTGATTTATCCTTAAAGGTAAGTGGTTTTAGAATTAATGAGGGTAGTATTAAAATTTTGATTTAGAAATGTTAATGTTAATTAGTTAATTGAGTAAAAGAGGGACTAAAATTCAAAGTTACAGAAGTTGGTGTCCATTAGCAAAAAGAGGTGAATAACTTTAAAAAACAATAAAATAAAATAAAAAAATGAACTTGGATAGAAATTACACCATAGTATTAGTTAATGGACAAATATGGACAAAAATTTGGTTAGTTATTAAGTTTATAAGAGAGGGTAAAAAGGTAAAGTAATAACTAAGGGTGTCATAAGCTAAAATAATGTAAAAAAAGAGAGGAAATGATATCATCCCTTTTTTTTTTTTTGGGGGGGGGGGGTTCATAAAAAATGAAAAGGAAGAAAACTCCATTAGAGGAGCTTGGTTTTCAACAAAAATAAAGGGGAGTGCATGTAAGGGACTTCTTGCTTTATTTTGCATGGAATTTGTATTTTTGTGATTGTTACATTGATATCTATCTAGAATAAAGGTTGATTTGTGAAGTTGTCAAAGTTAGGAAAACTTACAATTAAGGTTTTTAAGGCATTTTTAATATTATTCTTAAGCACGAAACTTGATGATAATGTAGAGTTTGTGGTAAAGTGATTTATATATATATATATGTTAATTGACGTGAGTAAGATTAAACTAAAGGAAATATAATTTTTTAAGTGATAAATACAAAATTTTTAGCATGCAAGGGCTACCTTTCCTTGAATGTTGTTGTGCTAGAAAATGGGGAGGAATTATTAGTTTCATTTGATATTTTAGTTAATTTATGTGATAGGTTTTGATGGAATTAATCCTTAGGGATCTAGTTTCTCTAAAATTAAAATAGCATGGTATTAAGGTGTGAATTTTAGGAGTTTAGGGACTGTTTTGAGTGTGTATACTTTGCTAGAAGTGTGGTTGAAATATAAAGTTGTATGGTATGAGAATTATCATTTAAATAGTAATTTTGCTAGTGTTGATTGTCAAGAGGTTGAGTGTATAAATTTATATATATATATATATCACTGGTGTGGTGTTAATCTTTAAATTTTAAGGATTTAGGTACAGTGTGAGAAATATATGTATATTCGGTTAATTAGAAAATTGATAAGATGTAATTAAGTTAGTTATTGTGTAGGGATTGATTAAGTTGAGAAAATCTCATAGACATGAACTGAGATAAACTATTTAAGATGAATTTCTTTTATATTTGTGAAGTAGTTAATTGATTTGAATGATTCTATATATATCAAGAAATGAGTAAGACGATCATTAATCGAGGGAAAGAGAAAGTGAGAAGATAATCAACTTGTTCATCGTGAGCTAACGTAAATTTTTGGTAAGTTCATATTCCCGAACTTAATATTTCTATTCACTTATAATTTAAATTTAATTATATTTAACTGCTACCAAAACTTTTGACTCATGTATGAATATCTTATGTATATGTGATTAAATGGTAACATATCTTGAAATGGTAAAATGAATTGTTTTTATTAACTGTGAATTGAATGAATTGAGAGAAGGAATTATGAAATGTTCGTCAATTTATCTGACTAGTGGAGGGCACACATTCATCGGTTTATCTGACTAGCGTTGGGCGCAAAACCATTGGTTAATCCAACTAGAGTTGGATTCACTTTTTTGGTTTATCCGTTAGGCACTTAGTGCCAGGATTTGACGGACTATTCGTTGGTTAATCTAACTAGAGCTGGTCTCAATTTTGTAGTTTACTCGCTAGGCACTGGGTGCTAGGATTGTCAGATTATTCGACTAGCATTGGGCGCAAAATCGTTGGTTAATCCAATTATAGCTGGGCTCAATTTTGCAGTTTATCCGCTAGGCACTGGGTGCCAGGAGCTGGCATAATTATTGTTGGTTAATCCAACTAGAGCTAGGCTCACTTATTACGGTTTATCCGCTAGGCACCGAGTGCCATAAATTGACGAAAATTGTAATGACAAAATGAATGAATGGTTGGAAAGACTTGTCATTATATTTATATATAATGGGTAAGAATTATATTGATTTGGAGTATTACACATACTTGATTGTTTGTGTTATGTGCTATTGATCGTGCTATGAACGTCACAACAATAATGTGCAAGCGTACACTGTCGGTGCAAGTATGGATGTAAATTTGTCGAATATCGATCCGATGAGGATGGATGTTTGTTTTCTATTAATGTCGGTGCAATGATTATGTCAATACAATAAAATTGTGAGAGTGATTGTTGAAGCAATAATGCGAAAGTAAAGATAAAATGCAATAATAATGAAATGAGGCCCCTAACGTGAATAGTCAGTAGAAAACTAAGTGTGGTTCACAAGGTTTAAAATAACAGGTGATTGTTGCTGCAATAAGGCACAATGAATGTCTTACCAAACTTGGTTCCTCTATTTGATCTAAGACTTAAACATGCACACTAACCACACCTTTCAGTGTTGGCAATGCAACACATTCAAGAACAAGTGGATTGAATTCCTTCAATCCCCAAGCAACTTCCGTTATCTTGCTTGTTAGCTTAAATTGTCGCTGCACCTTCCAGTGACAATGACTGCAAAAACACTTCTGTGGTCAAAACATTCAAAGCCAAAGATTAAATAGTAAAAGCAAGCTTGGATAAAATACCATTTAGTCTAGAAATCAAGTGTACTTCCATACAAACTTGAAATAAACATTCATCACCAGCGTTTAAGAAAGAGATATAAAAGAAGAAATGGAGAATACTATTCTTAAGCTACTTGACTTGCTCTCTTACTCTCCTCTTACGTCGCATTTAGGAGCTCCTCGTCAGGAGCAGATCTGCCTCCTCCTTAGCGTCAGGTCACCCTTGAGAAAGTTAAGTTGCCATGGATGTAAGCTTTGAAAATGGATTCAAGAAGAAAATCAATCTGGAAGAAGACCCTTCCTCTCTCCTTCTCATGAGTATTTAACTACAGCTGAATAGTATAGGTGTCCTTCCCTCCAAATCTAGCAATCTCTAGCCATACTAGTTAGTTACACTAGCTGTACAACTCACTCATTTCTGGTGTGTTAACCAGATAGCTGTCAGATGCTGCGATAGTTCTGGGTGCAATTCTGGACCTGCTTATGCAGCGACAACTCTGAACATATTCACATAGTGATAATTTTAAACAAGTTCCTGTAGCGGCAATTTTGGGCGTAATGCTAAACAGACTAATTCAGTGGCATCATTATTAAAAATATTATAAATACAAAGGCAATTAGGCTGAGTTCCATTAAGTTAGAAAATGCATAACTAAATAAAAAATGCTAAAAATGTATGCTAAGGATGACCAAATGGGAAGAACTTAAACAATAAGTAAGGATAAATTCATGGTTCTTTCTAGTACTATCACACCCCCAAACTTGAGTTTTTACTTGTCCTCAAGTAAAACAGAAACTAGCAAGATTATAAAAAAAATTTATCAAGTCAATAATCATTCTAGCAACTTGAATCATTTAAAATCCCAATAAATGAATCACATTCAAATGACAGAATATTGCGTCGACAATTCACAAACATGAATATTTAAAATTACGACTTCATCAATTCTAGCATCATGCTTTAAATCCTAAATTATTTCTACCAAAACAACATGTATTGTACACTAGTATATATACATCTATCTTTTTATTTTCTTTTACTTTCTCTTTTTTTAAAAATGTGATTGAGGGATGTCGTTGCATTACTATACTCTTGTTCCTGAGAAGTAACGATGGGGTGCAACAAACCCCTAGGGAGTATGTAATTGTGCCGTCACACACTCTTGCAGTGACAGCCTTTGGCTAGATTGCTTTTTCTAACACTTGCATTGGAGTGTTCCCCCTTGAACAGTTCACAATACACCCAAATTGGAGTGTCTTTTATTTATAACTATAAATATACATACAAGTAGCTGTAAATGGCAGATTCATTCAAGATTCAAAGAATGATACTATTCATCCATTACTAATGCAATCTAAATCATTCATCAAAGAATTGAAGATACAACATTCAATCAAATTCACCCAACTCATTCATTAACAGTTCACATGATTGAAGAATTAAGCATCAAATGAAAAAAATTCAAACACATTTGTAATAACTTGCATGCTTCATTAAACTCAAAAAGAAAATTTTTTGAAATGTGGGTGCAATATCGTTTCCAAACCCCATATACATTCCCCCAAACTTAAAGTTTGCATTGTCCCCAATGCATTGACATTAAATTACAATGACAAATGGAAATGCAATGACAATTAAAATGTAATGACAATAGGAATGTGATGACAATGCTTACTAACAAACTAAGAATTACAACTACATGGTATGCAAACTAAAACTAAGAACTAAAATAAAACTAACTTAATTGTCTATAGTCGTTGATGTAGCTGCGTAATGTTTTTTCTTCCTGTGCTTCTTCTCTTCCTTTTGATGCTTCTTATCCTTGGTGCACTTCCTTTTTCTTTCTTTGGGCTTTACCTGATCCTCGAATTGCTCCGTAATATCTAACCGTGCCCTGGCATTATCGACCGTGACTTTTGTTGGATGATCACTTCGAGTGGTCCAGTGTAGACCATGATAGCTAAAGGATTGTAATCCTCATTAATTGTAGTCATAGCCTCTGCCTGACTCACTCCAATTGGCGCCAAATCTGTAGTTATTGCACCCATAACTACAGGTGCAGAGACAAATTCTTCAGCTTAATTTTCCTCAGCTTCTTTTCCTTCCTCTTTTTCTTCCTCTTCTTCCACTTACATTTCCTCCCCATCAGTAGGAGTCTTCTTCAATAACATTGACGTCCGGACTAGCAGTAAATTCATCCTCAAAAAAACTCACAATATTCCTTAAACATTCCTCCACCTCCCTTGATTTTACCTCCTTTTCATCATAAAAAATGTTCACCATTTGAGGGGAAGCCAAAAATTGGTCCTTATCCCTTGAGTCAGCCTCCTTAGTTGAAAGTTCATATTCTATGATAAAACTCATGTACCATGGACGGTGAGTAGCTTCTAGGGTGTTGGGAAAAAATTTCCCATCCCAGCTTCATGATGGTTTTGTGTATTTGCTTCCCCAATTCTTGTTGTCGTGACAAAAGGAAACCTTGCTCTGGGTGGCAGTTCCTTTTCATCATATTCTCCTGGAAATGGTCCTTAGTCCCTCTTGTGAGGAAAGTCACAGGCTCTTTGGTTATGGGGTGCTTTGTTTCTTAAACGACTATTGTAGAAGAGGACGGTTTTGCAGCAGATTTAGTTGTCTTCTTCGCTCCACGAGTTCTGGCCATTTTTTAGTAAGCAGAGATGGTTGTAAGGTACAAAGGTGCAAGCTTGAAGAAAGTTTGAGAATAAAAAAGACACCTTTGAATAGCACAATCGACACAAAGAGGGTTGTTTATAGGGAATGAAAAAGGGTAAGTGGAAAGGCGTGATTTTTTTGTATTAGAGAAAGGGCAGAAAGTCTGCAAGAATAAATGCATCAAATAGAATTGCATCTGTTCAAAATGATCCAACGGTTGGGGTGGTGATGGATGAAATGACATGATTTGTTTCCTGATATACTTTGATTTACTGATGACTTAGCAAGCAAACGAGATGCATCTACAAGGAGATCTGCATGCGTCAACAAAAGAGATGACTTTATCCTGCAAAAAATACTAAGTAAAATAAATTAAAGCAAAAACAAAAGAAACTAAAATTACATGATAAAAATGTAAAGAGAAGTTAGAAAAATTTGACCAATTTAATGGTCTCTTCCTATTTGTGATCATCATGGCCAAAATAATGCTTCAACCGTTGTCCATTCACTTTAAAATAGTGTCCATCATGTATATCTTTAATTGTGACTGCACCATGGGGAAATGCTTCGACAACTTCAAATGGTCCAAACTAACGTGAGTGCAATTTACCTTGGTGCAATTTCAATCGAGAATTGAATAAGAGCACCTGTTGACCTGCAATAAATTGTCGCTGTAAAATAATTTTGTCGTGCCATCGCTTGGTCTTTTCCTTGTAGATTGCCACATTTTCATAGGCATTTCACCTAATTTCCTCAAGTTTAGTGATTTCTAATAGCCTCTTCTTCCAAATAGCCTCATAATCCATGTTCACTTGCTTAATCTCCCAGATTGCTTTATGTTCCAATTCAACAGGCAAGTGATATGCTTTTTCAAAGACAAGCTGATACGACGACATCCCAAGTGGGGTTTTGTACACTGTTCTTAATGCCCACAACACACCATCAAGTCTAGAAGACCAATCCTTTCTTGATTGAACCACCTTCTCGAGAATATTCTTGATTTTTCAATTGGATACTTTATCTTGTTCTTTGGTTTGCAAATGGTAAGTGGCCGCCATTCTATGATTAATTTCATACCGCTTTAGTGTGGTTGCTACCTGGTTACAATGGAAGTGAGTGCCTTGGTCACTAATCAATGCTTTAGGCATGCCAAAACGAGTGAGTATATGCTTGTGGAAAAACTTCAGCACTGTCCTTGCATCATCTTTTGAGACTACAACGACTTCCACCCACTTCGATACGTAGTCAACAACAACTAGAATATACACATTTCCAAATGAACTTCGAAATGGTCTCATGAAGTCCATACCCCAAATGTTGAAAGTTCAACTTCCATGATTGGTGTAACATCTCATTGCGTCAAGATATCGAACCAGTGCACTGACATCGATCAAATTGATGAACAAAGTTATGGACGACCTTAAATAATGAAGGCCAATAGAATCCTGATTGAAGAACTGATCGGCCTGTAACATCACAGCAGTTGTACAAGCAGACACACGTCGATGCAAGTACAGTTGATAGATTAATTCTATCGGATATCGATTTCACATGGAATGGGTTCTTGATGTCTATATGTCAAGGCAATTAAAACTAATATTAGAGATAATGTGAGTAAAGATGTTAGCGCAATTAAATCTGATCTACACACTAAGATAGTTAAAATTGTCAGTGTAATTATAAAAGTTAAATGTCAGAGAAACTAAAGTAAATCAATTTGTTTTTGAAGTTTTGAGAATTTAGATGCAGAAAAGTAAAAGTGTGATCAAGTGCAAAGGGTTGGAGTGGATCACTGATATCACTAAGTAGCAACGCTAGATGCATTGGCAAGGTATTGTATAGATCAATTGTCCCAGCAATAAGGCTTCAATGAAATCTTACCAATAACAACTCTGTTTAATGAAGACTCAAGTACCCACAATTACCCCATCTCTCGATGTTGGCAACTCTGTGCACTTAAGAATAAGTGATAGAATCTCTTCTAATCCCAAGTAGCTCTCGCTTACTTGCTTGTTAACCTAACTTGTCACCGCATCTCTCGATGTCGGTAGACTACAATTCCACTCTCGTGTTTAATGCAATTAAATCCAAGAATAAACAAATGAGAATGAATAAGTAAGAATCAAAGTAATCTAACATTGAAAGATATTCTCATATTCATTCAAGTGTCAAGAATAATTCATCAGCATAAAAGAGGGTTTAACAAATACATCGAAGCTTACTATCTCTAGACTATTAGGACTATTCCTTAACCGCTCCTCTTGCGTTGTATCGAGCACTCCTCGTCAGAAGTGGATGCTCCTTCGATCAATCAACTCACCGTTCTCCAGTTTAAATCTCCAAGAACACAAATTATTTGCAGAATTTAATTCCTCTACCTCTTGATATTTTTATTCATCTTTTTATCCTCTATTTATAGGCTTTAAGAATGGTAGACCTTCTCTCTTCTCAGATCAAGATCTAATTGAAACTGTAAAAGTCTGTTACATTCCAACTGTGCACTCACGCAGATCTGGTGTGATCTTCATGGATCTGCAGGTTGTCACAACATCGCTAGGCGCAATTTGAAACCTTCAATTGTGGTGATAACGTGCTCTTCCCTTACGCTGGTGCTTCCAGTTGTGATTGCAGCTTGAATTCTCTCATTCCAAGTAATGATTCCTATGCGGTGACATCGCTAGTCGCAATTTGAAGCTGAATTTATGGCTGCATTTTTAGATTCTTTTTAGCTTTGGTCTTCTGAGATGGATCCTTGCGCTGACAATTTTAAAATGCAATATATATGCTACATGTGATGACATTAGTGCACAAAAAGAGTTAAAATAACAATAATTTAAACCAAGCATAAATGAGTTAAAAAACATAAATACTAAGTATGAAATGCCTAGCATGCATGCTAAATATGGTACAAAAGAGACAAATAATACACAAATTTAGGGAGAAAATAAGTGACATTTCTAATGCTATCACACCCCCAAACTTGAATGTTTCAAGTAAATAAAAAAAATCAACAAAATCACGGATAAACATGTCACCGCAATTATTATTCTCACAACTTAGATTTTCTGGGATCCTAATGTACAAATTGCATTCACATGGTAGAATAATGCACCAACAATTTAGAGACATGAACAATTAACACTGCAACCTCACTCATGTTAGTAACATGATTTGAATCTTACCCTTTCTTAAACCAATACAACATTTATAGCAATATTTCTTTTTTTTTCTTTTCTCTTTTTCTCTCTTTTTTTTTTTCTCATTCAACATTTTTTTATATGTGACTGAGAGATGTCATTTTATTACTCTGCCTTGGTTCTTAGGTAGTAACGATAGGGTGCAATAAACCCCCAAGAGGTATGTAATTGTGTCGACACACACTCTTGTAGTGACAGCCTTTGGCTAGATGATATTTCTAATACATGCACTGGAGTGTTCTCCCTTGATAAGTCATAATGCACTCACATTGGAGTGTTCTTTGTTAATACAATGTCGCTACAATTGGCAAGTTAGTGCAAAATTCAAAGATTGCTACTATCCATTCATTACTGAAGCAATTCAATTATTCATTCAAAAATAGAAGGTTCAATATTCATTCATATTCACCTAATTCATATATCATCATCCCAAATAATTCAAGAATTACACATAAAATAAAAATTATGGTCACATTTTTGCTGAAATTCTGTATACTTTCATTAACTAAATAAATAAGTAAAATTCAAATATGTGGGTGCAGTTGCATTTCCATTTCACACAATATCCCGAAACTTAATGTCTACATTGTCCCCAATGTACTGACAATAGTATACAAACAAGAATGGAAATGCAACTACAATGCAATTGAACTAATATGAAAAATGCATTGAGAAATAACAATGCAATGACAATGAAATGGATGGAACTACCTCAGAAAAGTAAACTAACTCATTTATTCAGCAATCGATGTCGTGGCTGCTTTAGTTTTCTTTTTCTTCTTCCTTGGGCTCTCTTCTTCCTTCTTGTGCTTCTTCTTTTTGTCCTTGCGCTTCCTCTTTTTATCCTTCGAACCAATCAGGGCAGCGGATTGTTCCTCCACAGCTGGTTAGGTGGCGGCCTTATTAACAGTTACATCTGATGGGTGGATTTCAACTAGCAGTGCCGCAAAAGGCACAATGGCTAGAGGATTGAACTCCTCTGCGTAGCTGGTAACTACCTCAGCCGAACTCGCATCAAGTGGAGCCATGTCGTCACTAGATGCCCCCACACTTACGAGTGCTTTGACAATATCCTTAGCGATATCTGTCGAGGCATCGTCCTGCTTGTCTTTCTACTCTCTATAGGGTCCTTCTTCTCAAGTTCTTCTTCCTCTCTTTCTTTTTCCTTCTCTTGGCCTTCTTCTTACTCTATTTCTTCTTCCTTAGGCTGTTCTTGCTCAGTAGTATCTTTGTCGGTACCTTCATCGATCAATTTTTCCAAAAACACAGTGTGGGTGCCTTCTTTCTCAACCATCCAGAACAGAGTGTTGATATGGGCTCCATGGTACTAAGCTTTCCCTCACAAAGATGAATTCTTGCTTAGTGTCAATAAGGTTGGCATAAAGTTCCCTTACCATTGTAGGGGAATATCCGACTAGGTGCTCGCAGAAAAATTCCCAGCCCAGTCGATTGATTGTTCGTGCGATTTGCTTCCCCAAAGTCTGGTGTGGGGAAAAATGTAAGCCTTACTCCGGATGACACTTTCATTTTATCATCACATCATGGTAACGATTCTTGTCTTCTTTAGACAGTAATAAGATCAGCTCTTTTGGTGGAGGTTGGTCAGTGGACCGAGCCACGGTGGCGAAAGTTTCAGGGGTTTTAGAAGGAGTTTTCGCACCTCTTGTTCTAGCCATAATAACTCAGTAAAAAGGTTAAAAGAAACTTGCAAAGAAAGAAATAAACTCATGAGAGTAAGAGCGAAAATAACAAAGAAGATAAGTTACAGCAACAATGGCAATTGTGACGAGACATGATTATTGTAAAGGACTTGAGGGAAAATGTTACGTATGCAGCCAATAAATGCCAGGTTGTAGATCTTACCTTTTTGTTTGATTGAATGGCTTGGAAAAGAAGAAATTCAATCGGCATGATTCTTGCTAAAAAAGCTTTGCTGAGTCATCACAGAATACGCCGACAAGTTGTGCTGAGTGATGCATTGAAAAAAAGACGATTTTTATTCCTACATAGAATTTAAAAAGGAACAAGTAAAAGTGAAAAGATAAAAGGAAATGTAAAATGAGTTGACATTGTTTAAATATAACCAGATCGATGGTCTCATTTGGTTCTTTGACTGCTGGGCTCACATAATGCTTCAGATGTTGGCCATTCACCTTGAACTGTTGCCCATTCTTCAAATTCTCAATTGTCACCACACTGTTCTGGAATGCTTTGACAACCTTAAAAGGGCCTGACCATCTTGAACACAATTTACCTAGGTGCAATTTTAAACGTGAATTAAACAAAAGTACTAACTGACTAGGGCTAAATTATCGATGCAAGATGATATTGTCATGCTATCTCTTGGTCTTTTCTTTGTATATTGCGGCATTCTCATAGGCATTACAGCGAATTTCTTCCAGTTCAACAATGTCTAACAATCTTTTCCTACTAGCAGCATCATAATCCATATTTACCTGCTTGATTGCCCACATGGCTTTGTGCTCAAGCTTAACTGGTAGGTGGCATTACTTACGAAACACGAGTTGATATGGCAACATCCCTAATGGGGTTTTATATGCAGTGCAAAGCACCCATAATGCATCATGTAGTCGTGAAGACCAATCCCTCTTAGATGGATTAACCACCTTCTCAAGGATGCTCTTAATCTATCGATTAGACACCTCCGTTTGGCCATTTGTCTGTGGATGGTACGTTGTGGCCATACGATGCTTCACACCATATCTTTTCGATGTTGTCGCACTTGATTATTGTGAAAGTGAGTACCTTGATCACTTATTAATGCTCTAAGTGTTCCAAATCTCGTAAGGATGTAAGTGTAGAATAACTTCAACACCATTCGAGCATCATGTTTTGGCACCGCGATTGCTTCGATCCACTTCGAGACATAGTCAACAGCAACTAGAATGTACATATTCCCAAAAGAGTTCAGAAATGGCCCCATGAAGTTTATACCCCAGACGTCATATAACTCCACTTCCAGAATAGGCTATTGGAGCATCTCGTTGCGTCGAGATATTGAGCTTGTGCATTGACATCTGTCACATTGCTGTACAAAGTTGTGGGCGTCTCGGAATAATTTGGGCTAATAAAATCCTAACTGGATGACCTTTGTAGCAGTCCTTACACCACCAAAATGGCCTTCATAGGGAGTATCATGGCAATATCACAGGATAGAAGTCATTTCTTCTTCAAGAACGCAGCGACGGATAATGTTGTCAGCGCATTCCTTGAACGGGTATGGCTCGTTCCAATGGTACTTTACAGCATCATGCAAAAATCTGATTTTCTTGTGACCAACAGCACTCAAAGGTAACTTCCCACACACAAGATAGTTGACAACATCAGTATACCACGGTGATGCGTCGATAAAGAACAACTGTTTGTTTGGAAATGCATTGACAATTTAGACTTTATTCCCATCTTCTCTTCAACTTCCAGTCGAGACAAGTGGTCAGCTACTTGATTTTCAAATCCCTTTCTATCCTTGATTTAAACATTAAACTCTTGAAGTAGTAGGATCCAACTAATCAACCTTGGTTTGGCATCTTTCTTCTCAAAAAGGTACCTCAACGCAGAATGGTCTGTGTACATTGTAATTTTTACGCTGACTTGTCAAATGCAAAAACTATTGCTAGCAATTCCTTCTCAATAGTTGTATAATTGACCTACGATTCAGTCAAAGTTTTACTAGCATGATAAATATAATGAAACACCTTTTCTTTGCGTTGTCCTAGTTCAGCTCTTACAACAAAGTCACTTACATCACACATTAATTCAAATAGTTGCGTCCAGTCCGATGTGACGACAATCGGAGCTTGTACTAGCTACTTCTTTATAGACAGGTGTTACCAAACACAAACTTTTTGTTCTTCTCTAGCAATGAGCATAACGGTTTAGCAATCTTGGAAAAATCACAGATAAATCTCCTATAGAAACCAGCATGTCCAAGAAAGCTTCTTATTCCCTGGACATTTGTTGGCGGTGCCCTGACATAATATGCAATGGCTGAGGATAATGCCTTCAGTTACCATGAAGTGGCATTTCTCTCAGTTCAGAACTAGATTTGTGTCCTCGCATCTCTTCAGAAATTTCGCCAAGTTGTCAATGCATTGATCAAAAGTCTGCCCATAAACAGAGAAATCGTCCATGAATACCTCTAAAGAATCTTTAATCATGTTCGAGAAGATAGCCATCATACACATCTAGAATGTGGCTAGTGTATTGCACAATCCAAATGGCATACGTCGAAAGGAAAAGGTCTCAAATAGGCATGTGAACGTGGTCTTCGCTTGATCTTCCGACATAAAGGCAATTTGGTTGTATCCAGAGTAGCCATCTAGGAAGCAATTATAGGCTTTACCAACTAGCCTATCCAGCATCTGGTCAATGAAAGGTAGTGGAAAGTGGTTCTTCTTTGTGGCTGCATTCAGTCGATGATAATCCATGCATACTCGCTAGCCAATCGCAATGTGAGTAGGGATCAACTCGTTCTTGTCATTACTCACAACTATGAAGCCAGTCTTCTTAGGCACACATTAGACAGTGCTTACCCAATTGCTATCAAAAATGAGGTAGATGATGCCCGCGTCTAGCCACTTGATAATCTCCTTCTTCACTACTTCTTTCATCTTCTCATTGAGTCATTGTTGTTGCTCAATGGATTTCTTCCCTTCATCTTCCAACCTAATCTTGTGCATGTAAACAGAGGGACTGATGCCTCTAATATTTGCAATGCTCCAAGTGATGGCTATTTTGTGTTCCTTTAAAATCATGACAAGCTTTTCTTCTTGTGTTGCGTCGAGGGTTGCACTGACAATTACTGGTAATGTTTAATTGTTACCTAGAAAGACATATTTCAAATGTGTCACCAATGGTTTCAACTCCAAGGTAAGAGCTTGCTCAATCGATGGTTTAAACATAGGGATCGTCCTATTAGACAAATCAAAAGATTCTAATTGTCAATTTTGTCTCAGCTCACAACTATTAACCTCAGCATTGTAGTCACATTCAGCTAGGACTTCATCAACGGATATCACTGCATCTTCATCTAGGATGCTGAACTCCATTCATTAAACTTTTCTATAATTATTTCATCCAGCACATCAATATGGTGACACTGCTCTTCACTTTTCAACTGAGATGACTCGAGCACATTGAAGGTCACATTCTCATCGTCATGACGCATGACAAGCTCACCCTTGAAAACGTCGATAAGTGTGCGTCCTGTTGCTAATAATGGTTGCCCCAGAATGATGGGCACTTCCTTGTCTACCTCGTAGTTAAGGATTATGAAATCGATAGGGAACACAAGCTTATCTACTTGTACAAGGACATCTTTGATCTGGCCTTCATGTTGCGCTAGAGATCTGTCCACAAGTTGCAATGTCACTGCATTGGGCTTCATTGATCCTATTCCTAACTTTCTAAATGTGGACAAAGGCATGAGATTAATACTAGCTCCCAAATCTTATAAAGCTTTACCTAGATAATGATATCTAATGGAGCAAGGAATTGTGAAGCTACCAGGGTCTTTCATATGTCATGGCAACTTGTTAGTTAGCATAGTGCTGCACCCCTCTGTAAGCGCAATCGTCTCGATTTCGAACAATTTTTTCTTCTTTGATAACAGCTCTTTCATAAATTTGCTGTAACTAGGGATCTGCATAAGAGCATCTACAAGAGGTATGTTAATATGTAATTGTTTCAAAGTAGAAACGAACTTTTGATAGTCCTTATCATGGTCTTTTTCTTTAAATCTTTACGAAAATGACAATGGTATCGTAGTAGTGGGTTGTTGTGGGATAATCGGTTGCATCGACACAAGCAATTATGTCGACGACTTTGTTGGGCAAATAGTAGGCATAGATGTCACTACCGACGACCCCTCCTCATTTAATTCTTTTGAGTTTTCTTCAGTTGCAACTTCTCCTTGTTGCGTTGGTTCGTATGCCTCGACATGGTCTTGGTTAGAGTGTCTACTTGTCTCGGCAGTTTCCTTCCTACTTCACAACGTGATAGCCTTACAATGCTCATTCCCTCTTTGCGTTGGATTCTCAATATCACTAGGTAGAGCACCTGGTGACCTTACACTTAGATTAAAAGCCAACTATCCTAGCTGGGCTTCCAATGCTCGGATAGAAGAAGAATTGTCTTGTACTATTGCTTCAGTTCTTGTGATATGCTCAAGAGTAGCTATAGGATCTGACCTTTGTTGAGAAAATTTTTGTTATTGTTGATGCTGTCCTTGCATATGTGGCATTGCATTTTATTGTGGCTGCAATCACGTCTGTGGTTACATCTGGCTATGTGCTTGTAATTTATCAAGGTGCGAATGTACTTGCGAATTCTGATTAAAATTTTGCTGTTAATTGTTGTGATAACTCCCTTGTTTATAACTCCATTGGTTTGAGGGAATTTCATATCTATATGTGGAAGCATTCTGATTTCCCCAAGGTTGTTGAACTCTATTGTTGTATGAGTTACCATAAGAACCTCCTCTGATATTATTAACATAAAATGCATTTCCAGCATGTTATGGGCAATCCTCGTAATTATGGTTGTCGCCACAAATCTCACAGCAAAATGTCGGCACATCCATCTATTGAGCCACTTGAATAGGGGCAACATCACTTGTCCCTTTCATATTTTTTATGATATTGGCCAATGAGGATACCTGTGCACTCAAATCAGAAATAGCATCTAATTCAAGAACACCAGGGTTAGTTTTTACCTGAGCAAAACGAGAGATTGGATATTAATAACAATTCTGTGCAATTCTCTCTAGAATTCGTATAACTTCATTGTAAGTGCAATCCAACAAATGACCATTAGCAGATGCGTTGACAAGATTCCTTGTCTGAGCATTCAATCCATTATAAAATATCTCTATTTAGGTTTCTTGTTGAATTCCATATATCAGGCAGCATCTAAGTAGAGTCTTATAACGCTCCCATGTTGTATGTAAGTTCTCATCATCTAACTGATAATATGCTGTAATATCATTTCGCAACCTTGCATTCATTGTCGACATTAAAACACAAAACACACTGTGTTGCTAGTGCATTCCAAGATGTAATAGATCCAGCCGGCAATCCCAAGAACCATGTTCTCACTTTACCCTGTAGCGAATAAGCAAATAATTGCATTTTCAAGGCATCATCAGGGACACCATGTTGACTAAAGGATGCACAAATAAACAAAAATGATTTTAAATGTTCTCTTGGGTCTTCATGAGGCGAATATTACCCATTTGAATTAAGCATCTGAAACATCACTGATTTTAGCTCAAAATTTCCAGCTTGTATAGCTGGTCTCACAACCCCTGGTTGTAAACCATTAAGGATAGAAACAACAAAATCTCGGATTATCCTATTTTGTACTTGTTCAACTTGTGGAGGCAATGGTATTATATTTACGAGTTGTGGCTACATCGGAGGAACAACATTTCATTGTAGCAATGGTGGTAGGTTGTTATTGTTGTTGTTATTGTCAGCCAATTTCTTTTGTTCTTGTTTTCTCCTCATAAGCGTTCTCTCAAGTTTAGTATCAAAGATCGCAATATTCTTAGGATTTATCCTTGTGGACATGCAACACCTAAAAAAAATAAAAAATTTAAAAGAAATCACAACAGAAAATTAAACAAGTTAGTAGAATTACAGGGCAAGTAAGAAAGAATAATTGCAACTAAAAATAAACATCAATAAAAGCCAATTCCCCGGTACCGACGCCAAAACTTGATCGGCCTGTAACATCATAATAGTTGTGCAAGTGGACACACGTCGATGCAAGTATAGTTGATAGATTAATTCTACTGGATATCAATCCCACAGGGAACGGGTTCTTGATGTCTATATATCGAGGAAATTAAAAAAAAAATAGAGATAATGTGAGTAAAGATGTTAGCGCAATTAAATTTGATTTGCACCCTAAGGCAGTTAAAATTGTCAGTGTAATTATAAAAGTTAAATGTCAGAGCAACTAAAAGTAAATCAATTTGTTGTTGAAATTTTGAGAATTTAAATACAGAAAAGTAAAAGTGTGATCAAGTGAAAAAGGTTGGAGTGGATCACTGATATCACTAAGTAGCAACACTAGATGCGTTGCCAAGGTATTGTTAGATGGATTTTCGTAACAATAAGGCTCTAATGAAATCTTACCAATAACAGCTCTCTGTTTAATCAAGACTTAAGTACCCACAATTACCCCATCTCCCGATGTTGGCAACTCTGTGTTCTTAAGAACAAGTGATAGAATCTCTTCTAATCCTAAGTAGCTCTCGCTGACTTTCTTGTTAACCTAACTTGTCACCGCATCTCTCGATGTCGGTAGAGAATAATTTCACTCTCATGTTTAATGCAGTTAAATCCAAGAATAAAAAAATGAGAAGGATTAAGTAAGAATCAAAGTAATCTAACTTTGACAGATATTCTCATATTCATTCAAGTGTCAAGAATAATTCATCAGCATAAAAGAGGGGTTAACAAATACATCAAAGCTTACTATCTCTAGACTACTAGGACTATTCCTTAACCGCTCCTCTTATGTTGCATCGAGCACTCCTTGTCAGAAGTGGTTGCTCCTTAGATCAATTAGCTCACCGTTCTCCAGTTTAAATCTTCAAGAACACAAAGTATTTGCAGAATTTAATTCCTCTACCTCTTGATATTTTTCATCTTTTTCTCCTCTATTATAGGCTTCAAGAATGGTAGACCTTCTCTCTTCTCAGATCCAAATCCAATTGTAGCTGTAAAAGTTTGTTACAGTCCAGCTGTGCACTCACACAGATCTGGTGTGATCTTCATGGATCTGCAGGTTGTCACGACATTGCTAGGCGCAATTTAAAACCTTCAATTGCGGCGACAACGTGCTTTTCCCTTACGCTGGTGCTTTCAGTTTTGATTGCAGCTTGAATTCTCTCATTTCAAGTAAAGATTTCTATGCGGCAACATTGCTAGTCTCAATTTCAAGCTAAATTTATGGCTCCATTTTCGGACCTTTTTAGCTCTAGTGTTCTGAGATGGATCCTTGCGTTGACAGTTTTAAGACGCAATATATTTGCTGCATGTGACGACATTAGTGCACAAAAAGAGATAAAATAACAAGAATTTAAACCAAGCATAAATGAGTTAGAATACATAAATACTAAGTATGAAATGCCTAACATGCATGCTAAATATGGTACAAAAGAGACGAATAATACACAAATTTAGGGAGAAAATAGGTGTCATTTCTAATGCTATCAAGAACCTTCGCAGAAATTCTCATGCCACCAAAATGCCCTCCATAAGGAGCATCATGACAATGCTTCAGGATTGAAAGCATCTCTTCCTCCAGAACACAACGCCTAATGATATTGTCATTGCATACTTTGAATAAGTATAGCTCGTTCTAGTAATATTTCTTTATATCTCGAAGAAATCTTTCTTTCTTGTTGCTTGTGATACCTAAAGGTAACTTCCAAAGTACCAAGTAATTGACCACATCTGCGTACCACAAGGTTGCATCGATAACAAACAACTCATCAGGAAATACGAAGACAATTTAAAGTGCATTTTCGTCTTCACTACAAACTCCCAAATGAGACAAGTGATCTACCACTTGGTTTCTTGACCCTTTTTTATCTTTGATCTCTATATCAAACTCTTGTAATAATAAGATCCATCGTATCAACTGTGGTTTAGCCTCCTGCTTTGCAAAAAGACATCCCAACGCTGAATGGTCAATAAATACAGTAACCTTTGCACCGACAAGATATGAGTGAAATTTGTCGAAAGCAAAAACTACAGCCAACAATTCTTTCTCTGTTTGTGTAATTGATCTGTGCCTCTGTAAGAGTTTTGCTAGCATAATATATAGCGTGAAACATTTTTTCCTTTCGTTGTACTAGACTGCACCCACCGTAAAGTCGCTTGCATCACAGATCACTTCAAACGGTTGTGACCAATCTAGTGTAATGACAATGTGCCTTCATGAGCTACTTCTTTATTTTGCATAAATGCATCCAAACATGCATCACCAAAAAGGAATTTTTTATTTTGCTCCAACAATGAGCAGAAGGGTTTAGTAATTTTGGAGAAATCTCGAATAAGTCGGCGATAAAAACCTACGTGTCCAAGAAAACTCCAGATACCCTTCACATTTGTCGGTGGAGGCAACTTTTCAACAATTTCCACCTTAGCTCTATCCACTTCAATGCCCTAACTGGAAATGTGATAACTTAAGACAATTCCTTCAGTTTCCATGAAGTGGCATTTTTCCCAATTCAGCACAAGATTTGTGTCTTCAGGTCGCTTTAAAACTTTAGCCAAGTTATCATTGTAATGAACAAAATTATTTCAATAAACTGAAAAATCATCCATAAATACCTCCAAAGAGTCCTCAATCATATCCGAAAATATTGCCATCATGCACTTTTGAAATGTGGTTGGTGCGTTGCAAAGATCAAATGACATTCGGCGAAAAACAAAAGTGCCAAAAGGGTAAGTAAACATTATTTTGTTTGATCCTCTAGTGCAATAGCAATATGATTATAGACACAATAACCATCGAGGAAGCAATATTAGGCTTTTGCAGTAAGCCTATCTAGCATCTGATCGATGAAGGGAAGTGGAAAATGGTCCTTCCTTGTGGCTACATTCAATTTGCGATAATCCATGCATACTCGCCAAGCTGTAGGGATTAGCTCATTTTTGTCATTGCTCACCACAATGATACCACTTTTCTTAGGGACACATTGAATCAGACTTACCCAATTGCTATAAAAAATTGGGTAAATAATGCCCGCACCAAGGCACTCGATAATCTCCTTTTTAACCACCTCCTTCATTTTCTCATTCAATCTCCTTTGCTGTTCAATCGATTGCCTTTCTTCATCTTCCAACCTAATTTTATGCATGCAAAAAGAGGGACTAATGCCTCTAATGTTGACAAACTCCAGTCAATCGTACTTTCATGCTATTTCAAGATATGGATCAATTTTTTCTCCTGAATTGCGTCTAGTGTTGTAGAGACAATAACTGGCAAAGTGTTATTATTGCTAAGAAAAACGTACTTTAGATGAGCAGACAATGGCTTTAACTCCAAAGTAGGAGCTTCTTCAATAGATGGCTTAAAGACTAGAGCCGTTCTATTGGTTAGGTCTAGAGATTCCAACTACCACCTATGCTTAAGCTTAATATTGTTCGCTTCAACCTTGCAATCACAATCAGCTAGAATTTCTTCATCTGATTCACTACAAATTCTTCTGAAAACATCGTACTTTTCTCATTGAATTCCTTCTTAATTAATGCGTCCAGCACATCAACAGTGCGACATTCTTCTTTGTCCTTACAAGAAATAGCTTCAAAAACACTAAAGGTGACATGTTCATCATTATGTCTCATGGTTAATTCACCCTTGTACAGGTCGATGAGATTGCGCGTGGTAGCTAGGAATAGGCATCCCAAGATTATGGGTACCTCTTTGTCTACTTTGTAGTCCAGTATAATAAAATCCGTCGGGAACACAAACTTATCCACGCGAACTAATATGTCCTTGATATGTGCTTCAGGCGCACTAATGATCTATCAGCTAACTGCAATGTCATTATAGTGGGCTTCATATGACCAATCTCCAATTTTCTAAAAGTAGATAGCAGCATAAGGTTAATAATTACACGTAAATCATATAAAGTTTTACCCAAGTAGTAGTTGCAAATTGAACATGGGATCGTAAAGCTTCCTAGGTCTTTCATCTTGGGCGGAAACTTATTTGTCAAGATTGCACTACATCCTTTTGTGAATGCAATTGCCTCAATATCATTCAGCTTCTTCTTTTTGGAAAATAGCTCCTTCATAAATTTCCCATAATTTGGAATCTGTACAAGAGCATCCATAAAAGGGATATTGACATGAAGTTGCTTTAATGTTGTCAGAAACAGTAGATATTGTCTATCATGCTCCTTTTCTTTAAATCTTTATGGGAAAGGCAAAGGTATGTATACATTAGGTTGCATCGACATTGTTGTTTACGTTGACAATTTCGTCGGTTTGACAGTAGGCATTGGGATGACAATTTGCAGAGCCTCTTTCTCTAGTTCATCTACCATTTCTTCAAACACAACTCTCTCAACCTGATCCACTTCACTAGTGACTATAGGTGCTACAGTAGAGCTGGTAGCTGGCTTGGCAGTTTGTCTACCACTTTGAAGTGTGCTTTCAACACTCAGATGGAGGATGAATTTCCTTGTACAATTGCTTCTGTTCGAGTTATATGCTCACGCATTAAGGCTTCGAGGGCTGCTAATGGATCAGATCGTGCTTGCATGTACTATTACTACTATTGTCCTAAAACATTCAGATTTAGCATTGAAGGTTGTTGTGGCTGTACATGATTTTGATGTGGATGCATTTGATCTTGATGTGAATGCATCTGAGTATTATGGTTGTAACTCTGCTACTATAGATTGTAATTTCCTTATCCATAATTACCATAAGAATTTCCACGGATGTTATTGACATAGAAAGCATTTTCCGTGTGCTATGGAATAACAGTGGTTGTCACCGTAAATTTCACAACAAAATGTAGGGACATCAATTTGTTGAGCAACTTGAATGGGTGCAATGTCACTAGTCCCCTTCATATTTTTATCATGTTTGCGAGCGAAGAAACTTGTGCACTTAGAGCAGATATAACATCCAATTCAATAACTCCAGAATTTGCTTTCACTTGTGCAGCTCGAGAGATCGGATATTGATAATCATTCTGAGAAATTCTCTCTAAAATTTTGACAGCTTCATCGTATGTACAGTCCAATAACGGACTATTAGTAGATGCGTCGACGAGATTTCTTGCTTGTGTGTTCAGCTTGTTGTAGAAAATTTCAACTGTGTCTCTTGTTGAATTCTTTGCATGGGATAGCGTTGAAGCAAAGATTTATAACGCTCCCATGTAGTATGAAAATTTTCATCATCTAGCTAATGATATGAAGTAATATCATTTCTAAGATGAGCATTCATAGTCAACGAGTTGAAACGCAAAACAAATTGAGTTGCGAGCGCATTCCACGACGTGATTGATCTAGCAGGTAACTAAAGGAACCAAGTACGAGCTCATCCTTGCAATGAATAAGGGAATAGTTACATTTTCAAGGTGTCATCAGGAACAGCTTGCTGACTGAAGGAAGCACAAATCAGTAGAAAGGATTTAAGGTGCTCTCTCGTATCTTCATGTGGCAGTCCAACATACTGCCCATTAGAGTTTAGCATCTAGAACATGACTGACTTTAATTCCAAATTTCCAGCTTAAATAGCTGGCCTAACAACACCTGGCTGCAAATCATGTAACACAGGAACAAAAAAATCTTAAATAGGTCTATTTTGCATCTGATCTTCTTGCGGTAGTGGTGGATTATTAATATTTTGTGGTTGCATAGGAGGTATAATAGGATTTTATGGCGACAATTGGGGTATGGCTGCATCGTTTCCTGGAAGAGCCATATTCCACTGTTCTTGTCGTCTCCTTCAAATGGTGCATTTAATTTCTAGATCTAAGCCAACAATAAATTCAGGATTTCTCCGGGTCAAAAAACACCTAAAAGAAAAATGTAAAAGTAGTAGCAAAAAGAAAAAAATTAGTAACAAATAAAGATTAGATAAGAAAAAATAAGTGCAGAAACAAAAATAAACATCAAACAAATGTCATCCCTGGCAACGGCGCAAAAACTTGATCGCACTATGAACGTTACAACAATAATGTGGAAGTGTACACTATTGATGCAAGTATAGTAGACAGATGTAAATCTGTCGGATATTGATCCCACGAGGATGGATGTTTTTTGTCTATTAATATCGGTGCAATGAATAAGTAAATGCAATAAAATTGTGAGAGTGATTGTCAAAGCAATAATGTGAAAATAAAGATCAAATGCAATAATAACAAAATGGTGTCCCCAACGTGAATAGTTAGCAAAAAACTAAATGTGGCTCACAAGGTTTAAAATAATAGGTGATTCTTGCTGCAATAAGGCACAATGAATGTCTTACCAAACTTGGATCCTCTATTTGATCTAAGACTTAAACATGCACACTAACCACACCTTCCAGTGTTGGCAATACAACACATTCAATAACAAGTGTATTAAATTCATTTAATCCCCAAGCAACTTTTTTTTGTCTTGCTTGTTAGTTTAAATTGTCACTGCACCTTCCAATGACAATTACTGCAATAACACTTCCGTGGTCAAAACATTCAAACCCAAAGATTAAATAGTAAAAGCAAGCTTGAATACCATTTAGTCTAGAAATCAAGTGTACTTCCATACCAACTTGAAATAAACATTCATCACCAGCGTTTAAGAAAGAGATATAAAAGAACGAATGGAGAATACTATTCCTAGGCTACTCGACTTGCTCTCTTACTCTCCTCTTGCTTCACACTTAGGAGCTCCTCGTCAGGAGCAAATTTGCCTCCTCTTTCGTGCCAGGTCGCCCTTGAGAAAGTTAACCTTCCATGGATGCAAGCTTCAAAAATGGATTTAAGAAGAAAATTAATCTGGAAGAAGACCCTTTCTCTCTCCTTCTCATGAGTATTTAACTGCAGCTGAATAGTACAAGTGTCCTTCCCTCCAAATCTAGTAATCTCTGGCCATACTAGTTAGTTACACTAGTTTTACAACTCACGTATTTTTGTGTGTTAACCAGACAGCTATAAGATACTGTGACAATTCTAGCGCAATTTTGGACTTGCTTATGCAGCGACAACTCTGGAATATTCACGCAGCGATTATTCTGAACAAGTTTCTGTAACGAAAATTCTAGGTGCAATGCTAAACAGACTAATGTAGTGACATCAGTATTAAAAATATCATAATTTCAAAAGAAATTAGGCTGAGTTCCATTAAGTTGGAAAATGTAATAACTAAATAAAAAATGATAAAAATGTAAGCTAAGGATGACCAAATGGGAACAACTTAAACAATAAGTAAGGATAAATCAATGGTTCTTTCTAGTACTATCAGCTATATTGGAACTATGATTATGAATTTGGTAGCATGAAAGCATCTATTTATGGATTTATATGCATCCATGTGAATGGTATATTTGTTTTAAGTGCTTGAATGCATTTTTGAATTTAGAAAGGTGATTCATTTAGGGTAACTTGCTAAGGAATTTAGGTTAGAAAAGTACCTTCTTTAGAAAGGAAGCAAGGTGCACACGGCCTATGACACGAGCTATCACACGGCTGTGTGCCATGTTAAGGTGCATGATTGGCCTATAACGTCACAGTAACTGTGCAAGCGGACACATGTCGATGCAAGTATAGTTGATAGATTAATTCTATCAGATATCGATACAACAGGGAATAGGTTCTTGATGTCTATATGTCGAGGCAATTAAAACTAAGATTAGAGACAATGTGAATAAAGATGTCAGTGCACTTAAATCTTATCTGCACACTAAGATAGTTAAAATTGTCAATGTAATTATAAAAGTTAAATGTCAATGCAACTGAAAGTAAATGAAATAGTTGTGAAAGTTTTAAGAATTTAAATGTAAAAAAGAAAAATGATGATCAAGTGTGAAGAATTGGAGTGGATCGCCAACTTCACTAAGTCGTCACACTAGATGCGTTGACAGGGTATTGTATAGAAGAATTGTTGCAGTAATAAAGCTCCAATGAAATCTTACCAATAATAGCTCTCTGTTTAATTGAGACACAAGTACTCACAATTACCCCGTCTCTTGATGTAGGTAACACTGTGCACTTAAGAACAAGTGATAGAATCTCTTCTTATCCCAAGTAGCTCTTTCTAACTTGCTTGTTAATCTAACTTGTCACCACATCTCTCGATTCGGTAAACTACAATTCCACTCTCATGTTTAAAACAATTAAATTCAAGAATAAACAGATAAGAAGAATTAAGTAAGAATCAAACTGATATAACAATGAAAGATATTCTCATATTCATTCAATTGTCAAGAGTAATTCATCAGCATAAAAGAAGGATTAACAAATATATCGAAGCTTACTATCTCTAGATTACTAGGAGTATTCCTTAACCGTTCCTCTTGTGCCTACACCAAGCACTCCTCGTCAGGAGTTGCTGCTCATCTGCTCAGTCAGCTCACTGATCTCTAATAAAACTTCAAAAACACAAAGTAATTACAAATTTAATTCCTTACTGCTTGATATCTTTCTTCATCTTTTCCACTCTATTTATAGGCTTCAATAATTTTAAATTTCATCCCCTCCATTCTTAGATCCAAATCTAATTTGCAGCTGTCAAAATTTGTTACAGTCCAGCTATTCACTCACGCAGATCTGGTGTGTTCTTTATGGATTTGTAAGTTGTCGCGACATTACTGGGTGCGATCTGAAATCCTTAATTGCAGCGACAACGTGTGATTTTTCTGCATTGGTGCTTCCAGGTGTGATTGCAGCTTGAATTCTCAGAAAGACTCTTATGCAACGACGTTTCTGGTCGCGATTTCTAGTTGAATTTGTGGCTGCATTTTTTAATTCTTTTTAGCTTTGGTCTTTTGAACTGGATCCCTACACTGATAATCTTAAGATGCAATATACATGTTGCATGTGACGACATTAGTGCACAAAAAGAGATAAAATAACAAGAATATAAATCAAACAACAATGAGTTAGAAAACATAAAAACTAAGTATGAATATGAATACTAAATATGGCACCAAAGAGACAATTAATACACAAATTTAGGAAGAAAATAGGTGTCATTTCTAATGCTATCATACCCCTAAACATGAGTGTTTACTTGTCCTCAAGTAAATAAAAAATCAACAAAATCACATACAAACATGTCACCACAATTATTATTCTCACAACTTAAATTTTTTGGGATTCTAATGTACAAATTGCAATCACATGATAGAATAATGCATCGAAAATTTAGAGGCATGAACAATTAAAATTGTAACATCACTCATGTTAGTAGCATGCTTTGAATCTTACCCTTTCTTAAACCAATACAACATTTATAGCAATTTTTCTTTTTCTTTTCTTTTTCTCATTCAACATTTTTATACGTGACTGAGAGATGTCATTGCATTACTCTACCCTGGTTCTTAGGTAGTAACGATGGGGTGCAACAAACCCTTAGAAGGTATGTAATTACGTCGACACACACTCTTGTAGTGTCAACCTTTGGCTAGATGATATTTCTAACACATGCAACGGAGTGTTGTCCCTTGATAATTCGCAACACACTTACATTGAGTGTTTCTTATTAGTACGTTGTCACTGCAATTGGCAAGTTTGTACAAGACTCAAAGATTGCTACTATCCATTCATTATTGAAGCAATTCAATTATTCATTCAAAAATAGAAGATCTTAATATCCATTCACATTCATCCAATTCATATGTTAGCATCCCAATCAATTCAAGATTTATGCATCAAATAAAAAATTGTGGTCACATTTTTGTTGAAATTCTACATATTTTCATTAACTAAAGAAACAAGTAAAATTCAAATATGTGGGTGCAATCGCATTTCCATTCACACAATATCCCCCTCAAACTTAATGTCTGCAATGTCCCCAATGCACTGACAATAATATATATATACAGAAAAGAATGGAAATGCAACTATAATGCAACTAAATTAACAAAATAAATGCAATGACAAAATAAAATGCGATGACAATAAAAATGTATGCATTCTACCTATAGAAAAGTAAACTAACTCATTCTTGTGCAGCCGATGCAGAGGCTGCTTTGGTTTCTTTTTCTTCTTCCTTGGGCGCTCACCTTCCTCGTTGTGTTTTCTTTTCTTGTCCTTGCACCTCTTTTTTTTGTCCTTCTAACCAACCGGATCGACGGATTGCTTCTCTTCAGCTGGTTGGGTGGTGGCCTCATCAATAGAAACATCTGATGGATGGACCTCAACAAGCGGGGCCACATAGGGCACGATAGCTAAAGGATTAAACTTCTCTGCACTATTGGTAACTACCTCAGCCTGGCTCGCATTATGTGGAGCCATGTCGTCACTAGATGCCCCCACACTTATGGGTGTGCTGACAATATCCTCAGCGATATTTTTCGGGGAATCTTTCTTCTTTTCTTCTTGCTCCTCTACAGGATCTTTCATCACACGCTCTTCTTCTTCTTCCTTCTCTTGGCCTTCAGCTTGTTCTGCACCTTCATCCCTAGGTTTCTCAGGTTCAGTTGTGGTAATGTCAACTTCATCCTCAGCATCCACACCCATAGCCGCCCTCTCTGCCATATTAGCCTCAAGGCTATTCGAGAACTCTTCTTCGAATAAGCTAGATATAGTTCGATAACAATCCTTTATGTCATTAGAATACTCCTCATCATCTAAAATATGGATTCTTGTTAGAGAAGAGACATGTTGAGGCCTACCATCAAGAGTAGGCTATTCAGAGGATGAGGGAGCTTCCCAAACAATGGGTGGAAAGACAAGGAACTCAGGAAAAGGACTTGGACTCAGCCTTCTCAATGCGTCGATAATAGACTTGTTCCACACTCTTATGTACACATAAAATAAATTTTGTTTGTAGTCCATCTCTTTCAATGCGTTAACAATATGCATTTGGCGCAAATCAATGTGATCAATGTTAATTTCCATTGCAGCCAATTTCTTTCGCAACTGAGGATCTGTGGGCACATCATCCTGTTTTTCCTTCTTCTTCCCTTTTTCTTTGTCCTTCTTCTTTGATGTTTCTCTCTCCAGTGGCGTCTCTTGGCTCCTCGTCATCCTTTCTACAGAGATATCGTTGATGAAGCTTTTGTTCTCTAATACCTCCTATCCATCTCTACACAATCCCCCTTTGTTTTCATAGTAGCATGATTAATGAGGGGAACGGTAGTATATCTGTCTGCTCGGATGCTGCTTCAGCGATCTGGTTGTGGAGGATTACATTGACATTGATTTGATGACCCTTGAAGATTGAGTGCAGAATGCATATGCGATCTAGCGTCACCGTCGTGCTATGTAGAAGGTAAGATGCAGCTATTCATGAAATGGAACCACACCTTGCTGAAGGTTGTTAGATACCAACGGTCCATGGTGTAGTTGTGTGGGCCATTGCCCGTCATGACCTAACCCTCAACGCAAAGGTCCTTCATGACCTGGTCAGTTCCTTCATCATCCAGTTTTTCCAAAAATAGAGTGTAGTCATCTACCTTCTCAAGAATCCGAAACAGAACATTGATATGGGTAGCACTCCAAGGTATTAAACCCTTTCTTACAAAAACAAACTCCTATTTAGGGTCAGTAAGATTGGCATAAAATTCCTTTATCCAATCGGGTGCTCATAGAATAATTCCCAGTCTAGCCGACTGATGGTTCG
This sequence comes from Kokia cookei, assembly GCA_039519145.1. NCBI lineage: Eukaryota > Viridiplantae > Streptophyta > Magnoliopsida > Malvales > Malvaceae > Kokia > Kokia cookei. The sequence goes on from CM076910.1 coordinate 12,459,209, forward strand.
TGAAATCTGCTTCCCCAATGTCTATTATAGGGACAACTGCAATCCTTGCTCCGAATGGCAGTTACATTTGTTCTTCACATCATGATAGCGGTCTTTGGTCGCTTTACACAGAAACAAGACTGGTTCATTTGGTGGAGGTTGGGTTATGGTCTAAACCACGGCAGAAGTTTCAGGGGTTTTAGAAGGAGTTTTCACACATCTTGTTTTGGCCATAATAACTCAGTAAAAAGGTGAAGAGAAACTTGCAAAGAAAGAAATAAACTTGTGAGAGTAATAAGAGAGAAAATAACACAGAAGAAAAATTGTAGCAACAATGGTGAATGTGAGTAGAAAAGAGATTCAGCAGAAAAGGGTTTTATGACCTTGAAAATTAAGGAGACATGATTGTAAAAGTTGTGGGAAAATGTTATGTCTGTAGCCAATAAATGTCAGACTGCAAATTGTAGCCCTTTATTTTGATCTAACGGCTAGGGAAAGAAGAAAATCAATCGACGTGATCCTTGCTGAAAAATATTTTTGAGTAATAACAGAATGTGCCGATAAGTTGTGCTCGTGATTCATCGATAAAAAGATGATTTTTATTCCTGCATAAAATTGAAAAGAAACAAGTAAAAGTGAAACAAATAAAAAAGAAGTATAAAAATGCGTTGACATTATTTAAATGTGACCAGATCTATGGTCTCGCTTGGTTCTTTGACTTCTGGGCTTGTATAATACTTTAGATGTTGGCCATTCACTTTGAACTGTTGCCTATCATTAAAATTCTCAATTGCCATCGCACCGTTTTGGAATGCTTCGTCTGGCCATCTTGAATGCAATTTACCTGGATGTAGATTTAAACGTGAATTAAACAAAAGTACTAACTGACCAGGGCTAAATTATCGACGCAAGATGATATTGTCATGCAATCTCTTGGTCTTTTCTTTGTATATTTTGGCATTCTCATAGGCATTGCGGTGAATTTTTTCAGTTCATTAACGTCCAACTATCTTTTTCTTCCAACAGCGTCATAGTCCAAATTTACCTGCTTAATTGCTCAAACTCAACTGGCAGGTGATATGACTTACCAAACACTAGTTGCTATAGCGACATCCTCAATGGGGTTTTATATGCGATGCGAAGCACCCACAATGTGTCATGTAGCTGCGAAGATCAATCCCTCCTAGATGGGTTAACCACCTTCTCAAGGATGCTCTTAATTTGTTGATTGGACACCTCCGCTTGGCCATTTGTTTGTGGATGGTATGTTGTGACCATACGATGCTTCACACCATATCTTTTTAATGGTGTCGCAACTTGATTATTGTGAAAATGAGTACCTTGATCACTTATTAATGCCTTAGGTGTTCCAAATGTCGTAAGGATGTAAGTGTCAAAGAATTTTAACACCGTTCGAGCATCATCTTTTGACACCGCGATTACTTCGATCCACTTCGAGACATAGTCAACAACAACTAAAATGTATACATTCCCAAAAAAATTAGGGAATGACCCCATAAAGTCTATACCCCAAACTTTAAATAACTTCACCTTCATAATAGGTTGTTGGAGCATCTCGTTGCGTCGAGATATTGAGCTTGTGCATTAACATCGATCACATTGTTGTGCAAAGTTGAGGGCCAATAGAATCTTGACTGGATGACCTTTGCAGAGTCCTTACACCACCAAAAATGGGCTCCAAAAGGAGCATCATGGCAATGTCGCAGGATAGAAGTCATTTCTTCTTTAGGAATGCAACGACGGATGATGTTGTCAGCATATACCTTGAACAGGTATGGCTCATTCCAATGATACTTTGCAGCGTCGTGCAAAAATCTGACTTTCTTATGACCAACAACATTCAAGGGTAACTTCCTACACACAAAATAGTTGACAACATCAGCATACCAGGGTGATGCGTCGACAAAGAACAACTGCTCATTTGGAAATGCATCGATAATTTGGACTTTATTTCCATCTTCACTTCCAACTTCTAGTTGAGACAAGTGGTTAGCTACTTGATTCTCGGATCATTTTCTATCCTTGATTTCAACATCAAACTCTTCTAGCAACAGGATTCATCCAATCAACCTTGGTTTGGCATCTTTCTTCATAAAAAGATATCTCAATGCAGAATGGTCTGTGTACACTATAATTTTTGCACCAACAAGGTATGAACGAAACTTGTCGAATGCAAAAACTACTACTAGCAATTCCTTCTTAATAGTTGTATAATTTACCTGTGCTTCAGTCAAAGTTTTATTAGCATAATAAATAGAATGAAATATCTTTTCTCTATGTTGACCCAGCACAATTCCTACAGCAAAGTCACTTGCGTCACACATTAATTCAAATGGTTGCGTCCAATCCAATGCGACGACAATCGGAGCTTGTCTAGCTGCTTCTTTATTGTGATAAATGCGTCCAGACAAGTGTCATCAAACACAAACTTTTTATTCTACACTAGCAATAAGCATAGCAGTTTAGCAATCTTAGAAAAATCACGAATAAATCTCCTATAGAAACCAGCATGTCCAAGAAAGCTTCTTATTCCCTTAACATTTGTTGGTGGTAGCAATTTCTCGATGATTTTGACCTTTGCTTTATCTACTTCAATGCCCTGACATGATATGCAATGGCCAAGGACAATGCCTTCAGTTGCCATGAAGTGGCATTTCTCCCAATTCAGAACTAAATTTGTGTCCTTGCATCTCTTCAGCACTTTCGCCAGGTTGTCAGCGCATTAGTCAAAAGTTTGCCCATAAACTGAGAAATCATCCATGAATACCTCTAAAGAATCCTTAATCATGTCTGAAAAGATAGCCATCATACACCTCTAGAATGTGGCTGGTGCGTTGCATAATCCAAAAGGCATACATCAGAAGGCAAAGGTTCCAAATGGGCATGTGAACGTAGTCTTTGCTTGATCTTTTGGCACAATGGCAATTTGGTTGTATCCAAAGTAGCTATCTATGTAGCAAAAATAGGCTTTACCAGCTAGCCTATCCAGCATCTGATCAATGAACGGTAGTGGAAAGTGGTCCTTCTTTGTGGCCGCATGGAGTAGTCGATAATCCATGCATACTCGCCAGCCAGTCGCAATACGAGTAGGGATCAACTCGTTCTTGTCATTGCTCACAATTGTAAAGCCACTTTTCTTGGGCACACATTGGACAAGGCTCACCCAATTGCTACTAGAAATAGGGTAGATGATGCCCTCGTCTAGCCACTTGATAATTTCCTTCTTCACTACTTCTTTCATCTTCTCATTAAGTCGTCACTATTGCTCAATAAATTGCTTTCCTTCATCTTCCAACCTGATCTTATGCATGCAAAAAGAGGGATTGATGCCTCTGATATATGTAATGCTCTAGGCGATGGGTTTTTTTTGTTCCTTTAATATCGTGACGAGCTTTTCTTTTTATGCTGCGTCGAGGGTTGCGTTGATAATAATAGGTAACGTATACTTGTAACATAAAAAGACGTATTTCAAATATGTCGGTAATGGCTTTAATTCCAAGGTAGGAGCTTGTTCAATCGATGGTTTAAACACAGGGATCGTCCTATTAGACAAATCCAAAGATTTCAATTGCCAATTCTACCTTAGCTCACAACTACTAACCTCAGCATTGTAGTCACATTCAGCTAGGTCTTCATCAACGAATGTCACTGTATCTTCATCTAAGACTGCTGAACTCCGTTCATTTAACTCTTTCATAATTATTTCATCCAGCACGTCAATGTGGTGACACTGATCTTTACTCTTGGATGGAGATTCTTCGAACACACTGAAGGTCACATGCTCATCGTTATGACGCATGATAAGCTCAACCTTGAAAACGTTGATAAGAGTGTGTCCCGTTGCCAAGAATGGTCGCCCAAGAATGATGGGTACTTCCTTGTCTGCCTTGTAGTCAATGATTATGAAATTGCCAAGGAACACGAGCTTATCAACTTGCACAAGGACATCTTTAATCTGGCCTTCAGGTTGCGCTAGAGATCCGTCCGCAAGTTGCAATGTCAAGCAGTTGGCTTCATCGATCCTATTCCTAATTTCCTGAATGTGGACAAAGGTATGAGATTAATGCTAGCTCCCAAATCACATAAAGCTTTACCTAGATAATGATTCCCAATGGAGCAAGCAATTGTGATGTTGCCAAGGTCTTTCATTTTTTATAGCAACTTGTTTGTAAGCACAATGTTGCACCCCTCTGTGAGCGCAATCATCTCGATTTCAAACAATTTCTTTTTCTTTGATAATAGCTCCTTCATAAATTTCTCATAATCGAGGATCTGCATAAGAGCATCTACAAGTGGTATGTTAATATGTAATTGTTTCAAAGTAAAAATAAAATTTTGATAGTCCTTATCATGGTCATTCTCTTTAAATCTTTGTGGAAATGAAAAAGGTATCGTATCAGTAGGTTGTTGTGGAATAACCAGTTGCATCGACACAGGTAATTGTGTGGATGTCTTTGTTGGGCAAATAGTAGGCATAGATATCATTACAGTTGGCTCTTTCTCATTTATTTCTGTCGAGTTTCCTTCAGTTGCAACTTCTCCTTGTTACGATGGTTCGGATACATCAACATGTTATTGGTCAGAGTGTCTACTAGGCTCAGGTTAGATTCTCAATATCACTTGGTAGAGCACCTAATGATCGTACACTCAGGTTAGAAACTAACTATCCTAGTTGGGCTTCCAATGCTCGGATAGAAGAAGAATTATCTTGCATTATCACTTCAGTTCTAGTGATATGCTCTCGCATCAGTACTTCAAGTGCAGCCATAGGATTTGACCTTTGTTGAGAAAACTACTACTATTGCTAATGCTGTCCTTGCTTATGTGGCATTGCTTTCTGTTGTGGCTGCAATCACGTCTGTGGTTGCATATGGCTATGTGCCTATAATTTACCAGGATGTGAATGTACTTGCAAATTCTGATTAAAATTCTGCTGTTAATTGTTGTGGTAACTCCCTTGGGCTGAGAAATTTTCATATTTATATGTAGAAGCATTCTGATTTCCCCAAGGTTGTTGAGCTCTATTGAGGTAAGAGTTACCATAAGAACCTCCTCTGATGTTATTAACGTAAAATACATTTTCAGCATGTTGTAGTTATCATTGTCGCCGTAAATTTCACAGGAAAATGTCAGCACATCCATCTATTAGGCCACTTGAATAGGAGCAACGTCACTTTTCCCCTTCATATTCTTTATAATATTGGCCAAAGAGGATACCTGCGCACTCAAAGTAGAAATAGCATCTAAATCAAGAACACCAGGGTTAGTTTTTACCTGAGCAGAATGAGAAATTGGATATTGATAATCATTCTGTGCAATTCTCTCTAGAATTCTTACAGCTTCAGTGTAGGTGCAATCTAACAGGGAACCATTAGCAGATGCGTCGACAAGATTTCTTGTCTGAGCATTCAATCCCTTATAAAAAGATCTTTATCTGGGTCTCTTGTTGAATTTCATGCTTTAAGCAACATTTAAGTAGAGTTTTATAACGCTCCCATGTTGTATGTAATTTCTCATCATCTAGCTGATGATACGCTATAATGTCATTTCACAGTCTTGCGTTCATTGCCGACGGGTTAAAACGCAAAACAAACTGTGTTGCTAACGCATTCCAAGATGTAATGGATCCAGCCGACAATCCCAAGAACCATGTTCTCAATTTACCCTACAACGAATAAGGAAATAATTTCATTTTCAAGGCATCATCAGGGACACCATGTTGAATAAAGGATGCACAAATAAGCAAAAATGATTTTAAATGTTCTCTTGCGTCTTCATGAGGCAAACCAGAATATTACCCATTTGAATTAAGCATCTGAAACGTCACCGGTTTCAGCTTAAAATTTCCAGCTTGTATAGCTGGTCTTACAACCCTTGGTTGTAAATCATCAAGGATAGGAACAACAAAATCTCAAGTTACCCTATTTTGCACTTGTTCAACTTGTGGAGGCGGTGGTATAATATTGACGATTTATGGTTGTACCAGAGGAACAATATTTTCTGGTAGCAATGGTGGTAGGTTGTTATTGTTGTTATTGCCAGCCAGTTTCTTTTGTTCTTGTCTCCTCTTCTTTAATGTCCTCTCAAGTTCTGAATCAAAGCTTGCAATATCATTAGGATTTCTCCTTGTGGACATGCAACACTTAAAGAATTCAGAAAGAAGTTAACAAAAAGAAAGTAAACTAATTATTAAAAGTTAGAAGTTAAGTAAGAAGAATTAATTGCATCTACAAACATAAACATCAAACAAATGCCAAATTCCCTGGCAACAGTGCCAAAACTTGATCGGCCTGTAACGTCACAGTAGCTGTGCAAGCGGACACACGTCAATGCAAGTATAGTTGATAGATTAATTCTATAGGATATCGATCCAATTGAGAATAGGTTCTTGATTATGTCAAGGCAATTAAAACTAAGATTAGAGACAATGTGAATAAAGATGTTAATGCACTTAAATCTAATCTACACACTAAGATAGTTAAAATTGTCAATGTAATTATAAAAGTTAAATGTCAGTGCAACTAAAAGTAAATCAAATAGTTGTGAAAGTTTTGAGAATTTAAATGTAGAAAAGTAAAATGATGATCAAGTGTGAAGAACTAGAGTGGATCGCTAATTTCACTAAGTCGCAACACTGGATGCATCGACAAGGTACTGTATAGATGAATTGTCGCAGCAATAAAGCTCCATTGAAATCTTACCAATAACAACTCTCTGTTTAATCGAGACTCAAGTACCCACAATTACCCCCATCTCTTGATGTAGGTAACATTGTACACTTAAGAACAAGTGATATAATCTCTTCTAATGCCAAACAGCACTCGCTGACTTGCTTTTAATCTAACTTGTCACCGTATCTCTTGATGTCGGTAGACTGCAATTCCACTCTTGTGTTTAAAGCAATTAAATCCAAGAATAAATAGATAAGAAGAATTAAGTAAGAATCAAAGTGATATAACAATGAAAGATATTCTCATACTCATTCAATTGTCAAGAGTAATTCATCAGCATAAAAGAAGGGTTAAAAAATACATTGAAACTTACTATCTCTAGACTACTAGGACTATTCCTTAACCGTTCCTCTTGTGCCTACACCAAGCACTCTTTTTCAAGATTTGTTGCTCGTCTGCTCAATCAACTCACCGATCTCCAATAAAACTTCAAAACACAAAGTAATTGTAGATTTAATTCCTTACCTCTTGATATCTTTCTTCATCTTCTCCACTCTATTTATAGGCTTTAAGAATTGTAAATTTCATCCCCTCCATTCTCAGATCCAGATCCAATTGGCAACTGTCAAAGTTTGTTACAGTCCAGCTGTGCACTCATGCAAACCTGGTGTGTTCTTTATGGATCTGCATGTTGTTGCGACAATGCTAGGAGCGATCTGAAATCCTTAATTGTGGCAACAACATGTGATTTTTCTACGATGGTGCTTCCATATGTGATTGCATCTTGAATTCTCAGTAAAGACTCTTATGCGGTGACATTTCTAGTCTTAATTTCAAGCTGAATTTGTGGTTGCATTTTCGAATTCTTTTTAGCTTTGGTCTTCTGAGCTGAATCCCTGCATTGACAATCTTAAGACGCAATATACATGCTGCATATGACGACATTAGTGAACAAAAAGAGATAAAATAACAATAATATAAACCAAACTACAATGAGTTAGAAAATGTAAAAACTAAGTATAAAATGCCTAATATGCATACTAAATATGGCACCAAAGAGACAATTAATACACAAATTTAGGGAGAAAATAGGTGTAATTTCTAATGCTATCAGCGTAGTACAGTTCACACGGGCAGACACATGGCCTGGTACACGATCGTGTGGCTTAATTTCGGAAAGAAACACGGTCTGACACACAACCCAGCACATGGACATGTGATGCAAGTCAAAATAGACAATCGACCTGTCACACGGTTTGTGACATGGCCGTGTGGCTGTTTTTTTTCAAGTAGGAATATGGTTTAGGACACGGTCAAGGACACGAGTGTGTTTTTGAGACACACGATCGTGTGCCCCTGTTTGTGAGAAGTTTCTTGTTTCTTCTAAAAGTTTGTAAGTTGTTTGAAAGCGATCCTTGATTGAATGTAATGTTTGCATATGATATGTGTGATATAAATGGTGTTAATGTATGTGTTTAATAGTATAGTTTGATATGTGAATGTAAATTCTTATATGAAATAAATAATTGCTAGAAGTAATATTCAAAAAATATAATTGTTAGAAGTAAGTTAATGATCGTAAAATGTCTTGTGACACTTTGAGACCCTAAATCAATAATGATTACGGGTTAAGGGTGTTACATGAATAGATTCTATCAAGTGAGAAATTTCGAGGATGAAATTTTTGTAAGGGGGAGTTGTAACAGCCCGATTTTCAATGGTGTCGAAAACAGTGGTTTCAAGGCCACAAATCCGACGAGTGAGTCCATAAATATTATTACTTACTATTTACAAGTAAAATATCGTATTAAAATAATTTTTGAATTGACAATTTATGCTATTTGAATGGGTAATTTGATTTATGTGTTGAATCTTTCAAGTCAAGTGATTTTAAAAATTGAGGTATCAGGACCTCGTTTTTATAAATCTGGCCTGTAAATATTTTTATTAAATATTTATAGAATGATTACATAGGTGTATTAAAGTTTAGTTGAGGAATTTTAACGTTTAAATAATTAATTAAAGAAAAAAGATGAAATCATAAAAGATACAAAAGTTAATCGTTATTGATTGATAAGGGCTAAATAGGTTCAAATTAATTGTTGGATGATTTTAAATAGTAATTTAGCCATAATTATGTCATAGTGGATGGTTTGGTGTAGCAATAAATGAATTATGTATTAGTGTTATATTAAAATGTTAATATAATAAGTAAATAAAAAAAAAGAGAAAAACATTACATTGGAAGTCATCATTTTCTTCTTCTCTTTCCAACCAAAACAAAAAAAAAATGAAGAAGGCCATTGTTGAGTTAAGGTTTGACCAAGCTTCCAAGCTTTGGATGGGTATGTTATTCTAGTCCATTTATCGTGATTTTTATGTTTTTAGGCTCGTATTAGCTTAATCTAATTAATCTGGGGGGATCAATTTGTTAAATTGATAAATGTTTAAAATTTTACCATGAATGAGTTACGATGTTTTTGATATGATAGATTGTTAAGCTTGGTTATTAAGTGAACATATTTTGTTAAGTGATTTTTTATGATTTTAAGGTTTAGGGGCTTACTTATGAAAATTATATAAGTCAAGGAAAATATGGTAATTTTTTAAAAAATATGGGTTGTACTAGTTCCTTAAAGTATTTGGCCAGCATGGGTAGTGGTGAAATTTAGTAAATTTATAAGTTTAAGACTTAAGGACTAAATTGCATAAAATATAATATTTGAGGGTAATTTTGTAAATTCATTTTATTAAAGGTTATAAGTTAAATTTATTATTTTAAATGTTGGAATAGAGTAAATTTAATAATAAAATATTTATTTAGATCAAGAAATAACTTGAACGGACACAAATCACGGAAAAGTCAAAGTAGCAGAATAATGGTCAGACCATATTGGAAGTTGTTATGTATTCAAGGTAAATTCGTAAAAGGATTAAGTTATTATATGTTATTTTGTATATCATGTTTATATTTACTATGTTATCGATAATTAGATTAATAATTATTCAATAATTTGGTAATATAGACCAAAATATGATGATAATTAAATTGAATGACATAGTGTTTTGGTGTGGATAAAATAATTAAAAGAGAATTATGGTGATGGAATTGTATATTGGAAAAAGGATATAATAGAAAGTAAAATTAAGGTAAATAGATTTTGGATGGATTATTATGTATTACATGGTTAATTGTTTTTAATATTTTAAGTGAGTTATTGATGAATTTATGAACATGTGAATTTAATGAATGGTTGAATGAGATATTATATCCAAAAGGGAATTAAAGTTAAGTATGAAAAAAAAGGGAATTTCATGGAAAATTATTGAAATGCTAATGTGACAGTGAAGGTCACGGATAACTATATGGAAAGAGACCCGTTTGAGCTTAGAGGTTTCATAGGATACAAATGACATGTCATTAGGAAGTATATGTATTTGGTGCAGGTCCTGGAGATCCTACCGATGGCTGAGATCTAGCTTGTGTTGTGGATTCTCCACAGCTCTTGTGAGCAGCATCGTGTAGCTATCATCCTGACCCACAGCTCATGTGAGCTAGCCCACTTCACAGCTTATGGGAGCACTATTGAAAAAGAAAAGGAAAGGTTACATTTACATGAAGGCATAAGTGCAAAATTAGCCCCTAACGTTTGGTGGTTTTGTCACTTTGGCCCTTATCGTTTTTTTTTTCATTTTCATACACAACCTTTGTTTTTTGGTCAAATTGGTCATTTTTTAGCAGTCTTTTGACGTGGCCGTTAGTTGACTAACGGTGCTAATGTGGCAAAAAAAAATTTCCACATATGCAGCTGCTGACGTGGCACTATTTTTTGTCTTATATGCCACATCAACATATAATTAATTTTTTCTGACGTGGCATATTTTGTCTTATATGCCACGTCAGAAATTGCATGCATGGCAGTGTTCACATGGGAAAAAAATTTGTCACGTCAGCAAGACAGTTAAAAAATGACCAATTTGACCAAAAAAACAAAGGTTGTGTATGAAAATGACCAAAAAAAACAATAAGGGCCAAAGTGACAAAACCACCAAACGTTAGGGGCTAATTTTGCACTTATGCCAATTTAGAATACTAACTTCTTTTAATCCCACACATTCATTTACAACCTTTCAATCAATCAAGAATCAAATTCTATCACGCAAGAATTTAGGAGTCACGTACGAATATTTTCACCTGGGATCACATGACCTTATGTCTTAAACACACAGTTCTCACCACAAGCTAACCAAACTATAACCCAAACATATTCATCATTATATCGCAAGAATAATCAATATTCATATCACAAATCATGATATCCATATTCCATGTCAACCATAATATCACAATATCATCCAAGCTACATCAATCCCTCTTACTAATATTGTATAGTACTCAAACCCAACACCGTCGTTGGTTAGGGTTTTGAGATCACATGCATTCGTGCCTCAAATCGTTACCTATTCAAATCTCATTTTAACATCTTTCTTGATTTAATAATATATATAAATTTATAATTCGTTATTCTTACTTTGTTTATAAACTTAAGTAAGAATAGAAATGTCATTACCACAATTCTGGGAGACTTCTACTGATACCTGTTGGACAAGTATCGATAGTTGTCAAGTCAATAAACAATTCAAGAAACAGTGTAGACTTCTATCGATAACTATGACAGTTCTACCGATACTAGTGAAACTTCTACCGAAACAAATCATACTTCTACCGATACTAAAAACTCCAGAGAGCTATGATGTCCTACCCTGCAACTTCAACCGATACAAGTACAAAAACTACTGATACTTCTATAGGCAAAACTATCGGTACTTATTATGCAACTACTGAAATAACTCAAGTCAGTGAATAACCTCTCTCCTGCCTATACTTCTACGGATACATGTGGAAATTCTACCGAAACAAGTATGCAGAATTCATGTAATAACACAAGTCCTCTAGTTTATCAATCATCATTCAATATAAAGCTCTTAATCAAATTCTCATCTTGTAATATCTATACATGACAATACTTATTTCATCATATAACATAAAATACAGTCAATCAACGTAAGAATTCTTAAATTCACATGTCAACTCATTACGAAAAAAATCTACTTAATTAGAACATCAAGCAAGCATGCATGTTTAGTTTAACAAGGAAATCAACAATCTAAAATCAAGCATTTCAAGGGTAACATTATCCTAGTACATGTCATATAACCAAGTGATGTAAATACTACCAAACGAGCTCCCGAGCTAGTGTGAGTTCTTCGAGGTGATCCGATCTTCAAATAGCAAATTTGAGTCTACAAAACAACAACAAATTCACTGGTAAGCTTTCATAGCTTAATAAGTTCTCAAGGTTTATCAATTTACCGAATATCGAGTATTGAACAAATTTGTAAATCAATTGAGTCAAATCAGAACTGTGCTTCGGTGATCGTTATCTGATTTACTCCCTATTGACCCAAAGGTCATGCTTACTGTCTGTTGACCCAAATGTCATACCTGTTACCAATATACGATGCTAGTCTTAGCCATTGATACGATATATCTATTCCTTACGATGCTGCTCACACTAAGCTAATGAGAATATGCAAACAAGCATAAATCTCAGCCATCGTAAGGCCTGTAATCCATTCTTGGATTCTATTCACCTTACGGTGACTCACGATGCTGTAGAGAATCCACAACAAATGTAGGATCTCAGCCATCAGACAATTTTTTATATTTGGCACAAGGTCGGGGAAATTCTCATCTCGTCGTTTTTATCTTTCACGTTTCCAATCGTCGTTTCTCATTTCCAACAATCATTAGAAAGGCTGTTATAAGCAGTTATTAATAAGAATTTAACATTACGAACTTACCGGACGAAATTGCAGTTAAAGTGAACTCTAAGGGTAAATTTGTAATTTTCCTTTTTTTCCACGATCCTATTACAATAATTTCATTCAATTATTTAAATCAACATAAATTTTTAATCATTCTATGCAAATAAGCCTTTTGGTATTTTTACAAAATTGTCCTTAACTTTTCACCTTTATTCAATTTAGTCCTTAAGCCTCAAACTTGCAAATCAATAATTTTTATTCAAATTTCAGCTTTACCGAATGTTCATGAGTCTTTTAATAGCCCACTTTTGCCATTATTTCACCTCAGGTCCTTGTAAATTTATCACTTTAACATTTTAATCTTTAAACATTAAAATTATCAAAAACTACTTTACAAAATAATCAAATCCAACTACCAAAATTAAAAATCCATCATAAAATTCCAAGAATATACAAAAATCAACAATGGCATAACCAACAACATTTAACAGTTTTACAAATTAGTCATCGAATTAGCTAAATCGAGCTAAAACAAACTCAAAAACATAAAAATTACCAAAATGAGGCAAGCTTTACCTATCAAATTTGAAGCCCTAAGCTTCGCCGAACTTCTTCTCTTCTCCTATGGCTGAATCGGGTTTCAATTCCTTAATGAGGAAGATGAGTCTTTCCTTTTTATTTTGTTTATAATATTTATCTCTTTATTTACCAATTTGTCCTCCATTAAAACATTCAAAATTCAATAAATTCAAGGCCATGACAGTCCACTTACCTCCTTAATGGTATAATATCATCTAAATACTTTAAATTACATTTCAATTAGCACTTAATACCTTTAATTAAGAGAATTCAACTTTTGCACCTTTTACGATTTAATCCTTTTCGTTTAATTAACTATCTAAACGATTAAATTTCATAACCAAATTTTAATACAATACTAATGACCTCGTAAATATAAAATAATTAATATTTATGGTCTGACATATAAAAGTCGTGACCTCAAAATTGCCATTCTCGATTATACTAAAAATAAACTAATTAGTAAGTCCCCATTTTGTTTGGATTTAATTGAAATTTACCAAAATCTAAAGAGTTTCACATCATTTATATTATAAGGCCATTTAAATAGGGTCTAATTTCATAATTGGTCCTTCAATTATTTTAAATTTTAATTAAACAAACTTGTTTGCAATTTAATCCTAAACTAATTAGGACTTAATGAATAAATAATCCAAAAGTTAGTGGATGGTAATCATATCCACCATCGCTTGGACTTTTTGACCATGGTGTCATTACCACTTTGGCCCCTTTTATTTTTAATCAATAGCAATGAACTATTATCTCTTTTACAATTTACTCCTTTTTCCTTAATTAAGCAATTAATCATCAAAATTACCCAACCAAACTTCATTTCACATAAAATAAGACTCTGTAAATATTTAATAAAAATATTTATGACCCTTAATTTCATAAACGAGATCCCGATACCTCATTTTCTAAAACCACTTGACTTTTGAACCAAACCACTTATACTAACTTTTAATTCAATAATTAAAATTTCTCAATTCAAAATTTCATATAAAATTAATATTGACTTATTTGATTTAATCACTAATTATAAAAATTTTCTTGTCGGGTTTGTGATCCCCAAAATTACTGTTTCCGGCACCATTGAAAAACGAGCTGTTACATTAAGATTAAGCTCTAAGGACTACTCCGTTATTTTTCCTTTTTCTCGATCCGCAGCTCGCTCGTGATCTAAATCAATAAATCATTCAATTTTCACATTACATCATGTAATTAAATCATTTAATTCACTTAATCCCTTTTTGAAAATTTACGAAATTACCCCTAACATTTCATTTTTATTCAATTTAATCCTTAGGGCCTAATTATGCAAAATAACCATTTCCCACTAGATCTTTTAATAGTCGAACATCAAAGGGCATATACTCACATCCTAAAAACAATCATTTCATACCAAATACATGTAATTTCATCATTTTAATATTTTAGTCCCTAAACCTTAAAATCATAAAAAATCACTTTACAAAATCAACCAAGCTAACAACCAAACTTCAAAAACTTTCATAAACTATCAAGAACAAGCTTATTCCTCAGTGGAAAATTATTTAACATTTGACAGATTCTCAAATTAGTCCTTAGGTTAGCTAGATTAAGCTAATACGGACTCAAAAATAAAAAAATCACTAAGAACGGACGAGATTTACCTTCTCAAATGAAGGATTCAAACTTGGATGAATATGGGTGCTTGTTCTCTTAGGTTTTAGCTTAAGGAAGAAGATGAAAGAAGAAAATAAAATGGTTTTCTAATTTTTTTAGTTAAATTACTTAAGTTTTATGAAATTACCCTTTTACCCTTTATTATTTCACAAAAGTTTCCATTTAAAATGACCAAGACTGTCCACTTACTTATCCAATGGTCTAATTACCATTTTGGTACCCTAACTAACCTTCCAATTATCAATTTATCCTTTTAATAATTGGAATTTAACTTTTGCACCTTTTACGATTTAGTCCTTTTTACTCAATTAACTATCCAAACGATAAAATTTTTAAATCAAAATTTAATATGATACTAATGACATCACAAATATTAAATAATTAATATTTATGACCCGACTCGTCGGAGTTGTGATCCCAAAATCATTATTTTGGACACCACTAAAAATCAGGCTATGACAACTCTCCCCCTTTTAGGAAATTTCGTCCTAAAATTTTTTACCAGTAAACAAGTGAGGGTGTTGTGATCTCATTGAAGCCTCTGTATTAAAATTTTTAACTCTCCCATGTTGCTTCCTCTAACCTGTGACAATTCCACAAAACTTTTACCAACGATACCCTTTTATTTCACAACTCTTTTACCTTACAAGCTAGAATTCTAATCGATTCCTCTGTATACGACAAATTCGATTGTATCTCAACCTCGCAGGGAGTAATCACATGAGAAGGATCTGATCTGTACCATCTAAACATTGAAACATAAAATATATTATGAATCTTTTCAAGTTTCGAAGATAAAGCTAGCTTGTAGGCTATAGGACCTACTCTCTCAATGATCTTATACGGCCCAATAAACCGCGAGCTCAGCTTTCCTTTCCTGCCAAATCGTAACACCTTCTTCCAAGGTTAAACTCTCAGGAAAACTCGATCTTCGATGACAAATTCTATATCCTTCCTTTTGATTTCTGATGGTCAGATGCTGCTTTTAAGCAATCATGAACTATCCGCACTTTGTCTTCTGTCGCATGAGTCAAATCAATCCCAACCAATTTAGATTCACTCAGTTCAAACCAATACAGTGGTGTTCTGCACTTCTTACCACACAGAGCCTCGAATAGTGCCATTTTGATATTAGATAGTTGTTATTATACGTAAACTCTACCAACAATAGATATATTTTCTTTCTACCCTCGAATTCAAGTACACAACACCACAACATATCTTCTAGAATCTATATTACTCGCTCAAATTAACCATCTATCTGTGTATGATATGCAATGCTAAAATTCAATCTAGTGCCTAAAGCTTCATCTAACTTACCCCAAATCTTGAAGTAAAATGCAGATCCCTGTCAGAGATAATAGATACTGGTACCCTGTGCAATCATGCAATCTTGGATACATACAATTTTGCCAACTTATCAAGTGTGCAATCTACACGAATAGGGATGAAATGAGCTTATTTAGTCAATCTATCAACTATAACCCAGATCGCATCTTTCTTTTTCAGTGTCATTGACAACCTTGTAACAAAATCCATAGTAACCCGTTCCCACTTCCACTCAAGAATGGAAATAGACTGCAGTAGCCTAGATGGTACCCGATACGCAGCTTTTACTTACTGACACACAAAATATTTAGTTACAAACTAAGAAATCTCACGTTTCATACCTGGCCACCAGTACATTTTTTTCATATCATTGTACATTTTCACACTCCCTAGATGAATGGAGTAAGTGTCGTTATGAGCCTCGGTAAGAATATCTCGTTCCAAATATAGATCATCAGGAATACATACTCTATTTCAGTAGTACATCATACCTTCAGCATTTACAGTGAACTCGATAGTGGAATCACTCTGAATTTGTTCTTTCTTGGCTACTAACTTCGAATCATTTTCTATAACTCCCGAATTCTCTGCAGAAATAATGGTCTTGTTCTGAGTTCAGTTATCACAGAACCATCACCCTCTAAAGATAAAGGCGCATTCAATGCCCTCAATGCAAACAAGGATTTCCAGCTCAAAGCATCTACAACAACATTAGCTTTTCTCGGATGATAATCAATCACCAAGTCATAATCTTTCAGTAGTTCCAACCACCGTCGTTGTCTCAAATTCAGTTACCTCTAAGTCATCAAATATTTCAAACTTTTATAGTCTATAAAGATGTGACATCTCTCACCGTGAAGATAATGACGCCAGATCTTTTTTTAAAAGGCAATGACAACTAACTCCATATCATGAGTCGGATAATTCCTCTCATGCGGCTTTAACTATCGGGAGGCATATGCTATCACTTTCCCAGCTTGCATTAGTACACATCTGATAGTATTACAAATGACATATATTTTCTCTCTATATTGGTGTCTTTATTGTCTCTTTTGTATCTCATTTAGCATACATCATAAGCATTTCATACTTAGTTTTTATAACTTCCAATTCATTACTAGTTAGTTTAAATTCTTGTTATTTTTATATCTTTTTGTACTAATGTCAACACAAGCAGTTGATATATTGCGCTTTAGAATTGTCAATGCAGGAACTCAGTCCAAAAGATTAATGTTGGAAGAAGAATGCAGCCACATGATCAGCTTAGAATTGTAACCAGCGATGTCGTCGTACACAACCTGAACCTCGAATGAGTAAACTCAACCTGAATTTACATATGGAAGCACCAGTGCAGGAACATCATAGGTGTCGCCGCAATTATGATCTCAGATTGCGCCCAGCAATGCAGCGACAACCTGCAAATCTCTGAAGAAAACATTAAATCTACGTGAATGCACAGCTGTACTCTAACTAACTTTGACAACTACAAAATCTAGATATGGATTTGAGAATGGGAGGCTAAAACCTAAAATTTTTGAAGGCTATGAATAGAAGAATGAAGAATGAAGAAAGCATCAAGAGTTGAAGAATTAAATTTGCAAATTACTTTATGTTTTTGGAATTTATTACTGGAGATCGGTGAGCTGACGAGCAGCAACTCCTGACGAGGAGTGCTTGATGCTGAGCAAGAGAAGCAGTTAGGGGGTAATCCGAATAGCCTAGAGATAGTACATTCCGATGTATTCGCCAACTTCTTTCTTATGGATGATAAACTGTTATTAATATTTGAATGAATACGAGAGTATCTTTCAGTATTTGATCACTTTGATTCTGATTTAATGCTTTTTATCTACTTATTCTTGGATCTAACTACATCAAACACGAGAGTGGCTTTGCAGTCTAACAACATCGAGAGATGCAGTGACAAGTTAGGTTAACAAGTAAGTTAGGCGAGAGCTGCTTGGGATTAGAAGAGATTCTGATCACTTATTCTTGGGTACACAACGTTGTTCACACCGAGAGGTGGAGTAATTGTGGGTACTTGAGTCGTGACTAAACAGGGAATTGTTATTGGTAAGAATTCATTGGAGCTTAATTGTTGCGATAGTTTATCTATTCAAAACCTTGTCGACGCATCCTGTATTGCGACTTAGCAAAATCAGTGATCCACTCCAAATCTTCGCACCTGATCACATTTATATTTTCTGCATTTAAATATTCAGCACTCAACGGTCAACACATTTGATTTACTTTCAGTATATTAGCATTTAACCTCTGACATTTTACTCTGATTGCGTTGATGATATTGACTATTTTAGTGTGCAGATCTGACATAATTACACTGACATCATTACTCACATTTTACTTAATTTTAGTATTAGTTGCTCCGACATTTAAACATCAAGAACCCATTTCCTCGTGGGATCGATATCCGATAGAATTTTCTATCAACTATACTTGCATCAACGTGTGTTCGCTTGCACAATCGTTGTGACGTTTCAAACGCTATCAACATCCAAACCCATTCAGTGACAAATCACTATAAATAACAATTCTTTCCTTGACCTAGGCTGTGTCAATATCGGAGCTTTTGTTAATATTTTCTTCAGTTGATCAAAACTCTGCTCACACCTTTCTAACCAAATGAATTGAACATTCTACTAAAGCAGCTTTATCTTCGGTATAGCTATAATGGAGAAGTCCTTAACAAATCAGCAATAATAACCAGCCAATCCCAGGAAACTATGTACCTCTGAAACATTCTTCGGGACTTTCCAATTGAGAATGGAAGAAACCTTACTCGGATAAACCTGTATTCCTTCAAATGATACAACATGACCCAAAAATCCCACCTCTTTAAGCCAGAACCCACATTTGCCGAATTTCGTGTACAACTACTTTTCTCGCAAAATCTACAACACCTCACTCAAATGCTTAGTATGCTTCAACTCCATCTTAGAATAGATTAGTATATCATCAATAAATACCACTACAAATCTATCCAACTAGGGCTGAAAGACTCTATTCATTAAATCCATAAATGCTACTGAAGTATTAGTTAACCCAAACGACATCACCAAAAATTCATAATGCTCGTATCGAGTCCTGAATGCAATCTTCGACACATCACAGTCCTTCACTCGTATCTGATAGTAGCCCGATCTGAGATCTATTTTAGAAAATACGGTTGCACCTTTCAACTGATCAAACAACTCATCAATACGAGGCAACGAATACTTATTCTTTACTGTAACTTTGTTCAACTGTTGATAGTCAATGCACATTCTCATCGAACTGTCTTTTTTCTTTACAAACAACATTGGTGCAGCCCAAAGAGATACACTGGAACGGATAAAACCTCTATCTAATAACTCTTGCAACTATGCCTTAAGTTCTTTCAACTCAGTCGGTGTCATTCTGTACGATGGAATTAATATCGTAGTAGTACCAGGCATCAAGTCAATATCAAACTCCACTTCTCTGATCAGAGTCAATCCTGATAATTCTTCAGGAAATACATCTGTAAACTCATTAACATCGATACCTAATTCAATTTTGTCCTTGAATATCGAGTGTCAGATCTAATTACACCCTCATTATTATCTCCCTTGTTACCACTTATATTGCTATTCTGTCTCGAGCGTCTCCCTTTTTTGGGTGTGATTAGAGGTTTCACACTCCGATCTTCCTTTTATCTAGATGCCATTGGGCAATTCCAAACAAGGTGATCAGTTGCTCCACACCTGTAGCATACTCCCTTTTAAATTTGACACTCACCAAAATGAAATCTTCCATAGTGTTCACATGCAGAGTTCGGTACATTACGGACACTGGTAACACTATCTACAGGTCGATTTTAGAATCTCGATCTAGGCTGTCCTGATCTGCTCCTACCATGAAAATCGATGTAGCAGCCACCTAATTCTGACTTTCTCTAAACTTCTTTGGTGGTAACATAAAGAAAGCTTTGGAAGAAGTCTTTTTACTGAACTCTTTGAATCTCTTTTCTCTTAGTCTCTTGTGGTTATAAATTTCTTTCATTTTATGAGCCTGATCTATCAAAACCACAGATGGTCACAATTTTGAACCACAACCATCATCTTAATTTCATCGTTTAACCCGTCTTTACAACGGATACACATAGCTTCATTTATCGACACGATTTCCCGAGCATACTTGCTGAGATATACAAATTCTCGTTCATATTCAGCAACTAACTTGTTTCCTTGCTTTAATTCCAAAAAATCTTTCTTCTTTCAGTCAAGATACTGTTTGCTGATGTATTTCTTTTTGAATTCAATCTGAAAGAATTCCCAACTAATTTCATTTTTAGGAACTACAACCAGCATTGTTGTCTACCAACTATAAGCCTCATCTTTCAACAAAGATGCGGCACACCTCAAATATTCTCCAAGAGGACAGGCCATTTCATTTAAAACTCTTAAAGTATTTTCTAGCCAGTATTCAGCTCTAGACAGATCATCCTCAGTACTCCTACAAAATTCTTTAACCCGAAATTTTTTGACCTTATCTGTCGGAATATGGTGTCTCTGTTCTACTATGGGAGGAGGTGGAGGCACAACTGGTATTACTACAGGTCGTACAATAGGTTGTACAGGAAGAGGTGGATAAATTTAGAAAACTATTGACCCATCAAGCCAAAGAACATATTTTTAGCCTCATTTCAGTCATCGGTATAATTGGTACACCTCGACTTGCACCAGAATCAAAAATCAGTATATTGTTGTTTACCTTATTGGTTTCCTCTCGTTCCGAATCAAATATTTTCACTTATCTATAAAAATTCAAGGCCAGATCGGATCTATCATAATCACACTATCATAAGTCTAATTCTAAGCTTTAAAATTCACAGTTTCAGTCCAAGAATCAGCTAAACCGTAAGCTTTAATACCATTAAATGTAACACCCAAAACTCGACACCATCATCGATTAGGGTTTTGAGGGTTACAGAACAGTTACTGGTAATACAATCACAATTTCAATTCTTATCTCAATGATTCATTAGCATATTGAAGTACATTTCCAATTGATCACATTATACTCAGTCATGTCATTTCAATTCATAAGGACTAGATTGAATTACAACGAAATCATTTCACGAA
Organism: Kokia cookei; assembly: GCA_039519145.1. Taxonomy (NCBI): domain Eukaryota; kingdom Viridiplantae; phylum Streptophyta; class Magnoliopsida; order Malvales; family Malvaceae; genus Kokia; species Kokia cookei. The sequence continues at coordinate 12,480,405 of CM076910.1, forward strand.
ACATTGAAATTCAATGAAACAGGGGTCACACGATCGTACCACAGACCGTGTGCATACACGAAATACTCTTACATGATCGTGTCACAAATCGTGTGACAAGCAGTGAGAACATGTGAAATACCCCACATGCTCGTGTGTGAAACTGTGTGTTGGGTCGTGTGTCTATTCGAATTAGGGTCACACGATCGTGACTTAGCCCGTGTGTACCCTATACCTAATTTACCCAAGGCACACGCCCATGTATTGGCTCGTGTTCCAAGGCGTGTGTACCTATGAAATATTACAATATAATATGCAAAATTACCAATAAGGCCCTCAACTTGTACCTAACTCAATATAGTTCAATAACCCATGAATATACAGCAAAACAAGGCAGATCATACTCAAAATCAAACCAAACCATAATTATGCATTGAACTAAATGAATATGCTCATTTCCATACAAAAAGGCATTTCAAAACATACAAGTCTAGCAAGTATAATTTTCCTCACTCTTCAAGTAGTATACATTTATCTAAGTACCTCCTAAGTTTAATAAACTTAAGCAAGTTACAAGTTTTATCAACCTAATACATGCCATATATAACCAAATGATATAAAATCTACCAAACAAGTTCTCGGGATAGTGTGATTCTTTTTTAAGGATCTGATCTTTAACAGCAAAACGAATCTACAAATCATTAAACAAATACACGGATAAGCTTACAGAGCTTAGTAAGTTCGTTCGAGCAATTAACTTACAAAATAACATATTTTGAATGAATAGGATAAATAAACGTCTTCATTATTTCCACATTCGTATCTCAAATGATCTCTTCGAGTTTTCCAATAATTTAGCTCATACAAACTCTTCAAGTCTCCTAGTAAATTTTAGCTCATAAGAGCCCAATCAGTAATTCGCTCTTATGAGCCAGTACAGTATAATGCTTTTACAAGTCAGTTCAATATATCGCTCTTTCGAGCCAGTACAGTATATCACTTTTAATATAGTATAACGCTCTTACGAGCCAGTTTAGTATATCGCTCTTTCAAGCTCGTACAATATATTTTCAAATCTTCCATTCTCGTTCCAACATCAAGTTCATAACCAAGATAATACAAATTTGAATTATTAAATAGAAATATAATTACACGAACTTACCAAACGAATTTGTAGCTAAGACTAAGCTCTAGGGACTACTCTGCTATTTTTTCTTTTCCTCAATCCGCAGCTCTCTCGTAGTCTAAATCAATAAATCATTCAATTTTCACATTATATCATGTAATTAAATCATTTAATTCATTTAAGTCCTTTTTGAAAATTTATGAAATTACCCCTAAAATTTCATTTTTATTCAATTTAGTCCTTAGGGCCTAATTATGCAAAATAATTATTTCCCATTAGATCTTTTAACAGCCAAACATCAAAGGGCATATACTCACATCCTAAAAATAATTATTTCATACCAAATACATGTAATTTCATCATTTTAATTCCCTAAACCCCAAAATCATCAAAAATCACTTTACAAAATCAACCAATCTAACAACCAAACTTCAAAAACTTTCATAAACTATCAAGAACAAGCTTATTCATCAATGGAAAAATATTTAACATTTGATAGAGTCACAAATTAGTCCTTGGGTTAGCTAGATTAAGCTAATATGAACTCAAAAACATAAAAATCACTAAGAATGGACGAGATTTACCTTCTCAAATGAAGGATTCAAGCTTGGCCGAATATGGGTGCTTGTTCTCTTAGGGTTTAGCTTAAGGGAGAAGATGAAAGTAGAAAATAAAAACATGAGTTTTCTAATTCTTTTAGTTAAATTACTTAAGTTTTATGAAATTACCCTTTTACCCTTTATTAATTCACAAAATTTTCTATTTAAAATGACCAAGACCGACCACTTACTTATCCAATGGTCTAATTACCATTTTGGTACCCTAACCAACCTTCCAATTATCAATTTATGCCTTCAATCAATGGAATTCAACTTTTGTACCTTTTATGATTTAGTCATTTTTACTCAATTAACTATCCAAACGATAAAATTTCTAAATCAAAATTTAATACGATACTAATGACATCACAAATATTAAATAATTAATATTTACGACCTGACTGTCAGAGTTGTAATCTCGAAATCACTATTTTCAACACCACTAAAAACTGAGTTGTTACAAAAGGATTTTAGTTTAATTCAACCTTCCTTAGGTACAATCCTCGAAATACTTCCCAGAGTGTTTTGTTGTAACACTTTACTATATTACAATTTGAAACGTATGCTTGCAGACACTACTGCTTTATTATATATCTTTTTTGCTATAGTATTTTCAGTCCTTACATTCGCACCAACACTTTATAATTTAATCTAACCTAATACATATTTTTCTATTTGGCAAAATAAATATTATTTATTTAATTAATTTAATTAGATAAGTTAAATTTTCAATTAAATAATTTTCTCAACCCAATTTTGATTCGTTAAAGTCATGACAACTTTATTGTAAAAGAATCTATGAGGAAATATATTTAATCTCCATATTCAATAGATTCACAATGATTAATTTATTTTATTTTATTTTTGAACCTCAATTATTTAATTAAATAATAATTCAAAAATCTTAAATTAATTCTCGAGTCATTTCTATATTCAGTGAATGTAACTCATTTCTCTAACTTTATCATTTTCATACATGTATGTTCATTTGGTTCTACATGCAATTCATTTCCGATTTCAACGAGCTAGTAGAAGGACCGATTGGACATATGTAATTAGGACTCAAATAATTTATAATTAAGTTTCAACTTTTTGCTTATTAATTATAACTTATTTAGTCACGAAATCAATCTACTATAGTATCGTGACAGAGCTCTTCCTTATTACATATCATTACGAAAGCTACTTAATCAGTGCTCATCCAATGACCTTATCTGTGACACCTTATACCCGACCCAGTTATTGGATCCGAATATAAAATGTCACATTTCGTTGCCGAAGCAACTTACTTTTCTATTTTATTTTTTTTTAATGAAAACGTAGTGGAAACAAATATTTTATAAAAATTTCGGCAGTATTTCTGCTTATTTACGTAAAATCCCCCTGTAAAATTTTGTACTTCACAATATATTCGCATTCAAATAATCTCTCAAATCAATTCTCAACACTTCAATTTCTCAAAGCATTTCAATAAACTTAATATCTACTTTTAACCATTTCATCAAAATATCGATTATAAAGTACTAGCAAAAGAGACATAATAAACATATTTAAATTTAATTTATGAGACAATATTATATTTATATAAGCCTATGTACATGCCATAAATATTAACCAAAAAGTAAACTTTTCACCAACTTTGTTTGAGCTAAATATCGGTTCTTCAGATGCTGTTCGTACGATCTACTAAATCTAACTACCTACGCACGGAAAAATAGACAATAGACAAACCGTATGCTGAGCAATTTTTTATGCTCAGTGGTGTTAATATCATATAAATCATTACATAAGTATTAAATATAGATTAGTTAATAAAAGTAAATAAATAACAATAAGCTTTTTATTCAAATTTAAAATCATATAATCAATTTAATTCACACAATAAGGAAATTCAAATATATTCAACTTTTGTTTTTGCTTTTCTTTCAATCTAAACCCCGTACCAAAGTTTAGACTCATAACCAGATACACGAATCCGCCACCCCGAGTTGTTCGGCAACGATGGCTATCAGAGTAGTCCACGACCCTCTAGGAATTGGGACTGCCCACGACCCTCTGGGAATTGAGACTAACAATAATAAAAATTGATCAATTTGACCTTTTCTCCCTCGACCCTCTGGGAATTGGGGAGATCTAAATTCTCTGGTATAAAGACTCTATGGCATGCCAACTATATTTGATCTAGTCTAACTTAGTGTATCGGGGTAAAAATCAAATTTCATTTCAATTCTATTTTTCACATCATTCTCATTTTTGGTCTCATATCATGATCAAATCATATATTTTGCCTAATGTAAAATTAGGCTTCCAATTCAAAAACATATAAGATATTTTCTTGCTCAAGTATTCAAAATCATAATAATCAAGCTCAAAATATAACCCTGTATTTGCTAAATTATTCATTTGAAAAATAAACATGTTCCATCTCGAATTATAATTTTATAAATATTAACTAAATAATTCAATCTCATTCAAAACTCATAAAAATAATATAAAAATAAAATTAATATAATTAATCATAATAGTCTAATTATTCTAAAGCTTTATGTAATGAAAATACGATATTAGCACAAACCAAATTTTAATCGCTTTACTTCTTCTCTTCGTCTTTCTCCTTCAAGGTGTTTGATTCATTTTTAGCTACAATAAGAGCAATTCAATACGAAATAATATCATTTACCCATTTTAATACTAAAACTAATAAAAACAACATAAATATGCATGATTAATCAAGTTAATATATACTAAGCTTCCAAATCCGAAATTCTCATATCTTACGACTCGATTATCCGTTTTCAATTTCGTCTTCACCGGAGTACTCACTAATTTATAAGCTATCATTTAGCACCAATATTACTCAAAATAGTCAATTTTCTCTACTACTCCTTCACTATAGCCAAATAAATCAAATAAACTTCTCATCTAATTTCATTTTTTTTCCCACTTCTAACAAGCTAGAATTCATCTTCTAATAATTTTCTATCAAGAAAATATACCTATTTCACTTAAATTTCTTAAGCTTCCATCAATGTTATTTAATGGCAACTTTCAAAATACTTGATGAAAACAAAAATTATTGGTATATATATGTAGAACAAGCTTCAAATATTCAAAATCTATAAAAAATTTGAAGAAAAATCATACCTTATGCTTGAATTTTGAAGAAAAATGGTGAAAGAAATTTTTTTCTTTCCCTTTCGTGAGAGAAACAGAGAGCAAAAGAAAGAGACAATTGAAACAGAGGATAAAAGAAAGATGAAATTTTTTTCTTTTATTTATATTATAATAATAATAATAATAAAATATTATATTTTAAATAATTATTAAATAATAACTTTAATAAAAAATCAACGCAATCATAACTCTTTTCTTTTTAAAAAAAATATAGTAAAATTACCATTAATTCCTTCCATAAAATAAAAATAGAATATTTGCACTTTAGTTCCTATACTTTTTCAACTTATTCAATTTAGTCTCTGAACTCAATAACGGATTTTTTTTAACTAACCACATGCTCCTAATAATAATTCTCTATTTTTCCATGTCTAATAGTTTCCTCTAAAAACGATCATTACTTCTTATACTACTATTTATTTATAAAACCTTTATTCAAGGACTTCTACCATAAATTTATATTTTTAAACTGGGGATGTTACATTATCATAAGTGAGTTACCTTCAAAGGATATCCTTAATCTCTTTGAGATAAATCCGTTATTCCAATATGATTTTATTTTATCTCATGGTAACTGTGACATCTTCCTTCATGAAAAGTCAATTACTATCAAAAAATAATCAAGTCCTTAACCACAAAGACAAACGACCCGTGATATTGTTTTCTTTTCATATATCATGTAATGTAAATGAGAGGATATCACTTACGCATTTCTTGGGTTATGATTCCACTATTGTGAATGATGCTACATACTGCAGAAGTCATATAACCAATACACTAGCTTTCGATTCCTTATCTATTTGAACTTAAACTTTTACTTACGTCATAATATATGAGTCAAGCATACATAATCCATTATCCACTCACAATTATGGTATGTCATACTATGAATGTCACAAGTGAATAAATCTATAAACGAATCTTGGATCTATTCTACTTTGGTCCTATCTGATGTACTATCAGTCTAGTCAGTCACATCTATGTCTCTATCTTCTAGGATTTATCCGCTTCAATGCTTAAGACAAAACATCTCTCCAATTGAACTTGATAGACGACATATTAGTCTTTTAATCGGTTTGTTCATTTTCGATTAGACTAAGAACATGTTTAGGTTTATCTACTAATACAAGTTATCTTTCCGTATTATGATTTGACCATGTAATACTGCTTAGTATTAGTTAAATGTTAGATAACTAGTGAGCTGATATTTGCTTCCATTTTTCTTTATAATTAATGGATATTATTATTAAACCAATTTGTTTGAAAAACACAAGTATATAAAACAAATATACTTAGGGCACCAGAACCAACATTTTAAACACACATCTGTGTTATAAATACGTGATTTCCAAACACATACGTGTGTGATTGAATTTCTAGTATAAAAACACGAGTTTGAAAGAACTTTTGAACCGACAAAAATAATCTTTATTCTTAATTATATTACTAAATTGACAGTAAAATAATAATTTATTAATATTATTATGTGATAATAATAAATTTAATATTAATTAATATAATAATATATTAATGTGAAAATAATAAATTTTATCATCTACTTAAAAACTAACATAATATATTATTAATTAATAAATTTATAAACCTTTAAAATATTTAAGTAAATTAAAAATAATAGAAATTCAAGTTTTTAATTAATTAAATATAATTTTATTTTAAATATGATAATAATAAATAATGTTAAAATTCAAATGAACAAAAATATAAAATCAATAATAATGTCCATCCTTTGATCATTTATTTGTATTACAATACAACCTTAATTGCGTGCTAATTCTACTTTCCCATTTAATAATAAGAGAAATGATTTTATGGAACTGTAATTTTAAGTTATTTTAAAATTTAATTTTTTTAAATTTAATTTTTTAAATTTAATTTAAAAAAAAAATTTTAAATTTAATTAAAAATATTAAAAATCAAAAGAAAAAAATTTGATTTATTATTTTTTTTAAAAAATAAAGTAAAATCACATTTTCACGTAATTCTTTCTGCGGTTGTGTAATAAGAGGGACCTACTGCTACAACTTCTTGCTAACTTCATCGTTATCTATATGCCAACAAAAAGAAACAATATAAAATCTCGATCTCTATCCTGCTCCTACATGACCTTTCTCTTTCCTCCATTCTCCTCCTATTTTGTTTCTATCAGTCAAATAAAGAAGCTTCTCGGTCCATCACCATGATACTTCCATCCAAGTTTCAAGGTTCGTTTTATCTGCAAGTTGATTTTCAAAGCAAATTTTAAGAAAGTTTGGAACTTTACATATTATTTCTAGATGGGAAGAATAAAGTTCAAAGAAGAAAAAACTGTATATTTTTATCGGCTCTTTTCTTATAGTGTCAGCTTCATCGTTGTCGTGTTTGCGATTATTGTGTTGTTTGGATCACAGATGAAACTGGCAAAAGTGGCAAACCTTCACCACCTTTGGATGTTTCGGTTGCATTCCCTCAAGCAACTCCAGCATCTGTTTTTCCTCCGTCTGGTATGAATTTTATATCTCTTCTAAAATCTTGTATTTTGTTCATTAATGCATCTCAACTTGATAAAATATTGGTTCTGGATTTGATAGATTTTGACTATGTGTTGTTGTTATCAAATGGGAAACCTTGAGTTCTAATTAATATGCGTGTTTTGCTTTTGGGAAAAATAAATACAGTTTCTGATTATTATCGATTTGATGATCTATTGAGTCCTGAGGAAAAGACTCTCCGAAAGAAAGTTAGAGAGTTTATGGAAAAAGAAGTAGCTCCTATAATGGCGGAGGTATCTTTCAGATGCTGTTCATGAACCTGTCTAACAACTTGGATTGATGATTTTTAGGGTTAATTGCTTTTTATCATCGCTTTTACTTACACATTTACTAAGAAAGAAACTGATTTGAAAATTTTCCTAGTATTGGGAGAAGGCAGAGTTTCCATTCCAAATTCTTCCAAAACTTGCTGATCTTGGAATTGCTGGCTTTAATACCGAGGTTATTCCCAGTTATTCCCACATTGATTCTTTTTTTAACTTATCTCCTTCTTTCTTGAAGTGTAAGTCAAGTGAGTATGATGTTTGGTTATCTATGATTTGCAGGGTTATGGATCTCCTGGTCTCTCCATCACTACTAGTGCTATTGCAAATGCAGAGATTGCTAGAGTTGATGCAAGTTGCTCTACATTTTTAATGGTGCATTCTGTAGGCATGCTTACTATTGGTGAGATTTATGAAACAACTTTCCTTTCTGTTTTACATATCAATTAATGGCATGTGTATATTTTTTAATTTTTTCTTAGAGAAGATAACTGATAAATATGACCCTTGCATAAATTGCCTGGACCATCAAGAACAGCATCATGTGGGTCAGAGGAACAGAAGCAGAAGTATTTACCTTCTTTGGCACAGTTAAAGATGATAGCTTGTTGGGTAGTATTTCTTTCTGGCATAACATTTTGGGAGGCTTTAATATCATTTTCAGCTTTAACTCTAAAGAATTATTTTTATTAAAATATTTATCATATTATATTTAGGCTTTGACTGAGCCTGAATATGGAAGTGATGCTAGTTCTGTGAATACAACTGCAAGAAAGGTCTGCCCTCAAACTTGTTCTTTGGCTTTCGATTGTCTTTTTTAGTATAGCTTATTATACTGCTAAACATTCTAAAATCTGTGCTTGTATCATGTTTGCTATCATATCAAAAATTTCAGGTAGAGGGAGGTTGGATACTTGATGGACAAAAACGCTGGATAGGAAACAGCACTTTTGCTGATGTGTTGGTTATTTTTGCCAGGAATACCACAACCAATCAGATAAATGGGTAAATGAAATAGTATGTAAGAAAGACAATGAAAAGAATTTAGCATTTGGTTGTACACACAAGCGCCATCTAATAGTCAATAAATACACATGCTTGTATGTTCACTAGAAACTAGGAAGTATTTACTAACATAGAATGAAAAGCCAAATCAACAACTCAGTTGAGAACTTTTACTTAAGTACCATTAAGGGCTTAATGATCTTGCAGAGATGGAAATGTTGAAACCCGGTTACCATTTCAAGAAGGCGCGAGGAAGATATTTAGGACTTTTTGTCCATTTTTAAATTTGCGTTAGGATTGTATAGAACACAAATGGAAGTCATAGTTTTCAAAGTTTACATAACTAGATTCAGTATTCATTGCATGCTCTTTTTCCTTAAAATGGGATGCTTCTGCTTTCTGTTTCAGATATATTGTTAAGAAGGATTCCCCTGGACTGAAAGCTACAAAAATAGCAAACAAGATTGGAGTGCGAATTGTGCAAAATGGTGATATTCTCTTAAAGAATGTCTTTGTTCCGGATGAGGACCGATTACCTGGTCTAAACACATTTCTAGATACAAACAAGGTATGTTCAAATAGCCTCTCTGAGATAATGATAGCATCTCAGTTCATATTTCTGCTTTCTAATTGGTTGATAATCTCTGGTCAGTGGTAGGATTTAACCATTTATTTTATATTGGTGCCTTTCAATCTATCCTGCGGGACTTTATGCTTTATTCATGCAAATGTGATCTTTCACCATGGAAAAGCAGGTACTGGCTGTTTCACGAGTAATGGTTGCATGGCAACCTATTGGCATATCAATGGGTGTCTATGACATGTGTTTGAGGTATTGCAATGGGTGCTGTTATTCTCAATTTGAAGAATGACATTCAAGCATGTAAGGTGACCTGTTTTGCATTTGCTATGATGTAGGTATCTGAAGGAGAGGAAACAGTTTGGAGCTCCATTGGCAGCATTTCAACTTACCCAACTGAAACTTTCTCTAATGCTAGGTAATATTCAAGCAATGACCCTTGTTGGTTGGCGCCTTTGCAAATTGTATGATAAGGGTAAAATGACTCCCGGTCATGCTAGCTTGGGAAAGGTATAAACATTTTAAATTTCATTCGAGGTTTCACTCTGAATTACTTAAGCCATGACAAACTTCTATGGTCTTCAGTCATGGATCACATTAAGGGCAAGAGAGACAGTCGCGCTTGGGAGGGAATTACTTGGTGGCAATGGAATTCTGGCTGATTTTCATGTTGCAAAGGTTATCATTCTCTGCTCTCAAAACAAAATCACGTATTCACATCTTCTTGGTAGAATATATCTATTGGTTAATCAGGATGCAATTTGACAAACCTAACCCAAACCTGAACAGTTATTAGATGTCTGCCTTGGGGAAGTTGGTATACTTAAGATTTGGTCCTTATTGTTAACCAAATTTAAAGAAACATATTTGAGTTTTCCGTTCTTGGTGTCACCATTCAATGCAGGCATTCTGTGATTTGGAACCCATTTATACATATGAAGGCACGTATGATATCAACAGCTTGGTAACTGGTAGGGAAATCACTGGTTTTGCTAGCTTTAAGGCACCTGCGATGAGCAAGCAGAGCCGCCTGTGATCCTGGACTTTCTTCTCTATTCTAGGAGATTTCTTCAGTTACGGGAAAAAGAAGGTTGTGTATTGGCACTTGTGAATAGGATGATCATTCAATCAGGGTCCATGTTAAAGTGCCAAACCCTTATAAATAGGTGAAGGGAAATTAATATTATGAGCTCTAATGTCCAATTTATATGGGATCTGAATAAATTTACGTAGCTTCTCTGTAAAATGCTTGTTTAGAAAATAATTAAGCGATTATATTGTGTATTATATGTAGTAATAATGGCAAATACTTTCTGTTTCTTGACCACTAAACGTTTGGAGGCCGTTGAACCCAAGTGATGCTGTCTGATATCAAGTGAAGCAGTTTTACCATAACATGACTTCTCAAGTTTGACAAACTAGATACAGGAAAACCTGAACAATAACAAAGCCAAATTGAGTAAGCTACTTCCATTTTTCATCAGTGCCAATGCCAACTTGGTGGATTGATAAGAATTGAAGCATGCACTTTGTTCAAAAACTTAGATGGTTCATGCTTTAAGTGGTTAGAGTTGTGTGATCCAAGTTTTTGTTAAAGAAATAAAATATATCCGGCAAAATAAAGGGATTTGTGGGGGCGAAGATCGTATCTTGCCACAAATCCGCATTAAGCAAAATAAGCGGTACGATACAGACTGCACAAGTGGAATCTATATAGAAGTATATTTTTACTATTTGATTTTGTTTAGAATAATGTGTTTCGGTTTTACTACATCACTTCTATTAGAGATTGATTAGAATAAAGTTTTTCAATCTATAAATAGACATAGTCGTCTTTTCTCGTATTATTCGAATTTGATATTAGGGAATTTTCTTCTCCTTTGCTCGTGGTTTTTTTCCTGAAAGGGTTTTCACGTAAAATTTGTTTTCTTTTTTTCTTTCGTTTTCTTTACGATATTTTTTTATTGTCAACGTTCAATTTTAACAAAAATTCATAGAATTCACCCACGTTTTGACATCTGATTCAGTTTAGTCGCCATCTAATTGATTTCCCTTCCATGATGAGTAAAAATGTGATATAGATTATTCACCTTGAACATCTAGTCAGTAAACAATCAATTCCTGCACATCCTATGAATAGACCACCAAAATCAGTTTTGAATCATCAAGAAAGAGAATAGAAGGAAAGGATATTCTAGGGGAGTACAGTAAGATAATGTGCCAAGTACTTGTTATACGTAATTAGCTTGCCATAAAAAGGTCTCCACTACAAACAAGGTCCATCTAACTAAGTGACTCACATCTAATAACTCCAAGGCCAACTCACCAAGATGATGACATCAAGTCACATTTAGTTGCACCCTAACGAAGCTTTTCATGGCCTTAAGATTGACTTTGCACCATAGGGTGACCATTCAATCAGGGTCCATGTTAAAGTCCCAAACCCTTATAAATAGGACCTCCCTCACGAGTAAGAAAGCTAAGTGAGACTAATATGCAAACCACTGCCAAGATCTTATGACAATCCATTATGTACTAGTGGCTCTTGGCACCACCATGTAATAATTTATGTGATCCATATGATATTTATTAGCTGTTTTTGCATATCATCTAATAATTAATAACGATTTAATCATTTATTTAAAATTAAATCTAATTGATTAGTTGAAGGGAATGGTTTCTAAATAGTTATATCACATGAATTATGGCTATTTGAATAATTAATACTCTTTAAAAGGAGATGTTACAAAAAGATGTGTTTTTGTAAAGTCGACTATTAATGTTATATTAATAATGAATATGGTTCTTTCTCTATCTCATTAGAAAAACATACACATTCTCCATGAGTGTTGTATTGTAAAGTTTTAGAAATTAAGTGAGAAAATCTATAGTTTCAATTTATACAACAAAAGGAGGTCTTATTCTTCTTCGTAGTGCATCATTGAAAAAGGTATTCTTCTTGAATTGGATGTAAATATGATGAAATCATAAGATCATTGGCTTTATAATTATGTTTAATTGTTTAAATGAATAGAGAAATTCCCTTACATTTGGTATTAGAGCATTATTAAGGTATTTTATGATTTTGTTTTCATAATTATTAGTCTCTTCATTATGATATTTTAATTTTTATTATGATGTGTTATTTTTAAAGATTAATTTATAGAAATGTATGTTTTATATACGAGAATCAATAGTGCTTATTGGGTACTTATTCACGTGCTTCTAATGTTTGTAAAGTATTGTTCATCTAAAGACTAGCCATCGATAAATTTCTTTAACTAAATATATTTTTAAGAATATAATATTCAATGATATCTTTATCACTAAAGTGAAAGGAATAAATAGTTAATGAACTAATAATGCAACGTGAGATAGAGATAGAGATAGAGAGAGTTTAGAAATTTATATTGTAGCTTTATATTGACATTGTTGGGAGTATGCTCAAACTCCAATCATATGATAATTGTAATAACATACTTTTACCTACTTTATTAGTAAAGACATTGTCAGTATTGTTTTCAATACTTATTTTTGTGTTTAAATAAATTATATAATGATAATGTCCAAAGCATGATATGATCATTTTTAAATGTCCTTAGTCAAATATTATTGTGGGTTTGGATAACAATAATACATTGAGATTAATATGTGTTTGATTGATGACAAGTGTTGCCATAAATATGTGATATCAAATCAACAAATAAGTATACGTCAGAGAACAATATATTGGACTGACATGCCATGAGAACATTCATTGGAATATTATGTAATAGCCACAACATTTCTCATAGTGATAATTGTATGTATTATCCTTAGACTTGAGATCATCATTGTTCCAACATCGTGAATAGTATGCTTTGACATAGTTAAACGTCTTTCGTAAATGGTTGTACTATAAAGACTGAGGTTGGGTATACCACAATCTATATAGTGGGATGTGAGTGATCAAGATAAGATTTATCCCTCCTACATAATGATAATTGTGAGAATTAACACTGAATTACCTTGGTGAATAAGGTTATAATATTTGAAAACATCTGTATGTTGGTAACTCTACTTAACAACTTTCTTCTACTTCGGGCGAATACTTCCACAATTTCAGGCTTATACTTATACATCAACTACCATACTCTTAACATACCAGTTCTCTATTAATTACTTGATTAACTTAAGATCTTTCTAGACAATACCTCATTATTTATTTCTCTTAGGACCCTAAAAATACTTTTCGAGATATTATACCATTAGAAACTGATTCATACATAACATCTCTTCACTCATACACTTACCAAAAACAGTTGTTCACAGACACTAATCATTGGCAGATACATACACGTTTGGCGGATACTCTCACAGATTTGAATACCCTTAGTTTACTAATCAAATCATATTCTTGCTCGAAACCCTTCAAGCTCACACTGTTAATGATTTATTCAGATCATTCATATGAATTCCACACAACTTTATTATAGAACCCTAGATACTCAAGATAACAATAACTCTAATATGGCAGATTCGAGATAATTCAGATTCAGCCTTATATAGTACAAATGATTCTTAGAATAATGGATACTTATCTCACTCATAACTACTAACACACCCAAATATTAAACTAAAACATTATCACGATGAATACTCTCTTTGAACATACAAATTCACACTTCTTTTCAAGAACTTTCTTCAAAACTATTCGATTACAGCACAGATCTAAATCAATCAATTAACTTCAGATTTATCTTAACTTTATCATAGAAATATTAGAACTTCTCCAAAACGTATCACAAGGGTAGATAATCACGTACTACCATACCAACTAAGCAGAGTACACCTGAAGATCCAAACAGATTTTGCCACGAGGGCAACAGACTAAATCGCATATTTACTATCTCGACGGACTTTAACAAAAGGTGTCATGGGTCTCTCCGTCATGTACTTATACATGAATTCATGCATCGTGATTTGCTAGTTTGATCTACACATTATCGAAGGCTACACCATGAGTATTCATACAATCATATCTTGCCAGGGGTCTCAACCACATGGACTTACACACTTTCATGTATCGTGACCTGTAAATTCAATTTCATCTTACTAGAGGCTACGCCATGAGTGTTTTCATACTAACGATGCCATGAGTCTCAACTTCATGGTCTTAATCTTGTTTTCATAAAATGATATGCGGTTAGCAACATAACTGCCCTACTAGAGACATTACAAAGGTACATTTACGTAGCCTTCACTTACCAAATTTGTTCATACCTTTAACTAATTCGTATATTTTCTATATCAACCTTTACCTATATACTTACCCATTAACATACTATTCCAATAAAACTTCATACATATCATCATAACACGTATATCATCTTACTATGCTTATTACACTTACCTTTTATTAGAGATATCATCATCATTTAAAAATACTTATTTTTGAACAATACGCATGCAAGAGTCAGGGCAGAGATTCACTTGATACTCACCCACTGTAGTTCGAAGTTCTAGACTCAAACATCCTTCTCAAACCAGCAGCAACAATCGCTTAAAGAACATAGGATTACCGTTAAAACTCATTTACATACAAATTACTATCATCTCAATCACTGATAACTCCATGAAAAGCCTTGTACTTACAACTTATTATTCATATACCTCTTACAGACTTATTCTTTCAAAAACTTAACATGCAAAGCTATAATCCTTACTAGGAGATGGAAAAAACACCGATTAATCCAAAAATCTTATCTTCCAACTCGAAGAGAAAATATAACATTTAGTTAGAAGAAGAAACATAGGGTAATGTTGAAGGAAAAAGAACTCTCTTACAAACTCTTCTCACCCATATATATAACACACTTAACTTATTAGAACTTAACAAGTGTCGCTTGAAACCATAATTTGTCTTTCTTAATGGTTTATAGACTCCAAGAAAAACATAAATGAAAATCGTAACCGAATATTATTTGATTGGCCTGTAACACCTCTATACTCGACCCGACTACCAAGTTGGGTATAGAAATGTCACATTTGAGTGTCGGAGTAATCCTGGCTAAAATATTTAATCTAAACCCTTATTCAATTATATTTTTAGCTTTTAACTCATAGCCTTATATAATATTTAATATAAATTAAACAAGTTTCACATTTTTCCTTTAGTCATTTGATGCATTCATACAAAATTATTTACCTAGGTACATGTCATTTATTGAAATATCAGAAAATGAAATTTTACCCTTTTCTTGGGTCTACAGATGTGCTGATGTGATGAGATGTTACCTAATCATAAAGTCTTTTACTTGCTTCTCTTTACCTACGCGTATAAAATACTCGTTAAGCTATTGTTAGCTTAGTAAATACAACAAAAAATTTAATTAATATTTTTATCTATCATAGAACTTAAATTTTCTTATTAATAATTACACTGAACCATTTAATGACCTGTTTGTATTCATCATTCATGATCTGTTATCCAATTTACAAATTTTCTTTTTATATAAGTCTTCTATGACATAGTAGTTCATTATTCATCAACTAATCATATTTAATAAATTTTTATTCTTATAACACTTAAATCACATAACTTTGTTTAAATTATTCATTTCACTATTTAAAATTTCATGTAATTCAATACATAAATTCTAAATTCTCATAATTTAATTACCTTTCAATACATAAAATATTTATAATTTAATAGTCAAATAGAACAGTCTTGTATTTTTTTTTTCCAGAGGTAATCCTTTATTTATTTTCTTTTCATTTATCAAATTATCATTAAATCTCAATGTAACACATTTAGTTCTCTTGTTTCTTTTTTTTTTTTCAATCATTTAGTTCATATAATATTTTTTTTATAAATGAGGAAGTCGTATACCATTTAAACAAAGAAATTTTTTAATCTTTTGAACAGTGGCACAGTAGACACAATAGAACACATAGGATACATGGAACAAATCATGAAACACGAAAGTGTTGTATCACGAAGCACCGAAGTGCTATTATAGAATAGAGAGCACACAAAGTGCTAATCATAATAGAGAGCACACAAAGTGCTAAATACACGTAGATCACAGTAAACACGAGAGCGCTAGGGTTCCTATGGCATGTCAACTATATCTCTATGGTTCTTATCTCGTCTACTTGGGCAAATTATATTTTCCATATGTCACTTTTACTCTCTTTACAATTAAATCCTTGTAACATCATTTCATATAATTCACGTATAATTTTTATCATGCATATCCCATATAGCTTTTGCATAATTTATAATTCAGTCCTCATCACAACATTTTATATAGCAATATTTTTTTTTTACTTTTGATAACACATTTAACATAATTCAATACTTATTAATATTCCAAAATTCACCACAATATCAATTTTTTTTGTTTTAAGTGTTATGCACTTCACTTCACTATTTCTAAGATTTTTTTTCCAAATTCATGATTTATCCTTTAATTTCCACAATATTAGAAAATTATTGCAGTTTGGACTACAAAATTCATATATTCTTGTAATCTTCACTATATGCTCTATTTATCAATATTTTCTTGTAAACTTGTATAACTTTTCAATTTAATCACCTTTTTATCGTAAAAATTCTCTATTAACTATTAAATAAACTTTCTTTCTCATATCACTTAATTCACATAATTAATTTCACTATCTTATTTTTTTTCTTTTCACATCAAATTTCTATATATTTCACTTATTGAATACATTGTATATTTTTCACTATCACATTACCCGACTATTATACTTTTATTACAATTTCCTGCTTTACATAATAAATTATTTCACACTATATTTTACTTAATTATTACTTAGTCATTTCCATGTCATTTTCTTTATTCAAAACTTATATACTTAAAATTCATTATCATAATAATTCTTCATATTTCCTAATTACATTTAACAATTCATCACACAATTAAAAATAGATAGAGTTCTAGTTGTACTTACTATTCAAAGCTTGAAATTAGATTCTCTTCTTCTCTTTCTCCTTTGTCCACTTTCTTACTTTATTTCTCTATTTGTTCTCAACTTCCTTCATTTTTCCATATCAAAATAAAAACTATTTTCACATCAAAATCATTTTACATATCATAATCTATGTTTTTAAACCAAAACTAACATGTATTTCAAGAGAAGTTTAACTTTTACCTTAATCACTTGTATTCAACACTAATTCCTATTTTCTCTCTCCTCCAAGACAAGTATGAATGCATTTCTTTTAACAGTTGGATAGTTTCTACACTTCTCTACTAATTTTACTCACTAATCTTGAAGAAATTTGGAAGAAACTAGCTTAATTGGTTTGTATTTGGTAAAAAAGACTAAATTGAAAAAAAAATAAAAGTTAGAAATGGTGGATAATGGTGGCTAACGTGAGATTCAATGTGGCCGATGGCTATTTATAGCCATTCCATCATTTCTTTTCTCCATTTCTCTAGACTTTTCTATCAATTTATCTATACAAAAATGTAACGACTCGAATTCGAGGTTGTCGAAAAAGACATTTTTCGAGACTTCGTATTTATTAACCAGACCCGTAAATATTTAATAAAAATAGTTACGAAGATAAATCGTAGAATAATTTCTTATCGAATAAATAATTTTAACATGGTAGTGTTTTAATTAGGTGTGAGGACTAAATTGCATAAATGATAAAAGTGAAATTTATAAAAGGATTTTAATTAGAAATTAAAAAGGAAGGACCAAAGGGGCAAATTTTCCCTTTAAATCTTTAGTGCCGTTAGGTGATGAAATTGTGGCTTAAAATTTGCTTAAAAATTCCTTTAATTAAAAGAAATGAAATGGAAATGTGGTTCATAAATTTTTGTGAATAAAATAAATTATAGTAACGATGAAAATAGGTATGGGTTAGAAGAAAGAGAAAACAAAAGAAAGAAATATCTCCTTCATCTCTTTTGTTTCAATTTAGGCAGTAAGGGGAGAGAAAGAAATTGAGAGAAGGCTTTGAGTTTTGGATAGGTTGAAGCTCCAAATTGGTAAGCTTAATCAAGTCATTTTTTTGTAATTTTTATGTTTTTAGAATCTCGATACCTCATTCTTTACGACCCATATCATATTTTTCATTATTGTTAAGAATATTAAATTTTACTATTGTTGGGTAGATAAAGTTTTAATGATAAATTGATGTATTTTGGAGCTAGAAGTAAAATAAAAATAAATGGTGAGTTAAATTGCTAACTTTAATAGTATAATGGTCAAATTTGAAAGTTTGATAAATTGATGTAAAAATGAGAAAATAGAGAGTTAAATTTAGTCGAATACTATAGATGTGTTTTAATAAAATATAGTGTGTATTTAATTCCATAATTAATGTCGACTCGGATTCTTCGGAAAGGAAGGGCAAGGATAAAATCGTAGATGAGTAGCTCGAAAATTAACGTTGTTGTTTCTATAACTTTAACTAGTTTATTAAATTGTCAAATTATAATTAATTGCTCAAAGTAGAAATCAAGGTATGAAAATAAGGTATGAAATTCTCTACTCAATTGGGTTGTTTTGAATAAATTGATGGTATGAGAACTTAAATTATATATTCTCCATGTATAAATGTATGATGTGAAATTGTGATATTGGTAAATTTATGCTTATTATGAGATTGCATTTTAAATGCATTTTTGTTGTGAATAAAAAATTAAATGTGGAAATGTGGTTTGATATTAAATGGAAATAATTATTCTATTAATTGTTCGGGCTGAGTCGGGTATAGATGGCCTGCCATAGGATAGGAAGAGTTCAGGGTTACTTCAACCACGAGTGGATGAGGCACTGGGTGCCAAATTACTTCGGTTTAACCGATGAGACACTAGGTGTCAACTTTATTATAGCGCAGAGCGCATTTTACTATTTTTGATTTATCTGATGAGGCACAGGGTGCCAAACCAATGTGTTGGTTGGATCCATGTATCCGTTAGAGTCTGAGTCGTGCTAATAGGGAACTATGAATGATGAATATTATGATTTTGTAGAATAAAAATGTTATGAATGTTGTATTGAGGATCAAAGAAATGAGAAATGATCATGCATGATGATAACATGCATATTAGACATGAGAAATGCATTGTTTAATCAAGAAATGGTATATAAATATATGTATTAATATGAATGAAATGTGTATTGAGACCCAAAGAATCGGTAATTGTATATGTATTAAAATAGCATGCATAAATGGAATGTGAATTGAGGGATAAATATGATCAATGATATTATGATATTTAAATATTTATTTATGGTTGGCATAATGGTTCATATGTAAGATGACACATTATGGCAATTGTTTAACTTGAGCTAATACTAGTTTAAATTTATACAATGTGTTTATTTTGTCTAATGTTTAGTTATGGAAACATCACTGAGTAAATTCTCATGCGTACGACTTGTTTCTCGTGTGCAAGTTAGGTACTTTTGTTATACTTGCGACTTAGCATCCAAAGACAATCCCGCTCTCAAGAGTTAGTGATAATATCTTATTTTGTTATGACATGTACCTAGGATGTCTTTTGTTATTGAGTCCTTATTCTGTAAGTAAATGATGATTGAGATTTGGTTGATATGTGCTTATGTGATGGACGTATTGATGTGTGAAAGTGTCAATGGTAGGTCTTGTGATGGTGGTATATACAAATGCATATTATTGGAAGCATGATTGCTAGGTTAAGATACCTAAGTATGGGATTATTAGGGTAAATTATAGTTTGAAGAATTAGTTAGTTGATTTGGATGTTGGTTTGATTTTGACTTGTTCTTAGATGCATTGACTGTAAATTTTAAGCTTCATATAATCTAGGTAAAGGTTGAACATTTAAAAATATAGGTTTCTTCTAAGTTTTATAAAATGTATTGATAATATTTTGCTGGTATCGATAATTTTTTATAAGCTCAGATTCTGAAATTTAACAGAATGCTAGATTGGTACTGATTTTTATTTGGGTACTGATAATTTCAGAAGAATATCGATACCAGGTAATTATTATTCATACCACTGGTTTTGCATGGAAAACAGAATGGAAGTTTGGTATCGATTTTTCATGTGGCATCGGTACCAACTATAATTTTTGAGAAAATAGTTTAAACTTCTAAATTTCACAAATATCACCTCATACTATGTTTGTATGTCACGATTAGGTCCTTAGAGAAAAATTAAATTTTTGGTATACATGAATATATGTGATAATTGGATTTTAAATGTTTGAATAGTGAATTACTGTAGTAAGTATTAGTTGTTAAATCGTTGTGACACTTCCTTGTTCGGGTTCAGTGATCAGACCGAGTAAGAGGTGTTACAAAAAATATTTTTTATGTTATTTACCACTTTACCCTTTCCACTTAATTACAATTAAGCCATTAGTTTTCCATAATTATTTTTTTCAATTTGTTTACCATTTTACTCGTTCACTTTTTTCTGTAATAACACCCATGTGTCATATTTCTTTTTGATATAATTTCACCTTTAGTCACCCTTTCTTTTTCATCAATTTAATTTAATCACTTCAACACCCAATTTCTCTCACTTTTGTCCCAATACTTTCCATTCTCTTTCAATTTAATCGGTACCCCGGATTAATTTATCTTAATATTTATATTTTTCCAAATACCTTCTACACCTGTCTTTTCTATCTCATATCTTTGTAAATTTCCAATTTTTTTTTTACTTTCTCACATCAGACAGTTTATTATTTATTTATCACTGTTTAAGACACCAAAAATTTTTGAGATGTTACATTTCTCCTCTCCTTAAAATAAATTTCGTCCTCGAAATTTTCTTAGTTTTTTTTTATCTTGGACTTTATTATCACTTTATCTTTTCAACTCTTTCTCTCAATTCAACTTTTTTCACAATTGTACTTATCGTACAATTTTATTCATATAACATCACTCTGCATTTCCTTATAATTTATTTTCTTCTATCAAATTTTATCTTGAATATTCTAATCTCTTATACAATTTTGCATCTCATGTACGATAATATTCTTTCCTTTTATTACTTACCTAAAAGTCCATAATCTAACTCTCTTGAAATCATCCCTTCAAATTCATATTCTTATGTATATATATTTTTTAATTCATTAGTGACCTATAACTCTCTTGTCATTCCTTAAACTCTTATGGTGATAATGCAACTTTCTTACTTGAATATACTTTTCATTGATTCCTTCTAAATCACTTATCATTCTCCCTTAATTAATTCATTCTTAGACATATAATGTAGACCTATCCTTTCTTATCAACTATCAGGTTTATTTCTCACTTGATTTATCTTATCATGTCACCTCTTCACAATTTCACATACTTTTGTATGTATATTTCCAATTCATTAGTTGTCTATAACCTTCATATTATCCTTCCAATTTATAACTTAAATTTTAACCTCTCATTATTTAATTTAAATATACACTTAATATATTTCACATTACTTCACTAATATATAACTTACTATACTACTCCATAACTTCAAATATAAGACATTATAAATCTCAAATACCATTAAAATTATATGATTATTTTTCATCTTCCTATACCATTACTTAAGGAACTCTTTATATTTTCTTTCACCTTTTATATATATATATTTTGAAATAATCATGTTAACATGGTTGCATTTCAAAAATTTCCATTTTAGATCCTTATAGTTTCACTTAAACTTGATTTACCTTTACTCTTTTTTTTACTTGATCTATTCTTAAACACATATTATATATTTATCTTTTCATGAAAACTGTCAATTTTAGTTCTTACTCAATTTGTTTTGTCATATTACCTCATATGCTAAATACAAATTTATCTTTTCTTAACTTTGCAACTCATTTTCCTCTTAATCTTATTAGCTTTCTTGAATCTTTGATTATTGTCAATCTCATTTCTAGTTTCTTGAGTACTCTAATCAATCTTTATATTTGATTCATCTTTTTTTTCCTTATATAATTATCATATTTATCAGCTTTTGATTTCTTGTAAACCCCTTTCTATCTCTAAATACTTGTATCATTTCATTTCTTCTCACTTTCTTTGAATTTATCTCTTTAATCTTACTCATGCTAATTCTTACTTTACTTGTAACTACTTGGCTTTTATACCTCTCATAACACTTACATCCTTTCACTTTATATATTTAAAGCTTGGAGTTACCTCTTTCATTATTGACTATTATTGTAAATCATTTTTCTTTTCTTGTAAATTTTTTTACTAAGAATGTTTTCTCTACACTTCAATTATAATTAATACATTATTAATCTTCTTCTCTATTTTTTTATTCACATCCTCCTTTCAAATTAATCTCTTTTAATCATCCTTAATATTTTATTCATGTTTTCCTTTCATAACCATCGAAGACTTTCAATCAAATCTCTTTGGAATCATTCTTATAATCTTGTATTTCCTTTAACTTGTCACTTATTTCTTTTCTTTCTACTTAATTAGAAGTCATTTCTTAATGTAGTTTCCTTAAATTATCTCTATAATTCTATAATTCTATAATTCCTTTCTAACAAGTTTATATAATTTATTACTCATAATCATTCTTCCTTAATACCTATATTGTTTTTCTTTGATTCCCGCTTTAATTATCCTTTATTCTTACAC
Organism: Kokia cookei; assembly: GCA_039519145.1. Classification (NCBI taxonomy): domain Eukaryota; kingdom Viridiplantae; phylum Streptophyta; class Magnoliopsida; order Malvales; family Malvaceae; genus Kokia; species Kokia cookei. The sequence continues at coordinate 12,503,288 of CM076910.1, forward strand.
TATTACTTCTCATATGCTAATCATGGTACTGTTCCTTTACATTCCTTTATATTCTTATTTCTTTAATATCTTAATTTCGTTATATAATTTCTTCACTTTCTTTTTTTTCTTCCTTCTTTTTGACGCAAACAATGATTATCCCAATACGGATCAAAATTATTCCTCTTAACCCGAACCTCTAGAATTCTATTGGTCCGACAGTTGCCAATAGTCTTCTTGAGGTAATTGTTCCTACTAAAGTTTGCCTCTTCCATTTCACAATTTGCAACTTTTCCATTCTACACTTCCTATTTTCACTTCATTGCTCAAACTTTTACTCCTTTTTTATTTACTAATCTTTAAAATCTAATCACCACTTTTTCATATTATCTAGAGTACTTACTCTACTTTCCTTATAGTCATTTCTACTTTTAAATTTTATAATCTATTTCGTAAATTTTTTTCTATCACAAATATTTCTCTATATTTTCATTCTCGTAATCTATCATACATTCGAATTATATTCTTTTTCTATCATTACTTTCATGTCTCAAAGGTGACTAATTATCTTTCGAGTCTCTATACTAAACTAATTAGTAACACATAAATTGCTTTGCTTCTTATTTGTATCATAAACCTTATCATTATTCTATAACATTTCATTCTTAAAGGACATTCTCTTTACTTATTATATCTACTCATTCTTATCTTTGATTTCAGATCATCACATCTTCATACCCTTAAGTTGTTTTTTTACAACATTTATCACACTTCTTTTACATTTTCACAACTTTTTTTTTTACACTACACTATTTCCATCACTATTTTCATTTACACCATTTAGGAAAAAAATGTTAGGCTCAATGAATGTTTTAGAAAAATCTTCGGATCCCTATCTAGTTCGGACCAGAGTGACGTCTCCTGGTCCTTCCCCTAAGATTTTACTGACTCTGCAGCTACAGTAAAACCTTAAGGTAACTATTAGCGATCAAAATTCATCCTCCTTTAAACATTCACGACCCTAACTTATTCCATTCCTCCATTAAATGAAATAATTAATTAATTTTTTTCACAACTCTAGTATCTTCAAACTTCACATTAGTTATTCTATGGATTTAAAACTTATTCACATTTCATATTATTTTTCTTAATAAAATATTAAACAATATAGTTCTCACACTTCATTTTAAAACTTAAATTTTTTATCAGTATATCATTCACTAATCTTCATAAATCATTCAGTATCCTGAATTTGAATTTTATTTGTCTTGCAAATCTATATTTCATATCTATTATTATTAACCACTCAGAAATCATTATTCTGTTGATAACGATTTAAACCACACTCTATCAATTAATAAAATTCACATCTCATCACATCAGTATATCAAATAGCATGTACTTTGAGACTCATCTTTAGTCCGGAAACCAGAAATCCTAAGCTCTGATATCACTAAATGTAACACCCTTATATCCGACCCCACTATCAAGTTAGGTATAAGAATGTCACATTTGAGTGCCGAAGTAGTCCTGACTAAAACATTTAATCTAAACATTTATTCGATTATATTTTTAGCTTTTAACTCATATCCTTGTATAATATTTAATATAAATTAAATAAGTTTCACATTTTTCCTTTAGTCATTTGACGCATTCATATCAGAAAATGAAAATTTATCCTTTTCTTGAGTTCACAGATGTGCTGATGTGATGAGATACGGCCTGACCACAATATATTTACTTGATTCTCTTTACCTACGCATATAAAATATGCATTAAGCTATTTCTAGCTTAGTAAGTACAACAAAAAATTTAATTAATATTTTTATCTATCATAAAACTTAAAGTTTCCTATTAATAATTACATCGAATCATTTAATGACCTATTTGTATTCATCATTCATGATATATTATCCAATTTACAGGTTTTTGTTTTTATATAAGTCTTTTATGATATAGTTATTCATTATTCATCAACTAATCATATTTAATAAATTTTTATTCTTATAACACTTAAATCACATAACTTTATTTAAATTACTCATTTCACTATTTAAAATTTCATTTATTTCACTATTCTCATTTTAACCTTATAAATTCTAAATCCTCATAATTTAATTACCTTTTAATACATACAATATTTATAATTCAATAGTCAAATAGAACAGTCTTGTATTTTATTTCCAAAGGTAATCCTTTATTTTTTTTTTCATTTATCAAATTATCATTAAATCTCAATGTAACATTTAGTTCTCTTGCTTCATTTTTTTTTCAATCATTTAGTTCATATAATATTTTCTTTATAATAGAGAAAGTTGTATACCATTTAAACAAAAAAAAATTATCTTTTGAACAGTGGCACAATAGACACAATAGAACACATAAGATACACGGAATAAATCATGAAACACAAACGTGTCGTATCACGAAGCACCGAAGTGCTATTATAGAATAGAGAGCACACAAAGTGCTAATCAGAACAGAAAGCATACAAAGTGCTAAATACACGTAGATCACGGTAAACACGGGAGCGCTCAAGTTCCTATGGCATGCCAACTATAACTCTATGGTTCTTATCTCGTCTACTTGGGCAAATTATATTTTCCATATGTCACTTTTACTCTCTTTACAATTAAATCCTTGTAACATCATTTCATATAATTCACGTATAATTTTTATCATGCATATCCCATATAGCTTTTGCATAATTTATAATTCAATCCTCTTCACAGCATTTTTTATAGCAATATTTTTTTTTTTACTTTTGATAACGTTTAACAAAATTCAATACTTATTAATATTCCAAAATTCAACACAATATCAATTTTATTGTTTTAAGTGTTATGCACTTCACTTCACTATTTCTAACAATTTTTTTCCAAATTCATTATTTAGCCCTTAATTTCCACAATATTAGGAAATAATTGCAGTTTGGACTACAAAATTCATATATTCTTGTAATCTTCACTATATGCTCTATTTATCAATATTTTCTTGTAGACTTGTATAACTTTTCAATTTAATCAACTTTTATCGTAAAAGTTCTCTATTAACTATTAAATAAACTTTCTTTCTCATATCACTTAATTCACATAATTAATTCCACTATCTTATTTTTTTTTCTTTTCAAATCAAATTTGTATATATTTCACTTGTATTATTTTCACCTCATATATTTCTCAAGTCTTTCAATTTAGTCTTTGTTTCCATAAAATTTCATATTTTTCCACAATTTCACTTGTTGAATACTTTGTATATTTTTCACTATCACATTAACCATTATACTTTTATTACAATTTCCTGCTTTACATAATAAATTATTTCAAACTATATTTTACTTAATTATTACTTAGTCATTTCCATGCCTTTTTCTTTATTCAAAACTTATATACTTAAAATTCATTATCATAATAATTCTTCATATTTCCTAATTACATTTAACAATTCATCACACAATTAAAAATAGATAGAGTTCTAGTTGTACTTACTATTCAAAGCTTGAAATTAGATTCTCTTCTTCTCCTTCTCCTTTGTCCACTTTCTTACTTTATTTCTCTATTTGTTCTCAACTTCCTTCATTTTCCCATATCAAAATACACAATATTTTCACATTAAAATCATTATAACATCTCATGATCTATGTTTATAAACTAAAACTAACATGTATTTTAAGAAGAGTTTAACTTTCTTACCTTAATCACTTGTATTCAACACTAATTCATATTTTCTCTCTCCTCCAAGACAAATATGGATGCATTCCTTTTAATAGTTGGGTAGTTACTACACTCTCTACTAATTTTACTCACAAATCTTGAAGAAATTTAGAAGAAATTAACTTAATTGATTTGTATTTGATGAAAAGGATTGAATTAAAAGGAAAAAAAAGTTAGAAATGGTGGATAATGGTGGCTAACATGAGACTCAATGTGGTTGATGGCTATTTATAGCGATTCCATCATTTATTTTCTCCATTTGTCTAGACTTTTCTGTCAATTTATCTATATAAAATATCTTTTTATGCTATTTACCAATTTACCCTTTCCACTTAATTACAATTAAGCCATTAGTTTTCCATAATTACTTTTTTCAATTTGTTTACCATTTTACCCCTTCACTTTTTTTGTAATAATACCCATGTGTCCTATTTCCTTTTGATATAATTTCACCTTTAGTCACTCTTCCTTTTTCATCAATTTAATTTAATCCTTTCAACACCCAATTTTTCTCACTTTGTCCCAGTACTTTCCATTCTCTTACAATTTAGTATGTACCCAGAATTAATTTATCTTAATATTTATATTTTTTCAAATACCTTCTACACATGTCTTTTCTATCTCATATCTTTGTAAATTTCCAATTTTTTTTTTTACTTTTTCACATTTTGGCTAGTTTATTATTTATTTATCACTGTTTAAGATTCCGAAAATTTTTTGGATGTTACATGGCCAATCAAATTAGCTCCCAACTAGATCATTGTACAAACATAACAGACACAATACTTTGACAAACTAGGCGTACTATACCTTTGGTTGTAACTCGTACCATAATTACGTCTCCACTTTAACAAGATATTTCTCTTTTAGTAGTAGAATAATTTGAAATAGAATTTTCATTTACTTACGCGACGATCACTATACGCCCACACTTTTCCGCCAAAAGAAGCAATTGGGCTAATTACACTTTGCCCAATAGATTATTTCACTACTATATGCCTTAATCTTGGATCCGCCAGACTTGAGATGTGACATTCATCATCATCCATTATTAAGTTAAATTGTCAACAAGGTAAATAAACAAAAATAATAAAAGAAAAAAATAAAATAACTTTATAAAAAGGTTAGAGCACTATCTAGCTCATTTGTCTTTCGACAAATATTGCTTTACTGAACAACAAATTTAATAAAAAGTTTTCACCACTGCAATCTTCGATAACGGCGACAATAACTTGATCATGCCCCGTCATGCGTGCACCACATATTTAATATGGAATTAAAGTGCGATGTTTACAAGCGGACATATTAAATTGTAATATAGTTTTGTTTACAATGAAACATATAAGTATTTTAAAGATCGTACCCAATGGGTTGCTATTTTGGTGAAAACTGCTATTAAATCAATTATCTTAAAATAATTATAAGTCTAGTTGAGTTACAAATTAGTAGCTCAAATGCTAAATTAAGATGAAAATAAAACTAATTAAATTACACTAAACCTAGGTTAAACTATTGAAACTTCCTATTCCTAGTTTCAACAATGTGAGCTACTTGACCTAGAATTGAATGAATTACTAATTATCAACTAAGTCAGTAATTACTTTTAATTGAGTTATTTACTATCCTTAATTAAGAATACTTTCTTTGTCTCGTCCTTGCTAACTCACTTGTCTAGATATTCTATTAGGGTTGTCGATCCTAATATACTAAGTTATTTAGTAAACTCAAATAAATTCAGATAACTATTTAATTAACCGATTAATCAGTCAAACAAAAGATTAACGAAAGATATATAAAAAGGGAGAACAAGAAAGAAAATGGTCATGGATTGATCAAAATAACAGCACACGTTCGAAGCATTCTCCGCTCACAATGTCAACACTTTGGAATACAAGATTTTTGATTAAGCAAACATAAAAACGGAAAATTGAATAATAGCTAAAGTTTCCCTAATTCTTATTATATTGTGACCTATATAGGCTAAAACTAAAAGACTAAGATGTCCCTCTACTTAAAACAAAAATTAAGGCTTTAATTCCAAAAAAGACCCTGGACTGCCCCTTGAAATTGCAGTTGTTGCGCTTGGAGAATCGTTGCGACATCACGACCTGGAGCACCTTGCTCGTCACGACGTCGATTCTGTTTGTGGAAGGTATTTGTTTTCAATGTTGCGACTTTCTTAATCTGAGATCGCGATATTCACACCAATTTTATTCTTGAGGTTAATTATTTTAATGTATGTTTTTTATGTTGTGACTTTGGCTGCAGTTTCGGCCTGAAGTTGCATCTTGTCTCCCACTCATACCGAATGTCAAGATGAGTGAGGGTTGTTACACTTCCTCACCAAAGTAAATCCTTCACACGCTATAGGATGTACCACATACCGAAGATTATACCGCAACACTCGAAGAAGAGTTGACAAAAAGCCTTTTAGAAAAATGAGTAATTTTGTAAAATCTCTTTACCTATTCATAACCTCTCATAAACATTTCCATTTTGTACTCCACATGCAAATCCTCATCACATCATCACCACACTATACATCTACTCTCATTAAAAACCCGCCCAAATAAAAAAAAAAAATAAGAAAGACAAAGGCAAGTAAAGACATGGCCAATAAAAGAAATTCCAGGGAGCATCATTTTACAACTTCCCCCTCAACTTGGGAGAAATAGTTATCTGCCTTATTGGAAATTACTATATGCCTTATTCTCTACTGAAGATCAAGCCAAGTGTCCATCCCATCAAGAACCATTACCTCCTCACCAATGACAGAAACCCCATTTGTCTCATCTTCCATTTGTAAAGCTCGTCGACCCATCTACATGATGCAGCTATGAAGGCTTGGCGAGGTGGCACTTGACTTAGTGTTAATAAGACCACTAACTCATGTCATGAATATCTAAAAAGAGACACCTAGCTAGGAATATGTATATGTAGGCTCACGCTCATTCGAAAAACGGAAAAAAACTCTAGGAAAACTATCGACTCTCCATGCTACACTGTTTGAACCACCTGTTGAAACCTAAACTCCATCATCTTCCTCCATCTATCTTCTCACTTCCCCAAACCACATCAACAAACAACTACGGTATCATTCCCTCCTGCCAGAGCAAACTGCAATGTTTCCTTAACTAGAGTTGACTGTTTCCATTACAATTCCGAATGCACCCTCTCCTTTTCAAGAGGGAAAAAAAAATAGTCGAGTAAAATGGCAGCCAAATAGCAACTTCCCCCGACCCGCCCAAATACCCTGAGCCTGCGAGACAAAAGCTACTTTTCTAGGACTGCTGTCATTCGTGATTATGATATAATTGGTTTAATTCATTTTCAAGCGACAGAATGCATCGTCTTTGAAATCACCCAAAATCTATCTTTTTCCAGACAATTAACATCCACAGCCTAACAATTACTAAAGCAAACGTCGATGCTGTGGGGTTACTATTATTTTTTGTTTTTCCGTCGACACGGACAACGATAAAAGGACATTTTATCTGTGCCCTATTTAATGCATTTCATAAGACATGGATTCGTGTCATGGCGGATAATATTCATCTTGATGATCACACAGTTGCCTTCTTTTTGCATAGGTTATTGTTTCTACATTAAACAAGTCTACTGGCCTTGAGACTTTGAAATAGTTGCATTTGAAGAAGCCTTGGTAGCAATGACAATGGCAAATTGTGTATTATCATTATTTTTCCCAAATAGTAATGAAGAAGTATTGGATTTTTTGCATGTGAGTTAGTGGATTTAATTATTGATTAGATATAACTGCTACGGACACCATGCCCTTATTTCATCGTTACTTATATGTCTCTATTTTTTAAAGAAAAGGTGGGAAAAAAAGGATCCAGTTTATTAAAAAAATTAAAGTATACAAGTTACTTAAACCGTCAGTAATATATTTGTAAGGCCGTTCACCAATCCCACCTAACCTCTTTTTATAATTAAAGACGAAATTTTAATTGGACCAAAATTAATTAATAAAGAAGAGCTATTCTCTTTACTCTTCTGTACTGATCAGCTTCGCTTTTTAAAAGCTAAACAACAATAAAATTGTTGGGATATAATGATTAAGTAATTAATAAGTAAAAAATAATGAAAAATTAAAAAATTAAACACATAAATTTAACATGAAAAAAATTATCCGAAGAGAATAAAAAATCACAGACAAATATAATTTTACTATAATGACAAAAGAAAGAAAAGTACAAAAGATGAAGATAAAAAATTAAATCCCGAAAAACACAAAAAAAAAACTTCAAAACGTGAACACAAAATTCTCCAAAAGTGTTATAATTCTAATATCTAATGGATATATTTTCTAAGGTTGTAAAAGAATTTAGGCTAAATTCCTAAATTAAATAATAATAAAATAATTTAGACTAATCGAATTTGATTGAAATAAATAAATAGAGTTTAACTGAAAGATTATTTTTTAAACTTGACTAAAATATGAGTCATACTCAACAAAGATTTTTCTTTTATGTTTGGGCAATAACTAAAAATCCAGTCATAAACTAGTATATTCTACATAAATTTAAATGAGTCATAAATTAGTATATTCTACATAAATTTAAATGGCAACATAGATATAAATTTAAGGATATTTTTAAAATGTATTTGATTGGATAGAAAAGTGAAGGGATAAAAAGATAGTGGAAAATTGAAAAGAAAGTTATTTTGAGAGTACTTATAATGAAGAAAAGATAGAAAAAGTTATTAGAGTTTTCACTAGAATTTTTCCTGTTATAGAATGCATAGAAGGTTAAACCATAGATCATACCAATAAAATTAATTATTTTAAATTTTAATGGAAATAGGAACATTAATAAAAATATTATTAAAAATAAAAAAATAATTCTTGTAAATTTGAATGGTGAGAGAAAAGAGACAGAGACAGAGAGAAGTATATCAGTTCAAAAGTATGGAGTTTCAAATGTTTAATTTTTTTTCCTTTCATTTTCAATTGTACCAAGCAATGGAAGAAATTACTTTTTTCTTTCAGCTTTTTCATCTTTCCTATCAAGCATACCTGTGAAAAAAAATTATATTTATCATCTTTCAATTTTTTTCATCCTTTCAATTTTTCATCTTTTCATTTTTCTTTTCACTCTACCAAGAAAACTCTTTGTGATGAGATAAAATCCACCCCATTACTTTTTCATCCATTAATATCTAATACAATTATCATCATCATTCAATTGCATAGGACCCATCAATATTCTTCAAGGATTGTTGGCTCTTGACCAGTTACATATTTTTAATCATGTATATTAACACAATCAAATTAATGACACAGATCAAGCATGTATGTGTAGCATCAAAATTATATGTGATATGAATTCAATGAGTGACTCCAGTAGTAAAGAGGATGTTATTCATTTTAAAAAACTCGAGTTTAAGCATCTGTGTGTGCATTATCAAAGAGTTAATAAAGTTATTAAAATATCGGTATGCCAAATGGCACAGTGAAAAATAACATTTACGTTCACAACCTATGGATCCATGTATAAGGAATGGAACCGGGTTGAGAAAAGTTGAAAATATACCTTAAAGGGTTTGAAAAATAGCACCCGTACGGGGTTGATTCCACTGTGAATGTTACAAACCTCAGCCGCAACAAAAAGTCCCTGCTTCTTCCTGATCCACCTGAAAGAGAACGATTTAAAAAAACTCTAAAATGTTCTCTGAGAAAATAAGACTTTTTTTGCTAATCAAAGTATCATTTCAGTTAACCTAAAAAAGGGAATTATCTTCATATTAATTTTCATTCAAAACATTTTTAATGAGAATCTATCAAAAGAGGATTTTAGGAAATCCTATAAAACATAATTTCTACTTTTCATATGTAGAATGATTGTTTTAATATGAAAAATCCTTTATAATATCATGAATTGATTTTTAAGTACTTTACTTAATAATTTCGGTAAATCAAATTATATCTAGCTAAAATATGTAAAACACCTTTTACATAATTTTAATTCAATCTTTATACATATTGTGTCGTATTTTTGTTCATATCAAATTAAATTAATTATAAGAAAATTTATATAATTAACTTAACTTATCTAACATGGTAAATATAATCCCAACATTTTTTATTCTAATCATTCCAACCATAAAATATGTGTCACTCCCAAAATTCTCGAATCTGTGTTCTGGATAATTGACCATCGAAATCAGAGAAGATTTGTGTGTGAGCTAGTCAAATTCGTGAGATTTGGCTTCTTTCAGTTTGGCGTAGTCCCTTATGGATTGTTTCTCCATATGTTCCGTCATCTTGCGGATTCTTATTCTGCATTTGGCAAGCTCTTCCATTTGCAAACCCGTCAGTGGCATGTTCAATTGTTACGAATATGTTCGTTCGTTTTAGAATCCGCAATAGGTGGGACACGTACAAGATGCGTGTCAAGTCCTATGAAGGGAACATTTCATTTTGCATGACACCTGGAGAGCCTTGATGATTGTGTCTGATTAATGGAATCGTGTGTGCATGTAATATGATTAGGTATATTGCTTAGAGTAAGATTACGAGCTAATTCTTATATAAATAGGATAGAAGTTTATTAGAGAAAAAACTTTATTTTCCTTTTCTCTATTCATCTTTGTTCTTTCCAAAGAAACCTAGAGTGTTCTTCGTTGCATGAAGAAGAAACTCGTTATTTAGCTTGATTAGCAACTAACCTTTTCAAGCCAATTGCTGGTAAATTTTTGTGTCCTTCTTTAGTTTAATACCATGGAATGAAAAGGGTAGTTGGAACCGTTTATATAGGTTTTCATAGGAAGTCATGGAGGGAAGAAAACCTCCTTCTGGTTAAATGCTTGCATGTTACTGATTCTCTTTTTTATTTTAAATTTTTGTATTTAATAGAATGCTTGATTTTATTTAGCTAAAGAAACAGGAGAAGGCTCTAGTGTAAAAGGGAAAGAAGCCGTGGAGTAGACAAAGTTTTTCCTGATAATCTTTGGTGAGTTCCTTTCACTTGTGCTTCTAGTAAATTCCAACTGACTCAATAAAAAAAGTTATATTTCAGGTATGTTAGTTTATTTTTAAAATAGTTGTGCATGAGTGTGTTTATAAACTGAAAAGATAATAATTGAATGTGTATGAATGATTGAAAATGGAGTTATGTACGAATAAAGGCTCATTTTCGAAATTATTTACAAAAATGGACCGTTTTGGTCCATTATTACAGGAATGGATCGATTTTACAAAAACACGCTGAGTTGGCATAATTTTTAAGGGAAAATCAGAAAAGCACTTCTAGCTCAGCGCTTTTTTCCCCTGTCACAGGCAAAAGCGCGTTGATGTGGAAGTGCTGACGTGGACGTGCTTTTGCCCATGCTATTCACATAAAAATTATAAAAAATATTAATTAAATTATAAAAATGAAATAAAAATTAATAAAGATTAAAAAATGAAATTAATTCTTACCATTTTGTATTTTGGTCGACGGAAATATGGTTCTGATCAAGACGGATTAAAGACCAACTATTGCTAACACGATTAAATTTCTTACAAATACTAATAAAAAACAAAAAACTATAATTCAGAAAAATAAAATTTAGAGAGCTTTGAGATCTTTTTGAGAATTTAGAAATTATAGAAGAATTTAGAATTTTTTGTGTGAAAAATGGGTTGGGGGTTTTATAGTTTCATTTTTTTGGTTATCGATGGAGGCCTAATGATCAAAATTTTAAATGATCATTGGGAAGGTGACCGTTGGGGGGAAAACAACAGGCAAAAGCACGCCCACATCATCACTTTTTAGTAAAGCTTCCACGTCAGCACACTTTTGCCTGTGACGGGGAAAAAAACGATGAGCTAGAAGCGCTTTTCTGATTTTCCCCTGAAAATGATGCCAGTTCAGCGTGTTTTTGTAAAATCAATCCATTCCCATAATAATGGACCAAAACGACCCATTTCCGTAAATAATTTCAGAAATGGTCCTTTATTGGTACTAAAGCCTTGAAAATGGATACTCTTGCTTGGTGCACAAGCTTCGTATTCGAAATGGTGGAAGGGGGAAATGGAGGAAACTATTGAGATGTGAATGTGATGGGAGATAAGTATGGAGAATATGAAATGATTTGTGATTTGCCTCTGATAGGGCATGTAAATGCAAACTGTGATTGGTGAATGTCATGACCTTGTGTGGAAACACATAAGTGTTCGAATTGACAAGAAGGATTTGCGGAGGTTCAGTTGGATAAATGAATACTACCACTACGAAGTAATATCATGCATATGAAACCGTAGCTCTTTGGTGCATTGAATGGATTAGAAGCTAACACAAAGATAGGGTTTATGAACTGTCCATGCAAATCATGCATGTATAACTTAAAGTCTCTACATGTGAGTAGTGCTTAGGTAGAATGAGTATCCGCATGTGAACTAACTTTGGTTATGATTTGAAGCTTTCTTCTAATTACAGATATTCGCATGTAAACTGAAGTTAATGGTAACTTGTAGTTAGAAGCGGATAGTATCTGCCTATGGATTTTTGATATGTATCCGCCAACAAATTGTACGCAATTATAATGTTGCATCTGTGTGTAAGTTGTTTAGTAATATCAAATGTTTTAATAATTTAGCTTGATTTCATCTCCTTAAAACCTTGATAAAAAGGTTATCATTTATCCTTCGAACTCACTAAGTTCATTTTGAACTTACCTTGTTTCTTCTACCATTTCAAGTTTTGTAAAGAACTGTGGACTCTTCTTGTAAGGGACTTAGCTAGATTGTGAACTCGTTTGTGAGCCATTCAATGTTTAGTTTGTAAGATGTATGTGAAATGGGGTGGCCTGTAGTCTCAGTCTATTTTGTTTAAACGATGTATAAAATGGATTTGGGAATTTCCTTCATATAACATTTTGTATAAACCGAATGAAGGCACTTCGCCAAAGTTTTAACTTCTATGTCATGAATGTTTTTCGGCATACTCTTATCTTGCCATGGGTATGTACCATATAAACTATACTATGTTGAGTGGTATTTTAAAAAAATGTTTATTAATTCGTATTGAATAGTGTGACTACTGAAACCTTTATCTTTGATTTTACGTAACAATTTTCGTTTTTTGGTAATATTGCAAGATTTTAATGCGAGTCCCTTTTTAAAAGCAAGTTTTAAAATATAGTATTTGTAAACAATCGTTTTTAAACTGTTTTTACAAATATATGTATTTCATATTGAACCGGGTCTAACATCCACACCTACGAACCCGACATGCAAAATATTTTCAACTAAGTTTCTACTATTTTCAAACACTGTTTTTAAGCATAACCTAATTGTTTCTAATTATTCATTGAGTTCTCCCTGAACTCACCCACTCCTTTCTTACTTCTCAGGTAAGTAGATTGTAGATGGCATAGGCGAGGTCAATGATTTGGTGAGGCATCTGACTAATACGAGTAAACCATAGAGATGGGCGATGAGTTTATGTTATGATGTTTAAAGAAATAAATTATAGAGTTGAATTGATTTTCGAATAATTTTCTTAAGTTTGAAAGTAAACTATACGATATTAAATTACTTTATTTTTGTGAACCATGTTATGGATTTTTTCCTTTTATTTTGTAATAAATATATCGATGTTATTCATACATGTCTACTTTGTTACTAGCGTACCCTTGTAATGCTTTATTAATTACATGTGAACCATTAGTTTCTATAAATCATATTTACTTGTGTACCCCTATTTTGTTTATTTTATTACATGCGAAACCCTAGGTATGTTCAGCAAAATTACATTGTACCCTTAGTTTTGCGAACCCTTACAAGTGTACGAACCCGTGTTTTTATGCGAACTCTGCTTAAGTATGATTATCTTTTGCATGCATGTTTATTTTGTTTACGAAGCCTAGTACTTGGTAAAACTAAGATGTATGAGCCTTTTAAGGTGTTTAGAGAGCCATAGTGTTTTTAAAGTCTGATTTCTTTGCATGCGAATTGTTAGATCTTGCAAACACATGTTTTTGTGCGAACCTATATATATTAATATGCAAGCTTGTGTTTGTTTGGTAATATGCTATCTTTTATGCTAATAACGGAATGCGAGCTATGTTTTGAATGTTTGTGTAATGTTTAAGTGTAGTGTAAACCTATTAATAGTTCTATGTGTTTTGAAGTACTATTTCGCATGGTTGTGAACTCTGATGTATTTTGCATGCGAATCTATGTTTTTCGCTACTTTGTTAAAGATTAACATTATGTTCGCCTTCTATGTATAAGTGGTGTGTTAAAGGTTAGGTTGGGAGTTAACGGAGAATTACTTCGGTGGCAAATGTGGCACGCTGGAATCAGATTGGATCTTCCCGATCAGATTTGAGGTGTTACAACTAGCTCCAATGATCTTCAAGTGTACTCTAGCCCGTCGCCTGTAAGAGGCTTCATTGGTTCCAATAGCGGGAAACAGAAGCGATTCTATGTTTAAATAGTAGCATAATTTGCTTCTAAACTGTTGGAAATATACTATTACAAAACAAAACCAGCTCTGACAGGAAACCAATCTGAGTGTAAATAAACAAAGCAATCATTATGTCATGGAAGAACCACTACCTTAGAAGCAAATTTACCTTGATCGATGTAATTGTGTAGCAAATATCGCCCCCATGTTTAACATAGTATTTCAATAATTGTACACCCAAATAAAGAAGGCGGAACATAATTGGTATTGCTCTTCTCAAAAGGAATTGAAACCGAAGAAATGAAAGCAATTAGTCGAAAATCTGATCGAAAAATAAATTGGAAGAAAATTGGTGAAACCACACTAAGTTCATCTCTTGGGAAAGATTGAAGGATCACAAATAGTCCTACTTAAAACCCAATCTCTTAGACCGAATTTCTCTCTCGTGTAATTTCGTAGAACACCAGGATTAAGAGAAAAGAAGGATAAGAGAAGTTGTTTTTCTTTTGTTGTGTTTTATGAAAAACAAGGAGAGTGACCTCCTATTTATATTGTTCTCTAAAAGGGCAAAACAATAAATTTGCAAAGTCAATTTCCTAAAAAGTTTTGGTTCATCAATTTATAACTGTTTAAAAGCTAGATTATGTGTAGGACCCTAATTTCATAAGCCCAAACAAAACACAAAAATAAAACAAAAAAAAAGGTTCATTTATTAATAAAAAAGTTCATTTTACAAAAGGCCCAACAAGACTCAAACCCTAACCTAATTACAAAAAATTACCCAATTACCCAAGCTCAATTACAGCCAAGCCCAAAACTTAAACTTAAGATAAAAAACCCTAAATTTCTAACCTCCAGCGTCGCTGCTCCTGCCATGTTAGTCGTCGCTCCTGCCACGTCAGCCACCATGCCTTTCCACATCGATGTACCTACAAACAAAAAACAAAGAAAGGAAAAAAAAATAGAAAAAAGAAAAAAAATACAAAAAACCATGTAATTTTTTGCTAAAAAAATGACACAAATCTGATGTAATTATTTTTTACGAACGAAGAGATTTCAAGAAATCGAACAAAAAACTTCAAGATATTTTTTTTTGTTTTTTAAATTTCCGAAAGAAAAAAATATAAAAAGATTTAATATTCTTTTTACCTCTCGTCGATTCGCTTTCCACTATTGCCATGGATGGATGAGGATTCCGTCTCGAGGAAGGGCGGTTCCCCTCTAGTGTGAAAGCACTTCGACTCCTTTTGAATTCATTTAAAGCATCATCGAATATAGGGATTTAAAGTTTTCTTTTAAAAGAAAAACGAAAATTTCTTTTTTTTTTGACTAGGATTTCTAGTATTTTGACCCCAGATCTGAACTCAGGGCTAAAAAAGGGTTCAAAAAAGATTTTGTTTTGTTTTTTGACCACCATAGACGACGGTTACCATCGTCGATGATTGATGGCTGCAGCGGTGGTTTGTTGGATCTAAGGCTGGTTGAGGGGAGAGATTTTGAGAGAAAAAGAAAGAAAAGAAAAGGTTTTTGTTAAAGAGGGGTGAAATGAATTTTTTTAGAAAAACGTAACTTAAATAGTATTAGTAAAATGATGCCATTTTGGGCTTGGCTTCAAAAGCCCCAAAACGATGTTGTTTTGGGATCGACCAGCCAACTTGATCTAGATCCTCAAGATATGCGTGTTTTGGGAGTGAAGGGCTGATTGCCCTTTTCATCCTTCCACTTTTTACCTTATTTTTAATTTAGTCCTTTTATCATATTTTATTTCATTTTAAATTTGTCTTGTGAATTTTACTTATTTTACAAGTTGGTCCTTTGACCAATAGTTGACTTCTTGAGGGTGACACATGTATTAGGACTAGAATTATATCCCGTTTAGTCCCCAAGATTTTCACGTGTTTCAATTTAACCCATATTTCATTTTTTCTAATTTCTGCCTTAATTTTTTTTTAATTTTCAATTTGGTCCTTTGATGTTTATTTGATTTTATTTATTTCAAGCACTTTAAACTCTATTTATCTTTTATTTTTCCCCTTTAAATTTCTTTTAAATTTCCAATCAGGTCATTTGCTATTTTATTTATTCATTTATTTATTTTTATTATTTCCAGCTTTTTTATTTTATGTTTTTTATTATTTTCTTTTTTTTATCCTTGATTTAATCACGCTTTATTTTACCATTATTGAAATTAATTTATTGTTATTTTTAGCTTATCGATCAATGTTTGTTGTTAATATCACTGTAGTTGCATTATCATTTTTATCTGTTATCTTTTATTTATGTTATTAATTGTATTATTTATTAGTGTTATTTATTTTATTTTGTTATTCATATATGTATTTTAATTTTGACATCACCATATTGTATATTATATTTACATACATTCCTTCATTCATATGCAATACTAAAATAAATCAATCGCATATCATTAAAATGTTGTATTCGATTTTCGCATAATGTATAAGCAATTTTCAAATTTGAGGCAATGTTCTTTACTTAGGGAACTCAAGAAATTGTGCCCTAACTTACTTGTTATGGTTTTCTCCTCAAACTGATGTATTTGAATATCCTATTTAAAATTGAAATATATAAGGTTTGAGCAATAATTTGAAACGTTCTTTATTTTCGAAGATTCGAGATGTTGTGCCCTAACTTACTGGACGTAACTTTTCCTCTTGATTGACTCAAAATAAATTAGCTTTCTTCGCAAAATTTAATTTATATATGTCATCGAATCATATCATTCAAATATTTAAGGATGCTAATCCTTCCTCATGTATAACTGACTTCCAAACCCATTTTTTTGATTTTATAGACCAAAAAGAAAAATTGTCGTTTTAAAAATGATTGAATTTCGAGGTGATCCAATCACACCTAATTAAAAAGGATTGGTGACGAGTCTATTTTTTTTCGTTATTAAAAAAATAAAAGTCGAGACGACAAAAAAAAATGTTTCGACAACTTGGCGACTCCATTGGGGACTTAATAAGAGAGTCAAGCCGCGAATTGATTAGTTTTTGGTTTTTTTTGAAAACTCGGTTTAAATTAATTTGTGATCCCTTGGATTTCATTCTTCATGTGTTGCTTTGTTACTAATGTTTATGTTAATATTGTTAGAACATAAGTTTATTTTCATATGCATTGCATAGTTGTTCTACTACACCTTCTTAAGTGGAACTGATAAACTACTCATTCGTGAGGTCTTCATCTCCGTGTAGGATAGTGGATTGCTTTCGGGATATATCCATACTTTGTTTTCGTGAAGTTTTCACTTTCGTGCAAACATATGAGAAATGTATCCCTCTAAACTAAACTTAGTTCGTATGAGCCTATAATGGGTGAGGATTGAGGAATCTATCATTTAGGTACCTTACTTTAGAACCCAAACCGCATGTAACAGACCCTAAAAGCCTACCCTAAGTATAACCATATCTAACCTTTAGTGGTTACCGAAGTAGGGGTTAAAGGAGAGACGTTTATATTCTTTGTTTTTTGGTTTTAATTGCAATTTGTTTTCAAGTTCTATTCAAGAATTAATCGTACTGACTTACCTCATTTTATTTTGGTTGCATTTCATTCTCATCTTTGGAAAGGTGTTGATTCATGCTCGATTACTAAATAGAGAACTGGTCATGGAAAAGGAATTTCTTGATAAGGTAGAGGAAAACGTGGCGATGCATATATGGTCAGAGAAAAAACAACGAGAAAAGGGTGATAACCTGTCGGCACGTATCAGAGTTTTGGAATTACACCTAGATAAACGTGACTCAAAATAGAAGGAAATATGAGATTAGTGGGACGACAAAATGAAGCAGATATTCTACTGCGAATATGATGATTTACCTTACCTACTCGACGTTAAGGTGGATAAGTATCATTTTCGAGCCTTCACACAACATTGGAATCCAGCTTATAGTTGTTTCACTTTCAGAAACATGGACTTGGTGCCCATAGTAGAAGAGTACATTACGATGCTCCGTTGCTCGAGGATTCAGGTTGATAAAGTTTACCCTAAAGCCATCAATGTCCCAACTTTTCTCGAGAGATTGATGAACATAACTTGGATGCGTGAGCAATGGGTTACAGCTTGAATCAAGGTAAAAGGGGATAACAAGTGCATTACTTGGAAGAGCCTGCGAAACTTAATCTTGGTACACTCAGATTCAAGGAAAAAGGTTAACATCGTCGCCTTAATTATGTATAGGTTAGTCGTCTTCCCTAAGGCATTGGGGCACATAGAGGATAGAGTCACTAATTTGTTCGATCGACTTGATAAGATGGTAATGCACGTTCCAATAATTTTGGTCGAGACCTTTAGGTCGTTAAATGTGTGTCGAAGAGAGGGCAAAGGGAGACTCATCGGTTGTGCATAACTCTTGATGGTTTGGTTCCATAGCCATTTTTGGAAGATAAAGAAGGTTTCCTATCAGGTATTTTCCTAGAATTACTCTCTGTTGAAGGGATTTGTGACTGCTCAAAGATGGGAAAACATCTCCGATGAGAAATGGATGGCAATCCTCCAAAGTCTCCAAGATGAAGACATCGACTGGTGGGCATCTTGGATGATTCCCGAAGATATCCTTTACCGAAGCGAAAACTTTGATTGGGTCCCTTTGCTTGGGATATGGTGAGTTGTAGGATATGCCCCTTTACTTGTGCTAAGATAATGTAGATCGAGGTAGTTTATTCTAGCAACACATGGTTTATCCTAGTGCGAGTTTGTATACAGAGGTGAGAAGAATAAGAAAAAGGTCCGAGAAATATTGAATGCATGGAACCAAGTTCATAGGATGAAGAAATTTACTGAAAATCCCATTACGACCTCAAACTATGATTGGTGGAGGAATAGGAGGATCAATGACAACATCTCCGTGCCAAATCCAGAAAACATTTGACCAATAGAAGAACACTTGCAAGTGATCCCATTGGAATTAGACATCATAGAGTAAGACTTTGAAAAGAAGAATTCAGAATTAGGAAAAAGGATAGAAGTATTAGAAGAAGAAAAAATGCAGTTGGGGTTAGACGTCGACATCCAAAGGTTAAAAGTTGAAAAGATGAGAAAAGGAAAGAATAAGGCTGAAGAAGACTTGGATAGTTTGAAAAAGGACTACAAAAAGCTTCGATTGTCGATAAGGACTGCCGGATTGAGCAAAACATCAAAACATTGGCAACGGGAAATTCAAGAGGAAAATGATAGAGCGGATCAATAGAAAAGGAAATTTCAATATGGTCGAGTTCAAGAGGACGTCATAAAAGGTAAGCTGCTAGAAAGCCAAGTTGAGAAAGTTGAGCTAAAAGCCCGAATAGTCGAGTTAGAGAAATCTTTGTACAGACATCGTAGTTGTAACCCTATGACAGAATTGAAAGCAAGCTAGGCTAAGAATGAGGAGTTAAAGAAGAAAGTAAAAGAACTCAAAGCCTCATTGTAGAATTAAGAGATACAAATTAAGTTTCTCGAAAGAACCTTGGAAACAGATGAGGGACAACTCTAACACTCTTTGAGGTAAGTCAGAGATAGAGATTATATTATGGGCGAAGCTTTGACCCAAGTGTCAGAAGTGACGAATCACTTGCAGTCATTAGCTGTTCAAGTTGACGTTTTGAGCTTGAATCATGAATCAGAATTAGGGCCAAAATTTAGTTTGGCTTCTTAAAAATATTAAAACTTCGAGCATAAGGGCAATGCCATATATGTGAACTATATCTGTCTTATGTAAAGAAATTTGTTTTCTAGTAAAGTTGTTCTAACAGAATTGAACTAAGAATCAATGTGTTTCTTACATATGCATACATGCATTCATTAGCATTGCATTTTATTATATGCATTAAATTTCAAGAAAAATTCCCTACTTAATTAAAACTATGACAGTTACTTTGGAAAAACTACAAACCCAACACCGTTTCGGTATTCGTGCTAAATCTAAAGCTATAGATCAAAGACTAGAAAGGTTGGACAGATCAAAAAAGATATGCAAGATCAGTTACAAGATCAATTAGCCAAAGTGCAGCAAGATATGAAGAACAAAATAATAGAATCACAAAGGGATATAATAAATCAACTGACCCAATTACTGGCTAGGGGAGCTAACAAAGGGAAAGGCCCTATGATAAACCCTATAGAGGAAAGCGAGGATCTTCCATATCCCCCGGGTTTTACACTATTACATGTCCAAGCTCAACATGAGGCATATTAATGGTATTACAAATGACATATATTTTCTCCCTAATTTAGTGTTTTAATTGTTTCTTTTGTATCTCATTTAGCATGCATCTTAAGCATTTTATACTTAGTTTTTACATTTTCTAATTCATTACTAGTTAGTTTAATTTATTGTTATTTTTATCTATTTTTGTACTAATGTCAACGCAAGCAGTTTGACATATTGCACCTTGGAATTGTCAGCACAGGAACTCAGTCCAAGAGCTTAAATGATGGAAGAAGAATGAAGCCACAAGATCAGCTTGGAGTTGCGACCAGCGATGTCGCTGCCCTAAACATGAACTCCGAATTGGTAAACTCAAAGCTGAATTCACATTTGAAAACACCAGCGCAGGAACACCACAGATGTCGCCGTAATTATGGTTTTAGATTGACTCCAGCAATGCAGCAACAATCTGCAGACCTTTGAAGAAAACATTAAAATTACGTGAGTGCACAGCTGTACTCTAACTAATTTTGACAGTTGCAAAATCTAGATCTAGATCTGAGAATGGGAGGATGAAATCTGTAATTTCTTGAGCCTATAAATTGAAGAATGAAGAATGAAGAAATCATTAAGAGCTAAGGGATTGAATTTTACAAATTCTGTGTGATTTTGAGATTTGAACTGGGAATCGGGAAGCTGATGAAGCAAGCCTACAACAACTTCTGACAAGAGTTGCTTTGTGCTGGGCAAGAGGAATGATTAAGGAGTAGTCTTAGTAATCTAGAGATAGTAAGCTTCGATTGTACTCTTTAATTTTTCTTTTGACGATGATGAATTCTAATGACATTAAATAAATTTGAGAGTATCTTTTGGTGTCAGATTATCTTGACTCTTATTTAATATTGCTTATCTGTTTATTCTTGGATCTAACTACTTTAAGCACGAGAGTGAAATTGCAATCTGCCAACATTGAGAGATGCAGTGACAAGTTAGGTTAACAAGTAAGTTAGGCGAGAGCTGCTTGGGATTAGAAAGATTCCAGTCACTTGTTCTTGGATGCACAACATTGCTCACATCGAGAGGTGGAGTGATTATGGGTATTTAAGTCTGGATTAAATAGAGAGCTATTGTTGATAAGAACTCAAGAGAGATTTATTGCTATAATAATTAATCTAAACTGTACCTTGTCGATGTATTCAACAGTGCAACTTTGCACAATCAGTGAATCATTTCTACCCTTTTACACTTGATCAATTTTATATTTCATGCATTTAAATATTCAGCACTCAACACTCAAACACATTTGATTTACTTTCAGTACATTGGCATTTAACCCATGACATCTAATTCTGATTGCATTGACAATGTTAATTATTTGTGTATAGATCTAACGTAATTGAACTGACATCCTTACTCACATTTTACTCATTTTCAATATTAATTGCTCTGACAATTAACATCAAGAACCTATTACCTTGTGGGATCGATATCCGATAGAATTGTTTATCAACTATATTTGCATTGACGTGTGTACGCTTGCACAATCGCTGTGAAATTTCAGACATGATCAAGTTTTGGCATCATTGTCAGGGAAATTGTCGTTTGTTTGATGTTTATTTTTGTAGTTGCAATTAATTCTACTTACTTAACTTTTAATCTCTAGTGATCTATTTGTTTTCTATTATCTTCTTTCTCAGTTTTATAAGTGTTGCATGTCCACAAGGAGAAATCCTAAGGACATTGTAAGCTTTGATCCAGAGCTTGAGAGGACACTAAAGAGGAGGAGGTAAGAAAGAAGGAAAATGACTGGTAACAACAACAACAATAATTTACCACCATTGCTGCCACAAGATGAAATTCCTCCAGTGCTACCACAAATTGTTAATGATATACCACCACCGCAACCACAAGAAGAACAAGTACAAAATAGGACAATAAGAGATTTTGTTGTGCCTATACTTGATTATTTACAACCAGAGGTTATGAGACCAACTATTCAAGCTGGAAATTTTGAGCTGAAACTGGTGATGTTTCAGTTGTTTAATTGAAATGGGCAATATTTTGGTTTTCCTCATGAAGACGCAAGAGAACATTTAAAATCATTTTTGCTTATTTGTGCATCCTTTAGTCAACATGGTGTCCCTGATGATGCCTTGAAATCGTAATATTTCCTTATTCGTTACAAGGTAAAGCAATAACATGGTTCTTGGGATTGTTGACAAGATCAATTACATCTTGGAATGCGTTAGCAACGCAATTTGTTTTGCATTTCAATCCGTCAATAATGAACGCAAGATTGCAAAATGATATTACTGCATATTATCAGCTAGATAATGAGAATTTACATACAACATGGGAGCATTATAAAACATTGCTTCGACGCTGCCCAATGCATGGTATTCAGCAACAGGAGGCTCAGATTGAAATATTTTACAATGGTTTGAATGCTCAGACAAGGAACCTTGTCGGTGCATCTGTTAATGGTCCTTTGTTGGACTGTACCTACAATGAAGCTGTAAGAATTCTAGAGAGGATTGCTTAGAATGACTATCAATATCCAATCTCTCTTTCTACACAAGTAAAAGATAACCCTGGAGTTCTTGAGTTAGATGCTATTTTTGCTTTTTCAACATAGGTATCCTCATTGGCCAATATCATAAAGAATATGAAGGAAACAAATAATGTTGCACTTATTTAAGTGGCTCAGCAATTGGATGCGTCGACATTTTCTTGTGAAATTTACGGTAACAATCATAGTTATGAGGACTGTCCACAACATGAAGAAAATGCTTTCTATGTCAACAACATCAAGGGAAGTTCATTTGGTAACTTATACAATAACCAATATCAACAACCTTGGGGGAATCAAAATGCTTCCACATTTAGCTATGGAAATTCCTCAAATCAAGGGGGTTATAGACAAGGGAGTTTCACTAACAACCAACAGCAGAATTATAATAAGAATTCGGAGGTAAATTCTCGGTCTGAACAGATGCAGACACATAGTCAGATGCAACCATAATTTCGATTATAGCCACAATAATCTGTGCTGCCACATATGCATGGACAGCATCATCAACATCAACAGCAGTAATTTTCTCAACCTAAGTCAAATTCTATGGCTACTTTTGAGGCATTAATGTGCGAGCATATCACACGAACTGAAGCAATAGTGTAAGACAACTCTTCTTCCATTCGAGCATTGGAAGCCTAGATAGGGTAGTTGGCTTCTAATCTCAGTACTAGGTTACTAGGCACTCTGCTTAGTGATACTGAGAATCCTACGCAAAAGGGGAAGGAGCATTGTAAAGTAATCACGCTGAGAAGTGGCAAGCAGATGATGGTTGAACCAAGTAGTTTTGGCCAAGACTATGTCGACGCATCTGAACCACAGCAACAGGAACAGGATGCAGCTGAAGGAAGTCAAGCAAAAGAAAATAAAGAGGAACCAACTGTAGTGCCATCTATACCTACAGTTTGCCTAACTAAGTTGTCAACGCAACTGCCAATGTTGACACCACTGAGTTTTCCATAGCAACCCATTGCTATAATACCTTTTCCATTTCCGTAAAAATTTAAAGAAAAAGTCCATGATAAAGAATATCAAAGGTTTTTTTCTACTTTTAAACAATTGCATGTTAACATACCTCTTGTTGATGCTCTTGTGCAGATACCCAGGTATGGGAAATTATGAAAGAGTTGTTATCAAAGAAAAAGAAATTATTCGAAATTGAGACGATTGCGCTTAGAAAGGGGTGTAGCGCTGTGCTTACAAATAAGTTGCCAACCAAGATGAAAGACCCTGACAGCTTCACAATCCCTTGCTCTATTGGGAATCATTATTTAAGTAAGGCTTATGTGATTTGGGAGCAAGTATTAAGCTTATGCCTTTGTCTACTTTTAAGAAGTTAGGAATAGGTTCGATGAAGCCCACTGCGGTGACATTACAACTTACGAATAGATCCTTAGCGTAACCTAAAGGCCAAATCAAAGACATCTTTGAACAGGTTGATAAACTCGTGTTCCCTGCTGATTTTATTATCCTAGACTACGAAGTTGATAAAGAGGTGTCTATTATCTTGGGGCGACCATTTTTAGCAACGGTACGCACACTTATCAACGTATTCAAGGGAGAAGTTATCATGCATCATAACGATGAGCATGTGACCTTTAGTGAGTTTGAGGCATCTCTGTCCAGAAGTAAAGAGCAATGTCACCACATCGACGTGCTGGATGAAATAATTTCAAAAGAATTCAATGCGAGGAGTTTAGCAATATCAAATGAAGATGCGGCGACATTCACCAATAAATCCTATATGATTGTGTCGACAAAGAGGAGGTTAACAATTGTGAGCTGAGATAGAATTGGTAATTGGAGTCTTTGGATTTGTCTAATATTTGTCTAATAAGACAATTCCAGTGTTTAAATCACCTATTGAACAAGCTCCTACCTTGGAGATGAAGCCATTGCCAACGTATTTAAAATATGTCTTTCTTGTTGACAACGAGACATTACTTGTTATTGTCAATGCATCCCTCGATGCAAATCAAGAAGATAAGCTCATTGTAATTTTGAAAGAGCACAAAAGAGCCATAGCTTGGAGCATTGTTGATATCAGAGGCATCAGTCCCTCTTTTTGCATTCACAAAATTAGGCTAGAAGATGAAGAGAAGCAATCAATTGAGCAACAAAGACGACTTAATGAGAAGATGAAAGAAGTGGTGAAGAAAGAAATTATTAAATGGTTAGGTGCGGGCATCATATACCCTATTTTTTATTGCAATTGGGTAAGCCCCGTCCAATGTGTGCCTAAAAAGAGTGGTTTCACAGTTGTGACCAATGACAAAAATGAGTTGATCCCTACTCGCATTACGACTGACTAGCGAGTATGCATGGATTACCGTCGACTAAATACGGCCACAAAGAAGGACCATTTCCCACTGCCTTTCATTGATCAGATGCTAGATAGGCTAGCTGGTAAAGCCTATTATTGCTTCTTAGACGGCTATTCTAGATACAACCAAATTGCCATTGCGTCAGAAGATCAAGTAAAGATTCACATGCCCTTTTGGAACCTTTGCTTTCCGATGTATGCCATTTGGGTTGTGTAATGCGCCAGTAACATTCCAAATATGTATGATGGTAATTTTTTCAGACAAGATCGAGGATTCCTTAAAGGTATTCTTGGATGATTTCTCTGTCTATGGACAGAATTTCGACCAATGCGCTTACAATCTGGCAAGAGTCTTGAAGAGATGCGAGGATAAAAATCTAGTTCTGAATTAGGAGAAATGCCACTTCATGGCAACTGAAGGAATTGTCCTCGGGCATCGGATATCTTGTCAGGGCATTGAAGTTCATAAAGCAAAGGTAGAAATCATTGAAAAGCTACCACCACCCACCAACGTCAAAGCAATAAGAAGATTTCTTGGACATGCTGGCTTTTATAGAAGATTCATCCAAAATTTTTCCAAGATAGCTAAACCATTATGCTCATTACTGGAGCAAAATAAAAAGTTCGTGTTCGATGACAACTGTTTGGACGCATTCATGACAATAAAGAAGCAGTGGTATAAGCCCCAATTGTCGTCGCATCGGACTGGACGCAACCATTTGAACTAATGTGCTAGGCAAGTAATTTTACTATGGGAGTTATACTAGGCCAAAGAAAAGAGAAGGTATTTCATTCTATTTATTATGCTAGTAAAACTCTAACTAAAGCGTAGGTTAATTATACTACCACTGAGAAGGAGTTGCTAGCAGTAGTCTTCGCATTTGACAAGTTTCGTTCCTATCTTGTCGGCACAAAGATTACAATATACACAGACCACTCCACATTGAAATATCTTCTTACAAATAAAGACGCCAAGCCTAGACTAATATGATGGATCCTACTCCTTCAAGAATTTGATATTGTAATCAGGGATAGGAAAGGATCTGAAAGTCAAGTAACTTAACGCTTGTCTTGACTGGAAATTAAAAGTGAAGATGAGTAGACGTCCCAAATTATCAAAGCATTTCCAGACGAGCAGTTATTCTTTGTCGACGCATTGCCCTAGTATTCCAATGTTGTCAATTACCTTGTGTGTGGAAAGCTACCCACGAGTTATATTGGTCACAAAAAGATCAAGTTCATATGAAATGTTGCAAAATATCATTGGAACGAGCCATACCTATTCAAGGTATATGCCAACAACATTATTCGTCACTGTGTACCTGAAGAAGAAATGATTTCAATCCTGCGACATTGCCATGATGCTCCTTATGGAGGACATTTTGGTGGCCCAAGGACTACTGCTAAGGTTCTATAGTTAGGACTTTAATGGCCCACATTGTTTCGAGACACCCACAACTTTACACAACAATGTGATCATAGTCAACGTACTGGTTCAATATTTCGATGCAATGAGATGCTCCAACAATCTATCATGGAGGTAGAGCTCTTTGAAGTATGGGGTATAAACTTTATGGGACCATTTCCAAATTCCTTTGTAAATATGTATATCTTAGTGGCTATTGACTATGTCTTAAAGTGGATCGAGGCAATTGCGGTACCAAACGAGGACGCTCGGACGGTGTTGAAGTTCTTTCATACATACATCCTTACAAGATTTAGAATACCAAGAGCATTGATAAGTGACCAAAAGACTCATTTTTATAATAACCAAGTGGCGACTAGATTAAAAAGATATGGTATGAAGCATCGTATGGCTACTACGTATCACCCACAAACCAATGGTCAAGCCGAAGTATCCAATCGCCAAATTAAAGGCATACTTGGAAGGTGGTCAACCCATCTAGAAAGGATTGGTCTTTGCAGTTACATGATGCATTATGGGCATTTTACACTGAATACAAGACCCCGTTGGGAATGTCACTGTATCAACTAGTGTTTGGTAAGTCTTGTCACCTGTCAGTTGAGCTTGAACATAAGGCTATGTGGGCAATCAAGCAGGTGAATATGAATTATGATGCTACTAGAAAGAAAAGATTATTGGACATCACGGAGCTAGAAGAAATTTGATGACATGCTTATAAGAATGACGCAATATATAAGGAAAAGATAAAGAGATGGCAGGACAACATCATTTTGCATCGACAATTTCACCCTAGTCAGTTAGTGCTTTTATTTAACTCATGTTTAAAATTGCATCTAGAAAAATTGAGATCAAGATGGTCAGGCCCTTTCAAAGTTTTTGAGGCATTCCAGAGCGGTACGGTGACAATAAAAAATTTAAAGGATGAAAAACAATTTAAAGTAAATGGCCAACGTCTTAAGCATTATGTGAGCCCAGACGATAGAGAACCAAATGAAGTTGTCGACCTGGTCACATTTAAATAATGTCGACGCATTTCTCTATTTACTTTTAGTTATTTTAATTTTACTTGTGTTGTTTCAAATTCTTTTGCAGAAATAAAAATCATCTTTTTGTCGAAGCATTGAAGCACGAATTGTCGGTGCATTTTGTAATGAGTCAGTATTGCTTTTTTAGTAAGAATCGCACCGATTGATTTCTCTTCTCTCTTAATCGTTCGATCCAATGAAACAGTACAATCTGCAGTATAGCAATTAATGACTGCAGATGCAACTTTCCCTGTATTCTTTCAATCATCACACCTAAGCTATAAAACCTCTCTCCTGCAGTTTTCTTTTCTCATCACATCTTCCATTATTGCCACAACTCGTCTTCTTCATCATCTCTGTATTTTCTTTTCCATTCAATAAAGCAATCATTTTCTGTAGCCTTTTCTAACTTCCTTCTTCCATTACAATGGCTAAAACCCGTGCCTCGAAAAACCCTTCAAAAACTCCTTCTAAGAACACCTCGACAACTTTTACTAGGGCTCCGACCACAACACCACCTCCTTCTACAGGTCTAGTTTTATTCTTGATAATTGCGACCAATGACCTCTACCAAAATACCATGCTGAAAAGAAACCTCCACCTGAACAAGGTCTACAACTTTCTCCACACTAGACTCTAGGAAAGCATGTTGTCCGAACTATTAACCACCTTAGTTGGGAGTTCTTCTGTGAACATCCCCTCTAGTTATTCTCCTACACTAGTCAGGGAGTTCTATGCCAACTTTGTGGATTCGGAGCAAGAGTTTGGTTTTGTCCGAGAGGGGCTCATTCCATGAAGACCTGCTCATATAAATGTGCTGTTAAGGATTCCTGAGCGAGTGGATGACCATGCACCATTTATGCATTGATTGGACGATGATTGTATGGATCAGATGATGAAGGACTTTACGTCGATAGAGCTACTTGGACTGGAAACGGGTTCCACAACTATACCATGCACAGATGGTTCCTTACACCTTTAGCAAAGTTTGGTTTCATTTCATCAACAGTTGGATCATGCCTTCAACACATTGCATTACGGTGACATTAGACCGTATGTGTCTCCTGCATTTGATCCTGCACCACTGACACATCGACATTGGTGAGATCATCCATACCTAGATCGCGGAGGCAGTTGGAAAGTAAACAGGTATACTCCCATTCCCTTCTCCAATTATGCTGTTGTGTAAACAGAAGGGTATTGTGCCCAAGGATGGTGAGGAGGTCTTAGACAACAAAGGCTCGATCAATGATATTTTCATTGAATGGAAGACATATGGCCAAAAACACCAGTGGCTAAGGAAGCCTACAAGAAAAAGGATAAAAGCAAGGGTAAAACGAAGGTTGCCCAAACCGATGTGTCGATAGAGTCACAAGTGGCTAAAAAGTTAGCTTTAATGGAGTACACCTAGATCGCATCGACATGCGTTCAATCCACACTGATGGCATATTGGAGGATATGGATTTTAGGCTGCATAAATTTTATGCTTACACAAAGGCCTGGAACGAGGCTATTGTCGCAGCACTACGCTAGATCAGCCCCACCCCTTTGCCAGACTTTCCAACCTTCCTATTAATTTTTTGACTAATGCAATACTCATCATCTGAGTAACCTACCCTTGATGGTAGGCCTACTCCTGTGCCAACACGGATTCATATTTCGGATGATGACAAGGAAGAAGAGCACTCAAAGGCTGATGAGGACTGCTATCGTACCACGACCGATCTATTCGAGGATGAGTTATCCAACAACCTTGGTGCGAATATGGCTGAATGGGAGGCTGTTGTGGATGAAGATGTCGACACAATGGAATGCGCTAACATTGGCTTAAATCAACCAGAGCAACATGTGGCTAAAGATACAGAAAAGGGAGATGAACAGGAAGAGGAAGAGAAGGAAGGTGAGAATGAAGAGAAGGAAGGTGAGAATGAAGAGAAAGACCCTACCGAGGTGCAGGAAGAGAAAGAAATAGATGCCCCGATAATGATCTCTGAAGATGTTGTCGGCACACTAGAGAGTGGTAGGGCATCCAACTCTGATGAGGCTCAACCTACTACGAGTCAGGCTGAGGTTGTTACCAGTGAGATTGAGGAACTGAATCCTCTTGCTATCGTGCTTTATGTGGCACCACTCGCAAAAATCCACCCATCAGAGGTGACAATCGATGAGGTCGCTAACCAATCGATGAGGTCGCTAACCAATCTATTGAGGAGGAGCAATCCGTCGAACCGGTTGGCACGAAGGATAAAAAGAGAAAAAGGCGCATGGATAAAAAGAAGAAGAAGCATAATGACGAGGGTGAGTGGCCAAAGAAGAAGAAAAATAAAACAAAGGCAGCTTCTGCATCGGCTGTTGACAAGTAAGTTCGTACATTTCTTTTTAGCTAGTTTTCATGCATTGTTATTGTCATTGCATTCCTTTTGTTAGTTTAATTGCATTGTAGTTACATTTCCATTATTTCTGTGTACATATTGTTAGTTCATTGGGGACAATGCAGACATTAAGTTTGGGGGAGATGATGTGAAATGAAAATGCAATTACACTCACACATTTGAATTCTACTTGTTTCTTTAGTTAATGAGAATTGATAAAATTTCAATAGAAATGTGCCCACAATTTTTATTTTCATGCGTAACTCTTGAATTGTTAGGATGATAATGAGGAAATTGGATGAATATGAATGAATTATTAGAATTGCTTTAGTAATAAAATGATAGTATTGATGTTTGAATCTTGAGCTAACTAACCAATTGCAGCGACATTATATGAATAAAAGACACTCTAATATGAGTGCATTATGACTTTCCAAGGGAGAACACTCCGCTGCAGGTTTAGAAAAATCATATAGCCAAAGGTTGTCACTGAAAGAGTATGTGCCGACTTAGTTACATACCTCTTGGGGGTTTGTTGCACCCTATCGTTACTGCCCAGAAACAAAGGTAGAGTAATGCAATGACATCTCTCAGTCATTTGAAAAAGAAACAAAATAAGAAAAAGGAAGAAAAAGAAAAAGAAAGAATTTTTTGATAAATGTTGTATTGGTTCAAGAAAGATTAGGATTTAATGATATCACTAACATTTATGAAGTTGCAATTTTTTATTATTCATGCCTATAAATTGTCGGCGCATTATTCTATCATATGAATACAATTTGTATATTAAGACTTTAGATTCAAGTTCTATGAATAATGATTGCGGTGACATTTCTACTTGTGACTTTGTTAATTTTTGTTTACTTGAGGACAAGTAAAAGCTCAAGTTTGGGGGTGTGATGGTATTATAAATGACATATATTTTCTCCCTAATTTAGTGTTTTAATTGTCTGTTTTGTATCTCATTTAGCATGCATCTTGAGCATTTCATACTTAGTTTTTACATTTTCTAATTTATTACTAGTTAGTTTAATTTCTTGTTATTTTTATTTGTTTTTATACTAATGTCAATGCAAGCTGTTTGATATATTGCACCTTAGAATTGCCAGCGTAGGAACTCAGTCCTGGAGCTTAAATGATGGAAGAAGAATGCAGCCATAAGATCAGCTTGGAGTTGCGACCAGCGATGTCACCGCACTGAACATGAACTTCGAATTGGTAAACTCAAAGCTGAATTCACATTTGGAAGCACCAGCATAGGAACATCACAGATGTCGTCACAACTATGATTTCAGATTGCATCCAGCAATGCAGCGACAATCTACAGACCTCCGAAGAAAACATTAAAGCTGCGTGAGTGCACAGCTGTACTCTAACTAACTTTGACAGCTGCAAAATCTAGATCTACATTTGAGAATGGGAGGATGAAATCTGTAATTTCTTGAGCCTATAAATAGAAGAATGAAGAATGAAGAAATCATCAAGAGCTATGGGATTAAATTTTACAAATTCTATGTGATTTTGAGATTTGAACTGGGAATTGAGAAGCTGATGAAGCAAGCCCGCAGCAACTTCTGACGAGAGGTGCTTTGTGCTGAGCAAGAGGAATGATTAAGGAGTAGTCATAGTAATCTAGAGATAGTAAGTTTCAATTATACTCTGTTTATTCTTGGATCTAACCGCTTTAAGCACGAGAGTGAAATTATAGTTTGCCGACATCGAGAGATGCGGTGACAAGTTAGGTTAACAAGTAAGTTAGGCGAGAACTG
The DNA here is from genome assembly GCA_039519145.1 of Kokia cookei. Classification (NCBI taxonomy): domain Eukaryota; kingdom Viridiplantae; phylum Streptophyta; class Magnoliopsida; order Malvales; family Malvaceae; genus Kokia; species Kokia cookei. The sequence continues at coordinate 12,535,031 of CM076910.1, forward strand.
CTTGGGATTGGAAAGGTTCCAGTCACTTGTTCTTGGATGGACAACATTGCTCACATCGAGAGGTGGAGTATTTGTGAGTATTTATGTTTGGATTAAATAGAGAGCTATTATTGATAAGAACTCAAGAGAGATTTATTGCTACAACAATTAATCTAAACTTTACCTTGTCGATGTATTCAACAGTGCAACTTTGCACAATCAGTGAATCATTCCTACCCTTTTACACTTGATCAATTTTATATTTCATGCATTTAAATATTCAGCACTAAACACTCAAACACATTTCATTTACTTTCAGTACATTGACATTTAACTTATGACATTTAATTCTGATTGCATTGACAATGTTAACTATTTTAGTGTGTAGATCTAACGTAGTTGCACTGACATCCTTACTCACATTTTACTCATTTTCAGTAATAATTACTCAGACAATTAACATCAAGAACCTATTGCCTCGTGGGATCGATATCCGAAAGAATTGTCTATCAACTATATTTGCATCGACGTGTATATGCTTGCACAATCACTATGACGTTTCAGACGCGATCACATATACACGAGGAGCATCTGTCACCATAAGACCACAAAAATACCCGACTGGAACTTCAAGATCATCAAATTACCCAATGGGTTCTGGTTCCAACTCGGGAGATAACCTGATCAATCCTGTTATACCATATTTGGATGAAGTAATAGAGATAGAGAAAGTTAGAGCCAAATTTCCTAAACAGTTGGAGGAGCATTGTAAATGGTTGGAAGAAAGGTTCAGAGAAATGGAATGAGCAAGGTCTTCTTCGAAATCGACATTAAAGAATTAAGTTTTGTCCTGGACCAAGTACTCCCGCCCAAATTTAAAGCTCCAAAGTTCGAAAAGTACAATGGAACCAGTTGCCCTGAAGCGCACATCACAATATTCTGTAGGAAAATGATAGGATACATCAATAATGATCAGCTACTAATCCACTGTTTCCAAGATAGTTTAACAGGATCAACTGCGAAGTGGTATAACCAGTTAAGCTATGCTAGGATCAGTTCTTGGAAAGACTTGGCGCAAGCTTTCATGAAGCAATACAATTACATTATTGATATGACTCTTAACAGGATCACATTACAGAACATGTAAAAGAAACCAAACGAGAGCTTCAGGTAATATGCCCAGAGATGGAGGGATGTGGCAACTTAAATGCAGCCACCCCTATTAGAAAAGAAGACAACCCATGCTCTTCGTTAACACTTTAAAGGCGTCATACATTAATCACCTGCTAAGGAATGCTACGAAAAGTTTCTTCGATATGGTTACGTCTAGGGAAATGATTGAGAATGCAATTAGGAGCGGGAAAATAAATGCGGGGGAAAGTGTTAAGAGATCTACCTCTAGAAAGAAAGAAAATGAGGTGAACAATGCAAGCCTATACAGAACAAGCTACTCAAAGCCGGTTATGATGGCATAACATAAGGCCATGATAGCTAACTACTGAGGCACCCCGAAGCAAGAACCTAATTCAAGGTCAAATACTGAAAGCGTTTAGTTTACCCCATCCTAATGACATATAAGGAGCTATACCATAATTTGTTCGACACCCATGTAGTGTCACCATTCTACTTAGAGCCAATGCAACCCCCATTCCCGAAGTAGTATGATGTGAATGCTCAATGCAAATATCATGCAAGGATAACGAGACACTCGATTGAAAACTGCATCGCCTTTAAGAATTTGATCGAAAGGTTCATTAAAATGGGAATTGTGAGGTTTGATGACCCAACAAGGCCAAATGTGGCTGGAAATCCATTACCCAATCATTCTGACCAAGCGAAAAATGTGATAGTCAAAGATAGGAGCGTTAAAGCCATATCTGAAGAAAGGAATGGATATAGGAATCTATCAAGAATTTGTTCCTACGACCTCAGAAGTGTTTGAGACAACTGGACTGTGGAGGAGCTTCTTATAGTTTTTAGGACTTTTCTAGAGTAATGTTCAGAACACACTTATTGCTTTAAGTCCGAGAGCAATAGGGATCCTTTTGTAAAGGACACATGACCACTATCTTTTATTTCAATAAAAACAATGCATTTTTTTTATCCAATTTGGCAAACATCTTACTATTCTTTCCATTCATCTCATACCATAATTAATCATTCTTAATTTCATTTATTCTTTGGACCCCATTTTTGCCCTTATGACAGGTCCCTTGATATCAATGATATGAGTGACGTTACTGCTGACTTAAAGCCTCCTTTTTAGTAAGATATGTGTTCAGAAGAGCCTCAGGACTTTGAAGATGATCAAGAATGTAACTTGTCTCCTGATCTGCTACGGATGGTCAAGCAAAACAAGAAACAAATCTTACCTCACAAAGAGTCAGTAGAAGTTATGAGTTTTGGGGATGAAAATGAAAAGAAAGAGGTGAAGATTGTGACATGCATTACTATAGAAACAAGGCAAGATTTTATTGAAGTGCTTCGAGAGTTTAAATATGTATTCGTGTGGTCCTATCAAGACATGCCTGATTTAGATACTGACATCGTAGTACACAAGGTCCTTATAAAAGAAGAATGCAAACTAGTTCAACAGAAGCTTCAAAGAATTAGGCCTGATGTATTGTTGAAGGTAAAAGAGGAGGTCAAAAAAAAGTTCGACGTTGGTTTCCTACAAGTGGTCAAGTACTCAGAGTGGGTATGCAATATTATTCTTGTCCCTAAGAAAGATTGGAAAGTAAAAATGTGTGTAGATTATCGGGATTTAAACAAAGCCAGCCCGAAGGACAATTTCCCGTTACCTCACATCGTTTCCTTAATGGATAACACAACAGGTCATTCTCTATTCTCTTTCGTGGATGGTTTCTTAGAATATAACCTAAGAAAGATGCATCCTAAAGATATGGATAAAACTAAATTCGTGAAAATGTGGGGAACATTTTGCTATAAGGTGATGTTGATTGGACTAAAGAATGCGGGAGTGACATATTAAATAGCCATGGTGACTTTGTTTCATGATATGATGCACAAAGAAATTGAGGTTTTTGTCGGCAATATGAACACAAAGTCCCAAACATGAGAAGAGCATGTGAAGGTTTTGAGAAAATTGTTCTTGAGATTAAGAAAATTCCAACTGAAGTTAAACCCAACAAAATACACTTTCAGGGATACCTCAGGCAAGTTTCTAGGCTTCGTAGTTAGTGAGAAGGGAATTGAGATTGATCCTGATAAAGTTAAGGCTGTATAGGAGTTACCACCACTATGTACTCAAAAAGAAGTTCGAGGTTTCTTAGGGAGATTGAATTGCATTGCTTAGTTCATCTTACAACTAACCAAGAAATGTGATCCCATCTTTCGTCTTCTCAAGAAGCATAACCCAGGTGTATGAGATGATGAATGTTAGAATACTTTCGATAAGGTCAAACATTATGTGTCCAATCCCCCAGTTTTGAAGCCACCAAGTCCAGATAAACTCTTGATCCTATACTTTACTGTATTTGAAAATTCTATGGAATGTGTACTAAACTAACATGATGAGTCAGGAAAGAAAGAAAGAGAAATCTATTATCTTAGCAAGAAATTCACTGAATGCGAGATAAGATACTCACTAATTGAGAAACTATGTTGTACTCTGGTCTAGACTACTCGAAGGTTGAGGCAATATATGTTGTACCGTAAAACTTGCCTAATCTTGAAATTAGATCCTCTTAAGTACATGATGGGGTTGACTGCATTGAATGAAAGAATGACTAGATGGCAAATTCTGATTTCCAAGTTTGATATAGTTTATGTGAACCATAAGGCAGTAAAAAGGAGTGTAATAGCAAATTTTTTGGCTAGCAAAGCTCTTGAGGACTGTGAGCCACTAAATTTTTATTTCCCAAACGAAGATTTTATGTATGTTGTAGTCACTGAGGAAGAAACTCCAGAAGAAAACCCTTGGAAACTGAATTTTGATGGTGCCTTAAATGCCACTGGTAAAGGAGTTGGGGCAGTTCTAGTGTCCCCAAAAAGATATCATTATCCTCTCACGAGCAAACTTAACTTTGATTGTACAAATAACATTATAGAATATGAAGCATGTATTATGGGTATTTGTGCGACTATAGAGTGCAAGATCAGAGTTTTTGAGGTGTAAGGGGATTCTGCTCTAGTAATCTATCAACTCAAAGGTGAATGGGCAACAAGAGATTCCAAGCTAATTGATTATCGAAAGTTGGTTCTCGAATTAATTAAGGAGTTTGGGGATATCACTTTCCATTATCTCCCATGAGATGAAAATCAGATGGTCGATGCCTTGGCTACCTTTTCCTCCATGATTAAAGTCAACAAGAAAAAAGACGTAAAGTCCATTCATATGAGCATCTATGAGGCTCCAGCCCATTGTTATGACATCGAGGAAGAAGAAAAAGATTATCAGCCTTGGTGCCAAGATATATTACAGTATGTAAAGGATCGAAAATACCCTGAGCAAGTAACGGAGAATGATAAAAGGACGCTAAGAAGGCTCGTAAATTGATTAAGTCTTAGATGGAGAGATCTTAAACAAAAAGAGGAAGGATTAGGTGTTGCTAAGATGTGTTGACGCTGTCGAGGCTAGGAAAATTCTAGAAAAAGTCCATGAGGGTTGCGGAACACATGGTAATGGTTTTACAATGGCCAAGCAAATCATGATATTTAGATATTATTGGTCCATTATCGAAGGAGATTGCATTAGATATGCTAAGAGATGTCACAAATGCCAAATCCATGGGGACAAAATTCATGTACCTCATTCACCTCTTCATGTTATGACTTCTTCATGGCCATTTTCTATATGGGGCATGGATGTTATTGGGCCAGTTTTGTCAAAGGCTTTTAATGGGCATTAATTCATTTTTGTGGTTATTGATTGCTTCACTAAGTGGGTAGAACCTGCTTCCTATGGTAATGTTACGAAATCGACTATTAGAAAATTCTTAAAGAAAGAAATTATATGTCGGTATAAAATGTTAGAAAAGATCATATCTAACAACGCATTGAATTTGAACAATGGCACAATAGCAAATGTTTGTAGTCAGTTCAAGATCAAGCATCATAATTCAACACCATATCGTCCAAAAATGATTGGGGCAGTAGAGGCAACTAATAAGAACATCAAGAAGATCGTTGGGAAAATGACAAAAACATATAAATACTGGCATGAGAAATTACCATTAGCTCTCTACGCTTATCGAATGTTTGTCAGGACCTCCACCGGGGCAACACTTTTCCCCATTGAAGTCCAGATTCCTTCCCTCCGAATTTTGTCAGAAGTGAAGTTAGATGAGGCAGAATGAATCCAATCAAGATATGATCAATTAAACTTGATTTATGAAAAGAAGTTGAAAGTTATCCAACATAGTCAAATGTACCAAAGGCAAATGATACGGGCTTATGACAAAAAGGTTTGCCCTAGAGAATTCCATGAGGGAGATCTGGTTTTAAGAAGGATCCTCCCTATACAAAAATATTTTCGAGAAAAATGGATTCCGAATTGGGAAGGGTCGTATGTGGAAAAAAAACCTTTTTTGGAGGAGCACTAATTCTAGCCGAGATGGATGACAAAGATCTGTCCAACCCTGTGAACTCATATTCAGTGAAAAAGTACTTCGCCTAAATAAAGGGGGAAAAGGTCGAGATGAAAACCCATAAAAGGGAGTAAAAGTTTAAGTTGAAAACCTGAAAGGGCAACTCAAATTAGACCAAAGAATTAATACGTAATGGCCGCTTCCCTAAAAAATAAAAAAGAGGAAAGATCGAAATGAAAACTCGTAAAGGGAATCTCGAAACCTAAGGAGATTTGAATCGAAAACCCAAAAGGAAGACTCAAATTTGGATCAAATAATGGGCATGAAATGGTCTTCTCTCTTAAAAGTAACAAGGTGGAGAAACTCTACTTCTTCGACATCGACAAAGCACTTCAAGTTTCATGGACATATATTAGGCTCAGAATGGTCCTCATCAAGTTTGCTCAAAGAAGTTCATACTTTGATATTTGGGGCACTTAATTTCATTTTTTGCTCCCTTTATATTTAGTAATTTTTGACCAATATTTTCCATTTTTAATCTTTTCATTCATTTCCTTCATTCGAGCTTGTCTCCAATAAAATTCAATCTTATCCATTTTACAACCATGTTCAAGCATTTTTTGCATTGAAATAACAGTTAATGGACTAACGACGATATAAGTTACAAAAGGATTTTTACATATCGCACTATAGAATTTCGAAATAGTATAGGGACCTGAAACAAGATCACTAGTTGGAAATAACTAAACCCGAGGGTTGGAGGGATCCTAAAACGAATAGTTTAATTTATGACTACATCTTCGGATTTCATATCGAAGACACCAGACTTGAAAGGAAGGCATGGTGACATATCAGTGATAAAACTTAGGCAAATGACGAACAATGTTGACCTAAGGACTAAAAAATGAAATCATTCTAAAATATAACATTTTGCATTCATACCAATATCACTCATACTCATTTAATTAGGAGCATTTGACTCATTCCAATCATGGTATCCTAATTGCTTGGCCCAGATAGAGGCTCATGGAACAGATTCTATAGGTCTTATTCCCTAGAGAATGACGTGATAAGTGAAACAACAACTCCTATTTCCCTGAAGTTGTAGTGTAATGCACTAAAACTAATAGTAACGGATCTCAATCTCCCTGAAGTTACAGTGGAATGGAGTGAAGTTACCACATCAAATCCTATATCCTTGAAATTTGAGGGATCAGATTAAAACTACAGTAGCAAATCTTTATCTCTGTGAAGTTGTAGCACAGCAAGATGAAGCTACAACATCAAATTATATACCCCTAAAGTTGCAATGGATCGGATTGAAGCTATAACAACAAATCTTATCTCCCTAAAGATGTAATGGAGTAAGATGAAGTTACTACATCAAATCCTATATCCTTGAAGTTGCAGGGATTAGATTAAAACTACAATAGCAAATGTTTATCTCTCTAAAGTTGCAGTAGAGTAAGATGAAGCTACCACATCAAATCCTATATCTCTGAAGTTGTAGTGGATCAGATTGAAGCTCAAAAGCAAATTTTATCTCCTTGAAGATGCAGTGGAGCAAGATGAAGTTACGAAATCAAATCCTATATCCCTGAAGTTGCAGTAAATCGAATTAAATATACATTAGCAAGCCTTATGTCTCCAAAGATGCAGTGGAGTATGATAAAGCTACAATATTGAATTCTATCTTCTTGGAGTTGCAATGAAGTGGAGAAAATAGCAATTCCAGTCTCCCTAAATTTGTAGTGGGTTGGAATGAAACTATAACAACAAATCTTATCTTCTTGAAGTTGCAATAGGGCAAGATGAAACTGTGCTACTATATTTTGTCTTCCTAAAGTTGTAACAAAGCATATGCAGTGGAGTAGAGTAACCAATGAGATGAAAGATTGAATTACTTGAAAAAGGGAAACACCAGAAATCGAAATTCAGCGGGACCGAATGAAATTTGTCCTCCTTGGAGTCTTTGCTCATTTCTCGTTACATAACAAATAGCAAAGAGGAGCAGCTATAGGACCCCAATTTCATCCGGCTCAAAAAAAAAAAAAAGGTCATTTATTAATAAAAAGTTCATTTTACAAAAAGCCTAACAAGACCCAAAAGCTAACCCAATTACCCAAGCCCGATTACAACCATGCCCAAAACCTGAACCTAAAATAAAAAAACTCCTAAATTTCTATCCTCCAGTGCCACTGTCACTGCCACGTCAGCCACCACGTCGACATACCTTAAAAAAACAAAGAAAGGATAGAAAATAGAAAAAAAAAAGAAAAATGTACAAAAAACTATGTAATTTGTTGCTATAAAAATGACACAAATCTAATGTATTTTTTTTACGATCAGAGAGATTTCAAGAAATCGAACAAAAAACTTGATATTCTTTTTGTTTTTTAAATTTTCGAAAGAAAAAATATAGAAAGGTTTAATATTCTTTATACCTCTCGTCAATTCGCATTCCACCATCGTCATGGGTGGACGAGGATTCTATCCCCGAGGAAGGGCGGTTCCCCTCTGGTCTGAAAGCCCTTCGAGTCCTTTCAGATTCGTTTAAGGCATCATCGGATATGGAGATTTAAATTTTTTTAAATAAAACCGAAAGTTTCTTTCTTTTATTTTCGATTGGGATTTATGGGATTTCGACCACATATCCAAACTCGAGGCTAAAAAAAGGTTCGAAAATGACTTATTTTGTTTTTCGGCCACCGTAAACGATAGTCACCGTCGTCGATGACCGGTGGCTTCGACGGCGGTTCACCGGATCCAAGGCTTGTTGAGGGGAGAGGTTTTGAGAGAAAAGAAAAAAAAAAAAGAAAGGGTTTTTTTAAAAGAGGGGTGAAATGAATTTTTTTTAAAAATGTAACTTAAATAGTATTTGTAAAACAATGTCGTTTTGGGCTTAACTTCAGAAGCCCCAAAATATCGTCGTTTTGGGACCGACCTGTCAACTCGATCTGGATTCTTAGGATCCACGTGTTTTGGGAGTGAGGGGCTAATTTCCCTTTCGGTCCAATAGTTTTTTGCCTTATTTTTAATTTAGTCCTTTTATCATATTTTATTTTATTTTAATTTTGCCCCGTGGATTTTAGTTATTTTACAATTTGATCCTTTGATCAATAGTTGACTTATTGAGGGTGACACGTGTATTAGGACTGGGGTAATATCCTTTTTAGTCCTTGAGATTTTCACGTGTTTCAATTTAACCCCTATTTCGTTTTTTTCTATTTTTTGCCTTAAATTTTATTTAAGTTTCAATTTGGTCCTTTAATGTTTATTTGATTTTATTTATTTCAAGCACTTTAAACTCTATTTATCTTTTATTTTTCCCCTTTAAATTTCTTTTAAATTTCCAATTAGGTCATTTTCTATTTATTTATTTTTATAATTTCCAGCATTTTTATTTTATGTTTTTTATTTTTTTATTTTTTATCCTTGATTTAATTATGCTTTATTTTATCATGATTGAAATTAGTTTATTGTTATTTTTAGCTTTATCGATCAATATTTGTTATCATCACCGTAGTTACATTATCATTTTATTTGTTATATTTATGTTATATCTTTATTTATGTTATTAATTATATTATTTATTAGTGTTATTTATTTTATTATTCATGTATGTATTTTATTTTTTTCATCACCATATTGTATATTATATTTACAAACATCTTTCATTCATATGCAATACTCGAATAAATCAATCGCATGTTATTAAAATGTTGTATTCGATTTTCGCGTAATGTATAAGCAATTTTCAAAATTGATGCAATGTTTTTTACTTAGGGAAATCGAAAAAGTTGTAACTTATTGGGTATGGTTTTCTCCTCGAACCGATGTATTTGAATATCCTATTTAAAATTGAAAATATATAAGGTTTGAGCAATAATTTGAAATGTTCTTTATTTTCGAAGATTCGAGATGTTGTGCCCTAATTTACTAGACATGACTTTTCCTCTTGATTGACTCGAAATAAATGAGCTTTCTTCGCAGAATTTAATTTATATATGTCGTTGAATCATATCATTCACGTATTTAAGAATCACATTTTAAATTCTCCTCGAGCTCTCAATTTTCAACACTAAGACACTAAGTAATCAACAAGGTATCAATTTTGAGCATTATGAGGGTGCTAATCCTTCCTCATGCTTACTCGACTTCCAAACCCTTTTTTTGATTTCGTAAATCAAAATGAAAAATCATCATTTTTAAAATGATTGAATTTCAAGATGATTCAATCACACCTAATTAAAAAGAATTGGTGACGACTTCATTTTCGTTTTGTTTTTTTAAATAAAAGTCGAACGTTGAAAAAAAATGTTTCGACATTATGATTTTGTCAAATTGTAACTGTTTAAAAATACATATTTTTTATTTTTTTGCATTACCAACATTAGGTGAGTCATTTGTCGAATGTGATGGATTAATAAATGTCATCAGCAAGGCGAAAGGAGGAGGGCAAGCAATCCTCTTGTCCCCCTCCAAAAGAAAAAAAAATCATATAATCCTTTTAAATTTTAAAAAATCACAAATTCATATAATAATAAGATTGTAGTTTAACTCTTAAAATATTTTTATTCATTTAAATAATTTTTTAACTTTATCCATAATCATATATGAGCCAATTAAGTGAGACGCTTAGTAAAGGAGATGAAATGGAGTACTCTTGATGAGGTTGTGCATCACCGAGTTTCTATGGTGTCCGACTATTATGATGAAAAGCGCCCAATGCGAAGGTATAAGTTGTATATATCATATTTGGGGACCGTAAAAGGCGGTGGGGGACATGAGTCGGCATCAGCTTCGTATGCTGGGACAAGCACACATCAAGCTGCCCAAGAAGCACTCTGTAGAATTTTGGGCCTATCACCACTTAGCCCAACACTTGAGTTTGAAGAGCCTTTCAAAGAAGATATGGCAAGTGGCATATAATCAGGAATATTCCCTTTTTATTCTTTCCATATCTTTGTAAAATCTTATCATTGTATCTCAACCGTCGATGTACTCTAATTTTGACCGTTGGATGTAGGGGGCTTCAACTATAAATAGAGGCTTACCCCCACCTCATTTTACACACTTCACATTTCATACTTGAATATACAAAGTATTCACTCAATTTCTCCCTTGTCTTTTTGTTTTGCCTTTTTCTTTCAGAGTTCCTTTGCTTCCGCTAGGATCTAAGCACTTTAGCTTTGATCGAGATTCAGGCTTACTTAGTCGTTGTTTGATCAAGAAGCGTCTAAGGCCGCACGCTCCAAGATTTGAGTTCTACGGACGTGACAAGTGGTATCCGAGCCTGTTCGAGTGAGAGAAATGGCACCACAAAACACAAGCGATGTTCCAGCAGTTGAACGAGAGACCCGTGCTGCTGCTGAGAAGAAGAGGAGAGAGAGTTCCAGGGACATCATTTCAGCCTTGGAGAGGAGGGTCGTTAGACTTGAAGATTCCATGAAGGAAGTCAAGGAGGCCCAGGAAGATACAGAACCGTACTTTGAGAGAGTGGGTTCTCTTAAAGAAGAAGTCATGATTGCGGTTCAAGGACTTCTCGACGAGATGTATGAGAAGTTAGACCAACGGGACAATTCCCTTGAAGTAGCAGGGGAAGCTACCAAAGCCGAGTTGGTGGAGGAGATCAAGGATCTTCGAAGTGAGCTTGCCATTTACAAGAGAGCTGTAAAGAATGGCATGATGTCAGAAACAGTGGCACCCACACCCAGGATCGATGTCCCAAAGCCAAAGATGTATGCAGGGACACGATCAGCCCAAGATGTTGAGAATTTCATTTGGGCCATGGAGCAACACTTCCGAGCCATGGGGGTCAAGGACGAAGCGACAAAGGTAAACACTGCTTCCGTCTATTTGACTGATATCGCTCTTCTATGGTGGCGACATAGGTGTTCTGAGAAGGAGAATGGGGAAATTCCCATTACGACATGGAGTGAGTTTCAGTTCGAACTCAAGGAACATTTCTATCCCAAGAATGCGCAACTAGAAGCCCGAGCAAAGTTGCGACAACTCAAGCATACTGGCTCAATTCAAGATTATGTGAGACAATTCACCGAGCTCAAGCTTCAAATTCCAAAGTTGAGTGAGGAAGAAGGATTCTTTACCTTCTTGGACGGACTTCAACGATGGGCTAAAATGGAGTTGAACCGTATGGGGGTCCAAGAGCTTTCTAAAGCTTTGTCCGCAGCTGAGTCAATTGCCGAATTCGAGATCAAAAGGTCCGAGTCTACCAAACCAAAGCCAAAATTCAAAGGTAATGGTGGGGGAGACAAGGAAAGACCAGCCAAGAAGGGGTCTGAGAAGCCGGCAGGTAATAATATCAAGTTTAACAGACCTTGGGAGAAGAACAATGAGCCTTTCAAGTGCTACGTTTGTGGAGGAAAGCACTTGGCTAGGAACTGTCCTCAAAGGGAGAAAGCCGCTGCCATCCAAAAGAAGGATGCTGAAGAAGAGACTCTTAAGCTTAACTCCATTATGAGTTCCATGGAGGTTAAGAAGGGTCAGAAGAAGAAGGGACTGATGTTTGTCGACATCACAGTGGCAGGCCAAAAGATGAGTGCACTAGTGGACACCGGTGCATCAGAATTGTTCGTGTCCGAGCAAGCTGCCAAGAGACTTGACCTTCGTGTTGAGAAGGCAAGTGGGTTTATTAAAACCGTCAATTCCGAAGAAGCTCCGATTGCAGGGGTAGCAAAAGGAGTCATGCTAAACCTTGGGGGTTGGATCGGTAAGGAAAACATCAAGGTAATCCCTTTGGATGACTTTGATTTCGTGATTGGACTTAATTTCCTTGACCGGGTTAATGCGTTTCCTGTTCCCTTTGCCGATTGTTTATGCATTTTGGATCCAAAACATAAATGCATTGTTCCGACAACTCGGAAGGCTGGAGTTGAAGCCAAGATGTTATCAGCCATCCAGCTTAGCAAGGGGGTGCGCAAGGAGGAACCAACTTACTTTGCTGCGTTGGTTGATGAGCAACCTACCAAGTCCGTCGAGGTCCCGAAAGAGGTGGGACAAGTGTTGGCAAAATTCAAAGATGTGATGCCAACAGAGTTACCCAAAAGCTTGCCACCAAAGAGAGAGGTGGATCACAAGATTGAACTCGTGTCAAATGCGGAGCCACCCGCTAGAGCCCCTTACCGAATGGCTCCACCCGAGTTAGAGGAGTTGCGCAGACAGTTGAAAGAACTCCTAGATGCGGGTTATATCCGACCGTCTAAGGCACCCTATGGTGCGTCGGTACTCTTTCAGAAGAAGCACGATGGGACGCTTCGAATGTGTATCGACTATCGAGCTTTGAACAAGCTCACTGTGAAGAACAAGTACCCGATCCCGCTCATTGCTGACTTGTTCGATCAACTTGGTGGTGCAAGGTGGTTCACCAAGTTAGATTTGAGGTCTGGATATTATCAGGTTCGAATAGCCGAAGGAGATGAACCAAAGACTGCATGTGTGACGCGCTATGGTTCATATGAATTCTTAGTGATGCCCTTCGGCCTCACGAACGCCCCCGCCACTTTTTGTACTCTCATGAACAAGGTATTACAACCCTTCCTTGATCAATTTGTTGTTGTTTACCTTGACGACATTGTGATTTATAGCAAGACACTTGAAGAGCATTTGGGACATTTGAGAAAGGTGTTCAAAGTCTTGCGAGAGAACGAGCTCTATGTCAAAGAAGAGAAGTGCTCGTTTGCCCAACAGGAGGTCCCTTTCTTAGGCCACATTGTGGGAGGTGGCAAGATTCGAATGGATGGGACCAAAGTCCGAGTTATTGATGATTGGGAGCCGCCAACCAAGGTGACAGAGTTGAGATCCTTCTTGGGGCTAGCCAATTATTATCGAAGGTTCATTAAAGGCTACTCCAAAATAGCCGCACCCTTGACCGAGTTACTGAAGAAAGACAAGGCGTGGGATTGGAGTATCGAGTGCCAGCAAGCCTTTGCAGATTTGAAGAAGGCCATGGTCAATGAACCAGTGTTGGTGTTACCTGACTACACCAAGCCATTTGAGATCTACACCGATGCGTCTGATGTTGCCATTGGTGGAGTTCTTATGCAAGAGGGACATCCGGTTGCCTTTGAAAGCCGGAAGCTCAATGAGACCGAGAGGAAGTACACGGTCCATGAGAAGGAAATGACTGCAGTAGTGCACTGCTTGCGCACTTGGCGACACCACATACTTGGGTCCAGGTTTGTGGTATACACGGACAATGTTGTCAATAGTTATTTTCTAACACAAAAGAAGTTGTCTCCAAAGCAGGTTCGATGGCAGGAATTCCTTGCAGAATTTGATTTTTCCATGGAGTACAAGCCAGGAAAGGTGAATTCTGTTGCCGATGCCCTAAGCCGAAGGTACAACATGGAGTCTGTTAGTTTGCCGGAGGGACAACTATTAGAGCGCATCAAAGAGGGGTTGTCACATGACCCAACAGCCAAAATGCTCATCGATTATGCCAAAGAAGGGAGAACCAGAAAGTTTTGGCTTGAAGGGGACATGCTATATGCACGAGGACATCGCCTCTATGTGCCTCAGTTTGGAGAATTGCGCAAGGGGCTCATGAGGGAATGCCATGATTCCAAGTGGGCGGGACATCCGGGGATGAACCGGACATTGGCACTGATTGCAGAAAACTATTACTGGCCGCACATGGGTACAGATGTTGAAGCCTATGTGAAGACTTGTCTTGTGTGCCAACAGGACAAGATAGAGATGAAGAAACCGGCGGGACTGTTGCAGCCATTGCCCATTCCCGAGCGACCATGGGAAAGTGTTTCCATGGATTTTATTGTCGGTTTGCCCAACACTGACGGCTTGTCAAGTATCATGGTTGTTGTTGACAGGTTTTCGAAGTATGGGACGTTCATTCCAGCGTCCAAGGTGTGTCCAGCCGAGGAGGCAGCTCGTCTTTTCCTCAAGCACGTGGTCAAATATTGGGGAGTGCCAAAGACGATTATCAGTGATCGAGACACACGATTCACGGGGAGATTTTGGACTGAATTATTCAAGCTCATGGGATCAAGCTTGAACTTTTCAACAAGTGTTCATCCCCAAACCGACGGGCAAACTGAACGAGTGAATGCACTCTTAGAGATCTATTTGAGGCACTATGTGAGTGCAACACAGCGCGACTGGCCGAAACTATTGGATGTGGCTCAGTTTTCTTACAACTTACAGCGGAGTGAGGCCACAAACCAAAGTCCGTTCGAGATCGTGACCGGGCAACAACCGCTTACACCCAACACGGTTGTTTCCAAGTATGAAGGGCCAAATCCAGCAGCACACAAGTTTGCCACAGAGTGGCAAGAGCATCACGACTTAGCCCGAGCTTGTTTACACAAGGCAGGGAAACGGACCAAGAAATGGGCAGATCGAAAGCGTAGGGACGTGAATTTCCAAGTTGGTGATCTAGTCCTTGCCAAATTGACAGGAATCTTGCGCAACCCAACCGTGCACAAAGGGCTTGTGCGAAGATACGAGGGTCCATTCCGAGTTGTGAAGCGGGTAGGCACAATGGCCTATAGATTGGAGTTGCCACCAACCATCCGAGCTCATCCAGTGTTCCGTGTTAGCTTACTCAAGCCATACCATCAAGATGAGTCAGATCCGGATCGAGGCAAATCACACCGAGCGCCAGTCGGAGTGAAGATCTCTTATGAGAATGAGGTTCGAGAGATCCAAGCGGAGAGAGTTATTCGACGACCAGGATACAGACCAAGGCACGAATATTTCGTTCAATGGAAGGGACTTCCCGACAGTGAGGGTAGTTGGGAACTAGCCGAGGGTCTATGGCAATTCAAAGACCAAGTGGACAGATACCATGCAAGCAGAGTGACGAGGGCGTCACTAGATTCAGTGGGGGAGAATGTCACGGACCGCGCACTGAGGCCCGAGACAAGCACACATCAAGCTGCCCAAGAAGCACTCTGTAGAATTTTGGGCCTATCACCACTTAGCCCAACACTTGAGTTTGAAGAGCCTTTCAAAGAAGATATGGCAAGTGGCATATAATCAGGAATATTCCCTTTTTATTCTTTCCATATCTTTGTAAAATCTTATCATTGTATCTCAACCGTCGATGTACTCTAATTTTGACCGTTGGATGTAGGGGGCTTCAACTATAAATAGAGGCTTACCCCCACCTCATTTTACACACTTCACATTTCATACTTGAATATACAAAGTATTCACTCAATTTCTCCCTTGTCTTTTTGTTTTGCCTTTTTCTTTCAGAGTTCCTTTGCTTCCGCTAGGATCTAAGCACTTTAGCTTTGATCGAGATTCAGGCTTACTTAGTCGTTGTTTGATCAAGAAGCGTCTAAGGCCGCACGCTCCAAGATTTGAGTTCTACGGACGTGACATTGTATATATCATATTTGGGGACCGTAAAAGGCGGTGGGGGACATGAGTCGGCATCAGCTTCGTATGCTGGGATGGGAACAATTGATTTGGTAACTTTAACCGCCCACAAAATACAACAATACTCGTCACTTTCACCAATGATGTATAGGGTATAATAATGGATAGCATGGATATTTGATTTAGTCTTTTTTATAGATCTAGATAATAATTGTATTCCAATATTTTTAATAACTATTTATAGGGGATTTAAAGAACATACGAATATTTACTCTTACATATTTATTATTCGAATTTATTATTTTGTGGATAATTGAATTTAAACTGTATTTGAATTTGATTTATTTGTGTTAATAATAAATTTAATTTCGGTATATATATACATGTTATACGCTTTACTTTTAAAAGATTTTATTTTAGTTGTTTATATTTATTAAATACGAGTATCGAGATAATGTCATATTTGGTGTTTATATTTTTATAAAATATTCTATACGATATTTATATTTTGAAAATTTTCATTGTGATATCTGAACTATCAATTTGTGTATTACTTAACCTTTGTACTTTCATAAAATGATTAGTGTTTTATATGTACTTTAAAAATGTTCAATGTTATACTTAACCTGTCAATTTTGTATTATTATGATACTTGGAGTTAACTCCATTAATAAATGTTAAACCAACTAATTGAAATTCAACATGTGGAAACTTTACTTTTTCCAAATCATCAATTACACATGAATAATATATTATTATATGAAAAACTAAATAAAACAAAAAAAAACTAAATTAAATTAGAAAAATAAGTAAATGTAAATCACATATAATTAAGAAAAAATGAGTAAATACTAGACGTACATATGTAAAAACGTCATATTCTCCATTAAAGTAAAAAAAATGAATCCAAACAGTTTAAAAGCAAAATTTGGAGAATCTCATTCTAGTTGAAAACAAGTTATTCAACCACCCGTTCATGCTCAATAAATCAAGCGAGAGATAGATTTTCAGAAATTTTGACTTGTATAAATTTCAAAAGGTTTAGAAAAATTTAGGATTTTTAAAAAATTGAAGAAATTTTGAGTTAAAAATTGCAAGCTTCAACCTATTACTACTTTTCTCTTCAAATTTCTGTGAGAAAAATCTCAACAAATGAAATTGACTTTGTTTTTAAGTTCAACTTGTGTTGTTTAGGTTTCGTTATTTGTTTTTAAATTTAATTTAATTTAATTTTTTTTGTTTTATTAGCTTTTTCACAATATTATATTACTTATGTGAAATTGATGATTTGGAAAAAATCCACATGCCAAATTTTTATTTATTAATTTAGTATTTATTAACGGTGATAACTCTAAGTATTTTTATAATGCATAAAATAATAATTTAACTATAATATTAGATATTTTATGAAAGTATATATGTATTAAATAATACATAAATGGATAGTTCAAGTTCACATTAAACATTTTATAAAAATATAATTATCAAATAATATACAATTTAATTGTTCAAGTACAGCATTGAACATCTTCTAAATATTAGTATCAAATTAAATATTTTATTATTAACAAAATTATTCCATGAATATTTAACGAATAATTTAATTAATTTAAATTCAGATATAATTGCATTGAATTAATATGAAAAATAAACTCATTCAAATTTTAAAACTAAAATTTTGATCCATAAATTTTATTTTCGTGGATTCGAATTTTAAAAGAATAATAAATTATCTAACTTGCTAACGTCAGTAAACGTACGTGAAAGAAACAGAAGGAAAAAAGTCAAAGGGGAGAGATGAGCTAAAATTCCTCAGTGGTTCCATGATTAATTCTCCCTAATTATCTTGATGGCAACCACATTTGTCCATGTGTGGAGTGACTCAGTTCAACTTAAAAATTCATTCGAAAAATAAAAAAGATTTGAATAAAAATATAGATTTAAAAAATGAGTTTCGATAAAAAAGTACGAATCGTTTAAAAAACGGATCGAATTCCGGATAAGATATTTTATTATTATGTTACCATTATTTTGTTGTTATTGTTTAGATATCGTATGCATTTTGTTTTATTATTAATTTTGTTACTAATTTAGAAATATTTGCTTTTAAATTACATCTATCTTAATATTATTTAACAATAAATATATATTTTAATTTATTTTCAATTTATTTAAAAATATTTATTTTTAATGTTTTTAGTATTTTTTATTTATTATATTTTTAAATTTTTATATAAAAATCATATAAAAAATTAATTCATGGGAGACTTTTAACATTTTTAAGATTAAAGTTTAACAAAATTTTAGATTCATTTTACGAGACGAATCGAATCCAGACCTAAAATTTTGACACGGCCCGGATTGAACCCGTCCTGAGCCATGGATAGGATTAATGGCTAGCACACCCAATTGGTTAATTTAATGGTAATTTAGATGAAGTAGCTTCCCCCGCAGGGGAGAAGACAAGAGGAGGCCGAAGATGTAAGCCTTTCAGCTTATTCTGTAACCACCCACTATTTTTTCCAAAATAAGATGTCAAAGCGCCCAACCCCCAACCCCAACCCCAACCATACTTTGCTCTAGCTTTAGCTTTACTCCTACTCAAAAACACTTATAAATTTTAAATTTTACAATTAAAATGTATAAAATTGTCATCTAGCACCAACTCAAACCGTTGAGTACAATTCTCTCAGCTTTCCCTCCAACCATGAGCTTTGCGGCATCTCCTTCAGCCGTAATGATGAAAACCTACAAAGGAAAGCTACCTCTTTCTGTTATCGCAGTTATAGTCTGCGCTTTTGCATTCCTTGCTCTTCTATATACACAAAGCTTGACTTTTCTTTCTTCAAATTTTATTCTCAAATCCAAGTCCTGTGCTAGAAGAGGTGCTGCTGTAGAAGCTAGTAAGTTATTTATAGCTAAGTTACTGATTGAAATCATTTCCCTGTTCAGCCTTCTCATATTGAACTGTCATTGTCCAACAGCTGATCTTAGAACTGCAGAGGAGAACATAGAAATCCTCGAAATCGATGACAGGTTCGAGTTTGACCCTGAAGAGTGCGATATTGGTAAAGGTAAGTGGGTGTTCAACCGCTCTATCAAGCCATTGTACACAGATAAAAGTTGTCCATACCTGGACAGGCAATTTTCTTGCGTCAAAAATGGCCGGCTTGATTTTGACTACCATCACTGGGAGTGGCAGCCTGAGGACTGCGACTTGCCTAGGTAACAATATTTTAGTCTCTTTTTTTTCGTTCATGCATGGAATTGAAACCAGTAGTTTTCTAGTTTACTTTTGTTGTGTGATGTTTCGTCTATGTAGATTTAATCCAGAACTTGCACTTGAAAAGCTTCGAGGAAAGAGGCTACTCTTTGCTGGGGATTCCCTGCAAAGGAATCAATGGGAATCCTTCGTTTGTATGGTTGAATGGACTATACCTCCAGAAAAGAAGTCCATGAAACGAGGAAAAGTTCATTCTGTCTTCAAAGCCAAGGTTTTAAACTATTAATTACGCCTCTAACGCTTGAAAGACTTCGAGTTCCTTTGCTTGAATGTCAAGCAAAAGGCTGTAAAGTCGTCAGAAAAAAAAAGGGCTAATTTTTCCCAATACTTTTATTTTCCCAGGAATATAATGCAACGATTGAATTTTACTGGGCCCCGTTTCTTATTGAATCCAATACGGATATCGACGTTTTAGATACGAAGAAAAGAATACTGAAAGTTGATTCAGTTGCCAAGCACTCTAAACACTGGGAAGGAGTTGATATACTTGCGTTTAATACATACGTTTGGTGGATGAGTGGGCTTAGACTCAAAACATTGTGAGTTGTCTGTCTGTCTGTCAAACCACTTTAATCTGTTTTAACCAAGCAATTCCTTGTGATTTAAGCATTTAAGTAACATTACCAACAGATGGGGTTCATTTGCAAATGGCGATGAAGGCTACGCAGAGCTGGATACAGCAGTTGCCTACCAAATAGGTTTGAAGACATGGGCTAACTGGATCGATTCAACTTTAAATCCCAACAAGACAAGTGTTTTCTTCACAACTATGTCCCCTATCCATACAAGGTTTCTTTCTGCGTGGCTGTAATGAAGAAACGGATCATTTTCATTTAAATTTGCTAAAATCCCAATTTAATGTGTTTCTGTGCAGGAGCGAGGAGTGGGGCAAGACGGATGGGCTGAAATGTTTCAATGAAACAAAGCCAGTGAAGAAGTTGTGGGGAGGTGGTTCAGACAAAGAGATGATGAGTGTGGTGGCGGGTGTGCTGAAGAAAATGAAAGTTGCGGTTACAGTTGTAAATATAACACAGCTCTCAGAGTACAGAGTCGACGCACATTCATCAATTTATACAGAGACTGGGGGAAGGCTCTTAAATGATGAGGAAAAAGCAGACCCTAGACGCCATGCTGATTGCATCCATTGGTGCCTGCCTGGCGTTCCTGATACATGGAATCGAATATTTTTAGCACATTTGTAGAATTTCATCTCTCGCAAAACCCCCTGTTTGATTTGTATCTACCGCTACTTTTTTAGAAAATCAATCAGCCATTTTCTTTTCTTTCAAGTTTTTTTTTAGTAGCCAATTACGGAGAAGATCGTACAACTTGTAAGTTCCAATTAGTTCTCGTCTGGGTTCAACACAAATGATGCCGAAGATGTTTCAATGAAATGGGAACTATTAAACCAAGGGCACCAACACCTTTTTTTTTTTTTTGAAGAGATTTTACCAACTTTACATGAGTGTGTCACCGGACTAGAACTTTAGTCTCGCAATCCGTGTGATTTTAGGCGATCCTTTTGATTCAAACACGCCTAACTCAGCCTACCACCAAACAAGTGAAGATTCACAAAATATTCCTCTAAGGCACCAATTTATATAGTAGAAGTAACTCTAGCCACAAGACACAAAGAAACAGAAAGCCATAGAAAACAATGCATAAGAGGTTTTGAATAAATGCTCTCAATTGTATTATTTTCTCTCAAAGAATACAAAACAATGGATACAATAAAATCCCCATGGATGATTTACAAGTGAGGGGGAGACTCTCTATTTATAATTGAGCTCTCACAAAACCGACGGTCTAGATCAAGTTACATCGACAGACAATATTAGTTTATCCCTTAAATCAAGGGATATACAATATTACATAATCAAATCAAATTAAATCTTATAAATATGATTCCCCCCAATCTTCTAAGATTAATTCCATTATTTACCAAGGTAGACTATGTTTACATATATGCATCATTAGGTCTGACAAGCTTCTCCAATAGCTCTTTGAATCAAATCAGCTCTTGTGATTCAAATGAGCCCCATCTAACTGATAGACCTCATTGGGATTCATTTTGTACAATGGTCACGGGCTTTGAACTACGGCTCGTGACATTCTCCCCACCTATTCTCGCAATGCCCTCATTGCGCCTTCGAGATGGCAATGACTTGATTCACCTTGGAACTCTCTCGTTGCCTTGGCTCCTTCCCGACTAGTCTCACTATTGGGTTGTCCCTTCCTTTGAAACTTTTTCCTCGGCTTTTGTTGCCTCTTAACTCGAACCATCCAACTCGTTGGTACAGCTCGTCACCAAGAAGTCACAACTCTCACTTACCCACGTTTTGACTCGCTTCGCTTGGAATCCTCTTGATTCTCACAACTTGGGTTCAAATTGCCCACAGTCCCTCTGCCTCCTTGCTTAAGAACTTTGAAAGGGCCTCTATGTTCTTGCCAAGCTAACAAGCTAAAATGCAAAACATTACCAAAGTGTTTGAAATGTACCTAACTCTTCGCATTTACTTGGGTCCAACTTGCATCACCACTTTCCTAAAGTTTGATGCACAACCCACCTCTCCTAAAGGTGGTAGCACCTCTGAAGAAACAATAGAAATGAGCCTCATTGATCCTAGCTTAAAAGTTTGCATCACTACTTCTTGCTCTAAGTTTGATGCCAAATTCACCTCTTACTTGAGTGGAAGCCTTGCCGATGACTCGACCAACTTTGTCGCTTCCCTTAAATTGAGCCTCTTTGGTCCTAGCTTTAATGTTTACATCATCACTTCTTCCTCTAAGTCCGATGCCAAACTCACCTCTTCCTTGGGTGGAAGCCCCTCCGATGACTCAACAAGCTTCGTCGTTGTCTTTTCTTTGACAATGACTTGCTTTGGACAGTTCCGTAACTCATGAGAACCACGACACAAGATGCATTTTACTCGCTTCTTCTTTCATCTCTTTTCCTTGTTGGCTTCGACTTTTTCCTTGCTCGAACCAAGCTTCTTGGGCGCTTTGTCTAACGTATCGTCCCATTCGATGGTAGACTTCCTCGGACATTTTCGCAACCTATGCGGAGCATGACACAAAAAACACTCGATTGACTTCTTCTCATTTTTGGCCTCCTTGGCTTCGACACCCTTTTCTCTCGAACTAGGTCTCATAGCCTTACCTATCGGCTTGTCCTTCTTAGAAAGCAAGAATTTCTTCGGACATTTTTCAACATATGTGAACTGTCGCAAAGAAAGCATCTAATTTTTGTTAGACAAAAGGTAGTATATAAAAAATATAAATATATAACTTAAATTTAATAATTAATTTAAAAACAAATAACAAGTATACTTTACGTAGTATTTGTAGATGGATTGTATATAAAAATTTGTTGAGGCCTGTATAAATAGTTTGCTTAAGATAGATTCGCCCTCTCCTAGGTGCTAAAGAATTTTTTTGGATGTCTATCTCACAGAATACAACAACGATTAGTTACCAAAAGTAGCACAACTTTTGTAACAGATGAGTGCTAATCAAGCATCCTCTATCACCAAAAACAGAATTGGAATTTTTGAGAGAATTTTAAGAGAGAGCAAAAGTGTTTCTTTCAATTTTAATGTATATAATGAAAAGAAGACAGGGCTATTTATAGTGAAATTTCATGAAACGGTTACATGAAATTTAAAACAAAACATTATGAGGAGTGTTACAAAATAATATTTTGTAGGTGAGTTACAAAAATTAAAACAAATAAAGCTATGTAATTGCTTTTGAAAGGCCAAAGGACAGTTCT
This sequence comes from Kokia cookei, assembly GCA_039519145.1. Lineage (NCBI taxonomy): Eukaryota > Viridiplantae > Streptophyta > Magnoliopsida > Malvales > Malvaceae > Kokia > Kokia cookei. The sequence continues at coordinate 12,557,979 of CM076910.1, forward strand.
GTTGAAGAGGAAAAATATTTAAATGGGTCTGGCTCGAACATTTCATGTAGCCCACGTCGTGTGGGTGCACCCCTAACCCGTTTTGGTTTGATTGCTGCCCCCCTTACATGAGAGGGAAAGCTTTGGTTTTTTCATTTACTAACCAACATGTTGTTTTTAGCTTATAAACCCTTCCCATAAACCACACTTATAACAATGTCGGATATGAGGTTTTAAGCACCATTTTTCGTCAACAATAATTTTCATGTAGCTTACTTTAAGCTTCAATTTCTCATTCATTACTCAACCATTTTGAGCATATTATATATCATTTTAAAGGTCTCATGGAGTAGAATATAATAATAAAATTTATTATTTTAAAACACCAATTTTACCCAAAAATAATATGCCTCAAAGTTCCCTAGTAAACATTATTTTCCAACAACCTTGCCCTCTTTTTGTTGGGTTTCCTCTTCCTAAATTGTGGTTTTCCATTACCACCAGTCTTTTCGTTTCCATTGCCATCATCTTCCTTGTGATTCCCTTCACATACACCCCTTTTCTTGAACTTGGAAGACTCAAGTTGTCTTTCCCTTGACCGCTACTATGGCCAAGGTATCGATACGAGACTGATGAATGATATCAAAACCCTTGCCTTAGGTACTGATACTAGAGTGAGGTATGATACCAAAATTGCATTCTATTTCAAGAATTTGAAATTTCAGGTCCTAAGTATCAATACCTAACCTTTGGGTATTGATACCTTGGGTTAAAGTTTGACCAAAATCACTTGAAATGTTACTAAAACTCCATTCAATGTATTGGAATCATTTCAACACTTGAAACAAATCCAAAAATGCATTAAATCAATTCAAAACAACTCCAATTCAACCATACCTATTACATTATCAAGCCACATATGCATACATACATATAAACTGTAAATAATTTATTTCAAATAAAACCCAAGTACTCCATTAAAATATAAAAATAGGTAAACCTTTCAAAAGTTTTCATTTTAGTCCTTGTCACTTAACTAAATTTACTCTACCTATGTACATGTCATTTGAACCCAAAATATAATACTTACTCTTGTAGCTCTTGAAGATGTGATGAGATGAGAATCCACAACCTTAACATAAGCTCGACAAGTCTAACTATACCTACGCGTTGGAGATACACACGTTAAGACGGTGAAGGCCTAGTAAGCACAAGAAGATAATAGCAAGAAAATAAATCATAACATAATGTTCAACTTACTAAATTAAAACAAAATTACCTAGATACATATTTCTATATTTATATCTTACCTTATTAAAATAAACTTACTTATTGTAATTACCAAGCTTACCATGAAATTTTGATGATTCATTTTGTTCACATTTCATAACGTTTTCCCATAGTAGACAACGTAGAATGTACAGGATATATGGAACAAGTACCGAGGTGCATCACTATGCACTAAATAACAGAGAGCATTGGAGTGCTATATGGAGAGAACTAATGTGCTACTAACAGAGAGAGCACTGAGGTCCCTTCATGGCATGCTACTAATATCCTAATAGATCTAATTTTGTCTACTTGAGCATAAAATCAAATTGAGTACAATTTCTTATAATAAATATATATCTTGAAAAATATTCCACATTTTCCCCTTTTTCAGAATTTAGCCCATAATCACTAAATCACATGTATAATACCTTTTTCACACATAAATTTCTTTCTCAACATCGTTACTCAGTATTCAAACAAATATACCATTTCATATTTTTCATCTATACATTTCTTTACTTATTTCATAATTTAATCCTTTGTTTAATATATATATATATATAATATAAATTTCTATCCTAAGTAATTTCTATATACAACATAAACCTTTCAAGAAAATAAATTAAAATCTTGTAGTACTTACAATAAAATTTGAGATGATATATATTTTCTTCTTCTCACTCCTTGGCCTTCTCTTTTCCTTTTCCTTCATTTTGTTCAATTTCATAACAAACATATAGCATTTATATGTTAAAAATCATAATCAAATGGCTCTTCTATGCTATTTAATACAAATAAACATGTTTAGCATGGCAACTTCATTATATCTTACCTTAACCCCTTTGACATCAAAACTTTAATTCTTACTTTTCTCTCCTTTGACACATCTATGGAGATTCTATAATGAAACTAAGGTGTTCAATAGCCTTCTCTATAGTTTTTACTAAAGAAATACCAAATAAAAGGAAGGTTTTAAGCTTGGTTTTGTTCAACAATGGTGGAAGGGCTCAAATGAAATAAAAAACAATAGATGGGTAAGGGTGAAAATGAAAGTGATGTTTGGCTTGGTGAAAAAGATGATAACTTTTCATCTTTTTCTCCCACTTTCTACACCATTCCACAAAAATATCTCACCATTTTTTATTAAAATGGTCAAATTGCTAATAAGTCTCCTAGTCATCCATCATTACACTTTAGCCCCTAATCATTATATTTAAAAATATCTACTGGACTAATTATTATTTTATCCTTCTTCATCTTTTATAATTCCTTAGATGACTCATAATTATCTTTTGGTAAAATTTTGTCTTAACATTCCTTCCTTTTTACCTCTACTTTGAGTCTCCTAACTTTTATTTTTCATATTTTGGCCATAATAATTTCTATGCTATTGCATTTTAGTCATGAATCCAAATTAAATTTCCTACTTTGTTCTTTTCGAAAATTTCCAACTAAATCCAAACCCAATACCTTTCTATACACAGCTTCGAGGTATATTATGGATGTTATATCTCATTTCTCCAACTTTACCATTTATATCCATTTATGTTCATTTTATTCAACATGCAATTCATTTCTAGTTTCAACGAACTAACGGAGGGATAGATTGGATATATATGGTTAGGGCTCAAATGATTAATAATTAAGTTACAACTTTTTGGCTATTAATTATAAACTCATTTATTCACGAAGTCATTCCACTATAATATTGTGATTGAGCTCTCCCTAATGACATACCATTACTAAAGCAAATCAATCAGTGTTCATTCAATAACCATGTCATAAGTCTGTTACCCTCATAAGATATCCTTAATCTCTTAGGGATAAATCTTCCCTTTCAATATAATCCTATTTTATCACATAGTAACCGTTATATCTTCCTTCACTAAAAGTCAATTACTATCAAATAGTAATCAAGTCATTCATCACAAAGACGAATGAACCATGACCATGTTTACTTTTCATCTATCATGCAATGCCAATGAGAGGATACTATTTACCTATGTCTTGGGATATGAATTCCACTATTACGAATGATGCTACATACAGCAAAATTCGTATACCCAACACACAAACTTTCGGTTCATTATCGATTTAAACTTAGGCTTTTACTTACATCAAAGCATACAAGTGACACATACATAGTACATCATCCACTTATAATTAAGTTATGCCACACTTTGAACATCACAAGTGAATAAATCCATAAGTGAATGCGGGATCTATTCTTCTTGTGTCATATCTGATGTACTGTCAGTTCAATCATTCATATCTATGTTTCTATCTTTTGAGAGTCATCCACTCCAATGCCAAAGACAAGACATCTCCCCAATTAGACTTGATAGACAACATATTAGTCTTTCAATCGGATCACACATTTTCGATTAGACTAAGGACATGTTTAGGTTTATGTACTAATATAAGTTTTCTTTTTGTATTATGATCCAACCATGTTATTCCTCTTAGTATTAGTTTAAACATTAGACAACCGATGAGTCAATATTTTCTTCTATTTTTCTTTGCATGCAAAAACCACATGAGGACATTATACAAAGTATATTTATGTAATCCATGAATTAGTTCATTAACCAATTTTTTCGAAAAAATTACAAGTTTAGAAACAAATATACTACACTTAGGGTAAGAAATCTAACAGTCTCCCACTTTCCCTACTCGAGTAGATGAGTCATATTTTGCATACCCATGCTTTCCACGTGTTTCTCAAACTCCTAGCTAGTAGAGTCTTGGTAAACATGTCACTAAGGTTGTGCTTGGATGCGACTTTAACTACATCCACGATTCTGTCTGCAATAGCCTCCCTTATGATATGGTAATTTCTATCTATATGTTCTTTCCTCTTATGGTTTCTAGTTTCTTAGTGTTAGCTATTGTTATACGATTATAACAATACAATTTGATATTTTTTCCATACCAAGAATGACTTTAAGATCCGTAAGGAAATTTTGAAGCAATATTGCTTCTTTTGTAGCCTCAAAAGCAGCCACATATTTGACCTCCATAGTGGAGTCAACAATACAACTTTGTTTTACACATCACCGAACAATAGACCCACCTCCTAAGACAAAAACTCAACCTAATATCAATTTCCTTGAAGCCTGACACGTTTTGTACTCAGAATCAATATATCTGGTAGGAGTAAGATCTCCTCCAGAATAAACAAGCATATAATCCCTCGTTCTCTACAAATACTCGAGAATATGCTTAACTACTTGTTAGTGTCATGGTTTTGGATTCGCTTGATATCGACTCATCGACCCCACTACGAAACAAATATCTGGACATGTGCATAACATAACATTCATGAGACTTCCTACTGCAGAAGCATAAAAAACCTTTCTCAAGTTTTTTCTTTCTTCCGGTGTCTTAGGACAGTCCTCTAAAGAAAGATGAAATCCCGATATAGAAGGTTGATTTCCTTTCTGCAAATCAATTATTGTATAAAGTTCTAATATCTTGTCTATGTATGAAGCTTGGGATAATGCTATCACTTTGTTCTTTCGATCCCTTAGGATTCAAAAACTAATACTAAGCGATATTACGTGGTCGGATTGTAATATAGAAAAAAATATATTAGTAGACAGACCTAAACATGTCCTTAGTCTAATTAAAAATGAGAAATTTGATTGAAAGATTATATGTCACCTATCAACTCCAATTTGGGAGATGTTTTATCTTGAGCATCGGAGCGAATGACTCGTAGAAGATAGAAACATAGATGTGTCTAATTGGATGACAATACATAGGATTGAACCCAAGGAGAATAGATCCCGAATTTGTTTATGTATTTATTCACTTGTGATATTCTTAGTGTGGCATACCTAAATCCTGAGTGAATGGTGAACTATGTATGCAAGACTCGTATACTTTATGTAAGTAAAATCCTTAGTTCAAATAGATAAGGAACCGAAAGCTGGTGCATTGAGTGTACGACATTTGCAGTATGTAGCATCATTCACAATAATGGAATTCGTAGCCCGAGACATGGGTAAATGATATCCTCTTATTGACATTACATGGTTGACTAAAAGTAAACCTGGCCACGGGTCTTTCGTCTTTGTGATGAATGACTTGATTACTATTCGATAGTAATTAATGTTTAATGAAGAAAGACGTAATGATTATCATGAGATAAAATAGGATCATATTGGGAGAATGAATATCATCCCAAAGAGATTCAAGATATCTTATGAGGGTAACATACTTATGACAAGGTCATTGGATTGCTTTCGTAATAGTATGTCATTGGGGAGAGCTCAATCATGATACTATAGTGAAATGAATTTGTAACTAAATGAATTTATAATTAATAATCAAAAATATTAAATTTAATTATAAATCATTTGAGCCTGAATCGCATGTCCATTCGATCCCTCCGCTAGCTCATTTAAATAAAAAAATGAATTGCATGTTGAATCAAAAGAACATAAATGAATAGAAATGGTGAAAATGGAGAAATGAGAAACATCTGGAAATGATTATGATTTTCTCCAAAATAAAAATGAAAATGGAGAAATTGAATCATTTGGAAATGAATGTGGTTTTCTCCAAAATGAAAATGAAAAATGAAAATGATCTGAAAATGAATTTATGTTTTTTAAATTAAATGAAGTTCGAAAATGAAAATAATCATTTGGTTATAGTAAATATTGAATGAAGAAATATTAAATATATTTTCTCATAAATTCTTTTACGTTAAAGTCGTCATGATTTTAACGAAATTAGAATTGGGTTGAGAAGATTATTTAATTAGAAATATATTGAAGTTTATTTGGGAAATAGAAAAATAACTATAGGGTTGGATCAAATTATAAAGTATTGGGTTAAAAGCCTGAAAAATACTTGTAATTGGACTCGATATGGAAAAGGCCCAAAACCCCTCATGTTAAAAGGGGTGAACAGCAAAACCTAGTAATTTTAACTAGGGTTGTCGTCACCTATACTTCTAGTTAGACTTGGAGTTTATTTTTCTAGTATAAACTTCTGCAATTCAACAAGAGTTCTACCTTTTTCTCCCTATAAATAGATGACACTGGTAGGACTCTTTACTTAACTTTTAGATATTGTTATTCTGTCTGAAAATAGAGAGACTTTTATTCTCTAAGAATTAAATATAATTTTCGAAAAAATGATTCTATCGATTTCTATTTGAGAAGATATTTTCGTTTTCACATTAAAGAAAAGAAAACTATTTCTAATTTTGTGTTTGATTTGATTTGTTTGAGCCCACACTCGAAGCAGTTTGTGATATTATAATAACATATAAGATCGCTTGGTTTAAAGCTAAGAACGACAACGACTCATCTATTCGAAAACACATGCACAAATTCGGTCTAGGGTTTATTGCTATAAATATCACAAATCAAGTCGATTTTCAAAAGTTTTATTTTCTGCTATGCAAGAAAATCATTTTTGAATCGGATTTTTTCCAACATAACAAAATTAGCTTCTCCCGATTCCTTCATGCTAAACTATTGAGTTAATCATAGTTTAACCGATCAAAATGTCCCTACATCATTCCCATTAAGTAGAATGTCATCAAATTGGTGGTTCATCCACATATTTTCTGATAGCTTTTATCTGCAATTATGTTGTGTATTCACAGTCATCTGTCAGCGTATTAAACTACAATATTGGTGGTATATATCAACAACCTAGAGTGATTGGAGAAGGGACTTCTAGGGAACTCTCATTATGGAGTGTAGCGGTGGGGTAGGATTTATTCCATATGAAATTGAAATTGAATTGCATCTTTGATATCATGAATATACATGTCAAAAGATATTTTATGAGATTTATATGCACATGAATGCACACACACATATATATACATAAATGTGTGAATATCCTCCTATTTAGATTGTAAGGAGCTAACCTGAGAAATTGATTGTTTGATATCTAAAACTGTAAGTTATGATGTTTATGAGTTGGTTATTGAAAAATTGTGATTTGAATTGAAGTCTTATGTATGTTAATTATGTGCAATGTTACTTATTATTTTGTATTAACAGTTTATATTGGTTTTACCGTAAATGAATTCACATTGAGCTTTCATAGCTCACCCCCTTATTTTTCCTTCTCTACAAATAACTTGCAAGGTTAGGACGCAAGCACGACATTAGGAGAGACTCAGCTCAATTTTGTTTCTTAATATTTTAAGTTACATTACGATTCTTTGTTTCCTTTAAAAGATTGTATTATTTATTTATGAACCGTGACATGGAACTTATGATTTAGTTTTAAATTTTTATTTTGCATGACATTCAATTATAAATTTAAGTTAGGTTATTAGGTAATTATTTTATGATAAATCTCGATTTTACTAAAAATAAAGGTAAGTATCATCTTTTCCACTACTAAGTAACTAAATAAAACTTGAGGTTAGTTAAATTAAGTTCAAAATTAAGTTTAAAAAAATTAAAACAAACCGTTTTAAAGGTTTGTTTTTCAAAAAACTCTAATAGCTTATCGAACCACTTCAGTGGCTAATGTAATATCTTGAATTCGGGTCTAACGTCTAGGTCGGGTTAGAGGGGTTACATTTAGAGGTATCATAACCTAGGTTTTCTAAACTCGGGCCATAGAAATTTTAATTGCATGCATACATTAAACGGGTATTTTGGGAAAAACATGCCACAAAATTCTTTTTTAAAAATTAATTTTCTGCAAGAAATTAAATCCGAGACTCAGATGTCGATCCTACTTTACTTACTGATACTTTTGGGAAATTTTAGATAAACTATGATTGTAAGACTATAAACACTCAGGAAAAATATCTAATGTCTGAATCTTTTATTTGAAAACTATAAATAAACCATAGATTCAAAGAAACGACAGCGTTTCTATTAAATTCAGATTTTGGAAAGAGGAAACTATTAGTGAAGTTACCGAAGGACAGTCCGTGGTAGTAAATAGGATCTTCAAGAAAAGCTCGTAGGAAATTAAAGAGAATAGGAATTAAAGTTGTATAGTGAAAGCTTGATGGTCGGTTTAAAATAAGAAATTATAGATTTTGTGGTTAAACAGATGACATATCAGCAGGAAAATTTCGAGAACGAAATTTCCTTAAGGAGTGGAGATATGTAACACCCAAAATATTATAAGGTTAGAATTTATAAAATTATCAAGAATTGAGTTTTAGTATAATGGTTAAGAGCTTAGTAAAAACTCTAGAGAACCAAGGTTTAATTCTCACTTTTTGCGTTTTCCTCTTTATTTTTCAGCAATTAAGTATGAAAACCAAGTTAGTATAAGAAATAAATATGGTAGAAAATAACCAAGAAATGGGAAATAGCCTAATAGCTAAGCATCACTCATCCTTCTTAGAGTCCCAAGTTCTATCCATGCCAATTTCTTTCCTCTTTTATTAAATTTTGATAGATTGGGTAATTTATGAAACAAGCCCCTAAAGTTTGTTTAACCTAGCCATTTTGTCTCTTTCCTAAACATAATAAGACTTTGGTTACCTTTTCAAACCTAATTAGAATTTCTTTTTCTCATACATCTTTTTCTTTTATTTTCTGACTTTGTTTTTCATAAAAATCTTCATATTATTTTGCTGGAAATTTTATATTTGAATCTCGAACCCAAAATCAAACCTTGTTCAGTTCATTTTTTTTGTGTTGATTTAGCAAAACAATGTCAAATCCATGTCTAAACGAGCCAAGATCGATAAGAAATCTTGTTTCTAATTCTGTAGAACCTTAGGATTCTGGATTAGCACCATTCTTGACAATGTTTGCTTTCATAGTTATTTCCTAAAGCTTGGAATCAACACTCTACATTGCTTCATCATATGTGAGTGGGTCATCATCTTCTTTTTCTGCAGACTTGGTGTTTAAAACACTTTTGCCAAATTGGAAGAACCAAGGCCTATGAGAGACCCTCTCACTAAGATGAAGCACCCTATGCTGCTGAACATTTGTAGGTCTACTATTAGGAGTTGGTTCTGGAATTGTTTCCATAGGCTTTGTCTATTTCTTGAAAGTTCCTTGAGTACTTCTTTACTTTGAGTTTTGAATTAATTCATGTAACTTTCCTCAAGTAGCATGAGTTGAAACTATCACAATTTGCTCTTTCAAGTTATAAAACAAACCACTCATTGTTCCTTTTGGATATCCCACAAACATGCACAATTCTGTCCGTAAACTAACTTCCTCGTATCTTTATCCAATAAGTGGGTCGGGCATCCCCAAATCCTTAAATGATTTAGACATGATTTTCTACCATGCCACAATTTGTATGGAGTTTTATATGCTGCCTTAGTTGATACATCATTCAGAATACAACAAGCCATTTGCAATGCATATCCCCAAAAGGAGATTGACAACTTCGAATAACTTAACATCAGACAAACCATGTCTAACAAAGTTCAATTTCTTCTTTCTTCCATGCCATTCTGTTGTGGAGTGCCCAACGTGGTTAATTGTGATAGAATCTCATTCTCTATGTAACATCTCATAATAGGGACTAGGAGTTTGGCCTAGTGAACTGGGGTCGCCATAAGGCCTAGTGAACTGAGGTCGCCATTAGGTCTAGTGAGCTGGAGTCGCTAATTTGGGTCAGAAAGGTCTCGACTAGAAAAAAAATAAAAAAAGTTAATTAAAGGACAGTTATACCAAAGTTAGGAAGTCAACTTACTTTTCTCTTCACAACACCATTCATGCACGTAACTCTTTCCTAAGTCAACTAGGGTATCCTAAGAACATCAAAAACACCTAATGCCTATAAATTAAGCTCTTTTCATAAAAAAAATCATTTTCTTTTAAACGATAAAACTCTGTCAATTTTTTTATTGATTACCTCTTTCTGACTCCATGAACTACGAATAATTTATATTCCCTATTAATATAAGTTATCTTATTGCATTACAATTCGACCATGTAATGTAACTTAATATTTGTTAAGCCTTAAGTATCAATGAGCTAATATTTATTGATACATTTAGTTTTAAATGCAAAAACCATTGAGGACAAACATGCAATGACTATTGAGTACTCATGTAGAAATATTTATTTATTCTTTTTTTTTTGAAGCCATAAAATTTTATTAAAAGAAGGCTTGAAATAGATTAGATTAAAAGGGTTTCAAAAGAAAACCCATAAACAAACTAGACTCCAAAACATGCTCCAAAACAAAATTCATAACAAAACTCTCCTAAGACAAAAGCAGGCCCGGCCCTGGATTCGTCCAAAGGTGCGGTCGTCCAGCGTCCAAGGCTAAAATGGTCTAATCTTTTGTTTTCTTTAAATTTTTGAAGGGCCCAAATTTTTTTTAATTTATACAAGTCCAAAAAAAAATTTATCAACTTTTAAGGGCCCTAAACTTTTTTTTAAAATTTTAAGGGTCCCAAATTTTTTTTTACCAACTTTTAAGAGACAAAAAATTTTTTTTCTTCAACTTTTATTATTTTGCCTAGGACCCTAAAAATGTCAAGAACGGGCCTGGACAAAAGTAATAAAACTTGTCAAAATAAATCGATGACCTTATCGCAAAGAAAGACACCCATGAAACAAAGCAAAAGCCTGAACAATTCTTTAGATTGGAAAATTACAAGTAGAGTGGCGGAGCAAAGGGGTTTGCAGGGTCCGATCTTTTAAAATGAATTATTTTTCATTTAGATATTTTATATTTTATAAAATTTTAAATTAATAATGATAAAATTACATTTGGGTTCTTCGATATAATAAAAATTTAATTTAATCTTTTAAAAATTATAAAAATAAAAAATAGTAAAATAGTAAAATTATATTTTTACTATCATAAAATATACAATTTAATTACAACCTCCTTTCTAAGAAAATTTTCTGACTCCGCCACTACAAGTAGACAATGACGAAATTAACTACGCTTAGGGCACAAGTGCAAACAATACCAAGAAAAGTCCTTTTTCTTCTCTCTCAATCTTCTCGTGTTTATAGATAACTCAATAAAAAAATATTTTTTTAGAAATTGATATTATTGTTATATATTACTCAATTCTTAGTAGACTATATTTTTCAATGCAAAATGTAGATATCATTGAGTTTCATTGTATTTTTTAGGTTGATTTGAAAATAACTCTTTTACATACCACATATACGTTGGGGTGAATAGAACTATAAAACCTTAAAAAAGTTGACATGATTATACATCTTTAAGTCTACAGGACAAAAAATTTTAAAGATATAAATCAATATAATGATAAATTTACATTTTAACCTTATAAATATATGTAACTTAATCTCCACCCGAGAAAAAAATTCCAGCTTTCCCCTATTAAAGGGTTCATTAATTTATTATAATTTTATCTTAACTCCAAGCACCAACAAATTATATCAAATTAGAGCAATTAAATCCCAAGTTTCAAAATAGAACTAGAATCATAATCAAAGTAATAGTTTTAATCTATTTTCCTTGCCCTAGCATGAACAATGAGGACCATTGGATGTAAAGACAGGAGTGACATTTTTTTTGCTCGATTTAAGATGGTTACCGAATTCCAATATAAAATTTTAAAAAAATGACCTGAATAAAATCATAGTGTATTAAGTAATGATTTCTCGAGAACCATTTAATTTTTGTACAACTAAAAATAATTTAATTTGACTTAAATATAATAATATATTATAATTAAGCTTTCAGAACAATATTAAAAATAAAGACAAAAGAACAATTTTAAGCACGTCATGTCTTGTAAACTTTTGTTAATTGAAGCAATCCTATATCATTAAGTAAACGGAGATGGTGAATCAATCAATACAAGGTAGTTGTTCCATGTTTGAATGCTCTTCACCATAATTGTCACTAGGTTTAGGTCTTTGAATAGAGGAATTTTAAGAGTCCTCTTTATTAATGCTGAGTGGAAAATTTTTCCCAACACAACAAATCGTTGCAACACTTGTTAAAAATACTCCTTGCCTTTCACAATTATTTTCCTTAATAATCTTATCGTTCTCCTTCGTAGCATTACTCTCCTGCAAGTTAAGAATAAAACCACTAGAATGGAATAGACATTAAGGCTTGCCATACTTTGTGAATTTGAAGTTACTATTTCAATCTGGTTCATAAAATTAATTTCGAACAAAACAAAAGGAGTGACGTTATATTGTAGCTAGACCTGTTCATGGGTCGGGCTACCAGTCCAGGCCTGAAGGCTTACCTGAAATTTGGGAGGGTTTAGACAAAAATATTAGGCCCGAAAAATGGGTTTGGGCAAAAATTAGGCCCGTTTAAAATATGTGTCAGGCTCGAGCTTGAACGCTCGGGCTTGAAAGTTCAAGCCGTGAAAGCTCGAGCCCGAACCCAACTCGATCAAGCCCGTTTCAAATTTATAATACTTTATTCAAGCCCGAGCCCAACCCGACCCAGCCCATTTTAAATTTATAATACTTTAAATTATGTTTTTTTATATATTATATAATTTAAAACACATTAAAAAATAAACATATACTAAATATATAATACTACTCTAATGTAAAGATTAAAATAATGTTAAAGATAACTATATAAAAAATTCAATAAATAAAAAATGTTTAAAATTATTAAATATTAAAATAAAATAAATATTTTTAAAAAAATTAAAAAATAATATGGGCGGACTTAAAATAAGCTTGTGTTAGTTTTTTGCAAATATGGGCAGATTGGACAAAATTTTAGGCTTAAATTTCGGGTCAGACCGGACGTGAACAAATATAAAATATGTTAATATCATTATTAGCCCCAGCACGGTCATGAACACCTTCTAATTGTAGCAAGTGTTGGGGCAAAGTTAGCATAAGATGCATGCAGGTAGAAGGTTACAATGGAATTTATTCTCAAGTCTCAAGTCTACAATTTTGCAAAGAAAATCTGGTGAAGGCAGCAATAATAGTGTTTGGTTTGGTTGCATTGCACACCATAATTTTTGAAGCTCTCTATATGGATCGCATTCAAACTTGGATGGTTTCAGAGGAGAGGCCAATTCCATCTGCTTGTATTCATCATCACTACCGGAGATTGGTTTAACATTGTCGTAGAAAAAAAAAAGCAGTTAAGTGAAAAAAACAATTTATTAGAAAAAATTATGGTAAAAAATGATTTTGAAAACTTTGAAGTATTTATCATTATTATTAGGTGTGAGCAAAATTTTATTCGATTTGAAATTTTCGATAAAATATTCAAATTTTGAATTAAATAGGTCGAGTTATTCCAGTTAATTAAGTTATTCAGATCAACTCGAATAAAAAATCAAAATTTTCGATTTAACTCAAATATGAATTACACAATTTAAGTTATCCAAAAATCCGAATAAGAAAAGGCAAAATTACGTCCTTTGATAAATATTTACCTTTTTTAAAGTTAAAATCAAAATCATTAAGTTAAAAGGTAAAACTATGTCGTTTTGATAAATGTTTACTCATTAGTCTTATACTTCGTTTACTAGTTAAATAATAGGATTCGTTAATTTAACTCGACTTAACTCGAAATTTTTTGACTCAATTTGACTCGATTCGAAAAATTTTCGAATTGAGATCAATTGCTAAGATAGGATTCACCAACTCGACTAACTCGAATTTTTTACTTGACTCAATTCGATTGAATACTCACCCTTAATTACAATGAAATATTTAAAAAAACATATTTTAAAATGTTATAAAGAATCATTTCATCCAAAAATCAACTTGTAAAAACAAAAACAAAAAAAATCATTTTTCCTTTCTTTTGGTGAGAAAAAAAAAAAGTATTAGGTCTCAAAAGTTCAGCCAAGAGCAATACTTCGTATAATTAGTGATTGTTGTTTATAGCAGTTGCGCCAAGAGCTCATATTGCTCGAGTCTAGCCATTTGTGAGATGCCATTGAATTGGCAAGAGACTAGAATATGCTCCGCACATAATTTACATGTCTCATTTTCTTTTCGACAGATTTGATACAGAGAGCCAAAATATAGAAGATGAGATCATATTTCATAAAGCTCAAGATTCTTGAATTGGAAAATGTAAACTTCAAGCAGACTGAAAACCCTTCTTGTTTCATAGTGATAGGTTTCTGCAGAAGAATTTCCTTTTTTCTTCAGTATTTTCAATAAATATTGAAGAACCTTTCTTTTATAAGTAGCCGGCCAGCGAAGATTTTTCAAGTCAAGAGAAAAAAGCAGTCAAGATATCATCTCATCATCATTGTCTATGGAAAGTAAGGCCATCATTGGTTCGTGGAGAACATAATCAAATGATCGATGATTCGTAATTTGAAGCACCTCAACCGCCCCTTTATTCCTTAACAGTTGTAGTCCCCCAATATATGGAATAAATCCTCGTTATAAATTTCAACTTCTCATGCATGAAGACCTCAACCTCAGCCTCTTCAACACTCATTTTTCTCTGCTAAAAAAGTTTATACAGCTGGTACGGAGTGGGTAATCTGCATCCTGAGGTTTGGATCAAAAGGCTTGTTTCCCTTGCTGCATCCAGTCCTTGGGATGCAGATTACCTCTTCCTCATTGGCCACTTAGGATATGGTTTCAAATCTTTCAAGTCTCACTTGAGGGACCATGAGCACATATATATTCACGGTTGGTTTGATAATGATAAATCCGAAGTCTGAATCCATTCTAATCTACTCTGTTTTTTTATCAAGATGAAAAACTGTTTCTCCTTGCATTTGCAAACGATTCTCCTCATTCTCTGGTGTTCATGTATGAATTATGCTTTATGTTAAGGCATGATTTTGCAGGTTTCAAGTTCTCAAGCAGTGCAGTTTCTTTATGTGCGAGAAATCATCTAACCTAGTAGTTAGTGATGTGAGGCTCAAGGCCCAACCTCTGGCCCATCGACGGTGATGGACTTTCTTTACCTCAAAGCATAATAACAAGGTCAAAAGAAAAACAGATCAAGGAAAGATTGAATAAAACCATACAAGACTTCGTTTCAAAGGCACTAGACGAGCATACGAGGAAAAAAGAAAATCAACATTAACTTTCTTGTTTTCAAGAAAATCAAGAAACTAAATCTTAGTCTAATTTTGTTGTTTTGGGAGATTTCAAGAATTAAGAAAATCAGGATTTGAAATTTGGAAATTCTTGGTCCAGGAACTCAATTCTTGAAGCCAGTGCACGATCGATTACATTAACGAGCTTCAACAAGCCAATTTCAGGAGCGAACGGATCACAAGTTCAAGTTCTTGAAAAACGTTTCATTGGGATGCTCACAAATCGATCAATGTGTAAAAATTTGGCCCAAAGAGCCCCTTATGAACCTTGGATGAATTTATCATCAATTCCACACCTAAATATATTTTTACATGTTAATAGTTAGTTAATTTAGTTATTTGATGAGTTGTCATGCTTTAGGTTAAGGCATGATTTTGCAGGTTTCAAGTTCTCAAGCAATGCAGTTTCTTTATGTTCGAGAAATCGTATAACCTAGTAGTTAGTGATGTGAAGCTCGGGGCCAAATCCCAGGCCCATCGACATGATGAAATTTTTTTACCTCAAGACCTAATAACGAGATCAAAAGCAAAGCAGATCAAGGAAAGATTGAACAAAACCATACAATACTTCGTTATAAAGGCCCTAGACGCACATACGAGGAAAAAAGAAAATTAAGATTCATTTTCTTGTTTTCAAGAAGAAAAAAAAAAACAAATTTTGGTTCAATTTTATTGTTATGGGAGATTCAAGAGTTAAGAAAATCAAGATTTGAAATCTAAAAATTCTTGGTCCAAGAAACTGATTCTTGAAGCCAGTGCGCGATGGATTACATTGGAAAACATCTAATTGGGATTTTCACAAGTCCATTATAAAGTTTGGAGAAGGGCTTACTTGAATAATTCGATCAATGTGTAAAAATTTGACCCAAGGAGCCCATTATGAACCTTGGACGAATTTATAATTAATTTCACACTTAGATTTATTTTGTCATGTAAATAGTTAGTTAATTTAGTATTTGATAAGTTTTCATTCTTAATTTGCATACACATAAAATCCTATTAGCATTAGGAGATTAGTTAGGGTTGGGCTGGCCATAAATAGTGTGCCTCTGTTGTCATTCATTATTCATTCTTTTTTGAGTTGATAATTTTTTTTTGTTCAAGAATTTCTTGAGTTTTCTTTTAGAATAAGTTTTAACAATCTTTTAGATTATGGAAATCATCTCTAAGCTTTTTCTTGTCAAGAATTCTTTCTTGGAGGAAAGATTAGAGTAGTTTGAAGGGGGTCGTGGATTCGTCTTGTTTGCAAGGCTCATTAAGACTTTTACAAGTCACTTTCCTTTTTTCCATCTTTCTTGTTTCTTTTATTTTAGTTGATGTTTTATTCTTGTTTTCTAACCTTTGATTTATCTAATTTCATGTCATAAACAATCGGAAAAAGACGTTCTCCCATCTTGTTTCATCCAGAATCATTCAAAAATAGGGGTTCTTTTTTTTTTTCGTTTTGTTTTGAATTCTTTTGTTACAAAATAGTTTTTATTTGCTTAATTCTTCACTCTAACAAATTGTTTTGTTCTCTTGTTTCCAGATCTACTTGGAGGATTTCTTAAAGTTCAAGAACGGTTTGTTTTGACTCAAGAAACTCTAATTTCATCAGTCTTGGACTCTCTTCTAATTGCCCCGCTCTTTCTTTGCTTTTAGGTTTTTTTTGCATTCAATTTCATTCAATTACTAGTATGTTTTGTTTCTTTTTTAGATTTCAATTTGAAAGCTTCTTATCATTCATAACAATCAAATCATCTTCAAATACTTGGATCTTTGTTGTTCTTGGTTGGTCAAACCTCTTTATCTTCTTTTCTTTTGATCTCATTCAATTTTATCATTATTCTTTCTAGTTTGTTATAATCGATTGTTTTTTTAATTGACAATCTTGAATTGTTCCAAATTCATCAAGAACAAATCTGCTCTCTTCAAACCGACTCGGACTCTCAAGAATCCTAATTTTTAAATTCTGTTTACTTGTTCTTCCTTACTTATTCATTAAGTTTTTATTTGTTGTCCTTTTATTTAATTAGATCTAACTTGGATAGTTTACGTTTCAGATTGCGAAAAACTCCAAATTTCCTTCATTCATCTAGAACCTCAAGTCAAATCCGCAACTTGAACAAACTTGCAACCTTATTTCCACACATGTCCCTATCAATTAGTATACAAGTACTTTGAACATCAATGAGAACCCAAGTGAAATGATAGTTGAAGGGTCATTTTATTTTCTAGGAAACCTCAACATGCTTAATCCGTCAAGAAATATTTTTTTCAAATTTCGTCCTTTGGTTGCAAAGCTTGTAAATTAGAAAGGGTCACAGTTATACTAAATACATAAAATGTGAATAGCCGTCAATTTGATTTATGATTTTAGAGACAAATTATGAATCTGTATTAGAATTGGTATTGTGATAGTACATTTTGATTAAACAAATTGCAAGGTCGAAATGAATGTACCTCCAAGTTAATATAGCTTATAAGATTTGGTTTTAGAATTGGCTCTTTAGTCAGTATAGACTATAACTTTTGGCGTTATAATTAATTGTCTCCAGTACCATTAAAGACAATCTCATTGTCATGATCCTAATAAGATGCTTTTTGTGGACAAAAACCATGATGCTAATGAGCCAAATAATTTATCTATTTCTAAGGGTGTAAATGAACAGAACGTTCGATAAATTATTCGTGAACCGTTCGTATAACATTCATTTATGTTCATTTACTAAGTTAAATAAATGAATATGAAAAAAAATTATTTTCGTTTGATAAACGAACGAACACGAACAGAGGTATGTTCTGTTCGTTTATGTTCACGAACAAGCTTGTTTATTGCCTTGTTTATTTATTAATGATATTTTATAATAAAAATATTAAAATAAGAATTGTGTGTATGTATTTATTGTTTGTTTGTTTGTTTATTATTCATTAACATTGTTCGTGAATATGTTCAAGTATATGTTCATGAAAATATTCGTTTAATGGTCGTGAAGAAGTTCGATTAACTTAAATGAACATGTTCGTGAACATTAAACAAACGAACATGAACACACATAATTTTAAATAAACGAATATGAACAATTTTGAAATTCTTAATGAATACAAACTGATCACGAACAAGTTTAAAAATAAACAAACGAACATGAACAGAAGTTTGTTTGTTCAAACTTGATTTATTTACAGTCCTAATCTTCACTACAATAAAATAGGGTGATCGTGACATTGTTTTTAGCATAAACGTCGATAAAAGGCATCATTCTATGGAGTTTGTTGTCAATTATAAAAACTAGAGAACTTCATTTAAAAGTGTTGCTATTTGTGCCGTTATATATAATTTGTTATAGTGCATAGATGCTAGGATTATATTTGCTAAGAAGAGTGAAGTTGAATTGAAAAAGATGTTAGGTTGAAATTATGCAAAGTTTTAATATTTGTATTGTGTAGAATTTAAGATATTGAAAACTTAATATTGCATAAAAAATAATTTTTGAATCTTTAGAATAATATAATTTTCATAAATATAATTAATTATCTGGTGCAAAATTGATTTTTCTTTTTTAACATTTTTTCTTTTGTTACACAAACCCTAATGACGAAGGCTATAGTTTTCTTGTGTGTATAATCCTAATAGGTAAAAGAGTATCAATTTATAATAATAAACTTTTAATTTGGTATGTCAATTGAATGAACAAATAGGATTTGAATTGCTATTAAAGTAAATAAATTAATCACTTTAAATTAGGTCATTTGATTTTTTACTTAATTGTATCTATAAGCTTGAGCTAAAATTTTACATTTTTCCACTTGGTTCAATGTAATAGAACAAATATTGAGCACACGTAACAAAAATAATATTATCATTTTTACCATAATATAGTGAATTGCAAAGGCCAACTATAACGGTTTTATATAGTTTAAGTCACATACTTTCTTCCATATACCAAAACATTACAACTCAATATATTAAGTCTTTAAGTTACATATCATATCATCATCACAACAATATCTTATAAAGACTTTCCTATTTTAAATAAATTCCAAAATTGTGTGTACACAATCATAATAAACAATAAATATAAATTTTATATTATTGAAACTGAACGTCGATAATGGAAATGTAGAAATATCGCAAAGAAAAAGAAAGAGAAATAGAACACAAATTTTACGTGGAAACCCTTTCGAAAAAAACCACGAGCAGAGGAGAATAAAATTCATTAATGTCGAATTCAAATGATACAAGAGGATTTTCAACTACGTCTATTATAAGTTGAAAAACCTTATTCTAATCAATGTCTAATAGAAGTAATGTAGTAAGGTTGAAACACCTTATTCTAATCAATATCAAATAGAAGAAGAGTGTACTTCCACCTCTTCCATGAAACCCCTTAAGGGTTAATCTTAAAAAATGAACACCAACGAAATTCAATCAATGCTCAACCTTGGTTATAAGTAGTGCCTTAGTCATCATATTTGTAGGATTATCATGAGTACTAACTTTACTCACAACAATAGCACCACGAGCAATATTATCACGCACAAAATGATACCAAACATCAATGTGTTTTGTTCTCTCATGAAACATTTGATCTTTCATAAGGAAGATAACACTCTGACTATCACAAAATATTGTATTGATCTGAAGGTCTTTATTGAGTTCACCGAAGAGTCCCTTTAACTAAATAGCTTCTTTACAAGCCTCAGTAATTGTCGTGTACTTAGCTTCAGTGGTAGACAAAGCGACAGCAGTTTGAAAAGTGGTTTTCCAACTGATTGCACAACCCCCAATTGTAAAGACATACCCTATGAGAGATTTCTTTTATCAAGGTCTCTAGTAAAATCAGCATTAACATAACCAATGACTCCATCTCTAGTTCTTCCAAACTGTAAGAAAATCAGTAGTACCTCATAAGTATCTCAAAATCCATTGAACTACTTTTTAGTGTTCTTTATCGAGATTCACCATGTATAAAGTAACTGCACTAATTACATATAATAAATCTAGACGTGATCAAACTATAGCATACATGAGAGATCCCATTGGACTAGAATATGGAACACATGACATGTAGTCAATCTCATCATCTAATTACGGAGACAAAATCGGTGAAAGTCTGAAGTGGGTTACGAATGGAGTACTAACAAGCTTGGCACTCTGCATATTAAACTTACAAAGAACTTTCTCAATGTGCCCTTTCTAACTTAGGTACAATTTACATGATTTTCTATCTCTGAGAATCTCCATCCCGAACATCTTGTTTGTTGCTCCCAAATCTTTCATCTCAAATTCTTCGCTAAGTTGGACTTTGATCTTTCTTATCTCTCCTTTATCTTTGGCTTCTATGAACATGTCATTGTTAGAGTATGCCCAAAGACCAATCATGAGATGATTGTAATGACATACTTGTTTTACCTCGTTTATTTATATAAGGCATTGCCATTATTATTTTAGTTTCTTTTCTGTATACATAAATAAATTGTTTTATAATAATGTCCTAAGAATAACATGATTATTCTTAACAATTCCTTAGTCGGGTATTATTGTGGGCTTGGGCAACAATAATGCATTAAGATTAACATGTAGTTTACTAATGGTAAAGTGTTGTCGTTGACATGGGATGTCAAAATCAATACATGAGTATGTATGTTAGAGAACAACATATTGTATTGACCCGCTATGAGTATGTTTCTTGGATTATTATGTAATAGTCATAACATTACTCATAGTGATTATTATGTATACGATCCTCGGACTTGATATCATCATTATCCCAACATCGTGAGTCATATATTTTGATATAGTCAAACGTCCACCGTAACTAGTTGTTCTATAAAGGCTGATGTTGTTTATACCACAATCTATATAGTGAGATATGGTTTATCAATATAGGATTTGTTCTTCCTACATAATGGGAGCAATATCTTAGGCCACTTGATTGAGTGATATTAGAAATGCATGGTCATGCTCGAATAAGTTGATATGAGATATCATTCTTATTTGTTTATCATAGTGTACTCAGGATATTAAGAAACATTAGATGGACTATGCATGTGTGACTATTCCATGACTTGTGTCCGTTCTAGATATAAAGGACAAAAAGATTTATTATATGAAGGGTTAATCACAAAGAGGTTATGTTGAATCATGACTTTTTGTAACTTAGGTAGCAATGATGCATTGCTAGATGTCACTCATTGTTTGTAATATTACAATCATTCTAGTATTACTACTAACGTTACAGGAACCTACGGGGCCACACTATATGGTTGAAATGAACGGAATCCAAACATAGCTGGTATTGTTTTTAACTGTCACATGAATTAAATTGATTATAGAATTAATTTAATTGGAAAGTTAAATATCGAACGAATTATATGTACAAGTATGTACTACACATAATGAGAACATGGTTAAATTAATATATATGAATTTGATTCATATAAAATTTAATTAAACATAATTTATCGAAGTCTTTGTTATAATTATTATAATTATTGTAATTGTAATTGTAATTTTTTTCAAACATTATTACAAGTATGGTAATTATAATTATTATATTCGGTTAATTATTATAATGAATTTTGATTCATATTAAAATATCGACTATTTTTGAATTAGGAAATATAGGGTTTTTAAGAAAAACCTAATATATCTGAACTAAAAAAGAGAGAGGTCTAGCAGCCATTACATAGTGAATTCTCTCTGAAACGTTTAAGAGAGTTCTTGCTGTTCGTTGACACACTAGGTGGATTACATAGAGGGTGAAGCTTTTCATAGAAGCTTGGAATCGACATACAATTGCATAATCAGATTCAAAACAGTTATCTTTTATTTTTCGGATGATTAAAGGTAATTGTTCATACCTTTCTCACCCTGATTCATTTCTCGCACATGGATCCATGGATGTGATCGTCGGATTTAATTTTTCGCTGCACCATAGGGTCTACCGGTGCTCTAACAGTCATCAACATAAAGGAGTAGGTATACAAATGAACCATCACCGTTCTTCTTAAAATAAACACAACTGTCAAAACTGTATCTTTTGAAATCATAGGTAATCATAAATGAATCAAACCTACTAAACCATTGCCTTGGTGACTGTTTTAAGCCATAAAGGGACTTTTTCAACAAGCAAACATAGTCATCCTTTTCTGGGGTTATAAAACCCTCTAGTTGTTGCATGCAAATATCTTCCTCATGTTCTCCATACAAGAATGTTATTTTTACATCTGACAGATCAAGCTCCAAATTATACATGGCCACAATACCAAGCAAAGCTTGACTCAAACCATGTTTCACAACTAGAGAAAACACGACCGTGAAGTCTACACCTGAAATATAACTTTAACCTTTTGTAACAAGCCTTACTTTATATATAGGTTCTTCAACTCTTGGAGTCCCTTCTTTCCTCTTTAACATCCATTTACACCAATTTACAATGAACAACCTTTTTACCCTTCAGAAGCTTCACTAGGTCCCATGTTTTATTATTATGGAGTGATTTCATCTCTTCTTGCATGACAATCATCAACTTTTCTAAGTCTTCATAACTAAGAACTTCGAAATAAGTGGATGACTCTTGATTTGCATCAATATCTTTAGACACATTTAAAGAATAAGCTACTAGATTAGCCTCGATGTACCTCTTTAGAGGTTTAATTTCTCTTCTAGTTCTATTTTTGGTAATAAAATATTATGGTGAAAAAGAAACTTTATTCTGAGTTTCCTTACTAACTTGAGGAGTTGACTCTGCTGTAGATCCTAGATCAATTTGAAGCTCCACCTACTTCTACTAGTCTTTATTGGAAGAGTCCTTAAGAGATAAGTTATGTAATATAGCAGTTTCATAAAAAATAACATCTTTGCTAATCACAACTTTTCTATTTTCAAGACACCATAACTTATACTCTTTCACACCAGCCTTATAACCAAGAAAAACACATTTAATGGATCTAGGTTCCAATTTCCCATTATCAACATGAGCAAACATAAGACACCTAAAAATTTTCAAATCAGAATAATTAGCAGGATTACCAGACCATACCTCTTGTAAAATATTTTTCTCAATGGCTATGGACAAAGACTGGTTAATCAAAAAACAAGCAGTAGAGGCTGCTTCAGCCCAAAATGACTTTGGTAAACAAACATTCGACAACATACACCCGTTCTGTAACGTCATTTTACTGTGGAGTATGACAAACTGTTAAGTGTCTCACGATCCCTTTTGATTTGCATATTTCATTAAACTCATCAGAACGGAATTCCAAGCCATTATTTGTGCGAAGGTGTTTTATCTGTTTTCCAGTCTACTTCTCGATCATAGTTTTCCAAGCTTTAAATGCGAAAAACACATCACTTTTCTACTTCAGGAACAGTAACACCTAAAACTTGTTACCGTCGTCGGTTAAGATCCTGAGGGTGTTCCAATCATCTATTGCAATTTACCTTTCAATTTTTAAATCCTTTTAATAATATTTAATAAAATATTACATCATGCACTACCAAAAATCATTAAATGAATATCAATACAATGCAAAAAGGGCAAAAATATAATTTCCACGTTTTTTGGAGATTTTTACCGATACCTGTTAGACAAGTATCGATAGTTGTCAAGTCAGCAAACAATTTAAGAAATAATGCAGACTTCTATCGATACTTATAACAGTTCTATCAATACAAGTGAGACATCTACCGATACAAGTCATGCTTCTACCAATACTAAAAACTCCAAAAAGCTAAGAAGTCCTACCCTGCATCTTCTATCGATACAAGTAAATAGACTATTGATACGTATATGAACAGAACTATCGATACCTGTTATACAACTACCGATGCAACTTAAGTTAGTGAACAACCTCTCTCTTACCCTGTACTTCTACCGATACATGTATTAGTTCTACCGAAACAAATATGTAAAATTCAATGAATCATGCATAAACTCAAGTTTATTAATCATTCATCATTTCATAACTTTAAAATACAACATGCTAATACATTGTACATAGTTTCAAGACATTTCATGTAACAGCCCGATTTTAAGTGGTGTTAGAAATAGTAGTTTTGAGACCAGAAATCCAACAAGTCGAATTAAAAATTTATTTTATTTTAATATTTATGATGTCATTAGTATTGCATTAAAATTTGGATAAGAAATTTTAATGGTTAGATAGTGAATCGAATAGAAAGGACTAAATCGTAAAAAGGGACAAAAGTAGAGTTGATAAGTTAGAAGGACTAAACAGACAAATTACCTTAAAGGATGTTAGTGGGTGCTTTATCCTGAGAAATATTAGAAGTAAAAATGATTAATTAAAGCTAAACAAGTGATTAACTAAACTAATTATGAAAGTTACTAAAATTACAAAATTACACTTTAGTATATAAAATACATTAAAAGAATAAAATAGAGAAATTCACTCATTTTCATCTTCTTCTACACGGCTAGACAAAGGGGAGCTAGGGTTTTGCAACTTAAGATTTGATCTTTGATTTGGGTAAGCAAATGATGATCGTTTTTGTAATTTTGTGTTTTTTAGTCCGTATTAGCTTAATCTTGCTAATCTAAGGACTAATTTGTAAGCCTGTCAAATGTTGTGAAACTTGCCATTGTTGAATATGCTTGTTCTTGAAAGCTTTTGTTGAATTTTCATGTTGGGTGTTTGAGTTGGATCTTTTTGTAAAGTGATTTTGGGATGAAATTAGGGTTTAAAGACTAAAATGTTAAATAGTGAAATTTGTATGTATTGGTTGTGAAACATATGAAGTGTAGGGACTTATGGAGACTTATGGTTATTCGGCTAGTATTGTTTGTGAAAGAGAGAAGGTTATTTTACATGTATCGTGTTTAGGGACCAAAATGAACAAAAGTAACAGGTTAGGGGTAAAATCGTAATTTTATCAAAATGACTAGATTGTGTTAAATTAATCGATTGTGTAATTTAATGTGAGAAATTGAATGATTTGTGGATGTAGACTACGATTGTGCCACCGATCGCTAAAAAGGAAAATTAGTAGAATAGTCCCTAGAGTCCATTTACGACCGCAATGCAGTCCGGTAAGTTCGTATTGTTAAATCTTAATTTAAATTACATATTCTTGTTAGTAAATAATTGTAGTGAGTTGAAATGATGATCGGAAGCGTCGAAGACTGGAATAAAGGAAAGAGAGGGCTAACGGGCTTTAAGCCTTAAATGTAAAAGGGTCCGATGACTATGTGTTATCGTGAGTATATGAATCCTTTACGGATTATGAGGTCTGATGACTACATGTCATCGTGAGCATATGAATCCTTTATGGATTATGAGGCTCGATGACTACGTGTCATCATGAGTATATGAATTTTTTACAGATTATGAGGTTCGATGACTATGTGTCATCGTGAGTATATGAATCTTTTACAGATTTTGAGGTCCGATAACTACGTGTCATCGTGAGCAAGTGAATCCTTTATGGATTGTGAGGTCCGATGACTACGTGTCATCGTGAGTATATGAATCCTTTACAGATTATAAGGTCCGATAACTACGTGTCATCGTGAGCATGTGAATCCTTTACAGATTGTAAGGTTCGATGATTTTGTTTCATCGTGAGAATCAAATGCAAATAGAAATCAACCTCGAAATTTTATATCTTACTCAGTTTGATTGATTAGATTTTATAACTCTTGAATTTTGGTAAATCTACTTAACTTTATGAACTTACTAAGCTTTGAAATGCTTACCTGTGAAAATTGTTGTTGTTTTGTAGATTCAATTTTGTTGTTCGGAGATCGGATCATCTTGAAGCATCACACTATCCCGGAGTTGTTCGATAGTCCTTACATCACTTGGTTATATGGCATGTCCTAAGATGATGTTATCTTTGTTTATGTAATTGAGATTGTGAAAACCTTGTTATGTTAATGAGATGTTGAATGTAATTATGTATGTTTGTGTAAGTTAGTTTATAGATTTAAGGTACTATTAATGACTTGTTGGCTTAATGCAGATTAAAGTCATGAACGATTTGTACTGAAAACTTGCATTTTGGCATGATTCTTGAGATTCTGCATACTTGTTTCGATAGAACCTACGCATGTATCGGTAGTAGTATAGGGTAAGAGAGAGGTTACTCACTGACTTATGTTGTATCGTTAGTTGAATAGCAAGTATCGCTAGTTATGTGTTTAGAAGTATTGGTAGCTTGTATACTTGTATCAGTAGAAGTTGCAGGGTGAGGTTTTTAGCTCTTTGGAGTTTTTAGTATCGGTAGAAGTAAGGCTTGTTTCAGTAAGAGAGTCACTTGTATCAGTAGAAGTCTGCACTATTCCTGAACTGTTTACTGACTTGACAACTACTGATACTTGTCCAACAAGTACCGATAGAAGTCTCCAAAAATGTTGGAAATGACCCTTTTGCCAATGTTAAATTGTGTTTATAATTAAATGATGACATATGACGTGTGGAGTGAAATTCTTTATTAAAATAAGATTGAATGACATGATGTTATAGATGAACAGTGATAAATGAATAGTAAGACACCAGAACCCTAGCTGGCGACGATTTTCGGGTTTTGAGTGTTACATTTCATACATCTCATTAAGTATGTATATCACATTGAACTAGCATACAAAATTATGTTCAACATTTAACTAAAATTTACAATAAGGAATTCAATAATCCCATACAAGTAGTACAAAGACAACTTCATCCTAGTATATGCCATATGACCAAGTGATGAAAAACTACTGAATGAGCTCCGGGATAGTGTAACTTTTTGAGACGACCCGATCTTTAAGTAGCAAAATAATCTACAAAACAACAATAACATCACCCGTAAGCTTTATAGCTTAATAAGTTTGAAGAGTTCATAAATTTACCGAATAACAGGTGTGGTACAATCTGAAAATCAAATGAGCCAACAGAACTGTACTTCAATGATCTTATCCAATTTCATCCCTGTTGATCCAAAGGTCATTTCTGTTACCAATATATGATATTGCTCACACTAAGTTGAGAAGGACTCGCACCACATGCGGTACCTCAATCATCGATACGGTATAATTGATCCCTACGATGCTTCTCACACTAAGTTTACGAGAATATGCAAACTAGCATAAATCTCAGTAATCGTAGGGCTTGTAATCCATTCTTGGATTCTATTCACTTTATAGTGGCTCACGATGCTATAGAGAATCCGCAACAAATGCAGGATCTCAACCATCGGACCATTTTGAAACTTTGACACAAGGCCGAGTAATTCTCCTTTCGTCGTTTCCATCTGTCACATATTCAATTGTCATTTCCCATTTTTCAACAATCATAAAGAAGGTAGTTATAAGTAGTTACAAGTAAGAGTTTAACATTACGAACTTACCGGACTAAATTGCATTTACGGATAACCTTCAGAGACTACTCTAATAATTTCCCATTTCCACGATCCATGGCACGCTCGTAATCTAAATCAACAAATCAATCCAAATTTCCACATTAAACACACAATTAGATCATTTTAACACAATTTGATCCTTTTTTGAAAAATTATGATTTTACCCCTAATATTGTTCATTTATTCAATCTAGTCCTTTCAACATAAAACATGCAAAAGTACCCATTTTCTTCTAGATGCATTCCAACCGAACTCTCATAGTTCATGTTCAAATCCCTACGAACCATTTATTTCAACAAAATGCACACAATTTCTTCACCTTTGCATTTTAGTCCTTAAACTCTAATTCATTCAAAATCGCTTTACAAAATTAATGAATCTATTCATCAAGCATACAAATCCATCCAAAACCTCCAAGAACAATCATTTTCAATAATTGCAAGTTTTATAACATTTGATAGATTTACAAATTGGTCCTTAGATAAGCTAGATTAAGCTAATACGAGCTTAAAAATATAAAAATTACTAAAAACGAGCAAGGTTTGATTACCCAAATCAAAGCTCAATGACTGAATGTAAAACACCTAGTTTCTTTCTCTTAGACGTACGAAGGAAAAAGATGAAGTGAAAGTGATGAAATTTACACTTAAATTTTCTTTAATTTAATATATATATACTAATGGTAATTTTGTAAATTTTAAGATTTCATCATTAAGCTTTAATTAACCCGTTTTAGTCTTAATTAAACCTATTTATACTTAATATAACTCATGCTAATCCACCCACTAACATTACTTTGGTTAATTTACTCATTTGGTCCTTCTAATTAACCATCTCTAGTTTTGTACCTATTACAATTTAATCCTTTCTATTTAATTAACTATCTAAACATTAAAATTTCATAACCAAAATTTAATACGATGCTAAAGAAGTCATAAATATTTAAATAAATAACTTTACGACTCGACTCATGAAGTTGTGATCTTGAAATCACTGTTTTCGACACCACTGAAAATAGGGCTGTTATAGGAAGAATGCCTAAACTTTTCTGGAAAAATCATCAATGATCTTCAGTATATAATTAGTGTCACCCCTTGAAGGCACTCTGGATGGTCCCCAAAGATCAAAATGAATATAATCCAACATTTCCTTCGTGTTATGGATTCCTTTAGTGAATCAAACTCTCTTCTACTTCCCAAAAATGCAATGTTCACAGAACTTTAGTTTACTAATACCTTGTCCATCAAGAAATCCTCTTTTGCTTAATTTTGTCATGTTGTTTTCACTCACATATCCTAGACGCATATGTCAAAGTCTAGTAACATCATCATCTGACAAGGAAGAGAAAATCACTGTTGCATCACCATTAACAATTGAACTTTACAAAACATATAACTTGAAAGTCTTTCTCTACCCTTTCATCACAACGAGAGAACCCTTGCTAATCTTTAAAACCCTAGTTTTAGTTGTGTAATTGTACCCTTTTGAATCAAGAGTACTCAACGAAATCAAATTGCTTTTCAATTTCGGTACATGTCAAACACCACTAAGTGTTTTGACGACTTTATTGAACATCTTAATTTTGATTGTGCCTACCCCTACAATTCTACATGAAGCATTATTTCCCATCAAAACACCTTCAAACACAGTTTGATATGTTGTAAACCAATCCCAATTGGGACTTATATGGAAGGTGTAACCAAAATCAAGTATCCACTCCTCGCTCAATTTAAGATTGTTGACAAAAGCAACTAGAAGTTCACCATCACTGTGGTCTTTTACAACATAAGCTTCACCGAACTATTCTAGTTGTTTTCCCTTTTGATTTGTCACCTCCATTTTGATATTATTTTGCAACTTGTAGCATTAAGAATTAATGTGCTCTTTCTTCTTGCAGAAGTTACAAGTTTTACCTCTATTTAAAGATTTCGATCTACCTTTAGATTTACTGTGGGGCTTACTTTCCTGTGTCCACCCACGATTATCATCAGTATTTCATTCTTGTCTTACACAAACAATGAGACCCTTTCCCTAAGAGTCGAATCCAGCGACAAGATTCTTCATCTTATCATACGAGGCTAAGGAAGCATAGACTTCATCAACTGTGAGAGATTCGCGACTATACAAAACTGTATCTCTAAAGGTTGAATAAGTTACCCCTAAATCCTCTTTATCATACTGAACCTCTATGGCCTCTAAATCCAAGACTCTTTAAACACATTGAAGTGTTCGTGCACAGACGCACATTCTTCCCAACGATGAGAATAAAGATGCTGCTTCATATGCAATTTGCTGGTAAGGATTTTCGACATGCATAGCTATTGCAGTTTTGCCCATAATGAAGTAGTAGTTTTCTCCTCTAACACATCCTGTAGAATTTCATTAGACAGATACAGTTGTAATTGCGTTAAAGCCTTTTGATCTTTACGCTTCTTCTCTTCATCTGTCAATGTCCAATGCATTTTATCTAACCCTAATAGGACATTAATCTACCATAATTCGACCTAGCAGATTAAACTAGTTTTCGTACTTTATGAGCTTGAAATTAGGCATTTTAGTTAAAATTATGTGGGATTCACTTCAGTTTTAGTATGTTGAATAAAAAGTGTAAAAAGTGTAAAAAAGTGTCTTTTATTGACTTTAAGGCTGATTGAGGCCTAAAGGATGGCTAACAGACATTGTGAGTGTGCAGGAGACCTTTAGAAGACGAACTACATCAAAATTGATCACTATGTCATGACACGAGACAAGCATAGCATGTTGAGACAATGCTTGGAAAACACAACAAGGAGTAGACTACTTGCCATGTTGCGACACGGACCCTGTGAGGGATATTTTGGTCTTCACAACACAACTTAAACCCGAAGAACGGTAGCTGACCTAGGGCTAAGGAAAATGGCTGTCCAAATTATATAAATAGGCCCCTTTAGCACTTAGTTTTACACACCTTTTCTTTAGTTTATTTCCTTCTTGTAATATAGGTTTAGTTGTTTTATTTCTTTCTTTATTTTCATTCTTGTTTTGAGGAAATAAGATTTGTAACTTTCGTATAAATGATGGTGGATTCGTCCCAACAAATTGCAATACAAATCCCTAAACTTCTATTAATATTATATTTCAATCTTATTTTTCATGTTTAATTTTTTCAGTGAATTTACAATTCTTCAAGAAACCGTGAGGAACTAATCTCGTTATGGGTGATTAGGAAGTGGAGGTATGATCATTTGGTTATTGTATAGGGATCTTCAACGGATCGATTGTTTGAAAAAGGAAGAACATGAAATAAACCCTAGGCCTAACAACCTAAGGAAGTCATTTAGGTGAGAATTAACTCAAAATTACTATTGCCCATTCGTGAACACCTTTCCCCCAAACTAATATGAACTGTGAGGTCGAAAGATAAGTAGTTCTTGTTGACTCGTTATGTTAGTAGATGATCGAAAGATCCTACTAGGGTAACGACTAGTTGATTGATGAAAACCCCAAAGGCAACAGTTAAAGAAATCATACCGAAGCGAGCTAATCCCTCATTAATCCGCTTATCGAATTTTCTCATCTCATTCCTTCTATTTTAATTTAATTTAATTTAATTTAATTTTATGATTTTTATCATTAATATAAAAACCCCAAAATTTTTATTTTAATTTAGTACTATAATTCTAGAAATAGTACTAATTAGATCTTTTTTGTGCAGGGATTGAATTTACTATTGCTTCGCCTTCCTTGGAGTACTCATTACTTCGTTCTAACAATAATACAACCTGACCCGTATACTTGTGGAAAACCCAAAAATACACGTCGAACAGGAGTATGTTCGAAGGTGTCAAGCTGTTGGTGTCGTTGCCGAGGAGGCAACGTCTCTAGTAATTTTAATTTTTGCAATGCCAATAAAAGTATAATTAGGAATTTGTTAAATTATAGTTACGTGATAATAAAATACATATATATTTATATTAATTTAACATGATAAGAAATGCATTACGGATGTTCTTTAATTTAGAATGGTTACAATCCAATATTATTCGACCACCAATTTATAATTCCCATTTTGAATTAAACCCATCTCAAATAACCTGGATTACCGATAACGTTAAATTTTTTTATCCTCAGACAGAAGATCCTGCTAAATTCCTAAGGAGATTCAAGACTATTTGCAACATAGACGCTTATACGGGAGTCTTTACAATACTATTAAATTACTCTTGATTCCTTTTTCCTTATATGGAAAAGCAAAGATATGGTTGGAGTCATTACCACCAAACACTATTACAACATGGAGAGAATTCGTGCAAACATTTCTAGAACATATAATCCCTATGCCTAAAATTATGCAAGGTATTCATATAACACTCCAATTCATATTTGGGGGACGTATTCATATCGCCATCCAAATTCAACATTTTTACAACAAGTTAAACGCAGAAAATAGGAGAAAAGTGGATATCATGATAGGAGGCAACATTTGGAAAAAGAAGTGGAAAGATGTCATGGACATACTAGAAATATCAGTGTGAATGAAATGTTATGGGATGTAAAGTGTGAATCCTAAGGTAATCACAAGGAACAAAATTGTAACCAGATCAAGATAGCAGAACTTGAGGAAGAAGATTCTGAATGGGAAGAACAGGCTGAAGATGAACTAAGTGCCGAATATGTGACAACACAATTGGATTGGTGGCAACAGAGTAAAGGAGTGTTAGAACAGTCTATACAAAGTACTCCGAAAATGATACCATCTATAGTAAAACCACCAGAGCTGGAGTTAAAACCATTACCGAAACATTTGAAATAAGGGTATTTAGGAAAAGAAAATACTTTACCCATAATAATCGCATCAGGATTGAGTGACCTTCAAGAAAAAGCTTTGTTGGCTGTGTTGAAACAACATAAAAAAGCCATTGGGTGGGTTATTGCTGATATAAAGGGCATAAATCCAGCATTTTGTCAACACAAAATCCGTTTAGAAGAAGGAAAGAAACCCGTAGTGGATGCACAGAGAAGACTTAATCTAACCATGAAAAAAGTAGTGAAAAAAGAGTTTTTAAAATGGTTGGATGCAAGTATTTTTTTTGCAATATCAGACAGTGAATTGGTTAGTCCTACACAATGTGCACCAAAAAAGGTGGATTGATTGTATTAGAGAATGACAATAATGAATTGATTCCCACACAAACAGCTATTGGGTGGAGAGTATGCATAGATTATAGGAATTTGGATGATGCAACGAAAAAAGATCATTTCCCGCTATCTTTCATTCATCAAATGTTGGACCAACTAGTAGGAAAATATTATTTTTTTCTAGATGAATATTCAGGGTATCATCAAATTCTAATACATCTTGATGACCAAGATAAAACAACATTCACATGTCCTTTTGGTACTTATGCATTCAAAAGAATGCCCTTTGGGCTTTGTAACTGTCGAAACATTTTTTTTTAAAAAAGCCCCGAAAATATTTTGTAAAATTGAAAACAGGGAGTCGCAATCAATCTTTTTACTTAGTGTGATTAGGTCACCACAAAACGTTTTAAATTTGTTTTGACAAATATTTTGGTCTTCGAAATCTAGAAAACGGGTTCAGGAATCGGTTACGTGTGAGGAAGGATTACCACCCTCACATGCCCAAAAATTGTAACCCAGTCGATTTTTTCGGTCTTGATGTAAAAATTTGAAATCTCGAGTAAAATTTAAAATGCAATCTTTAAATGCATAAATTATTTAGCGTAATTTTTAAAAATCGAATTTGATGAAAAATGTCTGTTTATTTCGAATTAATCGAGAAAATGAAGTCGTGTCCAAGACGTTAGGGCACGACATTCTCAGAGTTTCGAAATTTATGGACGTTTAACAATTCTAAAATGGGATATTCTATTGTGCAAATTTCACAAAAAACCATACCCAGTACATTAGGGCATAATTTTTTCGGGGCTTTTACACAAAAGGATATTGCCTCGTTTTTTAAAATAAAGTTTGAGAAACTCGGTTATTTCGAGTCGAAGAGGAAAAACACCCCTAGTAAGTTAAGGCATGAGTTTCTCGAATTCCTGAAAATAACAAGCGTTCT
This sequence comes from Kokia cookei, assembly GCA_039519145.1. Taxonomy (NCBI): domain Eukaryota; kingdom Viridiplantae; phylum Streptophyta; class Magnoliopsida; order Malvales; family Malvaceae; genus Kokia; species Kokia cookei. Next base: position 12,591,603 of record CM076910.1, read on the forward strand.
TTCGTAGCCAATTTCAAAATTTTGAGAAAGGGTATTCAATTATTCCGGTTCGAAGAAAAATCACACCTAATAAGTTAAGGCACAATTTTTCCAATCCCAAAATAAGGGAATATTGCCTCGATTTTAAAATTATTTATATTTTTGAAGAAAATCAAAAAACAATTTTGATTAAAATATTTTTTTAAAATGAGCATGTGAATTCAATACAAGTGTGCAATTAATGACAAAATTATGTAATATGAAGAAAGTGCAAATTATACGAGTAATAAATACACAAAACAAATATATAAAAATAAAATAAACAAAATAAGCAATGCGAAAGAAAATTCAAATCGAAATATCAAAGAATAAAAAGACGGGATTAATTTTAGAAGAAATTAAAATAAAAGATTAAATTAAAATAAAAATGAAAATTTTTGGGTAAAATGTGAAAATAAGGGAAAACGAGGTCAAATTAAAAACTTTGGAAAGTTCGAGGGTCAAATTTGAATTTTTAGAAAGTTTAAGGGTCAAAACATAATTTTTGGAAAGTTCGGGGGCTAAAACATAATTTTTGGAAAGTTCGAGGGCTAACACATGATTTTCAAAAAATTTACGGGCCAAAACATAATTTTTAGAAAGTTTAAGGGTAAAAAATGGAATTTTGAAGAGTTTAGGGACTTTACGAGAAATTCGCCCAAAGATTTGACACGTGGCAACCCCAAGGAGGTCCAAGATCAAAGGACTAAATTGAAAATTATTTAAAATTATTAGGTAAAATTTAAAATAAATTAAAAATATAGAAAATGACTAAATTGCCAAAACAAAAAATGCATAACGGCCAAAGGGGCAATTTGCCCCTCCGCATGAAAACACACGGATCCCAAGTGGGTCTAGGTCGGCTTTCGGATCAGGGGTCAAAACGATGTCGTTTTAAGGCTTGGGCACCTAGGCCAAAATGGCGCCATTTTGATGCCTTATTTAAATCAATAATTTGAAAAATATTGATTCTTTCACCCTCTCTAAAAAAAACTCTCCCTCAACCCTATTTTCTCTCAAAGGTTGAAGGGTGCTCCCCTTGTCTGGCCATGGCTCTGATGGGGCATCACCGTTCGCTCCTCCACGCTGGCGACGACTGACCACCATCCACAGTGGTCGGAGGTAAGAAAACTTCCTCTTTTTGTATTTTTTTGTTTAGAACATAGATCGGGGCTAGATCTATCAAGATCTAGCCCTAGATTTCAAAAAAGGTTTTAAAAATGATTTTTTTTCCAAGTTTTGAATTTATTTCCTTTCGAATCTCGTTGTTTTCCCTTTTTTAGGGTTTTTTATTTTATTTTTTAATATTTTCAAAATAATAAAATACGAATATATATGTTATATATATGTAGGTTGCAAATAACTAAAAGAAAATACCTTGAAAAATCCTTGGTTTTATTGATATGTTCATATCTTTTTTGTGAAATAGAAAAGGGAGAGAGAATACCCTTTTTACAAATTGATTCATGGTTTTATAGCCAAATGTTACAATGTATTTTGCTTCTTTCTTTCTTGTCTTCTCTGTCTTTGCAGGTGCAACAATGGTAGCAGCTTTTGATGGTGGTGGTGGTGGTGGGTAACGTGGCAGCAGCTAGTTGGTGAAGGCGAGCGACAGCAGCAAATGAACTTGCAAACTAAGGCTTGCTGATTTTTTCAAAAATATGGGCCATTTAGGCCAAGTTGTAAATTGGGCTTGGGTTATTTAAAATGTAATTGGGTCAAAGTGCTTGAATTTGGGTTTTAGGTTTGTAATGGACTTTTGATTTAAAATAAATTTAAATTAAAACAAAAATTTGTTTTCCCCATTTGGGTTTGAAGTTGGGCTCGGATAAAATTGGGTTCCAACAGTAACACTCTAGCTACATTTATGAGATGTATGAAATTTATTTATGCAAATATGCTGGAAGAAGGACTAGATGTTTTTATGGATGATTTATCGGTATATGGAGACTCATTTTAAGAATGCTTACAAAACTTGGAAAATGTGCTTAAGAGGTGTGAAGAAACTAACTTAGTACTTAACTAGGAAAAATGTCATTTTATGGTAAGAGAAGGGTTAGTTTTGGGACATCAGATTTCTCGAAAAGGGTTAGAGGTGGACAAACCCAAAATTGACGTAATTTAAAACCTATCACATCAAACAAATATAAAAGGTATTCAGAATTTTTTGGGACATGCAGGATTTTATAGAAGGTTTATTAAAGATTTTGTTCATATCTCAAAACCCTTAAATTTATTGTTACAAAAAGATGTTCCCTTTGTTTTTTATAAAAGCTATGTGGAAGCCTTTAAAAAATTAAGGAAAAATTAATATCAGCTCCTATAATTATCACACCGAACTGCTCAAAACCTTTTATTATTATGTGTAATGCAAGTGACTATGTCGTAGGTGTTGTTTTAGGTCAAAAGAAGGATTGTCTATTTGAAGCAATTCATTACGCGAGCAAAACTCTCAACCCTGCTCAATGCAATTACACCACCACTGAAAAGGAGATGTTAGCGGTAGTATTTGCTTTTGAAAATTTTCATCCATATTTAATGGCTAATCATGTTTATGTTTATACAGATCATTCTACATTGAAATATGTGATGAAGAAGAAAGAGACAAAAATGCGATTAATGCGGTGGGTGTTACTTCTCCAAGAGTTTGATTTATGGATTATGGATCGAAAAGTAACTAAAAATTAGGTTGCTGATCATTAATCATGACTTGCGACTAACAGTGCATCTAAATCTTCCATGGAAATTAGGGAGACTTTTGTAGACAAGCAGTTATTGGGAGTAGTTACCAAATAGTTGAAAACAAGGACACCATGGTATGCAGATTATGTGAACTACCTAGCAAAAGAAGTATTTCCACCAAATTGTAATGGTAGCAAAAAAAAACGAATCATTCATAAGGTAAAAATTATATCTAAGAAGACCCTTACGTATTTCGACAATGTGCTGATAAGTTAGTTCGACGATGTGTAGCAGGAGAAGAAGTAAATGATATTCATAAGGGATGTCATCCTTCTCCCTGTGGTGGGCATTTTGGAGGAAAACAAACGGCACAGAAGATATTACAATTGGGGTTTTATTGCCAACCATGAATAGAGATGCATACGAGTTTGTACAGAACTGTGATCGATGTCAATGAACAAGGAATATCTTGAAAAGGGATGAAATTCCACAAACAATAATTATTGAGGTAGAAATATTTTATGTTTGGGGAATTGATTTTACGGGACCTTTGCCTTGTTCGTTTGGAAATCAGTACATTGTTTTGGCAGTGGATTATGTCTCTAAACAGGAAGAAGTTGTGGCATTACCAACAAATGTTACAAAGTCAATAGTTAGTGTAACACCCAAAATCTATAACCATCACTGATTTGAGGTCTCAAGGGTTTACAAAACTTTACAAATTTTTTTAGATAAAAATCAATCACAAATCCATATAAATATAAACTATCAACTCAGAATATTAGCTTCATTTACTCTTTCACATTCATTTGCAACATTCCAACCAATCAAGGATCAATTCAAGCCATACTAGAACTTAGGATCACAATCGAAAATTTTCCCAACAAGGGTCACACGACCTTGTGTCTCAACACACACAACTTTCATCACTAGTTAACCAAATTATAATCCAAAACATACTCATCAATACATTTTCAAGAAAGAATCACTATTCATATCACATATAATGACATCTATATTTCATATCAAACCATAATACCATAATATCAACCAAGCTACATCAATCATTCTTACTATCACAATGTAGCACCCAAACTCGACACCATCGTCGGTTAGGGTTTTGAGGTCTTTCAGATCATTTACCGTGGATTAAATTATCATATCTCAATAATTTAATATCACAAGAAATATAAATGCAATAAATTTTTAGCTTTGATAACATTCCATTTCAACAAAGGTCAAAAATGTAATTTTACACAATCTGAGGTACTTCTACCGGTACCTGTTGGACAAGTATCAGTAGAAGTCAAGACAGTAAGCTTTGGAAAATAACTACAGTTTTCTACCGGTAGAAGTGACGGTTCTATCGGTACAAGTATGGGAACTACCAATACAACCCACACTTCTATCGATACAACGAGTTCGAGAGAGCTAGGAAGTTTTTCCTTGCAACTTCTACCGATACAAGTGTCAGACTACCGATACTACTATGAGATGAACTACTGATACTTTAAAGGATTTATACCAATACAATGCAAGTCAGTAACCAAAGTTCAAATACCCTGTACTTCTACTGATACAATCAAGAGTTCTACCGAAAAAAGTGTGCAGATTTCAAATATATTCATAAATTTCTACGTTTACAAAATAGCCTACATCATTTGCCAATTTCTCAAAATCATACCTATAGACATTTTCATGTGATATTTAATTCTACACATAACAATAAAGATACATTCAAACATTCATCAAGATACTACCATGCTATTTAACCATTCACACCAGAACAACTCATGTAACACAATCCTAATACATGCCATATAAGTCAAATGATATGAAAGACTGTTGAACAAGCTTCCGAGATAGTGTGATTTCTCTTCAGGATCTGATCATCAACAGGAAATGAATATACAAAACAGTAAACAGATACACAGGTAAGGTTACAAGCTTAGTAAGTTTGTAAGAATAATTAACTTACAGAATAACATATTCGGTTACAGAAAGAGTAATAAAACTTCTTCGTTATCTCATGGCATTAGCATCAGGTTGATCTCTCCGAGTCTTTCAAATTTTAGCTCATACGAATCCAAACAGAGTATCACTCTTACAAGCCTGATAGAATATCGCTCTTACGAGCCAGTTCAGAATATCGCTCTTATGAGCCAGTTCAGAGTTTAACCAGTATACGATGCTGCTCACACAAGCTGATGAGAATCCACAACATATGTCAGACCTCATCCATCGATACAGTTCAAATTACCTATTCACGATACTGCTCACACAAGCTGAAGAGAATCTGTAACGTATGCAGGACTTCAGCTATCACTACACTCTATGTTACCCACTCACGATGCTGCTCACACAAGCTTATGAGCATCTGCAACGTATGAAGGACCTCAGCCATCGTTACAATCCATACGATCAGTATTCAGTAGTCATCCAAAATCTATCGACTCACGACACTGCTCACACAAGCTGTCAACAAACTACAAAATATGCAGGATCCCAGCCATTGCATCGATACAGATCACCGGCCCAAGGCCTAACATTTCGATTCTTCATTCGTTTCTTAGGCTTATCGATCACTGAGCATTCTTCGATTCACTGCAGAAAAAAGGAATATATAATAGAATTATTACAATAAAAATAGTAGTACAAACTTATCGGACTGATTTGCAATAATCGTTAAATTATAGGTGCTATTCCATAATTTTCACCTTGCCTCGATTTTCAACCCATTCTTTATCTAAAATAAAATTTTCATTCAATTAACTAATTCCAACAGTAAAATAAACTTATTTTAGGCAATTAAGTCCTTTTTTACATTTTTACAAAATTACCCCTAATATTTTATTTCCATTCAATTTAGTCTTTAAGCCTTAAACTTGCAAATTAACCATTTTTATTCAAATTCCTGCTTAGTAGAATATTCATGAGTCTTCCAATAGCCGACTTGTGCCATTATTTCACCTTAAGTCCGTGTAAATTTATCACTTTAACATTTTAGCCTTTAAACATTAAAATCATCAAAAACTACTTTACAAAATAATCAAATCCTATAACCAAGCTTAATAAACTTGAATAAATCTTCAAGAACCAACTCATTCATCAATGGAAAAATATTTAACATTTGACATATTCACAATTAGTCCTTGGGTTGCTAGATTAAGCTAATACGGACTCGAAAACATAAAAATCACTGAAAATGGGAGAGATTTACCTACTTAATTGGAGAACCCTAATTGACTGAAAGCTTGCTTCTCCTTGGCTATGGAGTTTCGACTTTCCTCCAAAAATAACGAAAAGGAAGATGATGATATCATTTATCATCTTTTTGTTTTTAACTTAATATTTTGTCATTTTTTTCTTTCAATTTACAAAATTAACCTTTAATTTATACATATAAAAACACTTAAACTTATGCAGATTTGTCCAACATATAAAAATAATCTAGATCCATAATTTTACCCTTTTAACAAATAAAAACCATCTTTTCCAACCTTTACTATTTAGTCCCTTTTAATTAATTAATTATCTAAACAATAAAATTTCATAACCAAATTTTAATACAATACTAATTACCTTGTAAATATTAAGTAATTAATATTTACGATCTGACATATCAAAGTCGTGGCCTCAAAACCACCATTCTCGATCATACTAAAAAATAGACTAATTAGTAAATCTTCATTTAATTAGGATTTAATTGCAATTTACCAAAATCTAAAGATTTCCACATCATTTCTATTATTAGGCCATTTACGTAGGGTCTAATTAGACAATTGGTCCTTCACTTATATTAAATTTCAATCAAACAAACTAATTTATAATTTAGCCTTAACTAATTTATAATTTAGTCTTAACTAATTAGGACTAAATGAATAAATAACCCAAAAGTTAGTGGATGGTAATCATATCCACCACTGCTTGGACATTTTAACCATGGTTTAATTACCATTTTGGTCCTTTTACTATTTTTAATCAATAGCAATTAACTTTTACCACTTTTACAATTTACTCCTTTTTCAGTAATTAAGCAATTAATTATCAAAATTACCCAACCAAACTTCAATTCAAATATAATGACTCTGTGAATATTTAATAAAATGTTTACGACCCTAAATTTCATAAATGAGATCTCGATACTTCATTTTCTAAAACCACTTAACTTTTGAACCAAACCACTTTACTAACTTTTAATCTAATAATTAAAATTTAAAAATTCCATATAAAAATTATTATTGACATATATAATTTAAATACTAATTACATGAATTTACTCGTTGGGTTTAAGGTCCCGAAACCACCATTTTTGACACCATTAAAAAATAGGTTGTTACAGTTAGGTTTTTGCGAAAGAATATCTTTGTGAGATTTGGGACACCACATACATTAGTTAGTGATGAAGGGCCACATTTATGCAATAAACAATTTGAAGCAGCCCTTGCAAAATACAACATCAAACATAAGATGGCAACAACATATCACCGACAAGCTAACGGACAAGCTGAGGTTTCTAATCGAGAAATTAAACACATTCTAGAAAAGAATGTGAACCCTAATCAGAAGGACTTGGCAGAAAAACTAGACTCTTTGTGGGCTTTTATACAGCATACAAAACACCATTGGGAATGTCCCTATATAAACTCGTTTATGGTAAGAATTGTCATTTACCCATTGAGTTGGAGAAAAAAGCATATTGGGCCATTAAAGAGTTGAACTTAGATCCAGAATTGGCGAAAAAAGAAAGGTTGTGTCAATTACAAGAATTGGAGGAATTTTGTTTCATGGCCTATGAGAACACGAAGTTATATAAGGAAAGAAGTAGGTTATCACATGATGCCCAGATTCGAAAACGAACCTTCAAGCTAGGCCAAAAGGTATTACTGTTTAACTCAAGATTAAATTTTTTTTTAGGAAAACTTAAATCGAGGTGGACAAGACTGTACATAATCAACCAAGTAACACCGTATGGTGCAATTGAGTTGATAGAAAAGAGTGGCCAACTCTTCTTAGTAAATAGGCAAAGGATAAAGCACTACTTTTTGGGGCACAACTGACATACTTGTTGATAAGCAATCATTATAGTGTAATACTCTATGGAGTATGAAAAATGTGCCAGCATCGAAAAAAAAAAACAAGGATGACACTCAGAGGCCGGCTAGTGATGTAGAGTTGGGTTCTGACGAAGACTAGCCTCGACGTCACGACCCTACTTCTCTAGGTCGCGACAACCTCTTACAAATGGAACAAGGAAACTGGCCCCGACGTCACGACACTACCTCTCTATGTCGTAACATATCTCTTCACAGTGGACAACAAGTCTGGCCGCGATGTCATGACACAACACCTAGGTGTCGTGACACACCTACGTAAAATTAGAGATCCAAGTAAACACTAACTCTTAACAATTAAATAGTTTAGTTTTATTTAAACTTCTTAATTTATGTTTAATAATAATTGCAATTAGGTTAGACTTCTTTATATTAACATTATGTGAGTTTAGTATAAATATCCCCATCCTCCACTTTTCACTACAATTTAGAGAAAAGAGAAAACATTGAAATTAAGAAGAAAAAACTTTGATCACATGGCTAGTTCAAGTGCAAGTGGTTCTAATGTCTCTTTTGAGTTCCCAAAGAGTGATATGGACAGATACCTCTAACAACTGCAACCATATGCATTCATTCAAGAACAAGGGTTTGATCTCTTAATGAGAAATTATAGAGGAATTTGGGAATACGCATTGGGTCACGAGTGGACTCAATTCTGTCTGCCATGTAAAGATCCAGTAAATATCCCAACGGTGTAAAATTTTTATTTGGAAATGAATAAAAGGGAAGCATATCGATCCTTCAGTCAAGTCTAGTGTACGCTAAAAGTTCGAGGGGTAGAGGTGTCAATGAATAAGGTACACATCTGTAGGTGTCAAAGAATTTAAGATTATAGACATAGAAAAAATTATACGATTCTTGACAGATGGAAAAGAATTATGGACATATCAAGAAGGTACAACAATCCTAGAAACTTTTAATCAAGAGTAGATGACACCTAAAGCCAAAATATGGATGAAGCTTGTTTGCTCCAGAATTTTTCCCACTACAAAAATGTCTAAGATTAGCCCAATCCATGCTATTATCACTTATGGGATTCTCACAAGGAAAAGGATCTACATTGGTAAATGAATTTACTCGAAACATGATGGAATGTGCAAAGAATTTGGGGAAAGGTGCATTTTCCCTCGTTTAGTAACGACCATGTGTAAGAAAGCAAGGGTACCCATCGAATGACTAGATCAAACAATGAATCCTCCTAGCAAGTTATTAAGTGACAATGTGTTCGCTCAATTTGCAAAAAAGGCTAAGTGAAGAACAAAGGAGGAGAGGGTTAAATGATGATGATGATGAGTAGGATGTAGGGATTTATGTTTAAGTTTTCTTTAGGAGTAGACTTTAGTTTTATTTATTTAGAATTAGGGGTATGTACTTTTTTATTTACCAATTATTTATATTATGAATATTGTTTTTAATATATACATATGTATTATTCTTAAAAAAATTTACAAGCCATGTAGGAATCCCATACAAAAGAGACACAACATTTTGGAGCTATTCATGCCAAAAGGAAGAGGAACCCACCATTAGTTCAAGAGTCATTCATGATCAATCAATCTAGCATTCAGATGGCACCATATGAAGCATTGTATGGTTGAAAATGCAGGACTCCAGTGTGTTGTATTGGAGTTAGGTGAGAATAAGTTAGTGGGTCCTGATTTAATTCAAGAAATAGAAGAGAAAGAGAAGTTGATCAGAGATTGATTAAAGCAACTTTAGATAGACAAAAGTCATATGCTTTTTTGAAAAGGAAAGATATTGAGTTTAATGTGGGCGAGAAAGTATTTTTGAAGGTATCTCCATGGAAAAAGGTTCTTCGATTTGGTAAAAAGGGAAAGTTGAGTCCAAGATTCATTGAGCCATATGAGATATTGGAGAGGATTGGTCTAGTTGCATATCAATTAGCACTCCTTCCAAAGTTGGACAAGATTCATAATGTCTTCCCTGTGTCTATGTTGAGAAGATATCAGTCTGATCCATCTCATGTGATTACTCCGGAAGTTATAGAAATACGATTGGATTTGACTTATGAGGAAGAGTCGATTAAGATTCTAGTGCAAGAGGTAAAGGAATTGAGAACCAAATGGTTTCCTTTAGTAAAAGTTTTGTGGAGACATCATAATTCGGAAGAGGCAACTTGGGAAAGAGAAGAAACTATGAGGCAACAATATCCGCAATTGTTTATAGTAGGTAAAATTTTGGGGACGAAATTTATTTAATAGGGGGAGAGCTGTAACATTCGCATTTTTAAAAATTAAAGTTGAAGAGTATTTGAATTAGAATATTTAGTTAAAATAAGAAGATTAGAAAATTTAAGGATTAATTAATAATTGTGAGAAAGAAGGAAAGACTAAGTAGATATTTAGCCCAAAATAAGTGATGAGTCATTATAAAAATTATGGTGAATAGAGATGGGAAAAAGAGTAATTTAATTTAATAGATATTTTATATGCAATGATTAGGGGATTTAATTGTGTGTTGGTAAAAGGTCTAGAGACCTAAGGAGCAATTATACCATTTTTAATCATTTTTAATGAGGTGAGCCATTATTGGTGGAATTTTCTAGTGAAATTGGGAGAAAGGAATGATTTTAATCATTCTTTCCCCTTGTCTGCCATGAACCCAAACCCCCCAAATCTCTCATCTTCCTTTCTTCTTCCTCTAGCCTTATTCCACAATTTTTGAAGCTTTCAAGCTTCAATTCTTCCATTTTCTTTGAGATTTCTTAAAGAAGATCATAATATTAGACTTCTAGCTACCTTAATTTCTTGAGAAAACCCATTTTTGGAGTGTGAAAGAGTAAGATCTTGAGTTAGTATTTTTGGGGTTTTCAAGTACAAATGTAAGAGATGAAAAAATTAGCATGACATACATGTTTATTTTCATGATTTAGCAAGAAAATGTTATTTGATTGAGATTTTTAGCTTATATGTGAAATATGTGTTTATATTAAATTGGAGAAAGGAAAGAAGGAGAAGGATAAAATTAAAGGGAAAGGAAAGGAGAAAGCTAAGGAGTGAAGAAATTATCATTCCAACTTTTGTTGTAAGTACTACAAGATTTTAAATTGAAATTTTATTCTCTTTAAAATTATATAATTTTAGTATAGAAATTAATTATGTTAGTAATGTGATATATATATATAAATGTTGATTGTATGATGAAATGGTGGAATTATGGATTTAGTTGAGAAAGTAAAGGTAATAAATACATGATGAAGTATTTGTAAAGAAAAATGTGTATGTGTTATATTAATTGTGAGTTATGTTGTTAAATGGAAATTTTATGCTCAAGTAGACAATTAGAACCATTGTGATATTAGTGGCATGCCATTAAGGGATCTTAGTGCGCTCTCCGTTATTTAGCACGTTATGTGATCTCCGTTACTCAGCACGTGTAATGCTCTCTGATTAGCACGTTTGTGCTCACCTCGGTGCTCTCCGTTCATTTGTGCATTGTTATGCACCTTTGCATTTGTTTCGTATATCCGATAGGTTCTACGATAGTCTACTATGGACCAAAGAAGCAATTAAAGTGTGAAAGATGAACATCTAGTATTACGGTGAATTTAATCACTAATAAGGTAAGTGAGTTACTTAAGGTATATTTATTTGTGAAGTTGCATGTGTGGAAATATGTATATAGATAGATATGAATATATATATATATATTTGTTGAATTGAATTTGGTGAATTAATTAAATTATCTATTTACCCTTGTAGTGCGTACTAAGCCTTCACCGGCTTAATGCATTTATTTCAACGCGTAGGTACAGTTAGATACGGGAAGCTAAGGTCAAGCTAGGGGACCTCTCAATATATCCCTTTTGGAAGGCTTCAAGTTTAGGTACTTTTATTTTGAGTAAAATGGCATGTATATAAGTTGCTCAAAGTGACCTAGGTCATTGGGATTGGATGTCATTTTGGAACTTTATATACATGGTGATTAGTAATGAAATATTTTGGTTCATATATGATTAGTCAATACTATGGCATTTATGGTTGATCAAGTAACATGATAATTATAATTGTACACAATTTGGAGTCATTTAAGCAGATTTTGATGTTTTCTAGTTAATTTAAAATATTGGTTTGAGTTCAAATTTTTGCAGGAGGTTTTATTGAACTTTTAAATGGATTTTCATGAAAATTGAACAAAAGTATCGACACCATCATATCATGTATTGATATTTTGTCTTGTTTTGAACAAGAACAAAAATTTTAATTTATTTAATCATGTTTTATAATCCGGTTATGATTCCACTTAATTGTTTTGATTAATTTTAGTTTAAATGAGTTAAAATAGCATCGTTTAAAAAAAATTAATTTAGTATTTATCAAAGTAGCTTTGACACCATATGTAATTTTTTTATACCGAGTTTATATGCGTGAACTGGGTGTAGGGGTGTTACACCTTCTCTCTTCTCAGATCCAGATCCAACTGCAGCTGTAAAAGTTTGTTATAGTCCTGCTGTGCACTCACGTAGATCTGGTGTGAACTTTTTGGATCTGCAGGTTGCCGAGACATCGCTAGGCGCAATCTGAAACCTTCAATTGCAGCGAAAACATGCTCTTCCCCTACGCTGGTGCTTCTAGTTGCGATTACAGCTTGAATTCTCTCATTTCAAGTAAAGATTCCTATGAGACGACATCGCTAGTCGCAATTTCAAGCTGAATTTGTGGCTATATTTTAGGATTCTTTTTAGCTTTGGTCTTCAGAGATGGATCATTGCGCTGACAATTTTAAGATGCAATATATATGCTGCATGTGGTGACATTAGTACACAAAAAGAGATAAAATAACAAGGATTTAAACCAGGCATAAATGAGTTAGAAAACATAAATGCTAAGTATGAAATGCCTAACATGCATACTAAATATGGTACAAAAGAGACAAATAATTCACAAATTTAAGGAAAAAATAAGTGTCATTACTAATGCTATCAAGAAACGAGACTTGTAACTTTCGCATAAATGATTATGGATTCATCCCAACAGATTGCAATACAAATCCTTAAGTTTTTGTCAATATTATATTTTCAATCTTATTTGTTCATGTTTAATCTTTTCATTGAATTTATAATGCTTTAAGAAACCATGAGGAACTAATCCCATTATGGGGGATTAGGGAGTGGAGGTATGATCATTTGATTATTGTATAAGGATCTTCAATGGGTCAATTGTTTGGAAAAGGAAGAACGTGAAACAAACCCTAGGCCTGACAAACCAAGGAAGTCATTTAGGTGGGAATTAACCCAAACCAATCTGAACTGTGAGGTTAGAAGAAAGGAGCTCTTGTTGTCTCATTATGTTAATAGAAGATCGAAAGATCCTGCTAGGGTGGCGACTAGTTGATTGAAGAAAACCCCAAAGACAACATTTAAAGAAATCATATCGAAGTGAGCTAATCCCCCATAAATCCGTTTATCGAGTTTTCTTATCTAATTCCCTTTATTTTATTTTATTTTATTTTTATGATTTTTATCATTAATATATAAACCCCAAATCTTTTATTTTACTTTCATGCTATAATTCTAGAAATAGTACTAATTAAATCTTTTTTGTGTAAGGATTGAAATTACTATTGCTTCACCTCCCTTGGGTATGATCCTTGGAGTACTCGTTACTTCATTGTAACTATATTACAACTCGATCCATATACTTATAAAAAACCCAAAAATACATGCCAAACGGGAGTATGTTCGAAGGCGGTCAAGCATCCTCCAAATCCATTTGTGCAAGAACTACCTGCATATTTACCTGCCACAACAGCGAAATATCATACTTCATTATCGCCATTACCGTGATTGAGACGAGAAACCCGAAAATCTCTTATGCTAGTTTGTTGAAATTGAACGTCGATAATGGCAATGTAAAAATATCATAAAGAAAAAAAAAAGAAATAGAACAAACAAATTTTACGTGGAAACCATTTCAAAAAAAAATCAAGGGCAGAGGAGAAGAAAATTCACTAATATCGAATTCGAATGATACAAGAGGAGTTTCAACTACGTCTATTTATAGGTTAAAAAAACCTTATTCTAATCAAATTCTAATAGAAATAATGTAGTAAGGTTGAAACACCTTATTCTAATAAATATCAAATAGAATAAATGTACTTCTATACGGATTTCACTTATGCAGTCTATATTGTACCACGGGGGCCAGTCTCAACCCCAATACAATTTTATGCTTAATGGGGATCTGCGATCTTAGCTCCCACATATCTCCTTATATTACCACTTGTATTTAATTCTTTAATATGAATTTGGATTACATAACCCTAACAAATATCAGAAACAATAATTGAGCTCAAACTATCACATTATTATAAAAATATTATTCATCAATACAATTAATACTCATTATATATACATGGTCTTTAAATATCTTTAGTTGTAATCCTTTAGTTAACAAATATGCAATCATAATATTAGTCCTGATGTGCTTTATAGACACTCTTTAGTTTTAAATTTCTTTCTTAGCGGTAAAATATTTTAATTTTATTTGTTTGCACGTTTAGAATATTTGTCGTTCTTGGAGGAAAAATATTGTGGAATTATCATAATAAATTTTCAATTACTTGGTAATGGTGCTTCACTATCCCAAATCTTAAAATAAAGTTTAACAAGCATAATGTTAGGATTTGTGCCTTAATGTAGTGATTTAATCATACTAATAATTTTAAAACATTAAAAAAGTAAACTGTATTAATTATAGACATTACAAATTCTTTTTTATATTTAGGTCGGGTTTGGGTGAATTGGTTAGTGGGTTTAGAGTTGGATTTTTTTATTTTTTATTTGCAAAATTTGGGCTAAGAATTTTGGCTCAAAAACATAGAACAACTTATTTTACCGGATTTAATCTATTCAATTGATTCTCAATTTGTGATTCAATCGAAGTTTAAAATTACTAGCAGTTCATCGATTCAATCACTTTTTTTGGATCAATAAATTAATTAGTTTTTTTGTGCCTGTCGAGTCAGCAAATATAAAAATTTACATTAGAATAACACTAAATAGTAATATAATAGTAATATAGAGCAATAGGATTGAATCTACAGGGATTAGTTATTGAATTTCTCCTTTTCTTGCAGCTAGAGTTATTCTCGCAGCAATAGTTGTTCCCACGACTTGTGATGAACTTGCTGAAAAAAATAAGTGGAGATGAAAATGTTCAGAAAGTAAATAAAGTGAATAGCATCAATAAACAATTATATTAATCAAAATAAAATGAAATAAAAAAATGGAATTGAATTTCGTAATCAATAATATAAAGTATTAGCCTTAGACTCAGTGAATTTCGGTTTTCTCTTTCAAATCATAAGCTAGTTATAGCGAGCAAGAACGTCCCAACCGTCAATTCTTCCTTTCGAAGTTGATTTACAACTTGCAAACCAACTCTTACCGATTGTCTAATCACCATACACGCATTCGCAGTTCAAGACCCCGACAGCCTTGCATTCTGAAGAATCCAACTTGGATCAACGGTCTCAACCACGTTGGTCGTTTAAATTCGATCACTATCTCCCTTGACAAAAATCTCACTAATATGACCCGACTAGGATACATCAATTTGTTCGCAAAAACCCGAATACAACACAGCCAACTCGACTTGCCAACTATATGCCAAAACGACCCCAATCCAATATGCACTTTGTGTTAAAATTGAATTAACTTTAAGGGACGACTTTGTATTATCTCATATTCCGAAGAGATGGTGAATATCGTTATGGAAGACTTTTAGCGCGAATCCATTTCTCACGATTCTTGACCGGAAAAAATATTGGCCCAAGGCTAAGTAGAAGTTTGGTGAAGCATGAGATTAATCATACTAGTTGATGTATGTAAATGAATATAATGAAAATGATGGAAGATGAAAAGGGAAAGGACTTGAGAAGAATTAAGCCAAAAGTAATAAAATAGAAAAATGGCAGAATGCCTTTACTGCTAAGACGTGAAAAGAGAAAAAGAAATTTGCTTATTGCTTTCAATTTCCAAGTGTATTTTTCAAAGTTGACCGCACATCCTATTTATATACATATCATATACTAAAAATAGTTTAACTCACCCAACAACTAATTATATAAAATCAATTTTATATCAGAATTTTTTTTAAATATGATTTTTACGAAGTCAAACAAAATCTGATCAATCTTAGCTTTTTCAAACTTTTCAATTCAGCCTTTCTTTCATTATTTGTGTTCCGATTTAACTCAATTCTACTTGTTTTTTACTTAAAGCATTCTAATTACGTTTCTAATAAAATTTGAACACATAATCACCAATTTAACAGAATTTAATTCAAGAGTTACTTAATTTAAACACATACAATATATAAAATTAACATGCTATCATTCTTGATCTGATCAATTAATTTAATCCAGTTTAAACAACTATCACGCAAAGTAAATCATCAGATACATAAGCTGGGTGGGACTTTGTAGCATGCTATTTAGTGCGGAAGTATGCACAATTAATGAAGGTAACTTATGATGGCCTTGTGCTCACATAGGAAAAAGGATACTGGAAATTAATTGCGGAAAGCGATAAAGCAACTGTGATTTAAGATGATCAATGGTAATATAAATATTTATTTTTTTATTAATTTTAATATTATTGTCCGTGTAAGAAGATAAAAGTTTAAATATATTCAAGTGTGTTTTATTCTCTTAGTGATGAATTATAAGTAATTTTAAATTTTGTATTAAAAAAAAGCAACAGCTATATACTTGATAATGGGAGATTTACTTCATGCATATATACCGAGAAGTCAATATGGTGGCTGATCTTATGGCACACTTCTAGAGGTGTTCATGGGTCGAGTTTGGTCAGATTCAAGTTAAGTCTAAGTATGATATTAATATATTTTATGTTTGTTAAAACTCGAGCCGACCATAGATCTGGACCTAAAATTTTGTTTAAATCGCCCATATTGGTAAAAGATTAATCCAAGATTTTTTTAATATTTATATTATATTATTTTAATATTTAATAATTTTATATATTTTTTTGTTTATAGAGTGATTTAACATTATTTTAATGTTTATATTAGAGTAATATTATATATTTAGTATAAGTTTAGTTTTTTAATGTGTTTTAAATTACATAATATAAAGTATTACAAACTTAAAACAAACCAAACCGAGCTCAGGCCTTGAATGTTCAAGCTTGAGTCCGACCAATATTTTAAATGGGCCTAATATTTTTACCGAAGCCTATTTTTCAAGCCTAATATTTTTGTCCTAACCCTTCCAAATTTTGAACTAATTTTCGAATCTAGACAAATAACTTGATTGATGAACAGGTCTATACACTTCGCTTCATCCACAGATTGCAGATTTATGAGCAACCTTTGGGAGTACTTAATCTCCACTGCTTTACAATTCCCTTGAGATTATTTTTACTCGCTTAGGGCGTTTGCCCTTGAAAAAAGACCATTGATTTTAGGGTAAATTACATCAACAATCGCTCAACTTTGATATGGGGAAACAAACAGTCACCTGATTTACATTTCACTCACTCAACTTTGAAAATGTGACAAACAATCCTTTTTAATGTTTTCTGTCACAAATGTCACGGAACAGTGACATGGTAGTTGACGGCGTCAGTGGAGTGTGGAAAACGTCCAGCTAGCCGATTACATTTAACACAATAGTCACTCAACTTTGAAAATGTGACAAAACAGTCACTAAGGTTATCGAAAAGTGACAAAACAGTCACTAACGTTATCAAAAAGTGACAAAACAGTCTCTAACTCAACACTCATTCAACATATTTTAGGGTTTAAAAAGAAGAAGAAGAAGAAGAAGAAAAAGAAGAAGAAGAAAAAGAAGAAGAAGAAGAAGAAGAAGAGGAGGAGGAGGAGGAGAAGAAAGAGACGGAGACGGAGAAGAAGAAGAAGAAGAAGAAGAAGAAAAAGAAGAAGAAGAATGAGGAGGAGGAGGAGATGGAGGAGGTTCAAGTCTTTATAAGAAGGAGAAGAAAAAGAAGAAGAAAAAGAAGAGGAGGAGGAGGAGGAAGAGAAGGAGGAGGAGGAGGAGAAATAGACGGAGACGGAGAAGAAGAAGAAGAAGAAGAAGAAAGAGGAAGAGGAGGAGGAGAATAAGGAGAAGAAGGAGAAGAAGGAGAAGGAGAAGGAGGTTAAAGAGAAGAAGGAGGAAAAGGAGGAGGAGGAGGAGGTTGTTCGAGTCTTTATAAGAAGAAGAAGAAGAAGAAGAAAAAGAAGAAGAAGAAGAAGAAGAAGGAGAAAGAGGAGAAAAAGAAAGAGGAGGAGGAGGTTAGGGTCTTTATAAGAAAACTTCATCAAAAAACAAATACCCAAAAAGCTTCAAGACCGAAATTTCAAATCCTAGATTGTTTTTTTCTCATTATCAAAACAAAAACAACCAATAAAATCATACCTTGGTGCTACCATCAAAGTTATTAACTCTACAAAGTCTCATATAAATGCCTCTTTTACCCAACTTCTCAAGCATAAAGCTCAGAATTTTACCAACAAGGGTTTCATAACCCAACTTCAAACCACACTCACTTTACTCAGCAAAACCCAACTTCACAACCCAATTAACCTCCTCCCTCGACTCCAGTCTTTCAAGACCTCTTTCTTCAACATAATTCTAAGTCCCAACATCCCATTGACCCACAAGTTCAGACTAAGAATTGTCTCGACTGGTCACATGACCTTAACCGTGAGAAGCGTTGGGCTCATAGCAACCTTTCTGCTCAAGTTCAGTAGGTTCTTAATTCCTTAATTGAACCTTCTTTTGATTCTAATCAACTTGATGTTGTTTTGAGTAAGTTGTTTGAGTAGTACCAAGAAAACCCAGATGTGAAAAGTGATTTTTTTGTTGTGGAAGTAGTGGGAATTGTTAAAGCTTTGGGTTTTTACATGAAATCTAACTTGGCTTTTGGTGTTTTTAATTGGGTTAGAGCTAGAAATGATTGAGTGTTTTTACAGAAGGGAACCGACAGCGACAGTGCAAAAATAATAAGTCGGAATGTTGAGATCGGAGACGACTTCGAAAGCGAATCTGGTGTAGAAGAAGTTGAAGATAACATCGTTAAGTGTATAATTGTTAGAGATGGTAAGGAGGGTGCGACAGAAGTCGAGGTTGTTGAGGCAGATGACATGGAAGAGAAGGGAGAATGGTTAGGTTGATGGAAGAGGTAGATCGATGGCGGAGAGATAGTGGAAGGTGATAGAAGGAGAAATGGCGGAGGAGGGGGTTAGGAAGGGATAAAAAGGAAAACACAATCATCTTTTTTTTTACCCTTTGACAACCTGTCCAACGTGACAAGTTAACTTGCCACATCAGCTAGTTAACTTGTCACATCATCATTTCCGTTAAGCCCTTAACAGAAACTATTAATCAATGACTATTTTGTCAATTTTCGATAATATTAGTGACTGTTTTGTCACATTTTAAAAGTTAAGTGACTGATATGTAAATCATGTGATTGTTTATTTCCCTAAATCAAAGTTGAATGACTCTTGATGTAATTTACCTTTGATTTTATTACTTTGACCTCATAATTGTTGTGTACGGACAAGTGCACTCTTAGTGATATTAGGCAGGAGTATACATACATGCTCCGACCATTGATCAGGAGTGCCATGAACCGCAATCGGAAGATCAGAACTAATGAAAACATTTTAATTTTTACAATTTTTTTAATTTCAAAAATGAGAATATTACAACATCCAAACAGGAAACGATTGACCCATTAACACCTCAGTTCCCATCTATCAAAGAATAACTGTACAAATAAATATTTTTACACGATGACACAGAGCAGGTCATCAGGAGCACAAGTTAAAAGAAAAAAAAATGGTTTGATCCTATGGCTGATCCTTGCTCCTCAGAAGTGCCATCCTCTGAGATCTTGAGTAACCTTGCCTGTTTCTAAGAAAATCAATGTAAGTTCGAAGCCTATACCGATCTGAGTTTGTGAGGGAAAACGGAGGGTTCAAAATGAGGGATGGTGCTTCGACTAGAAGGAAGATTAATAAACACATTGCCTTTGAATACAAATTTGCTGCACTTTCCATTTCGCCCATGAGCTCATCAACCTGCAAAGATACATGCAGGAAATTTTAAGTAGGTTTAGTTTTCTTCAATTGTTATCTAATATCACATTAGTTCAAGAAACTTTCATGGCATTCATCAAATAAATATATTACTTCGTTTCATATTATAAAATGATCATCTAACCAAATATATATATTACAAAAGATCATGGCTAACGATAGATATGAAGGTGACAGGAAGACTCACTCCTCCACGTCTTCCCAAAGCAAGGGCAGCCTGAAAAATCGTCTCCATTGCATCAGGCATCTCTGTACTTCCTGCAATCATGATGGTAAAATACTAAGTTAGAATCTTAAAGTTCATAGAATGAAGACAAGTGGCATTACCTTGTTTCCTTACACATCAGCAATAATTGAACAGTCATACATTTAAGTTGCTCTCTGCTATGACCATGAGTTTGGGATTGAGTCACCGGCGATGACCAAGAAGATCATTTAAGCTCATCAAAGGAGCCTAAAACCTTAGAACTCGTTAGAGAGACCCAAATCTCTTTAGGGTTTTTATAAAAGCACAATTTCAGTTTTATTATTCTATTCGTCCTTTAAATAAGGATCTGAAATAAAATTGTAATCCAGAAACCTAAGGAAAGAAATCAACTAAAAAAAAATCACAATAAAAAAACCTAGGCCTTAGTTAGAGAACCAAAACTAAAGGCCTTTCCTAACAGGTTCGGCCCACAAATCATCCACAATAATCTCTTATTCTTTTGAGCAATTTCAAAGTGGAGCAACAACTACTGAGACCGGGAGATAGAATTATCAAAGGCTTACCAGGCTCAATCACATTGGCAAGTTCCTCAGCATGCTCAACTTCCTGGAGAAATTCCCTCTCTATCTCCAAGGATATATCTTCTGGAGACTCTTCTGTATCAGACGTTCCACGCTTCTTGCTGGTACTACTCCTTATTCTGCTTGTCTCTTGTCTTGGACTTCCTTCCATAGCTGATGCAGCCTGTGTATGACATATATGCAATGCTTGCTTCCAAATTGCAAGAATCACAAGCTGGATTGAGAACGCTTCAAGATGCCTACCTGCTTCAGTCTATCAAAGAACCATGATACTGTTACAATATATAACAACCTCAATAAACCTTGTTCTAGAAAAGAAAACAGCAAGAGAACCCAGCTAGCATAATCTGCTACTCAAGCAACAGCAATTATCATTAGGAGTGGCATTGAGTCATATCATTTAAAATATTCTACTAATGCAAGAACCTTCCTAACCCCAAAAGTCACATATTGAGCAGCAGAAAAGGACAATAGGTGAAAAGATCTAAATGTTAAAGCTGTTTACAGTAGTTACTTCAACCGCACAACATTTGCCTAATAATATGTTCTAGCAAGTTGAAGAGAGATGATCACTCATCCACTAGTTGCCTTGTGTAAGCATACATGGTCATCAAAGTATTGTTAACAGTCCATGCCAAGGTCCATCCAAGAGAGCCAATCAAATGTTCCAGCATACCAAGATAAGTACAAATGAGACAGTTTATTTGTTAAATGGCAGTTAAACATGCAAGGAGAAGATATTGGGGAACAAAAGGGAACTAATATGTTATTCTACCACTTTGCATAATGCACTTATAGTAGGTGTATTATGGACCAACCTTCTCATACACTAACTCTGTAATTGCAGATGCGCACTGCTGTAATGACTTTATCCTTGTGATGCAATGAGACGATGGCTGTTCCAGAGCATACCCAACATCAATGGACCCTGGGGAAGTACCAGGGGCAGAACTCTGACTTTCAAAGCTTCCTACATGATAGACATTAATATTGGTCGCACCAACAATTGGCACAGGAGCTGTTGATGTGATGTTACTAGTAAAGGGGATCAGGGGTGGACTCTCCAGTTTGTATGGCGTATGTTTTGGCTTGGAAGTGCTAGCTGAAGATGACACATCCATGGGAGGTGCAGATATGAGCACATAATCTTGGTCGATCAACTCCAGTGTGTCCCCAACTGTGAAAGCAATGCAAGAGTGATAATTAAATCAGACACGTTATTCAAATACAATTGCTCATGACACATGCTTAGCTAGACACAGCAGGAATTATATTATATGCAAAATGCAGCATATAATATTGTTGGTACCTCTTGAATGAGTACTTGTAGATTTTTGATCCATGGACTTGTGAGGTTCATGCAGAGTTTCACCTGAAACCTTGCTGCTTTCATGTCTATAACTAGAATCGTCCAATTTATGTCTTGTACCACTGTATTTGGATGTAAAATTGACTTTATTCAAAGGATTAGACGTTTGTTCTCTAGTATCTTTTGCATTGGGAGAAAATCCATAACCAGATTTCATTGAGGACCACTTCTTTTCGAAGGAAGGACTCCCTTCAGGACCACTAGAATCATCATCCAGAAAGAAGGGAAGACAGTCCTCCTGAAAGCTTTCATCATTACTCCTTCCAGGACTGCTTTCAAAAAATGGATAACCATTTATTAAAATTTCCCGACTCCTGCAAAAAGAGCAATGGTAAATTATTTAGGGAACTAAGGGATAATGTATATCAAGACAAGATGGGAACAATCATTTCCTCATTTACCTCAATGGTTCATTTGGATGGCCCTGAGAGAGAAATGGGTGATTAAAGAACTCTTCAAATGTTATACGTTCCGCTGCAGTACAAGGATAAATAAAACACCAAGAATGAGGACAAGCATATAGATAAGAATTGCTCAGCACAGTTTATGCTGACAGCATTGCTGAATAAAACATCTCTAATTGTTCTCTTTGCTCCATGTCTTCACAGATCAACTAAAGCTTTATCTTAGCATCATTTTCTTTGCATGATCTAAGCATTTAGAAGCTGTTATTTATATATGAATAATTATTATTCGTAGGCTGAAATAACAAATAGGTGGATGACATGATTTGTGCAAAATTCAAGTGAAAAGTAAGGATAAGAACTAAAGCTACAAACTACATAATTCCAGTTGAGGTTGACGCCTAGAAATTAGAGCATTCTTTCATGTACTCTAATTTTGGCAATCCTCATCATCATAGAATTAAGTAGCACCTAATAGTGTAATGGGTGTTCTGGTCTCTAATATGTAAGCAGATAATTCAATACTACATGCTAGAGGTTAATATTTACATCTACATTCTTGGAATACCTGGATTACAACGCAGCAGTTTTAGACATAAATCTTTGCAATCATCAGTCAAATAATTGTTTTCCACAGGGAAAAGCAACTCAGTTGATTTCACAATATTCTGGAGTAACTGCACAAGACAAGATATGAAAATGGATCAAGGAAACTGTAAACTCACCAAAAGAATCACTGCTCAACTCAGGTCATCATTTGCAAGTCTAAAGTTAAAACTTCAGAGAAAGCAGGGCCCACTTTGTACAAAAAGAGAGTTCTTTAAACCTGAATTTGATTGTTCCCAGTGAAAGGAGTTTTCCCAGTAACAAGCTGAAATAAAATAGCCCCAACACTCCAGAGATCTGCCTGCGTATTAAAGCCAAAATTAGTAGGCAGTAATTTCAGATATGTACAAAATAAGAGGAGCCCTAAGAGTGGAGTAACTATAACCTTTGCATCATACTTCTGCAGTTGCATTATCTCAGGAGCCATGTAAAGTGGTGAACCACATAACGTTTCAGCAAGCCCCCTAGGTTGCAGAGATCTGACAAAACAGAAACATTATGTTCTAATTATAGATTATGCATGGGAAAATATCTAGAAAACAGATTTGCACAGCGTAGTTGCTACCAAATCTCAATATTTTACATCTTTTCTCCCTCTGTCCATAATCAAGGATTATATAGACAGATGAACTTTATTTTAATGGAAAAACAACACCAAAGGAGTTGCAGTAGAAGATTTTAAATATGAAGATGACAACAAATGAGAAACTATAATAGACAATAACTGTGAATAACTTCATTGAATAATACCAGCAATTAAAAATCAATTAGACCAGACCATTGCAGCCACATTTATTTCTGCAATTATTTTCAAACCTATCCTGTTTTTGAAGCCTCATTTTTTATTCTTCACTATGCCAAGCACAAATTATGAAGTAATTAAACCCTAAGATCACTTATCTTTTAAATTTGAGAATAGAAACCATCTCCACAACATCTGAAGCTAGATGAGCACATAAAAACAACAATCAAAGAAGCGGGGTGGTCTCAAATTGTAGTACCAACAACCAAAAAGATTACTTACAATGCACATGTAGCCAAATGGATACAGCCAAGGTTAATGCGTATCACTAGGAGGATTGAAGTGTGCATTTTACACAATTCCTTCCAAAAAAAATGCAAAAATAGAAAGGGAAAGATAAACACCCTATAAGTAAGTGGATCAATGCGATCACTTACCTTGCAAATCCAAAGTCTGCAATCTTTAAAACTGCATTGCGGTCGTTTGTTGACAGAAGAAGATTCTGTTCCAGAAACAACAACACTATAAAGAGAACCTATTGAAAGAAAACTTTACATGGACAAGACTAGTCTATACCAAAAGAACATTTACCAATATATGCAACTTCATCACAATTCATAACAAGGTACAAAAGAAAACTTGATTTAGAAGGGGAAAAGGTCGTTACATCCATGTTCTATTTTATTACAGTTGCAAAAAGAAAATAATATACCTTTCCGATTGCACTTTCTTTTTCCTTATTAGGCAAAAGTAGCCATAAAGTTATACCAAAATTCAAACTTTAACCAAAGAGAATGAAATGAACCTGAGGCTTTAGATCACGATGTATAAGATTATTGTCACGGAGAACTTGTAGGCCAGCCGCTGCACAAAGATGATTATATAAGTTCAACTGACCAAAATTCAAAGGAGAAGGAAAACCAACAACCAAACACAATTTGCAGCATACCTAGTTGCTGCATGAAATGCTTTGCAGTTGCCTCAGGCACGCATCCATGGTGTGTAATATACATAGAAAGGTCACCCCCCTTGCAGTATTCCAATACAAGATGTATCTTTCCAGGAACCTAAATACAGGTATATAAACCACAAAAAAAAAACATATGATTAAGATATACACAACATGATTGCTCATATAACAAATGAAAGTAAACAAAGAAAGAAATGGCATATCAACATTATCCCAAACAACTTCAAATTCAGATCAAAAGTATATGTGACATTTTCCAGTTGATCTCAGCTTACAAAAGATCTAATAAGCAATAACAAAATGCGTCTACAACTCATAGAGCAAATTGCTACTACAAAATCCATTATTCCACTCTAACCAGTCCATGGAATGAAGGGCACAGCATATAACCACTTCAGCAGGATGCAAAAATTTTAGAGATATAGATACATATAAGCCGCAAGCTTCACAAACAAATACATGAAAACTAGATTTACAATTTAGTTTCTTGACCACTGCAAATTTACCAAATTGCTCCCATGATCCTAGAGACTTCTCCATTAGTATTAGTTGCTGAATTTCCAATGGCCTCATTTGTCAAATGTTTTCCTATAGGAAGGAGATTATGGATTCTATAGGCTTAACTTTGTTTTATTGCTGGCTAATTTGACTAGATAAGGTGATTGATTGTACGTTTTTATTGTTTAAATGATGAATCTTATGGTGGTCTATTCCATTGGGTTGATTTGAAGGATTAGTTGTATTAGATTAGGCGTGATTTGCAATTTAGGTGTTCAATCCATGTAAATGATGTTGCTCATTTTCTGAAATGAGCTTTTCTTATTAATAAAAAACTTTGCTTCGCAAAGAAAAAAACACAATATATAGAATGATTGAAATTTCCACTATTCGTTAATTCATTCATTCTCTGCTTCTATCAAATACGAGTATGCACAGATTATTCTCATTTTCAATATCGCATTGTAAAATATCTTCAATTAAAAAGAATCCACATTCTCCGTTCTTTCATCATTTTCCTTAAAAGAAGAACTTTCCCTCAATAAATGGCGCCTCAAATTTCAGTCCCTACCTTAGTTAAACAACTCATTTTCAAATAGCTCCATTTCCTCCACTTCTTCCTCTACTTTCTCGGCATCCAAACAACTCCCTAAAATCTAATAGTAAAAGGAAACAATTAAATAAAAGGAAACAAGAAGAAACGAACCTCAATAATATCATGCAGTCGAATAATATTAGGATGATTGATTCTCTTTAAAATAAACACTTCCGACATCAAACTATCTTGCAACTTCTTATTGAGTCGACCCATTACGATCTCCTTTATCGCCACCTCGGTTCCATGAACTCGATGCCTCGCATGCCAAACAATCGAAAAGGAACCCGACCCGATTTTCCGGCCCACTAAATAGTTCCCTACCACTCTTCCCCTCCCCGTTGCTTGAGCCATTACAGACGAACCTGGAACAAAAAGAGGGAGAAAAAAGCCCAAGGATCCGACTCCAGAGCTTGAAGCTTTAAAAAATGGTATAGAATACTGGAATTTGGATCTTTGGAAGATCCGACCCGAAAGTCACCGTGCAAAGAAAACTAATCTGAGGAAGAGTGACGAAGGATGGTGAGATGAGAACTTGATTAATGAGTTCTCTAAAATTTTGCTTTCTACTTATCATGGGTTGAATTATTGAGATTATTAATCGGGATTAGCGAACGTAATTGAGGTTTAACGTTTTGTGATTTCGAGGATTTGTTTTGTTTTTTTATGAAAACCATAAGCTAAAAGCGAATTAGATGAAGTACATATTTTAAGATACGGAGTAACCACGGATATCAGTGAGTTGGCGGGTTTTAATTGGGTGGATTAATATGGTAGGTGATGATGGAAAAGCGTCGATATCATCTTTTCAACACCTGTCTGTCAGACATTGGTTATATAATGTTAAAGCGACTTTTCTGCCTTTTATGAATTATTTAATACTTTAATTTTCATTTTCCAAGTTTACTAATAAATATCATTTTAATCAAATGTTTTTTAGATGAAGAGGTAAAAAAAATTTTGTTTCTTGAATAAAATTTTACTATAAAACTAAGAGGAGAGCACAAAAAAGAAATATAAAGAATTGAAAAAATTATTCATCTTTCACTTAAATACAATAAGCTTATATATGTTCTATTTATAGGGTTTCAAGTACCACAAGTTACTAAGAGTTAAAGTATTTTATAAATGATTTAAGGGATACAAAATAATGAACTCAAGAATTATGGACATTCATTCTTTACGACTTACAATATGATAAGTTTGAGAGTTATGGGCATCTATTTATCAATGGATTTACAATACTCACCTTTGGATGTCCATCAATGAAAATATCTCGTAAAAAAAAATTTACTAGGAAAAATCTTATGGGATAAAAACCTAACGAAAGAAAAAAAAAATTACATAATCTATTATTACAAGCTACCTCGATAAAAACTTTTATCAAGAAAACCAAGTGGGATAAAACCTTGGTTAAAGGAAAAGAGTGCAATGTATTTTTTTTACTCCCTCTAATGGCAACATCACATTACATCTTTGAGTCGACACATTCCAATATTGTATAGTAGTCTTTCAAACGTTGAAGTTGACAATGTCTTGGTAAAAAAATTTGCTAAATTATCACTAGAACGATTTTTTTGAACTTTTATATCACATTTCTTTACAATATCATGGGTGAAATAATTTTGGTGAAATATGTTTCGTTCTACCACATTTGATGTAACCACACTTCAATTAAGTTATACATGCTGCATTATCTTCGTATATGATAGTTGACATCTTTTCTTGTAAACGAAAATTACATATCTTCTGGATATGCTAGATCAATAACCGTAGCTAAACACATTCTCGACTTACCTCATGCATTGCAATTATTTTTGCATGATTTGAAGAGGCGGCAGCTAATGTTTGCTTTGTTGAACTCCATGATATTGTAGGATCTCCACATGTAAATAAATATCCCGTTTGAGATCGACCTTTACGTGAATCTGATAAATATCCAGTATCAACAAGCCGACTAATAGGGATTTTGAATCATTTGAATGAAATAACCTCATACCAATGGTCCATCTGAGATATCTAAATACATGTTTAATTTCATTCCAATGTTTATGTGTTGGAGAAGAACTAAATTTTGCTAAAAAGATTACAGCGAAAGCTATATCAGGTCTTGTGTTGTTTGGAAGATATATCAATGCCCTTATGGCACTTAGATATGGTACTTCAAGGCCAAGAAATTATTCATTATTCTAGCAAGGAAAAAATTAATTTTTATTCACATCTAACGATCATACAACCATTGGGGTACTCAATGGATGTGCTTTATCCATGTAAATTTTCTTTAATATCTTTTTCGTATAGTTGATTGATGGACATTGATGTGCCGTAAACTAATTAAAATTTTGACTAAGGCAAGTGAACCTATCAATTAATAATATAGTTACAAGTGAGCAAATATATCATTCCCACAATGACTAAAATAATCGAGTAAACAACCAAGAAGTGAAACAATACCTAGGAAAGAATTCACCTAAATTTCATCTGTCATTATCAATCTAAATTACGCAATTTCTTCACTTAGCATCTTGATCCGCAGACATCCCTAAATTATGCTAATATCTCTATTCAAGAATAAGAGCATCTGACTCTATGTTGATTAATTGCAATTTCTTTCTAATTAAAACCCCTATTATCGCATTAACTCAATATATGGATCCCCCTATTATATTTGAATCTAATCTGGTAGATTTATGTCGTCCTATTTCTAAGATTGCATGCAACTCCACTCAATTACACAAAATTTACTCTTAAATAGGGTCTATTCCTCTTTTGATTTAAGCACATCAAATATGGATCAATAATCTAGTATTAGACCAAGAATTAAGCACACATAATTGAGAACATGATCTAAGTATTTATTGCGTGAAATAAAAATTAAAAGACAGAATCCATCATAGGGTTCACCTTCCCTAGGTATTTAGAAAATTAGTTCATGCTCGAAAATAAAAACATCCCAAAGATAGTATAACCATAAGAAGCAAAGAAACTCATGATAATCTCCAAAGAAAAGGGAATCTTCAATCTTGACGGAAATTTGCTTTAGAATCTAATTTAATAGTGCTTTTCGAGTTGTTTTCTTGAGTATCTTATGACGACTCACTCATCTCTTCTTATTTTTGTCATATTTAGGTCTTAAAATGCTCGAAAAAACTAAAAGTCGCATTTTATCCCTATTCAAAGTGCAAATTCATGAAATCGACATGGCCTGCCACATGGCTGTGTGGCAACACATGTGGCTCACACAACTGTGTGGGCAACTCATGTGGAATGGTCCAACCCGTGTGGCTCCTAAAAATTGTTCGGATTTTATAGTTTTCACTCGTTTTTCACTCTTTTTGCTCCTAAATGCTCTCATAAGTATAAAAACATGAATTTAAAGGATTTGAAGCATAAGATTTACCATTTTAAATCAAATAATCATCCAAAAGCGAATTAAGAATGAGACTAAAACATGTTACTTTTACCACTTATCAGACATAAATTTCATCTTTAAATGTTTGATCTGCATACCAAGACAAAACTTTATTTTTCGAAGATCTTTCATTTCAAAATGTTTCTTTAAACAGTTTACTTCATTTTAAAGCTCTTAAGGAGTTCCAATGATATTTAGAACATCAACAGAAACAACAATTATCACAAAATCTAATCCAAACATTTTTATAAATTCACGTGGACAAATTGGATCGTTTTTTATAACCTTCTTTTAACAAATATTTACTAAGATGATTGTACCACATACATCTAGATTGTTTTAATCCATATAAACTTTTCTTTAATCCGATCAAGCTATTTTCCCAAGACACTATATATCCTTCTGGGATTTTAAATCCTTCAAGGATTTTCATATAAAATTCACCATCAAGTGTGCCATACAAATATGTTGTAATAACATCCATTAGATGCATGTCAAGTTTTTCACGTATTGTCACACTAATAAGATATCTAAACATGATTGTATCCACCACAAGAGAATGTCTTTTCATAATCAATGTCGAGCCTTTGCGAAAATTCTTGTGCTACAAGTCGTGTTTTATTTCTTACGACTTTATTTATCTCATTTTGTTTTCGCACAAATACCCATTTATATCCTATTGGCTTTACATCTTTAGGTGTTTGGACTACAGATCCAAAAACCTTGCATTTAGAAAGTGAATTCAATTATGTTTGGATTGTGTCTTTCCATTTTGGCTAATCTTTTCTATTTCTACATCTCTTGATAGACTTAGGCTCAGGATCCTCATTTTCTTTTTCTTTTCCAATAACAACACTATAAGCAAGAATGTTGTGGACAATTTTTTCATTTTGGTTCCATATTTTTTCGTATTGACATAACTTATTGATAGCTCCTTTTTTTATTTTTATCATTTTGACTTTCAGGTACCTGAATCTCTTTTTGAATTTCATTATTAGTTATGTAGTGGGTCTTTTTGTGAACTCCCTTCTCCATTATATGACCATTTTGAATGTTTTCTCCTATCTTTTTAAGAGGATTTTTATCTTTGGATCTAACTGGTCTTCCATGCTTCAGTGTAAATTACTTTCTGTTGCACTAACAGGTTGCACTATTGGGATATCAATTCGTATTGGAGCCTTTTCAACTGGTATGTGAGATTTTGTAATTCTCTTTAGGTTAGTAAATGAATCTGCCAGTTGATTGACGATGTTTTGTAAATTTACTATCCTTTGTACTTCTTGTTCACATTGACTTGTACGAGGATCTAATTGAGATCATTTTAATTCATTTCAAGTGCTTTATTCATCCAGCTTTACACTCTCCCCCTAATGTTGGGAAAACTATCTCATAATAATTGACAACTCGTGTCATAACTAAATCTCGAATTAATAGCTAAAAAATATTTAATAATATACAAAGACTTATATCAATGTACATTCCTAACTTCCTATGAGGACTCATCTTTATGCGTTGTGGTAGAGCAATTGGACATATAACACATACAAAAAATTCTAAGATGGAAATATTTAACTCCTAACCAACAACTAATTGTCCATATAAATTCTTTTAAGTCAAAGAATCTTCTGGTTCTTTAATGAATGTCCATATGAATTCTTAATTCGCATCCTATATGATCCAGGATGGTCTAACTGGTCACAATAAGTAGTAAATGTATTTGTATCAGTAGACTTTTGATTTACTTTAACATGTTTTTTAATTGTACTAATAATATCAATATAAATTGTGACAATTGATAATTTTATTGTCATTCATTTTACTTTGTATCCTTATATAACCAGTATTATGACATTTATTTTTGAAAATGTCTAAATCAATATGAAGTCCATAATGTCATTAACCCGCTTTAGAGAATATGTCAAAAACTTCAAATGTCCAAATTGACTTTAATGATAAAAAGTAATTATAAAATTTATTATATTTATTGTAGACATTCACTTCGAGAAATGTGCAAAAAATAATTTAGACAATACTATAATAATAAATCATATTGCTTACCAATAAGATCATATAGATTTCATCAACTTCAAGGAATGATTAAGTAGTATAAACCATTGATCATTTTGTTCTAAGAATGAAAATTGAGCAACATTTTGAATTATCCATGTTCCACTTATCTATTTGCTAATAATGACAATAGGTTCAATTTTCATAATCGTTCTGTATTACTACATTCACTTGACGGAATGAAATAAGATTAGTGAGATGAATAACCATTATTTAGCCATAAGAAATAGTCAAGTCATTTATATAGTTTATTGTAAAACAAATGTATGGATAAATTTGACATCTAAAATGCCAAACATTTTATAATGCTAGTGCTAGCAAAAATTTTATAAATTATTGCAAACATGCATAAAATTTACTTCAAAATCATACATCTCATATTTACTAAAACTTTTCCACTTACAATTTCTCATGTCATCTCACTAATCAATTGCTAAATAAATAATATAAAGCGCATAAAATACATTTAATAGCTCTACGATAGTGAATGTTGTCAACCAAGATCATCCAAGTATTAAAAATTAGTTGTAATTAAACTTAAAATTCTATAATAGAATTAGCTCAAAAATCAATTAAGACATTCCTCAAATTTTGTCCTTAAATGGACTTAAAACAAACACGTTTGATGTGAGATAATATTAATTTTATTACTATATGTAATAATTTTAATTATTATTGATTAAGAGAATTTTTTAAAAATATTAAAGTCTAAGAACATATTATGTCTAAAATATATATATATATATATATATGTTCAAATTGAAACTATCAAATAAACACATAAAACAACTAGTTTAATGATGACTAAAGTTAAATTTAAACATAGGCAATGAAGAAATATTGCAAAAAAAAAAAAAAAAAAAAAAAAGAACACACAGATTTTACATGGAAACCTTTTCAGGAAAAAACCACAGGCAGAAGAGAAGAAAATTCACTAATATCGAAAATCGAATGATTACAAGAGGAGACGACTACGTTTATTTATAGGTTGAAAAACCTTATTTTAATCAATCTCTAATAGAAGTAATATAGTAAGGTCAAAACACCTTATTCTAAATAAAATCAAATAGTAGAAGTATACTTTTATACGGATTTCACTTGTGCAGTCTGTACCGTACAGCGAGGGTTGGGCCCCCACCGCCAGTTGTGACCCCAATTCAATATTATGCTTAATAGGGATTTGTGGCGGGTTACGGCTTTCACCCTCATAGATCTCCTTATTTTGCCACTTATATTTTATTTCTGTAACAAGAATTTTAGTCACACAACTCTAACAATTAAAAACCAATGCATGATCACATATTATGATGAACCTTAAGCCTTGATTAATAAAGGTGACCAATAATATTATGAAAACATATCAATTTATAAGATTAAAATTAATCTATCACCATTCTGATATAATCATCAAGCAATTATCAAATAGCATATACTAAGAAAAAACATATTTTTATGAAGAAAAGTCTAGATATTTAATGTGATAAGTAAGTTTACCTCAATTTCTTATTTTTGGGGAAAGTTTCAATAGCAATTGCAAGTAGTCCATAAATTTTGACACAAATTTGCTTTGATCAAGATCTAAATTGAGATAAAATCTTTCACATCCTTAAAATATAGAAATTAAACAAATTAAACAAAAGCATCATAATTAATCAAGAATTAAAATGATAATAATCTAAAAATGAAAAATTAAATAAAAACTCCCTTCAAATATTTGCATCTTGCTTCTA
Organism: Kokia cookei; assembly: GCA_039519145.1. Lineage (NCBI taxonomy): Eukaryota > Viridiplantae > Streptophyta > Magnoliopsida > Malvales > Malvaceae > Kokia > Kokia cookei. Next base: position 12,624,691 of record CM076910.1, read on the forward strand.
AAACTTTTTGCTTCTAAAGCTTCAAATGAAAAATCATGGAGGATAAGTCTCTTCAACACATAATAATTTTTACTTTTGAGCAAGATCGTGCTGATAACATATTATAAAACTAAAAGAAGAAACAAAGATTAAAAGATAAAGAAAGATAAAGAAATGAAAGGATTATTCAACTTTCACTTAGAATATTGTTGGGGATCAGCTTGATTAAGCAACGAAAAAGGGAAAATAGCGGAAGAAATTGAGAAATTGAACACACAAATTTAATGTGGAAAAACCTCTCCAAAAAGGACAAAAAAAATGAATAAATATAATTTTACTATAATGGCAAGAGAACGAAGAGTACAAAAAATGGAGATAAAAACTAAACCTTGAAAACCTGAAAACAAAGAACCCTCAAAGCGAAAACACAAAATTCTCCAAAAGTGTTTGGAGTTCTAATCTCTAATGGGTGTGTTTTCTAATGTTGTAAAAGAGCCTATTTATAGGCTAAATTACAAGGTCAAATAATAATAAAATAATCTAGACTAATCAGAGTTTAATTGAAACAAATATATAGAGTTTAACTGAAAGATTATTTCTACAATTTGACTGAAATATGAGTCATACTTAACAAATCTCTACCTTGACTCATATTTCCACAACACCATCTTTGCCAAAGCCCGCCATGAGCCTATATTGAATTACAAGAATTAATTGAGTCGAATTTGTGCTTAGAAGCTGGAAGATTTCTAGCCTTCGACTTGTGCATTGTCGGATCAAAACTAATTCGGGTCTGATTTTCACGAACACAGTGCCCTAACTCTTCAAAGCATGCATCTAAAAGAGAACTTCTCTTCAATGAAATGATTATACCTTTTTTCCTCTTATAACCAAGTTGTCTCCGCTCCAAATGAGTTTACTTAAACTTCGTAATGGACGAGGGACGTCTGATTTCACCGGTCACTATAGAACCTTCCAAAATATAAAGACTGTAGATCCTTTTATCTTTTAACAAAACGAGAGCCCCACGAGACACCTTAATATTTCTAGACTCAATGTTGATCTTGCAACCTTTCAAGTCTAAAATACTCAAGGAGATTAGATTCTTTCGTAAATCAGGTACATACCTGACATCTGATAGCGTCCTAATCGTCCCATCTTGTATCCTAATTTTAACAGTACCAATACCGATTACTTTACTGGATGAATCGTTTCTCATGCGCTCAACTCCACCTTCAACTAAACTGTATGTGGAGAACCATTATCTGTTGGGACACATGTAGAAAGAACCACACTCGAATGTAAGCTTGGAGCTTTCACTTGATGACACTAATAAAAAATCATCACCACTTTCGTCGGTCAAATTAGCACCAACTACGTCTTCCTCGTTACTCTCAACAACCTTTTTATTTTATAGTTTATAACAATCTGCTTTGACATGACCTAACTTTTTATAATAGCGACACTTTTTGTCTTGCTTCTTTGATGCTACCAAAATGGAAGCTTGTTGATAGTGCTAGAAAGAACATATGTTTTCTCCCTACTTTTTGGTTAAGTTGTTCCCATTTAGTCATCCTTAGCACATATTTTAGCTTCTTTTTTTTATTTAGTTAATTGCATTTTCTAATTCAATGAACCTTAGTCTAGTTGCCCTTAATATTGTCATATTTTGGTACTAATGTTGCTGCATGAGTATTTTCAAATTGCGTCCAGGATTGTCGCTGCATCTAACAACTGTCCAGATAAGAACAGAAAAGCGTGAGCTATCCAGTCTGGTATAAACTAACTTGTACGACCAGAGACAGCTTGATTTTGCAGAAAGGACACCTGCACAATTTGGCTGAATATAAATGCTCACTAGGAAAGAGAAAAAGGGGGCTTTTGGTACATATTCTTCTTTAACCCATTTTTTTTGAAGCTTTCGGTTATGGAGGCTTAAGTCTTTGAAGGGTGAACTAACGTAAAAAAGGAGGCAGAACAGCTCTTAATGAGGAGCCCTAAGTGCGACGCAAGAGGAAAGTAAGAGAGCAAGTTGAGTTGTCTAAGAATAGTACTCTCCATTTGTTCTTTTACATTTCTTTCTAAACACTGGTGATTACTATTTATTTCATGTTTGTATGGAAGTACTCATGATTTTTGAACTGAATTTTATTTTATTTATATTTGGGTTTGAATATTTTTAGCACGAAAGTGTTATTGCAGTCACTGTCATTAGAAGTGCAGCGACAGTTTAAACTAATAAGCATGACAACGGAAGTTGCTTGAGGATTAGAGGAATTTAATCCACTTCTTCTTAACTATCATCGAAAGGTGTGGTTAATGTGCATGTTTAAGTCTTAGATCAAACATAGAAGTTAAGCTTGGTAAGATATTCATTGCACATAATTGCAGCAACAATCACTTATTCTTTCATACCTTGCAAGCCACACTTAGTATTCTACTGAATATTCATGTTGGGGACCCCATTTTATTACTATCACATTTTGTCTTTATTTTCAAGTTTATTGTTCTGACTACCATTATCACAATTTATCGTATTTTTACTTATTCATTACACTGACATTAATAAACAAAAGACAACCATCCTCTTGGGATCGATATCTGACAGACTCACATCTGTCTACTATACTTGCATCGACAGTGAACGCTTACACATTATTGCTGTGACGTTAAACAACCGATCAAGTTTTGGCGACGTTACCGGGTATGGCGTTTGTTTGATGTTTATTTTTGTTATTACACTTTATTTTTATTATCTAATTAACTTGTTTCCTTTTTGTTGCTATTGTAACATTTTATTTTAGGTGTTTTATGACCTGAAGCAATTCGGAGTTTATTGCTGATTTTGATCTAGAGATTGAAAGAACCGTTTGGAGGAGACTTCAAGAACAAAGAAATATGGCTTTACCAATAAATGACGCAGCCATACCTCCGATGCAGTGACAAAATCCTACTATACCCCCGATACCGCCACAAAATGCTGAAGACCCACCATTGTCGCAAGATGATCAAATACAAAACAAGACTATACGAGATTCTATAGTACTTATCTTGGATGATTTATAGTCGGGAGTTGTTAGGCCAGCAATGCAAGCTGGGAACTTCGAACTCAAGCCAGTAATGTTTCAAATGTTGAATTCTAATGGGCAATACGCTGGACTTCCACATGAAGATGCACAAGGGCATCTCAAAACATTCTTATTGATTTGTGCTTCCTTTAGTCTACAAAGCATTCTTGATGACGCTTTGAAAATGCAGTTATTTCCTTATTCATTGCAAGGAAAAGCTCGTACCTGGTTCCTTGGGCTACCTGCAGGATCAATTACTTCGTGGAATGCACTAGCAACATAGTTTGTTCTATGCTTTAACCCGTCGACAATGAATGCTCGTCTTCGAAATGACATTACAACTTATCATCAGCTGTATTATGAGAATCGTCACATTACATGGGAACGTTATAAATCTTTGCTTCGACGTTACCCAATGCATGACATTCAACAGAAAACACAGATTGAGACTTTCTATAATGGGCTGAACTCACAAACCAGGAATCTTGTCGACGCATCAGCCAATGGTCCTTTGCTGGATTGTGCTTAAGATGAAGCTATTCAAATTCTTGAGAGAATTGCTCAAAATGATTATCAATATCCTATCTCTAGAGCTGCACATGCAAAAGCTACTTTGAGAGTTATTGAATTGGACACAATATCTACACTTAGTGCTCAAGTTTCTTCTCTTACGAATATAATAAAAAATATGAAGGGGACTAGTGACGTTGCACCTATACAAGTCGCTCAACAAGTTGATGTTCCTACATTTCGTTATAAGATTTACGGGGACAACCATAGCTATAAAGATTGTCCACAACATGCCGAGAATGCTTTTTATGTCAGTAATATCCGCAACAATTCTTATGGTAACTCTTACAACATTTTGCACACAATCAACAGTCTTGAGGAACTCAAAATGTTGGAAAAAAATGTTGTGACATTCCGATATGGGAATACATCTAATCAAGGCAATTATAACCCAAAACAAGATAATATATAGCTAACAGCAGCAGAATTACAATCAGCATACTCAAATACATCCACAATATAGCCAGATGCAACCACACCAGAATCAGATGCAGCTACAACACTCTTTAATGCAAAATCAGAATGTCCAAGGACATCGACAACAACAATACACGCAAGCTTCCCTGTCTAATCTGTTAGCAGCACTTGAAGCTTTAATGCAGGAGCATATCACTTGCACGGAAGCCATTGTGCAAGGGAATTCATCTTCTATTCAGGCACTGGAGGCATAATTAGGACAACTTGCTTCAAATTTAAGTACTCGACACAAAAAATCTCAATCAAAAAGGGAAAGAACACTGCAAAGCTATCGCTCTTAGGAGTGGTAAACAAACTGGCAAGCCGACTACCGACTCTACTGTAGCACCTCAAGACACTAGTGAAGTGATCCATGGTGAGAAAGTTGAATCTGAAGGGTTTATCGATGCACCAGGCAAAGAAGTTCCACAAAGTGTCACTCATATGCCTAATATTCGACCCTCGAAACTATTGACGTAGTCGAAGATGTCGGTACAGTCTGATGTATCTCCACCTTTACCTTTCCCACAAAGATTCAGAGAAAATGAGCATGATAAATAGTATTAGTAGTTCTTAAACATTCTGAAACAACTTCATGTTAATATTCCCTTAGTGGACGCTTTTGTGCAAATTTTGAATTATGGAAAATTATGAAGGAGCTCTTGTCCAAGAAGAAGAAACTTAGTCACATTGAAACTATTGCACTCACAGAAGGATGAAGTGCTGTTTTGAAAAATAAGTTGCCAGCCAAAATGAGAGATTTGAGAGCTTTACAATCCCTAATTCCATTATCTACTTTCAGAAAGTTGGGAATTAGTCACATGAAACCTACTGCAGTGACATTACAACTAGCGGATCGATCCTTGGCTCAACTTGAAGGGCAGATCAAAGACATCTTAGTTCATGTGGATAAGTTCGTTTTTTCGATTGATTTTATTATACTTGACCGCGAGGCAGACAAGGAGGTTCCCATAATCTTGGGACGACCATTTTTAGCCATCGGACGAACTCTCATTGATGGTTACAAAAGTGAATTGACCATGCGACTTAATGATGAGCATGTTACCTTCAGTGTTTTCGAATCTATTCTCTATAAGGATAAAGAAGAATGCCACACCATTGATGTGCTAGATGATTTAATTAAGGAAGAATTCAATGACCAAAGCACACTAATTTATGAAGAGTTTTCAGTGATATCTGATGATGAATTTTTAGCTGATTATGACAGCATGGTTGAAGCTAATAATATTGAGGTCAAGCATGGATAGCATATTAAATCTTTAGACTTAACCAACAGAATGACTCCAGTTTTTAAGCTATCAGTTGAAGAAGCTCCTACTTTGGAATTGAAACCATTGTCTGCTCATCTTAAACATGTCTTTCTTGGCAACAACAATACTCTCCCAGTTATTGTCTCCGCAACACTAAATGCGACTAAGGAAAGGAAATTGATACATATTCTTAAGTAGCATAAACAAGCTATTGCTTGGAGTATTGTCGATATTCGAGGCATTAGCCCATCTTTTTGCATGCACAAGATCAAATTGGAAGATGAAGGCAAGCAATCGATTAAGCAACAAAGAAGATTGAATGAGAAGATGAAGGGAGTTGTTAAGAAGGAAGTTATAAAATTGCTTGACGCTGGAGTTATTTACCCTATTTCTTATAGCAATTGGGTAAGTCCAGTGCAATGCGGTCCTAAAAGAGTGGCATCACAGTGGTGAGCAACAACAAGGATGAGTTAATTCCTACACGTATTCCTACGGGATGGCGAGTATGTATGAATTATCGCAAACTTAATGCAGGCACAAGGAAGGACCAATTCTCACTTCCTTTCATTCACCAGATGTTGGATAGGCTTGCTAGAAAAGCCTACTATTATTTTTTAGACGGTTATTCTGTCTACCATCAAATTGCTATTGCGTCGGAGGATCAAGCAAAAACAACTTTTACCTGCCTTTTTGGTACTTTTGCTTTTTGCCATATGCCTTTTGGTCTTTTCAACGCACTAGCCACATTTTGAAGGTGCATGATGGTGATATTCTCATATATGATTGAAGATTCTTTAGAGGTCTTTATGGATGAATTCTCAGTCTATGGGAATAATTTTGATCAATGTGTTGACAATTTGGATAAAGTATTGAAGTGATGTGAAGACATATATCTTGTTCTAAATTGGGAAAAATGTCACTTCATGGCAACTGAAGGCATTGTGTTAAGCCATCGTATCTCTAGTCAAGGTATCGAAGTAGAAAAAGCTAAGGTGGAAATCATTGAAAAGTTACCTCTGCTGACAAATGTGAAAGGTATTTGCAATTTTCTTGGGCATGCGGGGTTTTACCGAATATTTATTTAAGATTTTTCAAAAATTACAAAGCCCTTATTCTCATTGTTGGAACAGAATCGAAAATTCTTCTTTGAGGATGCATGTTTGGAGGCATTTATTTAAATAAAGAAGCAACTAATAAATGCACCTATTGTCGTTACACTAGATTAGTCTCAACCTTTTGAAGTTATGTACGATGCAAGCGACTTTACTGTGGATGTTGTTCTGGGATAATGCAAGGGAAAAATATTTCATGCCATCTATTATCCAGCAAAACTCTTACAGAGGCTCAAATAAATTATACCACATAGAGAAACAATTGTAGCTTGTAGTATTTGCTTTTTACAAGTTTCGTTCATACCTTGTCGACGCAAAGGTTATCGTATTTACTGATCACTCAGCGTTGAAATATCTTTTTGTGAAGAAGGATACAAAACCACCACTGATACGCTAGATCCTACTATTGCAAGAATTTGACATATAGATAAAAGACCGCAAGGGTTCAGATAATCAAGTTGCAAACCATTTGTCTCAACTGGAAGTTGGCAGTGAAGATGGAAACATACTTCAAATTGTCGATGCATTCCCAGATGAGAAGTTATTTGTTGTAGATGCAACCCTTTGGTACACGGATTTGATTAATTACCTAGTGTGTGGAAAACTCCCCTTGGGTATCACTGGCCATAAGAAAGAAAGATTTCTTCGTGAAGTAGTGAAGTGCCATTGGAACAAGTCGTATGACAATATCATTCGACGTTGTGTTCCGGAAGAAGAGATGCTTTCAATCCTGAAGCATTGACATGATGCTCTTTATAAAGGTCATTTCGGTGGCATGAGAACTATTGCTAAGGTTCTTCAATCAGGATTCTACTGGCCTTCACTATTCAAGGACGCCCAAAATTTTGTGAATCAATGCGATAGGTATCAACGCACTGGTTCTATATCCCGACGTAATGAAATGTTACAATAGCCAATTATGGAGGTTGAACTGTTTGATGTTTAGGGTATGGATTTTATAGGACCATTTTCAAGTTCATTTGGAAATCTTTAAATATTAGTAGTTGTTGACTACGTCTCGAAGTGGGTTGAAGCTATTGCAGTCCCAAGGGATGATACAAAGACAATGCTTAATTTTTTCACAAGCATATACTCACCCGCTTTGGCACACCAAGGGCATTGATCAGTGATCGGGGTACACACTTTCATTGCAACCAAGTGGCAGCCACATTGAAAAGATATGGAGTTAATCATAGAATGATTATTACTTATCATTTGTAAACCAATATACAAACCGAAGTATCCAATCGACAAATTAAGAACATTCCAGAGAAGGTTGCGAACCCTTCGAGGAAAGATTGGTCTTCCGGACTTGATGATGCTTTATGGGCATTGCGGACAGCATACAAAACTCCATTAGGGATGTCATCGTATCAATTAGTTTTTGGGAAAGCATGTCACTTGTAAGTTGACCTGAAGCACAAGGCAATGTAGGCAATTAAGCAAGTGAACATGGATTATGAAGCTGCTGGAAAGAAAAGACTATTGGATATAACTGAACTAGAGGAGATTAGGCGAAATGCCTATGAAAATGCTACAATTTACAAGGAAAACATCAAACGATGACATGACAGAATTATTTTGCAGTGATAGTTTATCGCGGGACAACAAGTTTTATTATTTAATTCTAGGTTTAAATTGCATTCAGGTAAATTGCGCTCACGTTAGTCTGGACCTTTCGAAGCTGTCGAAGTATTTCCTCATGGTGTAGTCACAATTAGAGATTTACATGATGGACACCAGTTTAAAGTGAATGGATAGTGATTACAACATTATTTTGGGAATATTGATCAAAAGCAAGCAGAGACCATTAAATTGGTCAAAAAATTTTAATTTTTATTGAATTTATTATTACGTAATTTTATTTTATTTTATTTTTACTTTTGTTTAAGTTTGTTTTACTTCTCATTTGTTTTTGTAGAATACTTAGATCCCGTTGTCGACGCATTAGGACTCCATTATCGACGTAATTTGTACAGTTGTATTGTAATTGTTGACTCATAAAAAATTAGAGTATATCAAGGATTTAGATCCCACTATTTCATCAACAAGCATCCTGTCGTTGGATCTGTCTGAACGGGTGTAATTCCTATTGGACGTATTTATTCCCACCAGACTTTATGTCATTTCCTCTGTACAGGAAAAAAAATGTCTTTCCATCTTCCTCCTTCACGCACTATAAACACCCTCATCTGTGTCGACTGTAAAAATCACAAAGAAACTATTTTTATTCACAATCTTTCTTACAGCTCGCACCTTTACGCATTAAAACCTTCTTTACTTAGAAAAACATGGCAAGAACTCGAGGAGCAGTTAAGAAGGTAACCAAATCTGTCGCAGAACCTTCATCCTCTACAATAGCTGTCTATTTTCAGTAAAACATGTTGAAAAGAAATTGTCACCCAGAACAAGGCTTTCTTTTGTCATGACAACAAGACTTGGGTAAACAAGTCTACAAGACCATCGCAAGGCAGAAATGGGAAACCTTTGACCATCGCAAGGTAGAAATGGGAAACCTTTTGCACTCACCCTGATAGTTACTCTTCATATATGGTACGTGAGTTCTATGCTAACCTTACTGACCATGAGTCAAAATTTGTCTTTGTTCGTAAAGGATTAATCCCTTAGGATGCTGAACACATCAATGAGCTGTGCAACACAGAGGTGGATAGGGATGAACATGCTACGTTCATTGAAGAAATCACTGATGACAAAACAAACCTCTTGGTGAAGGATCTTTGTGTTAAAGGGCAACGTGGACGGGTTCAAATCACAACAACTATTCCATGTATAGACTTTTTTAACACTGCAAAGCAAAATCTGGTTCCATTTTGTAAACTGCAGACTGAAGCCTTCTACGCACAGTACCATAGTCACCCTTGATAGAATGTGTTTGATACATCCCGTTATCAAGGGAAGGAAAATTGATGTCGGGACAATACTTAATTAGGAAATTGTTGAATGTGCTGCAACTATACCAGCAAAAGGGAACAGTGCCTCGATATGGTGAAGAAACCCTAGAGAACAAAGGCCCAATCAATGAAGCCTCGATTGAGATAATAACTTGGTAAGGGATACACCCACAGAGAAAGAAGTAGAAGCAAGCAAAAGGAAGGGCAAAGCAAAGGCAAAAAGTAAAAGGACAAACCTGACTGCAGAGACATACTGGTGGCATAAAATGAAGGATGTCGAGAAGTTAGCTGATTTCATCAACATTAAGCAGATCAAGCTTGTCGTTACAGTAGAAGACATGGAAAGATCGTAAAATTTCTTCAACGCCTATACCAAGGCCTGGAACAGTTCTTTTGTAGCCTTATTAAAGTAGCTGAGCAAAGCCCTATTCTCAGAATTCCTAGTGTTTCCACCAATTATTAGAGAGTATGAGCCCTTATCAAAGGAGGCTGACTTAAAGGATCAAGACCAAATCGGTGGCTCCCCCTTTCATTATGCTTGTCTGATGATGAGAAGGAAGCGGAATCAAGGGATGTTGAGGAGTACTTGCGACAAATTGTGCGCTTGTTCGAATATGATTTCATTGTTGATCAAGAGGAGCATGCTGTTGAAGAGGAAATTCTTACAGAAGAGGAAGGCACCCGTGTTGATGATGAGAAGGAGAAGGATGAAGAAAAATATGCTAAGAAAGAATCAGAGGAAGAAACTGTCACCGCACTCGAGGTTGTGGGTGCAATGACTGAGGAGTTGGAACAAGATGGACCGAGTTAGGTGGAAATTACGGAGGAAACTAATGAGGAATACCACAATCCTTTGGCAATAGTGGTCTACATTGGACCACTTGAGGTGATCCATCCGACACAAGATGTAGCTGTTGATATCGGGGTAAAGTCGGATGACGAGAAGCAATCCGAGGACTAGACGAAGCCCAAAGAAAGGAAAAGAAGTACCATGCAACCACATTGACAGCTGCGGAAAACTGAGTTAGTTTTATTTTAAGTTTTTAGTTATAATATTTATGCATTGCATTTACATCGTCATTGCATTTTAGTGTTAGTGCATTGGGGACAATGCAAACTTTAAGTTTGGGGGGAATGTATATGGGGTTTGGAAATACAATTGCACCCACATTTCATTTTTTTTCTTTTTGAGTTTAATGAAGCATGCAAGGTTATGAATGGTTACTGCAAATGTGTTTAAATTTTTTTTACATTCTATGCTTGATTCTTGAATCATGTGAACTGCCAATAAATGAGTTGGATAAATTTAACTAAATATTGTATCTTCAATTCTTTGATGAATGATTTAGATTGCATTAGTAATGGATGACTAGTACCATTCCTTGAATCTTGAATGAATCTGCCCTTTATAGCTGCTTATATATGTATAGCTATAAATAAGAGACACTCCAATGTGTATTGTGAACTGTTTAAGGGGGAACACTCTAATGCAAGTGTTAGAAAAATGAATCTGGCCAAAGGTTGTCGTTGCAAGAGTGTGCGTCGGTGCAATTACATACTCCCTGAGGGTTTGTTGCACTCCATCGTTACTTCTCAAGAATAAAGGGTATAGTAATGCAACGACATCTCTAAGTCACATAAAAAAAGATGTATGTATATATTATTGTACAATAAATGCTATATTGGTAGATGGAATTTAGGATTTGAAGCATGATGATGGTTTTGATGAAGTTGCAGTCTTAGTTATTCATACTTATGTGTTGTCGATGCAATATTATGTCATTTGAATGTGATTCATTCATTAGGATTTTAGATGATTCAAGTTGCTAGAATGATCATTTGCCTTGGTGAATTTTTTTATGTAGCCTTGCTAGTTTTTGTTTTACTTGAGGACAAGTAAAAACTCAAGCTTGGGGGTGTGATAGTGCTAGAAAGAACATATGTTTTCTCCCTGCTTTTTGGTTAAGTTGTTCCCATTTAGTCATCCTCAGCACATATTTTAGCATTTTTTATTTAATTGCACTTTCTAATTAAATGAACCTTAGCCTTGTTGCCCTTAATTTTGTCATATTTTCGTACTAATGTCGTTGCATGAGTATTTTCAAATTGCGTCCAGGATTGTCACCGCATCTAATAGCTACCCGGATAAGAACAGAAAAGCATGAGCTATCCAGTCTTGTATAACCAACTGTACGACTAGAGACAGCTTGATTCTGCAGAAAGAACATCTACACAATTTGGCTGAATATAAATGCTCACTAAGAAAGAGGAAAAGGGAGTGCTTTTAAGAAAGAGGAAAAGGGAGTGCTTTTAGTGCATATTCTTCTTCAACCCATTTTTTTGAAGCTTTCGGCTATGGAGGCTTAAGTCTCTCAAGGGTGAATTAACGTGAAAAAGGAGGAAAAACAACTCTTGACGAGAAGCCCTAAATGCGACACAAGAGGGAAGTGAGAGAGCAAGTCGAGTTGTCTAGGAATGGTATTCTCCATTTGTTCTTTTACATTTCTTTCTAAACACTGGTGATTACTGTTTATTTCATGTTTGTATGGAAGTACTGATGATTTCTAAACTGAATGTTATTTTATTTAATTTTGCTTCTACTGTTTAGTCTTTGGGTTTGAATGTTTTTAGCACGGAAGTGTTATTGTAGTCACTGTCACCGAAAGGTGCAGCAACAGTTTAAACTAACAAGCATGACAACAAAAGTTGCTTAAGGATTAAAGGAATTTAATCCACTTGTTCTTAATTGTGTTGCGTTGCCATCATCGGAAGGTGTGGTTAATGTACATGTTTAAGTATTACATCGAACATAAAGTTAAGTTTGGTAAGATATTTATTGCACATAATTACAGCGACAATCACCTATTCTTTCATACCTTGTAAGCTACGCTTAGTATTCTACTGAATATTCACGTTGGGGATCCCATTTTATTATTATCACATTTAGTCTTTATTTTCAAGTTATTGCTCTAACAACTATTCTCACAATTTATCGCATTTTTACTTATTCATTGCACTGGCATTAATAGAAAAAAGACAATCATCCTCGTGGGATCGATATCCGACAGACTCACATCTGTCTACTATACTTGCATCGACAGTGTACGCTTACACATTATTGTTGTAATGTTAAACAGCCAATTACTTGCCTATCTGCCTTGCTATCTGAACCAAACTTGTTGTTGAGTTTCTCTTTACTTAACAAATGATCCTTCAAATTCTTGAATGAGAGATTGTCTCTCCCATAAATCATGGTTTCCCTAAAAGACTTGTATAAAGGGAGTAAAGAACACAATAATAGCATAGCTGATCTTCATCATTAATCTGAACCATAATATTATTTAAATCATTTAAAAGAGTAATGAATTGACTGATGTGATTTCTAAGAAGCTCACATTCGTTCATGCGAAACGTAAATAAACGTTGTTACAAAACTAAACGGTTAGCTAAAGACTTAGTCGTAGAAAGAGTTTTTAACTTTTTCCATAAGGCAGATGAGATATTCTCTATTAATACCTCCTGTAATACCCTAAGAAGGCACAATTGGATTGCAGACAGAACATTTTCATCAAGCTCTTCCCATTCTAACTAATCTAGATTCTCGAGTTTTTTCCTAGTTACGACCTTTTTCAAGCCAGATTGAACTAGAACTGCTATCATCCGAACTTGCCACATATTGAAATTTATGACATAATCAAATTTCTCAATGTCGAACCTTGTTATTGTCATCTCTAAACGGACTGATCAATGAAAATTGAATTAGCTCTGATACCACTTATTGGAGATCGACCCGATTAAATAACGAATAAGTAAAAATAGCAGAAGAAATTAAAATATTAAACACACAAATTTAACATGGAAAAATATCTCCAAAGAGGATAAAAAATCATGGGCAAAAATAATTTTATTATAATGGCAAAAGAACAATGAGTACAAAAGATGAAGATAAAAACTAAACCCCAAAAACCCGAAACAAAGAACCCTCGAAACGTAGACACAAAATTCTTCAAAAGTGTTGGAGGTTTTAATCTTTAATGGGTGTATTTTTTAAGGTTGTAAAATAGTCTATTTATAGGCTAAATTCCTTGGGCAAATAATAAAAAAATAATATAGACTAATCAAAGTTTGATTGAAACAAATAAAATAGAGTTTAACTGAAAGATTATTTCTACAATTTGATTGAAATATGAGTCAAACTTAACAAATACAATAAGCTTGTACATGTCCTCTATTTTTGGGCTTCAAGTACCATAAGTTACAAAGCATTAAGGACCAACATTAAGGTACCCTATAAATAATGTAAGGGTTACAAGATAATGATTTTAGGAGTTATGAACATGCATTCTTTAAGGATTACAGTAGGATAAATTTAAGGTTATGGACATCCATTTATCAATGGATTTACAACAATTTTTATATTCAAATTTTGTAAATAAGAAATAGTTTTGAAAGAAATTGTCTTTACAAAATAAATTTGACTTAATTCATTCCCAATTTAATTGATCTTATAACTTCCAAATATGGAAGGGGACTAAAGACAAAAAAAAGTTAAAATATGCAATAAGTTAAAATACTTTTTATAAATTTAAAATTTAGTACATGTACTTTTATTTTTTTATATTTCAAAATTCAAATATAACTATTGAAATTCGAAAACTGGATAAACTAAATTCTTAAAAATAAAAGCATAAAAAATAAACTTTATATTTTTGGTATATTTTAACTCAAAAATCATTCTATTACTTGTGTAAAAAAAGTAAGTTTCTTTCAAAACACAAGTTGTGATTAACATATGATGATGCATGTTGTTCACTAAAACTCCATCGATCACTAGTAGTTTTTCTAGAAAAGTAGGTGACTCTTCGTCAGCTTCTTAATCTGTTTCTGTTTTGAGAATATTTTAAAATAATAAATGATTTCACAAGTTGATTTGGACTTGTGTTGTCTTAAGTTTATATATTTTTTGTTTGTTTTTAGATTGTTTAATAAGTCTTCATTTTTAAAAGTTTTTATCTACTCTTGTAGCACATTTTTTAGTCTTTCTATGCATGTAATCTTCCTCGCAAGTGATTTTAGGGAAGATTTTGTTATTGTCCTCTCTAGTTTGGTGAATGCTCAATTCTTTTATCGATTTTTTTCGTCACTTTCCACCATACAAGGATGATTTTCTTATCATTTTAAGTGCTTGCAATCACTTCAGAAATGACATGCTTGAGTTGTGACAAAGCCAATTGCAACGTTTCATAATATTCTATTGATGTTGAGGCTAAAGTCTTTGTTGTGTTGATAGAGCTTGTCCTTCACCATATACAACAAGTGTTGTTATTTTTTTCCCTGAATTGTATGGTTCTATTCATTGAATAAATTAATGAATTTACCTTTCAAAAAAATATGATAAATAAATTAGTATAAGACCAATTATAAGATAAGTGATACACATAAATTGAGTATTAGAGATGAAAAAGCAAAGTTTAAGATTAAGATATGGTTATTAGAAACAAAATTCTCAACAAATTTTTGGCTCTTTTTAATACCTTATCAAATCATAATTTTTTTCTCTATTTAATATTATGTATTGACTTGAAGATGCATTAGTACACTTTTGCTCATTTGAATTTTTAGCTTGGGAGTTTCTAAAAATCACTTATGGTAAGGTAGAACTTGTTTATTAGGTAGTAGGTAAATTACTGAAGTTTTTATATATTCGAAAAAAGCATTTCTGTGTAGTCTGGGTTTGAGTCGCATAAGACGTGTTGTTGTTGTTAGGGCTTTGCCATCCTCTTATAATTCGCAAAAAAAAAAAGCATTTCTCAAGTGCAATTGAATTACCTTTGTAACACCCCTATACCCGACCTGACTACCAAGTTGAGTATAAAATGTCACATTTGAGTGCCGGGGTAATCCTAGCTAAAACATGTAATCCAAACCCTTACTCAATAATATTTTTAACATCTAACTCATAGCCTTGTCACACCCCAAAATTGGACCTAAAATTTTTTAGGGTAAAATAGGAATTTTGGGTCTAGATGTGTTCAAAATTTCATAATTTTGGTAACCAATAATATTTTCGACAATAGCTATTAAAGAATTAAATTAATTTCTGAAAAGGAGTTTTAAATAGATTTAATTTTGAAAATAAGACTGATTTGTAAAAGAGTCAAAATTAAGAATTTTTATGAAGCAATTCGATCAAATGCCCAAAATCAACTTAAAAATCTCCATATTCTCATAACAATTCATGTCAAACACTCCTTCCCCCATGTTTAGCTGATTTTCACTCTCTCAATCTCTTTCAATCTCTTTTAAACGTCAACTCATAATTTCCATTGAATTCTAATAATCCTAAAACTATAGATACCTATAAAAACCAAGAGAAACATCCAAAAACCTTCATCACCTTCATCTTCTTCTTCATCTTCTCTAAATGTAGGTTTTTTCGGATTCATTTCAAAGCTCATTTTTCTTCAAGAAAAGGTAATCAATCGTTTTCCTATGATTTTTAAATGATACCTAGTCCTTTAAAATAAGTTTTTAGCCATTAAAACACAAGTTTTGAATAAAAGAAAAAATAGGATCTTTCATGGTGAAATATGGGTTTGTGTATAAAATATGATATTAAAATGTTTTTCAACTTGTTTTAACATTATTAGAAGATTTCTAAAGTTACTTTGAAGTTTCATTAAGTATTTCTCGAGTTTTAATGAATTTTCGTCATTACAGCCGTTTTATATCGAAAATATTCGATATTTTAAAACATGTAGTTTTGTGTGGTTTAAAGGTTGGGAATCAGTTGTGGGTAAATATGTAGATGAACAGAATTCATTTCATACGAAAAGATTAAGTGTAGACTGAGATATTAGAATTTAAAGTTTACTAGGTATAATGTTTCAATTTAAGAGAACATAGCTTAGGATATTATTTATGACTGTATAAGATGTGTGGATGACAGATTTTTGCTTTTGTATGTGTGTGATATGTGTGGTTGAAGCGTTGGAATCGATAGGACCTTCAACAAGCAAAGATAAAGGCAAATGAAAGCATGTCTAAGTTTTCGGGTTTTTAAAGAAAGCATATATTTGGTGAGTGTTTTGGAATCGCTACTCGTAGACAATTCATTGTGTATTTGGATATTTAGAGATAGCCTAACCCATACTCTAAATTTCGAGTGTAAGTGTTCTTGTATCTATGCTGAGATATTAATGTGATTTGTGCTTAAATATTATTATGATTTGTGCTTAAATATTAATGTAATTTATGCTTAAATATTAATGTAATTTGTGCTTAAATATTAATATGATTTATGATTAAATATTAATGTGATTTGTGCTTAAGTATGAATGTGATTCATGCTTAAATATTAATATGATTTGTGCTCAAATATTAATGTGATTTATACTTAAATATTAATGTGATTTATGCTTAAATATTAATGTGATTTGTGCTTTAATATTAATATGATTTGTGCTCAAATATTAATGTTATTTGTGCTTAAATATTAATATGATTTGTGCTCAAATATTAATGTGATTTATGCTTAAATATTAATGTGATTGTGCTTAAATATTAATATGATTTATGATTAAATATTAATGTGATTTGTGCTTAAAGAATTAAGATGTGATAATATGAGCAAACATGAGATGTTGTAACATATGCTATAAGCTTATGATGATTATTGTGAAAGTGAATATGCTAGTATGTTCTTCATGTCATGTGACAAAAAATTTGTAGGTATGTTTTTCATGCTATGTGACAGAAAATATGTGGGTATGTTCTTTGAAAGGGCCCAAATTTGTTCGACCCAAAATAAATCACAGTCTAGTCCAAATTTCCATTTTACAAAATAAAAAGGAGCCCAACTAAACCCAATACATATTTGCTAACCCTAAAAGTCCAAATTAGAAAAAGCTCAAACTTAAAAAAAAAACCTTAAAACCCTAATTAAAAACAATCGTCGTTGCTCCTGCCACGTCAGCCACAGCTCCTTGCCAAGTCGACCCTTACCACGTTAGCATGCACACCACCATGCTCTACCATGTCGACATACCTGCAAATAAAAAAAGGACAAAAAAAAGAGAAAATAGATGAAATTTGTATTTTATTGTGGCTATAAAAGTAGCACAAATCCCCATGTAACTTTTTACGAACAGACAAGAAATATACAAAAAAAAAATTGAGGTATAACTTTTTTATTTTATTTTCGGAAGTAATATATATATATATATAAAGTCTAGATTTTTACCTGTCAATTTGGCTCCACCATGGACGGAGGTCACTGTTTCCAATGAAAGACAGGCCTTCCCCTGGGAAGGAAAACTCTTTGTCGGCATCGTTGGTGGGGATGTTTTTGTTTTCGAAAACACTAAGAAACCAAAAGATTTCTAAGACTTTGAATTTTTGGTTAGTTTTTTTTTTTGTTTTTGAGCCTAGATCTAGGTTTTTAAGATCGAGAGGATAAAAATGGGTGTTTTGAAAATTTTCGGCCATCGGAGGTGGCTATCACTGTCACTGATGATCAGTGGCCACAATGGAGACCCATTGCCCAAGGGCCAGCTAAGGGGAGGCTAGGTTGAGAGAAAAGAAAGGAAAAAGAAAGTTTTTTTTTTTAAAAACCAAATGAAAAAAATGAATTTTTTATATTTCGCTTAAATAGACCCTTTCATAAGACGTCGTTTTGGGTCTGGTTTCAAAAGCCCCAAAACGGCATCGTTTTGAGAAATGACCCAATGACCTGACCCGGATCCCTAGGATCCGCATGTTTTTTAGGGGAGGGTCTAATTGCTTTCTAGTCCTTCCGCTTTTAATGGATTTTACAATTTAGTCATTTTTTTAAATTCAACTAACCAAATGACATCATTTTGGGCTTAATTTCAGTAGCCTCAAAATGTCAATGTTTTGGACCTGATTTGGATCCCCAAGATCCAAGTGTTTTTAAAGGGTACGAGGAAATTATCATTTCGGTCCTTCGGTATTTTTTACTTGTTTTAATTTAGTCTTAATTGTTTTATTTTATTTTACAATTTCCTCATTAATTTTATTTTTCTTACATTTTAATCCCTTGACACAACAGTGAACCCACTTGGGAATGACACGTGTATAGAGGCTAGGATATTTTCCCTTTTGGTCCCTAGGAAGTTTCATGTGTTCTAATTTAATCCTTTTTTTTTTCTGCTTTAAATTTCATTTAGGTTTCAATTTAATCCTTCCACTTTTTATATAATTTTCACTTTAATTTTGTTTTGTTTTTCCATTCAGACCTTTCCTTATTTTTTATTTATGTGTTTATTTTTATTTATTTATTTATTTTATTTATTTACTTTTAGCACTTTTATTTTATTTTATCTACATTTTGCCCTTTAAATAATGCATTTTATTTATTTTTAACACTTTTATTTTTTTATCTTATTTTTATATATTTTCAATTATGTCATGATTGTAATATTTGTTATTGTTATTATTGCCATGAATTAATGTTATTAATATTATTGTTATAGTTAAATTATTACTATGTTATTACCATCACCATTACTACTATCCCTATTATTATTTCAATTGTTTTATTATTATTTGATTGTAGTATTTTTATTTTATCTTATTATTCATATATTTATTTTATTTTTACCATCATCATATTGTATATTATGTTTGCATACATTCGCTCATTCTAATCCAATACTCGAAATAATCAATCGCATGTCACATAAATGTCGTATTTGATTTTCGTGCAACGCATAAGCAATATTTTAAAATCGACGCAATTTTTTTATTTAGGGGACTCAAGAAATCGTGCCCTAACACATTGGGTGGTTTTTCCTTGAACTTACATAATTGAATATCCTATTTAAAATTGAAAATATATTGTAGCAGCTCGTTTTTCAATGGTGTCAGAAATAGTGGTTTTAGGACCACAAACCCGACGGGAAAATTTTTATAATGAGTGATTAAATTAAATAACTCAATATTAATTTTATAAGGAATTTTGAGTTGAGGAATTTTAATTATTAAATTAAAAGTTAGTATAAGCGATTTGGTTCAAAAGTCAAGTGGTTTTAGAAAACGAGGTATCGAGATCTTTTTCTAAAATTAAGAGCCGTAAATATTTTTTATTAAATATTTACATAGTCTTATTATATGTGAATTGAAGTTTGGTTGGGTAATTTTGACAATTAATTGCTTAATTAAGGAAAAAAGGAGTAAATTGTAAAAGAGGTAAAAATTAATTGCTATAGATTAAAAATATAAGGGACCAAAGTGGTAATTACACCATGGTCAAAGCAGTGGAGGATATGATTACCTTCCACTAACTTTTGGGATATTTATTCATTTAGTCCTAATTAGTTTAAGGTTAAATTGAAATAAGGTTTATTTAGTTGGAATTTAATATAATTGAAGGACCAATTGTGAAATAGGATTTTCCTTAAATGGCCTAACAATAGAAATGATATGGAATTCCTTAGATTTTTGGTAAATTGCAATTAAATCCTAATTAAATAAGGATTTACTAATCAGTTTATTTTTCAGTATAATCGAGAATGGTGGTTTCGAGGCTACAAATTTTATAGGTTTGGCCATAAATATTAATTATTTAATACTTACAAGGTTATTAGTATAGTATTAAATTTTGGTTAGGAAATTTTATCGTTTACATAGTTAATTAAGTGAAAAGGATTAAATCGTGAAAGGCGTAGAAGTTGTATTCTTTTAATTGAAGGTATTAGATGTTAATTGATGGGTAAGGAGAGATATTGGAATGGTAATTAGACCATGAAGGATAGTGGTGGACAGTTTTGGATCTTAAATTGGAGGAAATTTGCTTGATTATAAAAGGGTAAAATGGTAATTAAGCTAATAAATGTTATAAACTAAATTAAAGAAAAGAAAAAGGGTTATCATCTTCATTTTTTCTTCTTACCATAGTCGAAAAACCCTAGGAGCCATGGGAGGAAGTTTGGCCAAGCTTTAAGCATTGATTTGATCAAGATCGTGTCCTGATCATTAAAAAAGGAAAATTACAAATTTACCCCTAGAGTTCACTTTAACTGCAATTTCATCCGGTAAGTTTTATAATGTTAAATTCTTATTAATAACTACTTATAACTATCTTTCTAATGATTGTTGGAAATGAGAAACGACGACTGGAAACGTGAAAGATAGAAACGACGAGATGAGAATTCCCCGACCTTATGCCAAAGATAGAAAATGGTCCGATGGCTAAGATCCTGCATTTGTTGTGAATTTTCTATAGCATCGTGAGTCACCGTAAGGTGAATAGAATCCAAGAAAGGATTACAGACCCTTCGATGACTGAGATTTATGCTTGTTTGCATATTCTCGTCAACTTAGTATGAGCAGCATCGTAGGGAATAGATATACCGTATCGATGGCTAAGACTAGCATCATATACTTGTAACAGGCATGAACTTTGGGTTAACAGGGAGTAAAATGAGCATCATGACCTTTGGGTCAATAGGGAGTAAGTATGACCTTTAGGTCAACAGGGAGTAAGCATGACCTTTGGGTTAATAGGGAGTAAATCAGATATTGATCATCGAAGTATAGTTCTGATTTGGCTCGATTGATTTTCAGATTTGTTCAAATCATGTTATTCGGGAAATTGATAAACCTTGTGAGCTTATTAATCTATGAAAGCTTACTAATGAATTTGTTGTTGTTTTGTAGATTTTATTTTACTACTTGAAGATCGGATCATCTGAAGAAGTCACATTATCAAGGAGGTTGTTTGGTAATTATTCATCACTCGATTGTATGGCATGTATTAGGATGATGTTACCCTTGAAATGCTTGATTTTGGATTGTTGATTTCTTTGTTGAACTAAACTTGCATGCTTGCTTAATGTTCTAATTAAGCAAATGTGTTTAGTAATAAGTTGATATGTGAATTTAAGAATCCTTGTGTTGATTTATTGTATTTTGTGTTATATGATGAAACAAGTATTGTCATGTATAAATTTTTCAAACTGAGAATTTGAATAAGAGTCTTGTATTGAATGATGATAGATAAACTTGAGGATTTCTGTGATTAAATGAATGTTGCATACTTGTTTCGATAGAACCCCTGCATGTATCGATAGAAGTACGGGGCAGGAGAGAGGTTATCCACTGACTTGAGTTGTATCGGTAGTTGCATAATAAGAATCGATAGTTCTGCCCATAAGAGTATCAATAGTTTATGTACTTGTATCGGTAGAAGCTACAAGGTAGGACATCATAGCTCTCTGGAGTTTTTAGTACCGATAGAATCCTGATTTGTTTCGGTAGAAGCTTCACTTGTATCGATAGAACTATCATAGGTATCGTAGAAGTCTGCACTGTTTCTTGAATTGTTTATTGACTTGACAACTACCGATACTTGTCCAACAGGTACCGGTAGAAGTCTCCTAAAATTATGGAAATGACATTTTTACCCTTATTAAGTTGATAAACAAAGTAAGAATAATGAATTATAAATGTATATATTTTATTAAATCAAGAAAGATGCTGAATAAGATTTGAATAGGTAACGATTTGAGGCATGAATGCACGTGACCTCGAAACCTTAACCGATGACAGTGTTGGGTTTGGGTACTATACAATGATAGTAAGAATGATTGATGTAGCTTGGATGATATTGTGATATTATGGTTGATATGGAATATATATGTCATGATTTCTAATATGAATATTGATTCCTTCTTGCGATGTAATGATGAGTGTGTTTAGGTTATGGTTTGGTTAGCTAGTGGTGAAAACTGTGTGTTCAAGACAAAGGGCCATGTGATCCTTGGTGGAAAATATTTGTATGTGACTCCTAAATTCTTACGTGATTGAATTTGATTCTTGATTGATTTGAAAGGTAGTAAATGAATGTGTAAGATTAAATGAAGTTGTCACTCTGGGTTGGTAGTTTGTAAATGTATAGATTATGATTGAATTGTTTGAAAAAAAAAAAGAAAAAGAAAAAAAACTCGTAAAGTTTTGTAAACCTTAAGACCCTAGATTGGAGATAGTTACGGTTTTTTGGTGTTACATGTATAATTTTGGATAATAATTAATCGATGAATGTTCTTTATTTTCGAAGATTCGAGGTGTTGTGCCCCTAACTTATGGAACCTAACTTTTCTTCTCGATTGACTCGAAATAAAAGAGAATTTTTCGTAAAATTTAATCTATAAATGTCATCAAAACGTATCATTTACATGTTTAAGGATCGCATTTTAAATTCTCCTCAAGTTCTCGATTCCCAACATCAAGACACTAAGTAATCAATTAGGAACCAATTTTGGGTGTTATGAGGGTGCTAATCCTTCCTTATGCATAATTGACTCCCGAACCTGGTTTTTTATTTCGAAGACCAAAATATCATTTAATAATTTTAAATATAATTTCAAGGTGATTCAATCACACTTATTTAAAAATTATTGGTGGCGATTCCATTTTAGTTTTTGAATAAAAGTCGGGACTTTAAAGAAAAAAGGTTTTGACATTCTTCATGTCATGCGACTAATTATATTGTGATAATAAAGTGAATATAGAGTGAATATATGATAAAAATATGTAATAATAATGTGGATATTTTGTCTTTGTGATCTTATGAGACCTTTGGATATAGTTGGCATGCCATAGGATTGTCAGTACTCACGTTTGTGTTATATGTAGGGCACTGAGGCCTAGGGACATGTTGGATAGATAAGGGAATGTGAACTTTGCTCCATTCAACGAGATATGTTTGGTGTGTTGGAGATTGTTAGCTATATGCTTCACTTATGGGATATGTTTCTACTCTATGAGTTTAGTGTTGGTGTGTTGGCGATCTACATATCCAATGTGAGATGATAGAGCTCACTATATGTTTCATAGTCTCAACAGCCAAATTATCATAAATTGTGCTTGATTGTGATTATATGCATATATGACTAAATATGCTTGTATGTGAATAAAGTACGCTAAAACCTATGTAAAGAACGTGTAAATAAATACAAGTGAGATTATATGAATGTGATGTATGATTGTTGAGTTGATGCATGATGATTGTTTATGTAGTGGTTATTCTAGGCACTCACTGAGCTTGTTAAGCTCACCTACTCTTTTTTAACCATTGCAAATACTTAGTACCAGTGTGAGTGGTATGGTCTCGAGGGTGATCCAAGCCAAGTCGACCTTTTTACTTTTATTAGTAGCTTTATAAGTAATTATTTTTTGGGAACCTAAGGCAATGTGTTAGGTAATATGGTGGATTTATATTGGTTTTTGTTATGTTCCTTTAGCTATTTGCATGTCATTATTAACATTAAAATATGATATTTGAGACATTTTGAGGTTTTTTTTATATGATAAATGTTTGATAGTTGATAAATAGATGTAAGATAGAGTTATTTAACATTAAATTAATTTTTCGATAACTGTGAGAAGTGTTGTAATGAGAAGGTGCATGTTTATGATTAGCTCTAGGTAGGAAAGACTTGGTTTTTAAACGGTCAAATTTGACTCACCTTCCTTCTTGGGACTGTGGTGTGGCATGTGAAATAAAACATTTAAAATGAGGTAAGCATGATGTGAGACTGTGGTGTGGCATCTTAGTATTCGAGCTTGAGAATCGAGCCAGGTATAGGGTATTACATTTGGTGGTATCATAACCTAGGTTCAATAACACTCAAACCTAGGTGATTGTTGTATGTAGTGGGGTTTTGAAAACCTAAGTGATTAAAATTATGTTGATTTCTAGAAATGCATGAGATATCTCTTGTTTGAGTTGATGGTATATGTTTGACGGCTATGTATGTGGGGTAGAAATAGGAACACATTGCCTTTAATCTTAAACTTGTTTTGCAGGAATAAGACTTGGATTATTTCTTTTGCCTCTCACACCATTTTTTTTTTGTATGTTAGATTAGTAGGTTCAATATGCCTCGTAGATGTGTTAATGTGAGTGTGGACGTATTCATACGTTCTAAGTGAATTAGCTAGTAAGTTAGAAATTTCGGTTAGAGTGTTCAATAATGGTTTCATTCGAGCCATACCAAGTAACAGAGCATTACAGTGGTAGATTTAGGTTCTACTCCTTAATAAATTTTGAGTGTTTAGCTATTAAGTAGAAAATCCTAATAGAGACTAATGAATTAGGAAAATTGATTACGAGTTCTTTAGACAAGAGTGTCGTAGTGAATAGAGGAAACCGTTAGAGAAGTTACTGTAGAATGGTCTGTGGTAGTGAATAAGATCTTAAAGAAAAATTTATAGAAAGTTTCAAGAAAATAGGAATCAGAGTGCGTAGCGAAAGTGTGATGGTTAGTTTAAAGGTAGAAGTAACATATTTTGTGATAAAGCAAGTAACATGTTGGCAGAGAATTTCGAGGACAAAATTCTTTTTAGAGGGGGAGAATTGTCACACCCAAAACTGGAAATAGAAGTTTCGAGGGTAAAATAAGAATTTTGGGCCTAGATGTGTTCGAAATTTCATAAGTTTGGTAACCGATAATATTTTCATCAATGGGTTATTAGAAATTAAATCAATTTCTGAAAATAAGTTTTAAATAGCTTTAATTTTGAAAATAGGACTGATTTGTAAAATAGTCAAAAGTAAGAGTTTTTATAAAGAATTTGACCATATGTCCAAAATCAACTTAAAAATCTTTATATTCTCATAACAAATCATGTCAAACACTCCCTCCCCCATGTTCAGCTGATTTTCACTCTCTCAATCTCTTTCAATCTCTTTTAAACACCAACTCCTAATTTTCATTGAATTTTAATAACCCTAAAATTTTAGATACCTATAAAAACCAAGAGAAACACCCAAAAATCATCATCACCTTCACCTTCTTCGTCATCTTCTCTAAACGTGGGTTTTTTTTAGATTCATGTCAAAGCTCGTTTTTCTTCAAGCAACGGTAACCAATCGTTTTCCTATTAGTTTTAAATTATATCTAGTCCTTTAAAATAAGCTTTTACCCATTAAAACGCAAGTTTTGAATAAAAGTCGAAAATAGGGTCTTTAATGGTGAAATTCAGGTTTGTGTATAAAAACTTGATATTAAAGTATTTTTCAACTTGTTTTAACATGATTAGAAGGTTCCTAAAGTTTCTTTGAAATTTCGTTAAGTATTTCTCGAGTTTTAATGAATTTTCGTCATTATAGCCATTTTATATCGAAAATATTAATATTTTAAAACGTGTAGTTTTGTGAGGTTTAAAGGTTGGGAATCAGTCGTGTGTAAATATGTAGATGAACGGAATTTGTTTTATGCGAAAATATTAAGTGGAGACCAAGATATCAGAATTTAAAGTTTCTAGGTTTAAGGTTTCGGTTTAAGAGAACATAGCTAAGGCTATTGTTTATGATTGTACAAGATGTGTGGATGACTGATTTTTGCTTGTGTATGTGTGTGATATGTGTGGTTGAAGCGTTGGAATAGATAGGGCCTTCAACAAGCAAAGATAAAGGCAAAGGAAAGCTTGTCTAAGTTTTCGGGTTTTTAAAGAAAGCGTATATTTGGTGAGTATTTTGGAATCGCTACTTGTAGACAATTCATTGTGTATTTGGGAATTTAGAGATAGCCAAAGCCCCTACTTTAAATTCCGAGTGTAAGTGTTCTTATATCTATGCTTAAATATTAATGTGATATATGCTTAAATATTAATGTGATATATGCTTAAATATTAATATGATTTAGGATTAAATATTGATGTAATTTGTGCTTAAGTATTAATGTGATTTATGCTTAAATATTAATATGATTTGTGCTCAAATATTAATGTGATTTGTGTTTAAATATTAATGTTATTTATGCTTAAATATTAATGTGATTTATGCTTAAATATTAATGTGATTTGTACTTAAAAATTAATATGATTTATGTTTAAATATTAATGTGATTTGTGCTTAAGTATTAATGTGATTTATGCTTAAATATTAATATGATTTTTGCTTAAAAATTAATGTGATTTATGCTTAAATAATAATGTGATTTGTGCTTAAGTATTAATGTGATTTGTGCTCAAATATTAATGTGATTTGTGCTTAAATATTAATATGATTTGTGCTCAAATATTAATGTGATTTATGCTTAAATATTAATGTGATTGTCCTTAAATATTAATATGATTGATGATTAAATATTAATGTGATTTGTGCTTAAATAATTAAGATGTGATATTGTGAACAAACATGAGATGTTGTGACATATGTCATAAGCTTATGATGATCGTTGTGAAAGTGAATATGTGGGTATATTCTTCATGCCATGTGATAGAAAATATGTGGGTATGTTCTTAATGTCATGTGACTGATTATATTGTGATAATAAAGTGAATATGCAATGAATATATGATAAAAATATGTAATAATAATGTGGATATTTTGGCTTTGCGATCTTTTGAGACCTTTGGATATAATTGGCATGTCATAAGATTGTGAGTACTCATGTTTTTGTTATATGTGGGGCGCTGAGGCCCAAAGACATGTTGGATAGATAAGGGAATGTGAGCTATGCTCCATTTAACAATATATGTTTGGTTTATTGGAGAATGTTAGCTATATGTTTCACTTTTGTGATATGTTTCGACTTTATGAGTCCAGTGTTGGTGTGTTGGAGATCCACGTATCCAATGTGTGATGATAAAGCTCACTATATGTTTCATAATCTCAAAAGCAAAATTATCATAAATTGTGCTTGATTGTGATTATATTTATTTATGATTGAATATGCTTGTGTGTGAATAAAGTATGCTGAAACCTACGTAAAGAATGTGTAAATAAATACAAGTGACATGATATGAATGTGATATATGATTGTTGAGTAGATGCATGATGATTGTTTATCTAGTGGTTATTCTAGGCACTTATTGAGCTTGTTAAGCTCACCCGCTCTTTTTTAACCATTATAAATACCTAGTACTAGTGTGAGCGGTGTGGTCTCGAGGGTGATCTAAGCCAAGTTGACCTTTTTATTTTTATTAGTAGGTTTATAAGTTATTTATGTTTTGGGAACCTAAGGCAATGTGTTAGGCAATGTGGTGGATTTATATTGATTTTTGTTATGTTCCTTTAACTATTTGCATGCCATTATA
Source organism: Kokia cookei (assembly GCA_039519145.1). NCBI lineage: Eukaryota > Viridiplantae > Streptophyta > Magnoliopsida > Malvales > Malvaceae > Kokia > Kokia cookei. The sequence continues at coordinate 12,652,125 of CM076910.1, forward strand.
GACTTTAAATATGATATTTGAGACATTTTGAGGTTTGTTTTATATTATAAATGTTTGATAGTTGCGAAATCGATGTAAGGTGAAATTATTTAACATTAAATTAATTTTTCGATAACTGTGAGAAGTGTGGTAATGAAAAGGTGCATGTCTAAGATTGGCTTTGGCTAGGAAAGAGTTGGTTTTGAAGAGGGTAAATTTGACTCACCTCCTATTCCTAGGACCCTATCTGGTGCACGGTTCATGTTCACTTCTTCGGTTTTTTCCTTAAAAGAAAAATTTGCATGTGAAATAAAACGTTTAAAATGAGGTAAGCATGGTGTGAGACTGTGGTGTGGCGTCCTAATATTCGGGCTCGGCAACCAGGTCGGGTATAGGGTGTTACAAGCCTTGTATAATATTTAATACAAATTAAACAAGTTTCACACTTTACTAACATAACAGAAAATTAAATTTTACCCTTTTCTTAGGTACACTAATATGATGAGAGATGGCCTATCCACAATGTCTTTTACTTGCTTCTCTTTGTAACACCCCAATTTTGATTAAAGGACTAAATCTGAATTTTTGTGAAATTTTAAGGACTAAATTTTGATCTTAGAAAATTTTTTAGGTCAATTTTGAAAATTCGATAAAGTTTAGGGATGAAATTTAGCATTGATTAAAGTTTTGTGGTTAAATTGTGATTTTTAAGACTTATTTGTAAAAAGAGATAAGTTTGGGGTTATTTCGAAAATCCTAATGTTCTTTGAGCCCCTCTATGTAAATGATTCATTTTTAAAGATATTTAAACCTCATTTTCTAATTTTCAAAACCCTTTAGCCTTCCACTTTTATTTTCTTTTTTTTTTCTGTCTAAACAAAAACTTTCTCATCTCTTTCCTCTTCTTTTTCCATTCAAGCTCCTACGACCCACCTACGACCGTTCATGAATCACACAACCATCGACGATTGACTCCTCGTCACCTTGCGAACCTAACCCTTGCCTCTCCTTCTCCTTTTTCATTGCTATTCGTGAGAATAAGTGCTAGAACTGATTTCTTTCACTTATTTTCCGCCACCCTCTACCGCAAGCTTCTCTCCTTGCGCTCCGATCTTGACGTGGGTATGTGAAAGGGATATTTTCTTCCCTTCTTGTGTCATTTCGGCGAGCTTGTGTGCCGCTGTCTATCGAGGCTCTGATTGGTGCCGTCAAGGGGTTAAAAAACCCTAATTTCTTTTGCTACTATTGTGTAAGATGTGGGCCACCTGAAAACAAGCCCAAATTTTGACCCAAACATTACCCAAAACCAACCCAACCTTCAAACCCAATAGTATGGAACCTAAGACCTAGTGATCCAATGACCTAATTGTAACCCAAAACCTTCAATCCAAATTAAACCCAAATTCATCTTAATACCCAAACCCTAAAATTAAATGCCCAACCCAACCCATTGACCGTTGACTTTGACATTGATTGTTAACTTTTTTGACCAACCTTACCCTGCCATTTTTTGGCGTCCTGATTTCGAATCCGCATTTTGTTTCTTTAAATTCGAACTTGAAAGCCTTGTTTTAGCTATTCACAAGTTATTATACTTAGAAAATTTTTCTAAGAAAAATGAATACGAGATTTGACTTGGGATATTTTGTGTATAGGTGTTTACGATTTTGAGAACGACGAGTTACCTCCTCCACCTGTGTAGACTGCCCCTGCACAACCTCTAATAATCGCATGTGAGTATATGTTTTGGTTTAGTGTGGTGTTTAGCAGGTGACATAGTGATAGATTAAGATCGAGTTTATTCTTGTAGGTTCTAATTCAGCTAGACCCAGTGACATATCCGAGCGTGGGAGACGTTCTCCACGACATTAGAGCTTCTTTTGCTAGAGGTGTGTCTCTGTCTATGCTACATGTTGTGTGATTTTATTCATGATGCATATTTGTTGAGTTCTATTTGAATTATATGATTTTTGTATGATGTTATCTTGTGCTGAGATATATATGAGATAATTACTCGATGTTGTACATCACATGATGATTTTCCATGCATATCTGTTAGATTGTAGATACTTTGATTATCATATGTATGGATTTTTTAAGTCGGATTTAATATCATGAGCTTGTGTTAAGACTGAAATTATTGTGACATCATATTATTACGTGTACGTGGGTTGGGATTGTGCGGTGGCAGTCGTGATAATCACCCCTTCAAAAGGCTGATAGTAAAACCACTCTGATTGGTGACGATTGGATGGCAAAGGGTTCTGGGGAACCCTTCCACTATGTTGGTGTGCTGGAGGTTTGGGTGCATTGCATTGTTCTTGTGACTTTATTGCATTTGTGTTGAGATATAATGTATGCTTGATCTAAAATGTTTTTGTAAAATTACTGTGATACTGTTTTTGGGGTTACTAGCACTTTAGAGACATACTGAGTTTTTTAGCTCATTCTCTCTCAATTTCCCCTTTTAGATTTATCGGACTTAGGCGACTTGATACTCGAAGGATCTTTTCTTTTTAATTATTTTCATTTATTATTCATTATGAATTATTTTTGGGGATTTATTTTTCAAATTACATTATTAAATTATTTTGAGATTGTATTATTTTTATTTTATTTTATAATTACATTTGAGATTTTGGATATTTATTAAAGGAATTTGAATAATATTTTTTAAGTTTGAAATTATTCAGAATTACGAAAACATTTATTATCTTACTTTAACTTAATTTATTTACAAATTAAATTATATAATTGTTTTAAATTCTTTTTTAGGGTAAAATTACGATAGTGACCTTTTAGATTCGACAATATTTTTTAGGTCAGGTTTAGGGGGCTACATTTAGTGGTATCAGAGTTGAGTTCAACCTTTAGACTATGAGGCTCCCGATAGTTGTTTTCAAAAGGTTTTGAAAAATTTTGGGGTAAATAGGGATTTTTATTAAAATTTGTTTTATCTCTTATTTTGAAAATTTTAAGTTAAGATTAAAATTCGAGACTCCTGTACCAATTCTTACTCTAGTAATCTTTGCCTCTTAGATAGATACTATGTCACCACGTAGGAGTTCTAGACTTATAACTAGTCGCGATTGAGGTCAAGGCCAAGGTTGTACTGTTAGAGCCGTTAGTGATCCTACGCCTATTGTTGAACCCGAAGAGAATCTGAATGAGTTTCCTCATGTTGAGGAGGACGAATTGTCCAGTGGCACTGAGAGACAACAAACTAGAGTTGGGGACCCACCTACTCAACAAACTCGTTGTAATGACCTTCCTAACATTGAGGATAGTGAGACAGTTGAGTTGGATAATTTTATTATGAATCGAGAGTTGTTACATTTGCTCCGCGGTGCAGTTGGTAGATAGTTAAAGGGCCCAAGGAAGCCCATATCTCCTGAATTCCTAGCTACGGGGATGAAAGTCTATGAGGGAAGGATTGGTATAGATCCTTCGGTTGCTAAGTACTGGTTGAAAGACTTGCAAATGTTAGTTGTTGATATGAACTATCCTGCTAGACAAAAGCTAAGGGCCGCTATTTTATTATTTCGTGGTGAGGCGCAGATTTGATGGAAGACTGTGGTGGAGTCTACTCTACTAGTCAGCTTACTTAGGTGTACTTTACGGAGTCATTTCAAGATCGATATGTGAGTGAGGAGTATCTTGCTAAGTGTAGGGATGACTTCATGAATCTGAGGCAGAGTGACGTGTCCGTTAACGATTACGAGATTGAGTTCATGAGGTTGGTTCGCAATGCATCTAAGTTGATGACTAATAAGAAGGAAAAGTGTGATTGGTTTAGGAAAGGACTTGGACTCTCGCTATAGGATGGAGTCTACATGTATCATGACAGGATGTTCAGTGACTTGGTTTGCCGAGCGAGGACTGCTGCGGGTTTGGAGGCTCGTAAGAAGGCTCAAAGGGCTCAAGAGAGAGAGGGTGGTAAAAAGCAAGCAGGCACATCAGTTTAGCCTATTTCTGTTAGTTAATCTGGTAAGACACCTAGAGAAGAGGCTGATTAGTATAGCTATCCAAGGGTGAAGCCTGTAGTTTTGGTAGCTCTTGTGGGTAGTGTTGGTGGTACGACTGGTTCTCATCCTTGAAAGTTATGCTCTTATTGTAATAAGAGCTATAACAATGAGTGTAGAAAGAAGATAGGTGCAAGTTTTAGATGTGGCTCTCAGGACCACTTTCTCAATGATTGTCCACATCTCCCTGCCACTTTGTTTGATCAAAATCAGATTCAAGCACCGGTTCGGACTCTTGTTGAAGGTAGAGGATAAAGTAGACCTGTTGCTTCAGGTGCGGTTAGTAGAGGTAGACCCATTCAGAGTGGTAGTTAGCTAGATCTAGGGTGAGACAGCAAGGTTTGGTTTTAACGACTAGGGAACTTGAGGATCGTTATGAGCCAGATGCTTTATATGGTACATTCTCTATCCTTTCTCTTTCATATGTTGTCTTAGTTTGCTCAAGGCATCATCAAGACCAAATATATGCATCTTTGGTTCAGGAAAATTTTGTGGACGAAATTTCTTTAAGGAGGGGAGAATTATAACACCCCAATTTTGATTAAAGGACTAAATCCAAATTTATGTGAAATTTTAGGGACTAAATTTTGGATCTTAATAATTTTTTAAGTCTAATTTGAAAATTCTATAAAGTTTAGGTACGAAATTGAGCATTAATTAAAGTTTTGTGGTTAAATTGTGATTTTAGGACTTAATTGTAAAATGGGATAAGTTTGGGGTTATTTTGAAAACCTTGATGTTCTTTGAGCCCCTCCGTGTAAATGATCCATTTTTAAGGGTATTTAAACCCTCTTTCTAATTTTCAAAACCCTTTAGCCTTCCACTTTTATTTCTTTTTTTTTCTCTCTAAACAAAAACTCTCTCCTCTCCCTTTTTCCGTTCAAGCTCCGATGACCCGCCTACGACTGTCCATGCACCACACCGCCATCGCCGATAGACTCCTTGTCACCTTGTGAACCTAATCCTTCCCTCTCCTTCTCCTTCGCCATTGCTATTTGTGAGAATCAATGCTAGAATCGATTTGTTTTTCACTTCTTTTTCGCCACTCTTCGCAGCGAGCTTCGCTCCTTGTTGCCGATCTTGACATAGGCATGTGAAAGGGATCATTTTCTTCCCTTTTTGTGTCATTCCGACGAGCTTGTGTGCCACCATCTGTCAAGGCTCCGATCAAAGCTGTTAAGGGGTTAAGAAACCTTAATTTCTTTTGCTACTATTGTATAAGATGTGGGCCACTTGAAAACAAGCCCAAAATTTGACCCAAACATTACCCAAAACTAACCCAACCTTTAAACCCAAAAGCGTGAAACCCAGGACCCAATGATCCAATGCCCTAATTGTAACCTAATACCTTCAACCCAAATTGATCCCAATACCCAAACCTTAATATTAAATGCTCAATCCAACCAATTGACCTGATGACTTTGACTTGTTGATCATTGACTTTGAATTTGACCGTTGATCGTTGACCATTGACTTTGACTATTGACTTTTTTGACCAACCTTATCCTGTCATTTTTCGACATTTTGATTCTGAATCCGCAGTCCATTTCCTCAAATTTGAATCCGAAAGACTCATTTTAGCTATTCACAAGTTATTATACTCAGAAAAATTTTCTAAGAAAAATGAATAAGGGATTTGACTTGGGATATTTTGTGTGTAGCTGATTACGATTTTGGGAATGACGAGTTACCTCCTCCACCTGTGTAGACTGCCCTTACACAACCTCCGATAATCGTACGTGAGTATCTATTTCGGTTTAGTGTGGTGTTTAGTAGATGGCATAGTGATAGATTAGGATAGAATTTATTCTTGTAGGTTCTAATTCAGCTAGACCTAGTGATAGATCTGAGCATGGGAGACGTTCTCCACGACGTTAGAGCTTCTGCCGCTAGAGGTGTGTCTCTGTCTGTGCTACATGTTGTCTATTTTTATTCATGCTACATATTTGTTGTGTTCTGTTTGAATTATATGATTGTTGTATGATGTTATCTTGTGTTGAGCTATATGTGAGATAATTACTCGATGTTGTACATCGCATGATGATTTTCCATGCATATCTATCAGATTGTGGATACTTTGATTATCATGTGTACGGATTTTTGAACTCTGATTTAAAATCATGAGCTTGTGTTGAGACTGAAATTATTGTGAAATCATATTATTGTGTGTACATGGGTTGGGATTGTACGGTGGAAGTCGTGGTAATCACCCCTTCAAACGGCTGATAGTAAAACCACTCTAATTAGTGACGATTGGATGGGGAAGGGTTCTGGGGAACCTTTCCGCTGTGTTGATGTGCTGGAGTTTTGGGTGCATTGCATTGTGCTTGTGACTTTATTGCATTTGTGTTGAGATATAATGTATGCTCGATCTAAAATGTTTTTTGTAAAATTACTGTGATATTGTTTTTGTGATTACTTGCACTTTAGAGACACATTGAGCTTTTTAGCTCATTCCCTCTCAGTTTCCCCTTTTAGATTTATCGGACTTAGGGGACTTGGTACTCGAGAATCTCTTCTTTTTAATTAATTTCATTTAATATTCATTATGAATTATTTTTGGGGATTTATTTTTCAAATTACATTATTAAATTATTTTGGGATTGTATTGTATTGTATTGTTTTTATTTTATTTTATTTTTAAATTTGGGATTTTTTATATTTATTTAAGGAATTTGAATAATAATTTTTAAGTTTGAAATTATTCAGAATTACGAAAAAAAAAATTTATTGTCTTACTTTAACTTAATTTACTTACAATTAAATTATATAACTATTTGAAATTATTTTTGAAGGTGAAATTATGATAGTGACCTTCTAGATTCAACAATATCTTTTAGGTCAAGTTTAGGGAGAGTACACTATTTACCTACACATATAAAATATACGTTAAACTGTTGCTAGCTTAGTAAGTATAACAAGAAATTTAATTAATATTTTTATATATCACAGAACTTAAATTTTCTTATTAATTTATATTGAATCATTTAATGACTTGTTTGTATTCGTCATTCATGATCTATCATTCAATTTTCAAATCTTTTTCAAATAATTCCTTTATGACATAGTTATTTATTATTCATCAACTAACCATATTTAACAAATTTTTATTCTTATAACACTTAAATCACATAACTTTATTTCAATTACTAATTTTACTATTTAAAGTTCCATGCATTTCACTATTCTCATTTTAAGTTTATAACTTCTCAATTTTCATAATTTAATTACCTTTCAATACATAACAAAAATTATAATTCAATAATCAAGTAGAACAATCTTGTACCTTTTTTTTTCAGGTAATCCTTTATTCATTTCTTTCATTAACCAAATTATCATTAAATCTAAACTTAACACGTTTAATTCACTTATTTCATTCTTTCGATCATTTAGTTCATATAATATTTTCCTTATAATAGAGGAAGTCATATACCTTTTAAACTGAGAAAATCCTTTATCTTTTGAACAGTAGCCCAGCAAACACAATAGAACACATAGGATATACGAAACAAATCACGAAACATGTAAGTACTGTATCACGAAGCATTGAAGTACTATTACAGAATAGAGAGCATTCAAAGTGCTAAATACACGTAGATCATGGTAAACACGGGAGCGCTCGGGTTCCTATGGCATGTCAACTATATCTCTATGATTTTTATATTGTCTACTTGGGCAAATTATATTTTCCATATCACTTTTGCTCTCTTTACAATTAAATCCTTGTAACACCCTTTCATATAATTCACGTATAATTCTTATCATGCATATCCCATATTGCTTTTGCATATTTTATAATTTAGTCCTCATCAGAACATTTTATATAACAATATCTTCTTGTAACACCCAAAACTTGTAACCATCATCGATTTAAGGTCTCAAGGTTTTACAGAACTTTACGAATTTTTTTTATATACATACAAATCAATTACAAATCCGTATAATTATAAACTAGTAATTCTAAATATTAACTCCATTTAATCTTACTCATTCATTTGCAACACTTCAAACAAATCGTGGATCAAATTGAATCATATAAGAACTTTTAGGACCACATTCGAAAATTTTCCCATCAGGGGTCACATGGCCCTATGTCTCAACATGCAATTTCCATTACTAACTAGCCAAGAAAGAATCAATACTCACATCAAATATCATGACTTCTATATTCCATACCAAACCATAAAGCCACAATTATCAATCGAGCTACATCAATCATTCTTACTAACACTATGTAATACCCAAAATCCGACATTGTCGTCGGTTAAGGTCTTGAGGTCTTACAGATCATTTACCGTTGATTAAATCCTCATATCACATTAATTCAGTATCACAAGAATATGCATGCAATAAATTTTGAGCTTTAATAGCATTCCATTTCAATAAGGGTAAAAAATGTCGTTTTACAAAATCTGAGGGACTTCTACCGATTCCTATTGGACAAGTATCGGTAGAAGTCAAGTCAGTAAGCTTTGGAAAATTAACAGCAGTTTCCTACCAGTAGAAGTGAAGGTTCTACCGATACAAGTATGGGTACTACCGAAACAACCAACACTTCTATCGATACAACGGGTTCCAGAAAGCTAGGTAGATTTCCCCTGCAACTTCTACCTATACAAGTGTTCAGACTACCGATACTACTATGAATTGAACTACCGATACTTCAAAGACTTATACCGATACAATGCAAGTCAGTAACTGAAGTTCAAATACCCTGTACTTCTATCGATACAAACATGAGTTCTTCCGAAACAAGTGTGCAAATTTCAAATATACACATAAATTTCAAAGTTTTCAAAATAGTCTACACAATTTGCCAATTTCTAAAAATCATACCTACATAGACATTTTCATGTTGGTATTTAATTCTTCACATAATAATGAAGATATATTCAAAAACATTAATCAAGATGTTACCATGCTATTTAACCATTTGCACCAAAACAACTCAAGTAACACAATTTTAATACATTCTAGATAAGCCAAGTGATACAAAAGACTACCGAACGAGCTCCCGAGATAGTGTGATTTTTCTTGTGGATCCGATCTTCAACAGCAAAATGAATTTACAAAACAATAAACAGATACACAGATAAGCTTACAAAGCTTAGTAAGTTCGTAAGAAAATTAACATACAAAATAATATATTTTATTATAGAAAGAGAAATAAAACATCTTCGTTATCCCGTGGCATTAGAATCAGGTTGATCTCTTGGGGTCTTCCAAAAATTTAGCTCATACAAGCCCAGACAAAGTTTAGCTCTTACGAGCTTATACAGAATATCGCTCTTACGAGCTTATACAGAATATCGCTCTTACGAGCTTATACAGAATATCGCTCTTACGAGCCAGACAAAATATCGCTCTTACGAGCCAAACAGAATATCGCTCTTACGAGTCAGATAGAAAATAACTCTTACGAGCTAGATAGAATATCGCTCTTACGAGCTAGACAAAGTTTAACCAGCATACGATGCTGGTCACACAAGCTAATGAGAATCTGCAACGTATGCCGGACCTCAGCCATCGATACGGTCCATGTTACCCACTCACTATCTTGCTCACACAAGTTGTCAAGAAACTGCAACATATCTAGGGTTCCAACCATCGTAGGGGTCCATACAGTTAGTATCTAGTATTCACTCAGAATTCTATCGACTCACGATGCTACTCACAGAAGCTGTCAGGAAACTGCAACATATGCAAGATCCCAACCATCGCGTCGATACAGATCACCGACCCAAGGCCTAACGTCTCATTTCTTCATTTTCTTTCTTAAATTCCTTAAAGTATCCAGCATATTTATTTTGCTACAATAACAATGGAGTATAAAAAAAGATTATAACAATATAGAAAATAAAAGTACGAACTTAACTCACTAAATTGCAATAGTATACATTACAAGGACTATTTCATAATTTTCTCCTTGCCTCGATTTTCAACCCATTCTTGATCTAAAATAATAATTTCATTCAATTAACTAATTCCCACAGTAAAATAAACTTATTTTATGCAATTAAGTCCTTTTTGACATTTTTACAAAATTTCCCTTAACTTTTCACTTTTATTCAATTTAGTCCCTTAACTCAAAACTTGCAAATTAACCATTTTATTTCAATTTTTAGCTTTTCTGAATATCTAAGTGCCTTACTATAGCCCAATTTTGCAATTATTTCATCTTAAGTCCTTGCAAAAATATCACTTTAACATTTTAGTCCTTAAACATTAAAATAAAATAAAAACTACTTTGCAAAATAATCAAATCCAACAACTAAGCTTACTAAACTTCCATAAACTTTCAAGAAACCACTTATTCATAAATGGAAAGTTTTATAACATTTGAAAGATTCACAAATTAGTCCTCGGGTTAACTAGATTAAGCTAATACGAGCTCAAAAACATAAAAATTACTGAAAATCGACGAAGTTTGCTCACCCAATCGAACACTCAAAGCTTGGACGATAGCTTCTTTTTCCTCATCTAAGGGTTTCGGTTTTGACAAAAGAAAAATAAGAAGAAGATGACTTTTCTTCTTTTAACTTTAACTTAAAATCATTTATTTCCATATTTACTAATTTACCCTTTATTCACACTTAAATTTTAACTAAATTTAAGTCATAATTGTCCATCCAAATTACTAATGGTTATATTACCATTTAAGAACCTTAACTTATCCTTAAATTGATATCTAATGTCTTTTATCTATAGAATTCAACTATTATGCCTTTTACGATTTAATCCGCTTTACTTAATTAGCCATCTAAACGATAAAATTTCTTAACCAGAATTTAATACGATGCTAATGACCTTGTACATATTAAATAATTAATATTTACGGTCTGACACATTGAAGTTGTGGCCTCGAAACCACCATTCCTGATCACACTAAAAAATAGACTAATTAGTAAATCCTTATTTAATTAGGATTTAATTGTAATTTACCAAAATCTGAAGAGTTCCACATCATTTCTATTATTAGGTCATTTAAGGAGGGTCCAATTTCACAATTGGTCCTTCAATTATATTAAATTTCAATTAAACAAACTTGTTTTCAATTTAGTCTTAAACTAATTAGGACTAAATGAATAAATAATGCAAAAGTTAGTGGAATCAATATCCACCACCACTTAGACTTTTTTACCATGGTTTAATTACCATTTTGGTCCCTTTACTATTTTTAATCGGTATTAATTAACTTTTACCTCTTGTACAATTTACTCCTTTTACCTCAATTAAGCAATCAATCATCAAAATTATTAGACCAAACATCAATTTACATAAAATAAGACTCTATAAATATTTAATAAAAATATTTACGGCCTTAAATTTTAAAAACGAGGTCCCGATACCTCATTTTCTAAAATCACTCAAATTTTGAACCAAGCAACTTATACTAACTTTTAATTCAATAATTAAAATTCACCAAATTCAAAATTCCATATAAAATTTTTTTTGACTCGTATAATTTAAACACTCATTATATGAATTTACTCGTCAACTTTGTGGTCTCGAAACCATTGTTTCCAACACCACTGAAAAACGGGCTATTACAACTCTCCCCCCTTAGGAAATTTCATCCTCGAAATTTTTATCTTGTCGTACCTGTTTATTCTAAAGTTTTCCCTACGAACAGAAATCATTACTAGCTCATCCAATTATGGAAAGTAACAGACTCATAACAATCTCAAATTATGCAAACTTTATCTTGATTTTCACTATTCAGGAATCATAACAAGTAGTATTAATTTAAGCAATGCTTGACATTCAATTTCCTTCCTAGATTCAAGATAGATCAATACAAAAATTTCCAGAGATATTTTATTTTTTCTTTATTTTTTGAAGTTTCCATATAGCAATTGAAAATCTTTTTACCCATACTTACACAAATTCATCTACAAGATTTACGTAACCAAGAAAATCATCCTCACTGAACTGAAACTCACTGTTGTTAATTTTAACATAAATTATTTCTCGCATAAATGTATAATACTTTTTCAAGTATTAAGCATTCACAGATTCTGTTTAGAGTATATCAGAATATCTAGATAATATTGAACAATATGATTCATCATATTCATAAATTAGCAGAGACATTAGTTAATCCAGACAATATTACTAGAATTCTTAATGATCACCTCAAGTTCAAAAGAAATTTTCAGCATCGCATATCTTTAACTAGAACTGAATAACTGAATTTGTATTAACTTTCAGGAACATTGTTATGTCTTTTAAACTTATTGAACAAGTCTTATGTATGAGATATAATATTTTTATTCTATATCTTGAATTTATTCCATTATCAGATTTAGGTAGAAATCCTAGAAATTTTTTAGAAAATAGATCAAAATATCCATTGGTGAACTATACATAGTTAACCTCAAATCTAATTTTTTTTATTGAGTAGTCAGTTATATATATATAAATCTTTTACAATCATTTTAAATCATTTTAGATCATTTCCTGTACAAGGACATCTAAAATAACTTTGGTTATACTATCTGATTTATCAGACTCAACCCTAATCAGTACATCAGTCTGACATTTCAGTCTACAATTCACTACGGTATCATATAACTTTAGTCAATTTATTCCTAGAATAATACCAAATTCATGAAATGATAATAACATCAAATCAACAGAAAAATCACAGTCATAAATTTTCAGTAGATAGTTTCGGCATACCAACTGTATCCCAACGGATTATGACTTAAATATAGACTCATTGGTTTAGTAAATAGGCCTCTATCCATTATTAATACAATGCAATATAAGAATAAATTATCCCAATCTCAATCAGTGCATACACGATAAATAATATCGAAAGAATAAAACATACCAGAAATAATATCAGGCACTATAACTTCGAATCCATCATTATGTCTTTGATCTCACTTTATTTACCTATACTCAGGAATAGCAGTTGCAAAGCTACTAAATTGGCTTACACAATTTCTATAAATCACTATCTCATTAAATCCAAAAGATATTTTGACTTTACCATTAAACATTTGTAAAACTAATAAACTTTGACTCACCTCCTTGTTTTCAAATATTTGTGAAACCAATATACTATGAATTGTACCAAAATTAGTAGTTAGAATATTACTATTAACTTCATTAGTTTCGTCCTGTTCAGATTCAAATATCATCTTTAAAATCTACAATAAAACAGGAGCTAGATCGGATCAATTAATATCACACTATCACAGGTTTATATGGCATGTATTTTCTAAACTTGATTCATACTACGTTTAGTCCAAGAATCGACTAAACTATAGCTTTGATACCACTAAATGTAACACCCAAAACCCGTAACCATCATTGATTTAAAGTCTCACGGGTTTACAGAACTTTACGAATTTTATATATATATATATACAAATAAATCACAAATTTGTATAATTACAAACTAGTAATTCTGAATATTAACTCCATTTAATCTTACTCATTCATTTGTAACATTTCAACCAAATCGAGGATCAAATTGAATCATATAAGAACTTTTAGGACCACATTCAAAAATTTTCCCAAGAGGGATCACATGGCCCTGAGTCTCAACACACGACTTCCATTACTAACTAGCCAAGAAAAAATCAATACTCACATAAAATATCATGACTTCTATATTCCATACCAAATCATAATACCACAACTATCAACTGAGCGACATCAATCATTCTTACTAACACTATGTAATACCCAAAACTCGACACCGTCGCCGATTAAGGTCCTGAGGTCTTACAAAGCATTTACCGTTGATTAAATCCTCATATCATAACAATTCAATATCATAAGAATATACAAGCAATAAATTATAAGCTTTAATAGCATTCCATTTCAATAAGGGTCAAAAATGTCATTTTACAAAATCTGAGGGACTTCTATCGGTTCTTGTTGGACAAGAGGGACTTCTACCGGTTCTTGTTGGACAAGTATCAGTAGAAGTCAAGTCAGTAAGCTTTGGAAAATTAACAACAGTTTCCTACCTGTATAAGTGAAGGTTCTACCGAGACAAGTTTGGGTACTATCGAAACAACCCACACTTCTATCAATACAACGGGTTACAGAGAGCTAGGTAGATTTCCCCTTCAACTTCTACTGATACAAGTGTTCAGACTATCGATACTATTATGAATTGAACTATTAATACTTTAGAGACTTATACTGATGCAATGCAAGTCAGTAATCGAAGTTCAAATACCCTGTACTTCTACTGATACAAACAAGAGTTATACCGAAACAAGTGTGCAAATTACAAATATACACATAAATTTCAAAGTTTGCAAAATAGTCTACATCATTTGCCAATTTTTTCAAAATCATACCTACATAGACATTTTCATGTTGGTATTTAATTCTTCACATAATAACAAAGATATATTCAAAAACATTCATCAAGATGTTACCATGCTGTTTAACAATTTGCACCAAAACAACTCAAGTAACACAATCCTAATACATGTCATACAAGGCAAGTGATTCAAAAGACTATCTAACGAGCTCTCGAGATAGAGTGATTTTTCTTGTGGATTCGATCTTCAACAACAAAATGAATTTACAAAACAGTAAATAGATACACAGATAAGCTTACAAAGCTTAGTAAGTTCGTAAGAACAATTAACTTATAGAATAATATATTCGGTTATGGAAAGAGTAATAAAACATCTTCGTTATCCTGTGGCATTAGCATCAAGTTGATCTCTCTAGGTCTTCTAGAAATTTAGCTCATACGAGCCTAGACAGAATTTAGCTCTTACAAGCCCAAACAGAGTATCGCTCTTACGAGCCAAACAGAATATCGCTCTTACGAGCTAAACAGATTATCGCTCTTATGAGCCAGACATAAAATTGCTCTTATGAGCCAGATAGAGTTTAACCAGTATATCTCACACAAGCTGATGAGAATCCGTAATGTATGTCGGACCTTAGCCATCGATACGGTCCATGTTACCCACTCACGATGCTGCTCACAAAAGCTCTCAGGAAACTGCAATATATGCAGGGTCCCAACCATTGTAGGGGTCCATACAGTCAGTATCTAGTATTCATTCAGAATTCTATTGACTCACGATGCTGCTCAAAAAAGCTCTCAGGAAACTGCAACATATGCATGGTCCCAACCATTGTAGGGGTCCATACAGTCAGTATCTAGTATTCATTTAGAATTCTATCGCCTCACGATGCTGCTGACACTAACTGTAAGGAAACTACAACATATGCAGGATCCGAACCATCGCGTCGATACAAATCACCGGTCGAATGCCTAAAGTCTCATTTCTTCATTTCCTTTCTCAAATTCCTCAAAGTATCCAACATATTTATTTTGGTACAATAATAATGGAGTATAAAAAAAAATTTATAACAATATAGAAAATAACAATTTGAACTTACCTGACAAAATTACAGCAGTGTACAAGGACTATTTCATAATTTTCTCCTTGCCTCGATTTTCAACCCATTCTTGATCTAAAATAATAATTTCATTTAATTAACTAATTCCCACAGTAAAATAAATTTATTTTATGCAATTAAGTCCTTTTTTATAATTTTACAAAATTCCTTTAACTTTTCACTTTTATTCAATTTAGTCATTTAGCTCTAAACTTGCAAACTAACCATTTTATTTCAATTTTCAGATTTTCTGAATATCTAAGTGTCTTCCCACAGTCCATTTTTGCAATTATTTCACCTTAAGTCCTTGCAAAAATATCACTTTAACATTTTAGTCCTTAAATATTAAAATCATCAAAACCTACTTTACAAAATAATCAAATCCAACAGCCAAGCTTAATAAACTTCCATAGACTTTCAAGAAACCACTTATTCATCAATGGCAAGTTTTAGAACATTTGAAATATTCACAAATTAGTCCTTGAGTTAGCTAGATTAAGCTAATACGAACTAAAAAACATAAAAATTACTGAAAATGGACAAAGTTTGCAAATCGAAGACTCAAAGCTTGGACGATGGCTTCTTCCTCCTCCTCTTAGGGTTTCAGTTTTGGTAAAATAAAAATAAGAAGATGATGACTTTTCTTCTTTTAATTTTAACTTAAAATCATTTATTTCCAAATTTACTAATTTACCCTTTATTCACACTTAAATTTTAACTAAATTTAAGTCATAATTGTCCATCTAAATCACTAATGGTTATACTACCATTTAAGAATCTTAACTTATCCTCAAATTGACATCTAATGTCTTTTATCTATAGAATTCAACTTTTACGCCTTTTACAATTTAATCCTCTTTACTTAATTTGTCATCTTCACAATAAAATTTCTTAACCATTATTTAATAATATACTAATGACCCTGTACATATTAAATAATTAATATTTACGATCTAACACATCGAAATTATGGCCTCGAAACCACCATTCCTGATCACACTAAAAAATAGACTAATTAGTAAATCCTTATTTAATTAGGATTTAATTGCAATTTACCAAAATCTAAAGAGTTCCACATCATTTCTATTATTAGGCCAGTTAAGGAGGGTTTATTTTCACAATTGATCCTTCAATTATATTAAATTTCAATTAAACAAACTTGCTTTCAATTTAACATTAAACTAATTAGGACTAAATGAATAAATAATCCAAAAGTTAGTGGAATCAATCATATCCACCACCGCTTGGAATTTTTGACCATGTTTTAATTACCATTTTGGTCTCTTTACTATTGTTTATATGTAGCAATTAACTTTTACCTCTTTTTGCAATTCACTCCTTTTACCTCAATTAAGCAATCAATCATCAAAATTATCAAACCAAACATCAATTCACATAAAATAAGACTCTATAAATATTTAATAAAAATATTTACGGCCTTAAATTTCAGAAACGAGGTCCCGATACCTCATTTTCTAAAATCACTTGACTTTTGAATCAAACCACTTATACTAACTTCTAATTCAATAATTACAATTCACCAATTCAAAATTCCATATAAAAATTATTGTTGACTCATATAATTTAAACACTCATTATATGAATTTAGTTGTCAATTTTGTGGTCCCGAAACTACTGTTTCCAACGCCACTAAAAAGCGAACTGTTACATTTTTACTTTTGATAACACATTTAACATAACTCAATACTTATTAATATTCCAAAATTCACCACAATATCAATTTTCTCATCTTAAGTGTTATGCACTTCGATTTACTATTTATAACATAAAATTTTCCCATATTCATGTTATTTTTCCCATATTCATGTTTTATCCCTTAATTTCCACAATTTTAGGAAATAATTGTAGTTTGGACTACAAAATTCATATATTCTTGTATTATTCACTATATGTTTTTTTTATCAATATTTTCTTGTAAACTTTTATAACTTTCCAATTTAATCACCTTTTATCATAAAAGTTCTATATTCACTATTAAATATTTTTTCTCCCTCATATCACTTAATTCATATAATTAATTTCACTATCTTATTTTTCCACATCAAATTTCTTTATATTTCACTTGTATTATTTCCACCTCATGTATTTCTTAAGTCTTTCAATTTAGTCCTTATTTCCATAAAATTTCATATTTTTCCACAATTTCACTTATTGAATACTTTGTATATTTTTCACTATCTCATTACCCAACGATTATACTTTTCTTACAATTTCCTACTTTACATACTAAATTATTGCACACTATAATATACTAATTACCACTTTGTCATTTCCATGTCTTATTCTTTATTCAAAACTTATATACTTAAAATTTTTTATCATAATAATTCTTCATATTTCCTAATTACATTTAATAATTCACCACACAATTAAAATAGACAGAGTTCTAGTTGTACTTATAACTTTAAGCTTGAAATCAACTTTTTGCTTCTCCTTCTCCCTTTTCCACTTCTTTGCTTTATTTCTATATTTGTTTTTCAACTTCCTTCACTTTTTCTTCATTTTACATATTAAAATACACAATATTTTCATATTAAAACCATGTTCACATATCATAATTCATGTTTTCTAATCAAAATTAGCATGTATTTCAAGAGAAGTTGATAGTTCTTACCTCAAACACTTTTATTCAACACTAACTCTTATTTTCTCTCTCTTTCAAGCAACTATGGTTGAGCTTCTCATAAATTTTAGGTAGTCTCTACACTTCTCTATTGATTTCACCTCTAATCATCAAAGAACTTGGAAAGCTTAAGCTTAATTGGCTTGTTAACAGTGAGAAGGATTTATTTGTGAGAAAATGAAAAGTTGAGATGATGAGGGCTAGAGTGACCTAAATGGCTTTTAAAGAGATGGATGGATTTTTCCATTATTTTAATTATTACACTTTTGACCATCCAATCATAAATCAGCACAACTTAGCTCTAATCATGACAGTCTTCATAATTAATTTTTTAATATACTTATCATTTTCCCTTCATCTTTTCCTATAACTTCATGTATGATTCATACTTTTTTTTGGTTTATTTGCACCTCTAGCGACTCCTTTTTCATCAATTTAATTTAATCCTTTCAACACCCAATTTTTCTCACTTTGTCCCAATATTTTTCATTCTCTTACAATTTAATCGGTACCCCGAATTAATTTATCTTAATATTTTCACTTATCCAAATATCTTCTGCACCTATCTTTTCTGTCTCATATCTTTGTAAATTTTTAATTTTTGATTTTCTCACATTCTGATTGGTCTATTATTTATTTACCACTGTTCAAGATTCTGGAAATTTTGGGATGTTACAACCTGTTTCCCTTTTTTGTTTTGGATTGTTCTCCATGTTTTTTTTAGAAAACCACCTATCAGTAAAATTCAAGGTTTCAAAATGAGATAGTAACATTTTCGTTATGCTTATTAAAATGTTTCTGCATTTCATCAAAACTTTTAATTGCTTTTGTTAGACTAGATGCTAATAATGGCAATAGAATAATCGCAAAATAAGAAAAAAAGAACACATAGATTTTATGTGAAAAACCCTTTTGAGAAAAAATCATGGGCAGAAGAGAAGAAAATTCACTAGTGTCGAAATTCAAATGATACTAGAGGAGCTTCAACTACATCTATTTAAATGTTGAAAAATCTTATTCTAATCAATACGAAATCAATGAAGTGTAGTTCTATACCCCACACAGACCCCTTAATTTCGCCACTGTACTTCTTTTTAATAAAGATTTGAGTCACACAATTCTAACAACTTTTGCACTTAATAGTATAGATAAGGTGAGGCATTGCATCCTTGTGGTTAATCTTAAGACCGTTGGAGTGTCCTTAATTGTTGGAATATTCTAATCAATGTGAAATCAATGAAGTGTAGTTTTATACCCCACACAAACCCCTTAATTTTGCCATTATATTTTTCTTTGATAAAAATTAGGGTCACACAATTCTAATAGTTTTTGTACTTAAAAGTATAGCTAAGGTGAGGCATTACATCCATGTGGTTAATCTTAAGACCGTTGGAGGATTGTCCTTAATTGTTGGAATTATTACTCCAACTAATGTTTTTTTTTTTGAAATAAAAATCTGGTATGCTTTATTCAATGCTATTTAAAACTACAAGTGCCAAAAGCCAAAGCGTTAAAACAGACAATAAATCCAGCCTACCAAAATAAATGAAAACCAGTAAAGAAAACTAGCAAAGATAGGAAAAACCAGCAAAGAAGAAAAAACCAGCAAAAAAACAAAAAGGAAACTACAAAACCACATGACCCTTCAGCATACCAGCCACCGCTCGGACTCATTCTGAAATACCAATAGAGCACAGATCCGAAACAAGACGGTCTACCAACGCTGCAACAAATCTTCAATCATAGTACTTACTATTTCTCTAAGATCTTTAATACGAACCACCATTCTCATAAGCCACCGCTTCCTGAATACATATCCCTCCTCCGAAGGAAGCCTTCTCGAGCCATAAGATGAGCCACTCGATTACCTCCCCTCTTAATATGTTGAAACTTAAATCGTTCAAAACCAAAGAGAAGATGCTTAGCCTCTCAAATGAAGCAATAAACCTCCGATCTACCAATCGACTCTGCCTTCAATTTGGAAATCACAGACATGGAGTCCCCCTTAAAGACTACCAGACAAAAGCCCATATCCCCAGTAAAATGTACTACCGCAACCACCGCTAAACCCTCAGCTATTTCTGGAGAATTTATATGACTTTTCCAGTCACAAGCCACCCCCAAAAGTTATCCTTGGGCATCACGAACGATCACCCCTAACCCCGCAGCCAGTAACTTCGAAAAGAAACCCCCATCAAAATTTACCTTTACCTACATGTTCTCTAGTGGTTGCCAGCAAGAACCCTGCCCCGTTCGCGTCATCGGGCCTACATCCTGGACTGCCTTCAACTCACAAGCATATCCATTGACAAAGGTACATACAGAACAAACTGTTTGCATTTTTCTTTCATGAATTAATTTGTTCCTCTCTCCCCATAATGCCCAGATTACTATTATAATAACATCTCTTCTCTGTGGATGAGAGTCGAACATGTAGCCAAGCCATCTATCAAAACCAGACCCTCCCTGTCACAACGGACAACCAATATGTAGCTTTTCTCAAACCAACGTCGCAAACGGACATTGTGAACAAACATGCAATACAGATTCCACTCCTAGTCCACAACGAAGACAAGCAACATCAGTTACCAGTCGTCTTTGTCTTAGATTAACACGAGTAGGAACATAATTGTTCAATAGTTGCCAAACTGTAATTTTCATCTTTTCAGGCACCTTAATAGCCCACAACTGTTTGTACAATTGTTTTGTCTCATCTGTAATATTTTTGTATAAATCAGTAGAGGGATTAGGAACACTACATAAAAGGAGACGGTAACAATTATGCACTGCATATTCCCTAGACGTTTCCAGACACCAATGCAACCTATCCTCCGGGCCATTCGCAACCAAGCCAATACTAAGGATCTGACTAGCTTCCTCAACCGATAAGGTATTATTAATCACCTCCTCCTTCCATTTCCTCGATTCATTATTAATTAGATCTGCCACAAGGTTGATACCATCAACACGATGTGACATAATGTATTTTGGCTGTGTACTAGATAACCAAGTTGCATTCCAAACTGAGATTGAAAGACCATTTACCACCTGCCACGAACAACCTTTCAGTAAGAGGCCTTTCGCCGACTAAATACTACACCATATGGCAGAAGGTTGACCTCTCAACTCAAAACTCATAAAATCAGTATTATCATGATACTTAGCTCGTAATACCCTCACCACTAGAGAAGTAGGATTGCACGCCAAACGCCACCCCTGCTAAGCCAATAGTGCCGTATTGAACTTGGTTAACTATCGAAAACCCAAACCCCCTCCTTGAGGTTGCATAAATGTCCCCAACGACACCAATGAGTTCCACGATTTGATTGGGATTTTCACCACCAATATCAAGCCAAAACACTTTCAATTTCAACACACAAAGACTTCGGTAATAAGAAACATGACATAATATAATTGGGAATTGCTTGTAGCACAGACTTTATAAAAACAACTTTTCCCCCTTGTGATAACCACTGATTGTACCACAAATTAATTTTACTACGGATGCGATTGAGAATAAATCGAAAAATCATTTTCTTATTCCGTCCGACGACCATCAAAATCCCCAAATATCTGTCCAACTCCAAAGAACAACGCACCCCCAAAATCCCCTCCACCTCTTGCCTCTGATCCCCTCTAACATTCGAACTAAAGTATACTGCAGATTTATCATAGTTCATTAGTTGCCCCGAGCATAGTTCATGCTCCTTTAACAAATCCTTTAGCCTACTCACCCCCACTCCTGATGCCTCACCAAAAATCAAGCTATCATCGACGAAGAACAAGTGGGATACCAACGGTCCAGATCGACTCACCCGAACCCCTTTGACCATTCCATTTTGTGAAGCCAGTCTCATCAATGCAGATAACCCCTCTGTAAAAAAAACCAAAAATAACAGTAGACTTAACGGGTCGCCTTGCCGTAAACCTCGTGAAGGAACAATTCGACCCCTCGCTTGGTCGTCAATTACAACCGAATAACCAACTGAATGAACGCATTGCGTAACCAAATCTATCCATTTATCAACGAACCATAACTTTCCCATAATCTTTTCAATCAATCCCCATTCAATTCGATCGTAAGCTTTGCTCATATCAAGTTTTAGAGCAAACGCCTTACCCTGATCACCAACCTTCTTTTTGAACGAATGTAATCTCTCAAATGCTACAATAACATTATCGATTATTAACCTGCCAAACACAAATGCACTTTGCGCCTCATCAATACAATATGGCATAATCATCAGCATTCTGTTCACTATATCCTTAGTAATGATCTTAAGTAACACATTACATAAGCTAATTGGGTGATATAAGTCATATTCACAGGATTTGCCTTTTTTAGAATCAACACTATATTAGTATGATTGATCTCTTCCAACAACCCTCCATCATTTAATATATTCAAGCAATAATTAGTGACATCCATACCTATAATGTGCCAAAAGTGTTGGTAAAAAAGAGCTGGAAGCCCATCCTCACCAGGTGCCTTCATAGGATGCATACCACGAACCGCATTAGAGATCTCCTCGGTCGTAAAATTCGAAGCCAAGAAACCATTCATCTCATTAGTGATTGGAGACCAAATCCATGATAATAATCTACTCAAATCACCTCGCCTAGATGAAGTAAAGAGGTTTGAAAAGTACTAGCAAGCAATATGTTTCATAGCCTGAGCCCCTTCCCGAATCTTACCCTCCCCATCCTCTAAACTAGAGATCAAATTATGGCATTTTCATTTAGAAGCTATCCAATGGAAAAAACTCGTGTTTCGATCTCCATTCCTTAGCTAGTTAATTCTCGCCCTCTGCTCCCAATATCTTTCCTCTTTATCAACTTCAAGGTTGAATTACATCTTAGTGATAACAAGCTCCTCTAGAACCCATTATCTGGATGTGCGTTGCTAAGCTCCACCAAATGCTTCCTCAACTCACTAAGACACTTATGAGAGGCTTTACGATTTTACTGACCTCATTTCATCAACCCATGCCCCCACAAATCAAAGCCGATTTGGAACTGTGCCTTCCCCAAGCTCCCAAAGTCGTTGCACCTCCTCCTCACATGAACTTTCAAGAACCCATTCCGCTTCAAATTTGAACCCTGATGACTAAACCTCCCTCCCAACGAATCATGGTAAGTATTAAGCACTAACGAACAATGATCCGATATTGATTGACTGTAATTTTTTAACACTACATTAGGAAATAAATCCCTCCACTGGGACATAGCCACCCTCTATCCAAACGTTCCAGGATGTTATTGCTTGCCAACCTACCACGTTCCCATGTAAATCATTGCCCCAAATACCCAATATCCTATAGTTCACAATCATCCAAAGCATACCGAAACTTCTCCATAGCCCGTTCTCCCCTTAACCTTCCCCTAACTTCTCATGAGAAAATAAAATCTCATTGAAGTCTCCTATCACAAGCCAAGGGCACCCATTACCAATCGCAAGAGTTCTCAACAAATCCCATGAGATATACCGTTCACTTTCCACTGGATTTCCGTAGAAACCAGTAAAATGCCAACTAGCATCCTCCCCATCCCCACCAACCGACGCATCAATATGGTGCAACGTTAAAACTCTTTAAACTAATCTCCAAACTCAATCTCCATCCAAGCGACAAACCTCCCCTCGAACCCTCACTACTAACATCAATACCCTCCACCAAACCCCACGACCTTCGCACCCTTTCCATCTTAGAATTGTGTAACTTTGTTTCCATAATAAAAGCCATATTGGGGTTAAACTCCCTCAGCATATGTCGAAGGTGACGCTTTGCCCGAGGGTTCCCCAGCCCCAGACATTCTAGCACAAGATTTTCATGGTGTCCGACCGCTCTGCCCTGCAGAGCCAGCCGATATCTTAGAAACATGAACATCATCCTATTCATTCGTGGTTTTCCCCAAACCAAATCACTAGAAAAAGAAGAAAAACGAGAGACCCGCTATCGCTTCTTACCCTCCCCTATCTCTATGGGACACTCCTCCTCCCACAACTTCCGATTCAGATCCATATTCTCAACTCCTTTACCACCCACAACCATTGCCCCCATCATGTTCAACCTAAAATTTGCCCCCACTTGATTAATGAACTCCCTATTACGAAACAACTCTTGTATACTAGCCACATCCGCTCCACGTCCTTGACCCAAAGAGCACTGGAATGCACAGGCCTGTAACCCCTCACCCTTCTACCTCAGCCAAGGCCTACTAGCAATCATCGCCCTTCTCGGAATGGCTTTAACCAATAGATCCTATTCGAAAACCAGTTCCCCCTTACCATGAACAATCCTTACCAGACAGAACCTCTTAGAATGTCCTAACTGCCCGCATAAGAAACAAAAAATAGGAAGCCTTTCATATTGAAATCGAGCATACGAACGAAATCGCGCATACGAACAACCCTTACTTCCTAAGTCAAGCTTCTTACACCTCACCAAAGGATTTCGCACATCTAACCTGACCCGTATGTGCATAAACCCCCCAAAACCTTGAACCAATGACTTGGCATCATAGTCAACAAAACTCCCCATGAAGTTGCCAAATTACCGAGCCATCACCTCCGAAAATAACCCCGTCATTAAATCATGGACTTGTACCCAGAAATATGCCCAAAATAAAGGAACCAACATTGGGTCCTCACCTCCCTTTAGATGATGATAAATCAAAAGGTGATTGTTAAACGTCCAAGGGCTTCCTTCTAGAAAACGATCAAGATCGATTTCATAATAAAATTGGAATAGAAATCTCCTCTCACCCAAATCAGTGATCGTAACCCCCCATGAGGATGCCATAAATTGGCAAACTGGAATGCATCGCCTGAAACTGAACCACACTTGTCGTAAAAAAACTGCCCACCACACATAGATCAGTCAGCCCCTTATGTCCCTCCTCCCCCTGGTCCACCTACCATGCTTCCTCCTCTTTTCCTGAAAGCGAAAGCACCGTCATCCGCTCCTCTATACCGTATCACAGTCATAAAAGACAAGCCACAACCGCAAAACCACACGAAAAACGTAAAAACCTAAAAAGGGGAAAAAAAACATGCGACAACGCAGAAGAGAGAACGTGCTAAACAAAGCAGACTTTTTTCTACAACTAATGTTTCCAACTTAGATTATAGGTTTAAGAGTATTTGTTCCATTCTTATTACCAACAAAGTTTGGTAAAAGTATTATAAAAGTTTTTATATTAAATTTCAGATTGTATTTTATTTTTTTATTTAAAAATAAAAAAATTAGTTTTTATACATTAAATTAAAGAGTAAATTGATCATTCTTTTAAAATTTTTATCAATTTCAACTATTGAAAATTGATTCATGTACGTCAGCATGAAGTACACATTACACACCACATGTTATTGTTTGATTATTCTATTAGCTATGTTACTTTTTAAAAGTAAAAAAGAATGAATTTTTTAACGGATCGGTTTGGTCTTTGATCCAATATACAAGAATTAATTTACTCATTTTTTAATAAATAAGATGAAATCTGATACCTAATATAAGACCTTCGTAATATTTTACCTAACAAAATTACATTCAGGGTTTCTGTAGTTTCCCATAAACACTGCCCTTCCCTTCTAGCTCAACGTCATACCTTCATTTGCATTTAAAATATCAATCCTTTTGGGTGAAATTTTTTAACTTTGAGTTCAGGATTAAGGTTTGAACCATCATAAAATATATTTATAATATACATTGTAACAACATATAGATACAAATTTTCGTAAATTAAGTTTCCATTGTAATGGTTTTAGAGGTGATTATGGATTGAGTTGGGTTGGGTCGGGTTAGGTTCAATAAATTTTTAGGTTCGAGTTCGGCTCAAAAAATAAGTCTAAAATTTTGTCCAAATCTGATCCAGATAAAAATGCTAAAACCTGGGCTTGATTGGTTAGCCCCTATTAATTTTTTATATTATTTTTTATATATAATTTTTAAAAAAATATATAATGCATCAAAAAATACAAAAATATTAAAATAAATGTTTTCTGAAAATAAGTGCCTCTAAAATAATAATAAAATTAACAATAAAACAAGAATTATACAATATCTAAATAATAATAACAAAATAGTAACAACATAATAGTGAAATAGTAGTAAAATTGTGAAAAAACAACAAGAAAACAGTAAAAAAAAATAGTAGTTATTTTTATATTTGGCTTGGGCCGGGCTCGGGCCAAAAAAGCCTTACCCAAGGCTCGGACCATTTTCTAGATAGGCTTTATTTTTTTGTCCAAGCCTATTTCTCGGGCCTATATTTATACCCAAACTCTCCAACTTTTCAAACAATATCTGATCCGATCCATAAGCAAATCAATTTTTTCAGTATTTTCCAAATTAATTTATGCCTTGAAATTCATTGAATTATATTGCTAAGTTTATCAATCCAATTATCCTATTTGCGTAATCCAATGTTCCTTGCCTTTCATATTTGCTAGTATCTCACACACACACATTTATACTTGACACAATTTTAGCACGCTTAATACATTTTTGACTTAACGGTATAAAAAACTCTCAAACTTTTCAAAAAACAATTAAGTTTGTACTTTTTTTACATTTAGTTGAGTACTTAAACTGTTAAAATACATCAAAAAAACCTTCAAACTTAAAAAAAAAAAAAAACAATGAAGCCCTTGCTTTTTTTTTTTTTTTGCACTCAATTGAATGTTTAAACTTTCAAAATGCATAAAAAAACCGTCAAATTTTAATAAAAAAAAGCAATTAAGCCCTTGATTTTTTTTGCACTCAATTGGGTACTTGAACTGTCAAATGCATTAAAAAGGCCTTTTGGCTGTTAACTTTAACAGTTGACCGTTAAAGTTAATTGTCCCTAATCTTTTTCAGTTAAACTCACCTCGTGTCACAACCACGGTGTGACATGTGGAAAAAACTATAAAAATTAGTAAAAATTATAAAAAAATATTAAAATTTAGTAAAAATATAGATTTTTTTTTTATAAAAATTGTAAAAAATATCAAAAATTTTAAACTTTTACAAAAATTATAAAAAATTATAAAATGCATCAGAAAGATCCTTTAATCATTAACTTTAACCGTTGACCGTTAAAGTTAACGATCTCCAGTTTTTTTTTAATTAAAGCTATCATGTGTCGCAACACATCATAACATGTGACGAAAAATGATAAAAAATAAAAATCAATAAAAATTATAGAAAAATTATAAAATGCTTCTTTTAGTACGATACTTTTTATAATTTTTTAGGAATTTTATATTTCTTTACATTTTTTATAATTTTCTTACAACTTAATAAAATTTTATAATTTTTTCTATATTTCTGTATATTTTATAATTTTTTTTACGATTTTAAATTTTTTTACAAAATTTAATAATTTTTATTGATTTTTATTTTTTATCATTTTTTACCACACATTACACTATGGTTGTGATACATGGTGACTTTAATTGAAAAAAATTAGAGGCAATTCAAGTACCCAATTGAGTGCAATAAAATCAGGAGTTTAATTGCTTTTTTGAAAAAGTCTGAGGTCCTTTTTTAATACATTTTGATAATTCAAGTACCCGATTGAGTGCAAATAAAAAGCAGAGGCTTAATTATTGTTTTCGAAAAAGTTTGAGGGTCTTTTTTATGTACTTTGACAGTTCAAATACTCAATTGAATAAAAAAAACAGGGGCTTAATTGTTTTTTTGAAAAAGTTTGAGGGCTTTTTTATTACATTTTGATAGTTCAAATACCCGATTGAGTGCAAAAAAAAAAGAAGACTAGAAGCTTAATTGTTGTTTTTTAAAAAAATTTTGAGTCTTTTTATGTACTTTGACAGTTCAGGTACTCAATTAAGTGCAAAAAAAAAAAAAAACAGGAGCTTAATTTTTTTTTTTTGAAAAAGTTAGAAGGCTTTTTATATCCTTAAATTTAAATTTTTTTACCCTTCAACTTTATAACAAAAAGTCATTTTAGTTTTCTAGTTAAATTTTCACTTCTTTCATTTTTGAACTTGTATTTTTTGTCAAATCATCTCAAAATAATTAATTTTAAAATATTTTAAAATAATTTTTATACTTTTTAATGATTTTAAATTTTTTTAAAAAAATAAGTTTAGAATTTTTTAAATTTTAAATTTTTTAAAAATTAATTAAATGATGACATGTAATTCAAATTCTATCCATTTTTGAGTGATTTGACAAAATACAAATTTAAAGAATAAAAAAATAAAAAATTAAATGGAAGACTAAAATAATTTTTTTTTTATAAAATTAAAGGATCAAATAAATTATTATGTCATTTTAGTATTATATATTTTCTAGATTAAGTTATAGGTAAATTATATAATTATGGTAAGTAATAATATTGAATATAGAGCTACAAAGTTGTATATTATAGTGGTAATTTGAATATAATATTGGTTAATAAACATTGAAGGTATAATGTCAAATTTAATCCCTAACGTTTATATCTTTTGTCAATTTTGTTTTTATTATTATTTAGTTAAATTTTACACTTAATTTTTTTAAAAAGAGTCGAATTTGACCATAAACCTTTCAGAATGAGTAAAGTGTTGTTTTTTTTTACAGAAATATTGATTAAAATATTAAATTTTTAAACATGATAGTCTGCATGGCGACTTGCATGTTCCTCGTGCTTTTTTGGAGAAATTTTATAATTTTTTATAATTTATAATTTACATTTTTTTTAATATTTTTAATATTTTTAATATGAAGAATACGTAATCTGTCACGTCAACATCGTTAACAAAATTAAAATGTTTTAGTCAACATTTCCATTAGAAAAAGCTATTTAACTCATTTTGAAAGATCGAAAGTCAAATTTAGCTCAAAAAAATAATAATCAAATTGACAAAAAATGTAAACATTAAATACTAAATTTTACATTATACTAACATTAAATAACTATAAAATTTTAGGTTAAAAAATTCGAATACATATTAAAATAAATTTGAATACATTAACTTCAATTTTAACATTTACTTTAATAACTTCCATATAAATGAAGTCAATCTTCTTTTTATAAAACTAGCAAAACAAAATTATAAAAAAAAAATGTAAGAGTAGAAGAATAAAATCAAAGGTTAGTTTGTATTTAATTTTTTAATCATTCTCTTTGTTTTTTTTATAAAATAATTTCATATTTTTTCCATGTTGTTTAATTTTCACCGTATAGTTTTGATATGTGGACATTTTTCAAGTTGTTACAATGTGTTAATGAAAGTGCTCACTTTGATATATTTTTAGTTACAAAATAAATTTGAAATATAACGCTCAACCGATAACAATAGATTAGTTACTCAACACTTATGCCTCAATATTACATCTTGCATCGTCAAAGATGGTTGTCAGAAAAAAAAACCTGTTTGGTAACATCTTACCGCCTTGTGTATAGCATCAACAGTCATATTCGTTGTTCGTGGTACATGCCAAATCTCTACTTTTCAATCTCTCGTCATCCAGTTGCGAACCTCCAATGCCAATCTAGACGATCCCACCACTTCGGCTCCAAATATTAGGTCTACTATTATTTTACTATTACTCTCAATTAGAAGCCAACACACCCTGTTCTCCCAAGCCATTTCTAGCCCATTAACAATTGCTTGAAGTTCTACCTCTAGGACCGAGCTAACACATATGTTGTGACCATACCCAAATTACCCAGTCGCCTTGGTGGCATCTTACTATCCCACTCGTCGTCACACTTCCAATCGCATGTCAACTCCCCCATCCGTATTAAGTTTATACCACACTGTCTGAGGAGCTTCCCATCGTGTAGATACAATTTTCTATGACTCAGAGGCCACCCGCATCAATACTTTAGACCAAGACAAACTGGACATGACCACTTCATTTGTACTAAGATTTTGACCTATGAAAATAGCCAGATTCCTTCTTTTCCAAAGTCTCCATAAGGTATTTAAAAACACTATTTCACATTGTATCCCTTTTATAGCCGTTTTTGGCACATTTTTTACATTTGGCAGCAAACAATATTCAAACTTAGTTGTAAAGAAATCTTTATAGATACAACTAGTCACTAACCTTTTCCATACAGCTTAAGCCGACGGACATGTTCTAAGAACATGATCAATGTTCTCCAAAGTATTACCACAAATATAACATGATCCAACATCTATTACACCCCTTTTACATCGCTCATCATTTGTTAAAAGTTTTCCATGCAGACATAGCCATAGGAATTGTCTTATTTGTTGTGGTGCTTGCATTCTCCAAATCGTTTTCCATTTCTAATGTATCTCTATCTAAGAATATTGTTTGAGAGATGTGTACCCCCAAGCAACAATGTAAATACCTAAATCAGTAGCCTTCCACAAACAAGTATCTTTTTCTCCATCATCTAATTGTGGTTGTGATTCAACTAACAAATGGATAATCTCAAGCGGTAATTCACCAATGAAGCATGGCTAGTTCCAATCTCCATCTAGATTCAACATTGCGAAAACAATAGCTTTCGAAAATTTTGGTTTTGGTTGTGTGCAATATTCAATTAAGGGCCCCAAGTCCCTAAACCGTGTATCAGACCAAAATTTGACATCCCTACCATTGCCAATCTTCCAAGCCACATTTCTCCGTAAATCATTATAATACACCTCATCAATTGCCAAACATAGCTACCTTGGTTATTGGGATACTATCAAGTAAAACGGTCAACGACCTTGTACTTAGATCGCATCACTCTTACCCATAATGCCTCTTTGTTATTTATAAAAAACATTCTCAACTTCAACAAAAATGCTTTGTTCTGACTCTGAATATTCTGAAACCCAAGCCCTCCTCTATCCATTGGCATGCAAAATTTATCCCAACCAATCAAAGATATCTTCCGATCATTACTTGAGGCACCCCAGACAAATTTCTTGATAATCTTCTCAATCTCTACGCACACTCCTATCAGAATTAGCGCTAACTGCATGAAATAACTTAGAATTATGCATAGCACTGATTTAGAAAGTGTTACACGTCCAGCAAGTGAAAGCAATTTTGTATTCCATCCAACGACTCCGAACTTTCTCAATGAGGAATGAATAGATGGCATTTGTGAACCTTTTATGGAAAATGTAACGCCCTCTACCCGATCTGATTGACCGAATCCGAGTATTAGGTGTTACGCCTAAGAACTGATGTAACTTAGACTCTTACAAAAAAATTCCTATATAACTACTCCAACTATGACTAATAAAATTCTTAGATTTCATTTCAAATGTAACACCCCTTACCCGGTTCGATCACTGGACCCGAGCTAGTGGTCGTTACAACATTCATTATACATTTTGGAAACAATTTAATTATCTTTAAAACCTTTTTTTTTTATATTAAATATTGGGCAAAATCATACTTTACAAATATCTTGAATTATCTCGATTTAAAATTAAGTTTCTAAAGTTTTAAGGACTTCTATTAATACTTAATTGAGCAAGTATCGGTAGAACTCAAGGAGTAAAAATTTCGAAAATTGATATAGAATCCTATTGGTAGAACTGGTAGTTCTATCGATACAAGTATAAGTTATAATGATACACCTCAGACAACTACCGGTATAACAAACTTCAGTAAGCAATGTAAATTTGAATTAGGACTGATACCCAAATCCAAACTACCGATACAACTAGGGTAACTATCGATACTTTGGTACTAACTACCGAAACAAGTCAAGTCGGTAACCAAAGTTCAATATCCCCTGTACTTTTAACTGATACCCTATTGGTTTCTACCGAAACAACCCTAAGAAGTAGCCAAAATTACTTCAGAAATACATCCATTTGCAAATCTCATGCTTCAATTGACATGGAACATATCCATAAGGCTTATAACACATATAGATAACATTCTAATTACATGCTACTTATAACCGAACCAACCTAAATGATTAATTACCATATAGTGTAACCTCTAAGAGTAATCCAATCGATAACTCGAATCTGACGGTCTTCAAAGGAGAAAATCAAACGAGGTAAGCTTGCTTAAAGCTTAGTAAATTTGTAATAAACTTAAATTTCAACATACCATAAATGATGTAATTTTAAACATTTTACAAGATAATTCAATATATTGATCGTAAGTTCGTTAAATTATCTATATGCCACAAATATCACAAGGTTAGTGAGTTCATATGTAATACATATAATTTTATCCTGATATTAAACTTATTCATGGAAGTCATATTTGGTATATAAACCAACCATCATATTTGCCTTTAACACTCACAATATAGTTTCAAATATCTATATTCAATGTCTCATTTCAACACATATTTGCACATAGCCATTTCACATAACCATTACATAAATTCATTCCCTAAAATCATACCTTGTAATAATTTCATTTTTATATTTCACTTACATATATAACACATCTGTACTATACATTTTGTTTCAACAATTAATCCATCATATACTTAATAATCATACATTTTCATTTCAAATGTTTGTATCAACATATTTAAACTCACCTACCTTGACCATATAACATCTCATATACATATAAATTTATTTATACCTTTACCACCCGTTGAACCAAAACGATTAACATCAGATACTCAGTAAAATGCTCACACAAGCTGTGACTGTAACATGTAACCATATATACGATGCTCACACGAGCTGTGGGTTGAGATGTTAGGCTACACGATGCTACTCACATGAGCTATGGAGAATCCGCAACAAATGCTTGACCTCAACTATCGATAGGACATCTAAGACCAGCACCCATATAACTTGTAACGTTCACACGAGCTGTGGGTCAAAATGTTAGGCTACACGATGCTGCTCACACGAGCTATGGAGAATCCGCAACAAATACAGTACCTCAGCCATCAATAGGACATCCAAGACCAGCACCCATATAACCTGTAATGCTCACATGAGCTGTTGGTTGGAATGTTAGGCTACACGTTGCTTCACACGAGCTGTGGAGAATCGACAACAAAAGCAGGACCTCAGCCATCGGTAGGACATCTAAGACCAGCACCCGAAACTTTAAATAACCCTTAATGACATGTCATTTGTATCCTAAGTATTCACATGGTTTTAATGGGACCTTGGTACATATCCAAACTTTTTCCTTTCATTCCGTTGTACCATTCCATTATATATTATATGAAGTTCATATTTTTCATATATATATATATATATATATATATATACTTGATTTTTAATTAACTTCACAACTTATTCCATTATATAAATTAACACATAATGATTATAAAGTCTTATACATATCTTTCTTTCTTCCACAATACAATATCTCTAGGCTAATGGATATCACATAGAAACATATAATTCAACAATTAATGTAACTTGTAATAATAACATATTAAATATATATTTCATCTATCATATGTTTAATAAACGTAATTTCTCCTTTCAAGCAATTGTATAAATATTTTCCAACTCACATCCATATTTTTCACTTTTTTCCAAATATAGTAATCAACTTAAATATCACCATCTTATAATCCACATCATATCATACTAATCTCAAGTAGATAAACTCGATTACAACCTAACTAGATATATATTATATCACAAAAATATTAAATAATTAATTTAATAATTTTACATTTTCGACCATTCCATTTATTATCGTTTCGGATAATATCATTTTAACATTTTCATCTATTCGAAAATACCAAATATATTACCATGGTGTCTCTCAACCATGGTCTTTTTCCTTTTCAAGAAATATATCATCACCATATATGACATAAATATAATTTATATAACGATTTCAATTAAAATTATAAATTCATTAAAACTTTTAAAGTGAAATATGAACTTACCTCAGCTAGTACAAAATCTCAAAAGGGAGTCAATGATTACTCGACGACTTTGTCCTTTCCTCGGCTTGAGCCCGATTGTTGAGTCTCTTAATCTAACAAATATATTTATTTTTATTCAATCAATCTTCCAATACACATTTTTAATGACTAAATTAAAGATTAAAATCTTTATTATGAAATTTTTACCAAATAACCCATAGCACTTTAACATTTGTGCTATTTAATCATTCATCCAAGTATTCAACATTTTACTCATACTAAACACGATCCCAAAATACTATACTTTTTTCATGCATTTACTCAACCTCATATTTTTTACTAATTCATGTGTAACCCTTGTATTTCTACCTATTTCATAAATAGGTCTTTAAACTAAAATCATCAAACTTGCTTAGCAAAACCTTCACACACATATATATAAAACTTATAACTTAAGGGTTTAACTACAAAACCACCAAAAAAATACTTACCTCATTTAAGGTAAATCCATATACTTTTAACAACATAAACTAACCCTTGGATGACCAAAACTAAGCTAAAAGAACTTCCAAAGCATGAAAACCATTAAAACT
Organism: Kokia cookei; assembly: GCA_039519145.1. Taxonomy (NCBI): domain Eukaryota; kingdom Viridiplantae; phylum Streptophyta; class Magnoliopsida; order Malvales; family Malvaceae; genus Kokia; species Kokia cookei. The sequence continues at coordinate 12,686,531 of CM076910.1, forward strand.
TATCTCAAGGGTTCTTCAAATCAAGAGAAAAGCTTAACCAAATTTTCCCTTCTTCAACAATGGTGGCCCGTGAGAAGAAGAAGACAAAGAGAATGGGTGTCCTTTTTCCTCTTTCCTAATTGGCTTTTTATTTCTTTTAACTAAAAATATATTACAAAGCGTTTCTTTTCCTGCATTCATTTACACCTAAATCCACTAACATTTTCTTTTAATTTTAAATTCCATTCAAAATATCCATTTTTTTAGTGGAGCCATACTGTCCAATTCCCTAAGCATGGCTTAATTGCCACTTTAATCCCTTATAAGTTCCATTTTTCTTGGTAAAGTATTTCTAGTTATTAAGCTTGCACTTTTAAATCTTTTTCCATATGGTTCTTTTGTTTAATTTATCATTCTAGTTGTTAAATTTCCCATTTAAAATTTAATATGACCATATACATTTCTCATAAATATTAATTTAATCGTATTCACTGATATTACTCGTCAAAATGTCTGGTTTCGAACTACTGTTCTTAACATCACTGAAAACGAGTCGTTACAATTCTCCCCTCCTTTAAGAAATTTCGTCCTTGAAATTTTTTTTGGAAAGAGGCGAGTACTAAGGTATTATTTACGAATCAACTATTTTTTTTTCTCAATTTAACATAGAGTACCACATATTGGTTAAATCATACTACTTTCTATTTAACACATAGTTAATTAAAACTACCATTACAAACATGAGCAATATTTCATACTTCAGTATACATTTCACCTACATGTAAGTCCAACTCCACATTAACTTTATATCAACTATCGAATGACAACTAAAATTTAGAGTTTCTACTCTATTCAATTCGGTCTAATTCTCAACATTTAGTACTCATAATCGCAGTCTGAATCATATGATAATTATAATGCCTCATGTGTGCTTACTTTGAGTAACTTCTTGTACATGGTGTGTCTACATTTACATTTTGAAATAATAAAACTTGAAGATCGCCTTTTAATCACTTGTCTTCACTGATTACATAATTGAAATATTACTGAGAGAACTTATGCATAGACTTTAACTTCGCCACTTAGCCTTTCTTTGTATGCATAACAACCCAATCTGCTACTCCTTTGGCGTAGCCCTAGCATCGTCTCTTGACGCATACTTCTAAAATAATTTTGAAATAAAAAACAACCTTAGTAAGTTCATAAGAACTTAGTGAGATAAATCTTAAGTACCTGCTTATTGCATTCCATTAAATTTAGTGTGAAGCACATCCCTTTTTCTTGGGTGGGTACTTGCTAGGATTATTTCCCTTAATGTCGTGGTTACATTCTTCTTACTAAGTCTTCTTCTTTTGCTCTATAGGCAGTCATACATTAGTTAGACTAGTAGTCATACCCATGTCCTTCTACTTGTAACATACTCTTTGGCCCTTTCTTATCATTCTTATCAACTAGGTGGATTACTCTTGCTTCTAGTATGGAGTTTGCCATCAACCTTTCATTATTTCAAGATTTCTTCACAAAATCACGCTATTATTTTAAAGTTTGTTTCCTTTTCTTACTTTTCAGAATCATCCTTGGATGTTTCTTCATGATTACCTTTCTTGTCTTTTTTTAGAGTCCGCCCTAAGTTGTTATCTTTGGATGGTTGCCACAAAGGTCATTCTTCAAACTATGCCACGAAGGCGTGCCTTTCTTACAGAGGTTGCCACAAAGGCAGCTCTTCAAATTACCCTATGAAGGCGCTCCTTATCAGAGATAGCCATAGAGGCTTTCCTTTTAGAGAATCTCTACAAAGGCATCCTTAAACAAAGATAGCCACAAAGGTTTTCGCATTATTTACGCCAAAAAAGCGTCCTTTACATATTTTCCATAAAGGAATTTCCTCCACATTCGCCACAAAGGCTTCCTTTAACAGAATTAGTCATGAAAGCTCCTTTAACAGAATTAGTCACAAAGGCTTCTTTAACAGAATTAGCCATAAAGGCTTCCTTTAACAAAATCGGCCACAAAAACTTCCTTTAACATAATCAGCCACAAAGGCCTTCATACAAAAATTACCACAAAGACACTTCTTTAGATTTCGCCACAAAGGCGTCTCTTTACAGATTACCACAAAGGCATTCCTTATTAGAGATTTTCCATAAAGGCACTTTTTTAACGGAAAAAACCACAAAGGCTCACTTTTACGAAAATTAATGTTTTTGATAATAGAGATTTGCCTAAACTCACCGTTGTAAGGTTTTCCCATCATTGTTGCCTTCTATCACTTCCAAATTTCCATTTACATTCTAATCCTCGACATTAACTATCATGTCCATTGTTGTTACCATTACTTTCACGTCATCAGCTGTTGAGATTAAGTCTTCATTTGAAACACCCATCCCCGCACGCTTTAAGTCTGACAGAATTGACGTAGATGACCTATTCAAACTTAGTTTTTCTCCTCTGCTTTCTAACATCCTCAATGTCTTTACCATTTTCCACATTTGGTGATCATCATCTATAACCACCATCGAATGTTTGTTCCTATCCAAAATTTCATTTGTCTTTTTTCATTGGTAGACGTGTTGTTGCACTTGTGAATTCTTTTGTGCCCTTATCCAATATTCTATTCCACTTCCTTATCACTAGACCTTTATTAGCCCAACTCTTTTGTTTTTCCCAAAACAACCAACAAACACCTTTTTTATTCAATAACCTATTCTTTCTATTTGCTTTAGCTTCATTTACCAAAATAGATTTTCCTTTTGATGATCCACTTGCTTCCTCAAGCCCAACTAAAACTAAAGGCTCCAATAGCCCATTACCATTCTTAAAGTCCTTATCCCTTATCCTTTCTAACCCCCACCGACATATTGTCCTCCAACTGCTTATATGAGTCATTTTCCTTATAAATGAAATTAACAATCACCTTAAATCTAAACCCCGAACCAACCAACATTTGTCCCATAATTTTCATTGTAGATTTTTGTGACTGTCTCCTAGGATATCGTGACGTAATCATCCAGTTTCAATATGCTTCAATTGCGACTTGCTTATCAAGCTCTGTCATCGATGATTATTTCACTATTAAAGTTTTGCTTTGCCTATCAGTTTCTTCTTTATTGCACTCGATCCCTTTCTCTGCTTAAGTCTTCGGGCAACCCTCCTTCACGTGACCAAAATAGCCATATTCATAACATTCATTAGGGATACTCTCATATTTAACCCTCTAAACCTTACATTCTTCCCTTATTTTCGTTATCAATGGCCTTCTAAAACCAACACACACTACCATCCTAGCAAAACATCCTCGATACCCATTCTCCGTATTACCATCAACCTTCACAACTTGCCCGATTATACTCCCCAACGCCTCCAAAAGACATTTCTTATACCATGCCCTCAGAAAGCATGATAACCGAATCCACAGCACCACTTGTATTGGGAAACTTTCTTGTGTGTTAAACAACAGTGTCCAAGGTTGCACCGTTAGGTATTGACCATATACAGCCCATGGCCCCTCTGCAAGCTCTTTCTCATAATCAACCTTTGCTTGAAACTTGACAATGTAGTAATCATTGTCGAGAGTCATTAGCTGAAAGCTTCAATTTGGTTTCTACATAGCATACAATTTGCTACTCAACATATTAAACCCAATCTTTCTTCCTAGCATTTTGATGATTACTGACTTTGACATACTTTTTTGGATCAGCGAATGTACCCTTTCCGAGAACTGATATCAAGCATCCCATCGATATTGGTAGTAATGACATCTCCCTCCTTCAGTTTAAAATCGTCACACACATAGTCCTTCTTCTCCTCCCCATTCCAAACACCACCAGTAAGTGCTACTTTGAACGAAAGGAAACCCCCTTCCTCTATCATCTCTTGATCTCCCACATCTAGTGGTTCATCTTCTCGACGACACACTTTTTTCAACGTTCGTTTGCCGCTCGCATCCTCTGTCGTTCCAAACTTCCCTCCAGACTTTAATATTACTACGATAAAACAACAACTTGCTATATATTTGAAATATTGATAATTTATTGAAACAAATTTTTGAATAATTATTTTGTAATTGAATAATTGGTGGTAATTTATAACTTTTCACAATTAAGTGATTAAAAAAAATTACTAATAATTGACTACTCATTATAAATTAGCAAAATTAAATTTTGTTGATCATTTAACTTGGTATTTTGGCTTAATTATAAAATTGCCTCAAATTATGCCACTTTTTATATTTAGCTAAAATATATGTTGATAATATTGTGTTTTGAGATAAGATGAGGCGATTTAATAAAATAAGTAATCTTTAGAGAAAAAAAACAAATTAAGGCATTGTATTTTGTAGGAAACGTATAGTCGTAGCTCACTCGATTTCATTTCACTCGGTTCCACTTCATCATAAATTTCATTTTAGACCTCTTTTTAAAAGAAAATTTGTTGGATTATTTCGAAGTGAAAGAAAGAGGTGAAACATAATCAAATTCAATGGATTGGGGAAACGTGACCGCTGAGGATCTGATCGAAGCGCTTCGGGAAGTTGACTGGTCATCACCGCCGCGACCTCTCTCCGAATTCTTCTCCAGATTCACCGTCCCTCGATCATATGCCAAATGGAACAGCCGCCTTAAATGCAATCTCTACTAGTAATCTTTCTGTCTTTCTTTTAAAAATTTGAATCAGGTTGAATGCTGATCGTTGCTGTTTACTTTCCTAGCAAATTGCTTCTAAGACAAGAAAATTCTTGATTTTTTTATCTCGACTGTGGTTTTAAGGATTCCAGGTTAAGAACTTCACTCCTTTTAGTTTCTTACTTATTTTTAGTGCTCTTTTGGCAGCTATCGAACCAATTATTTCATTCTGATTGTTCTCATTGTTGGTACGCACACAGGCTCGAAGTTTTTTTTTTTTTACCATTGTATATATTTTTTCCTTCTAATTTCTGTGATTTTGCAGGTTTGGGATTCTTGAGGAGGCCGGTTTCTGTTTTAGCTGCGATTTTAACAGCGCTCAGCATCGCTTTTCTGAATGATAGGTAATCTATGTTACAAGTGTCTGAATATCAGTTACTGAGGTTCTTATTTCGATTGTTACATTTGAAATGAATGAATGAGCTCTAGGATTGAAGGTCGCAATATGGTTAGATTTAGTTTTCAAATCTATAGTTGCTAACTATTATTTGTCATGTAGTTTCGCTGGTACTTTCAGTGAGAAGGTGACTAGAACTGTGAGGCAATTCTCTCCACATTTAGCAGCTAAAATGAGGCCTCCCTTAACGTAAGTTTTTTTTTTTATTATCTGTGTCTGCAGAGTATGTATTCTTGATTTGGTTATTAACTGTTTCATTATTGCCAGTCCTGTTATTCGTGGACGTCCATCATCTAAAAGAGCAATTCACATATGTGGTCGGCCTCGTTGGGTTTTTGTCTTCATATTCTCTTCTGGTATCAATGTGTTTGAGAAATGTTCTTTTTCTTATTAAAGCAGAATTAATCAGTTTGCCGTTGAATGTAGTATGAACAACTTATTTACCATTGTTGATACAGTGAGTTTCATCCTTTGGTATGTAACTTGTGGTCTCTTGACTGTGCTATGGGCACTTGCCATTGCACTTCTTGGTAAGTCACCTCCTCATGTAATCTTTCTCATTCTCCCTTTAATCATGTTATTTATAAATCTATATCTCTTTCTCTCAGCCACTGTCCTTCATGCAAGTTTTAGAACACCGAACCTGAAGGCTCGTCTTAACACTTTCCGTGAGGAATTTCGTGCGGTTTGGCGCAATTACAGTGAGCTATAAGCTCCATAGCCTATAGCATGTTAGTATATCTGCATCCAATTTTATGTTGGATTTGGTTTCTTTTTTTATTTTATCAAGGCTTTCTCTTGATTAAGAGTTTAGTGCTGTTATTCTTGTTTTGCTTCTATTGTTTTCAGCTCATAATCTGTGCTTCACGTTCACCTCCTTAATTATGTTATGGAACATTGTGTATATTCATATTACATGCTACTCTTATATATTTCATGATTGTGGACTTTTAAGTTTACAATCATGATATGCCGAAGGGTACATTAGCATATTCTCTAAATTCTTTCATTTATTTGTGTTCTCTTGTCCACGCATGCGTGATGATATGAAACCTTCTCTAAATAATGTTATTAGTTGCTGATTCACAATAAGTATCAATTGGTGCTTGACTTCCATCTGAGTATGGTAACTTTGTTATTGAAATGGAGCTTTTTATTCTAGGGTTACTAGTTGATAAAACATTTTCTTGGTGAATAGACTAGGGGTATTCAGATTATCTATCTTTAACTGTTGCTAAAGCCTTCGGTCACTTCCTTGAGGAAGGATGGCTTGGCTCTAGTAATCCACATCCTTGTCCCAAGGTAAATAGGACATAAAACATTGAATTGAATAGAGATATGCAAATGAGTTCTCTTTAGCTGTTGCTGAATGCTTTCACACTGACATCGGGGTTCTACATGATAATACTTGGGAACTTATTTTGCCTCTGGTATGCAACCAGGAAATGGTTAAATTCTCTAATTATCGCATGTGGTGGTTTTGGATTTGCTAAAACAATTCCTTTATGGATTAGATTCAACTTTATTACTTTGGTTTGCAGCTGATCTAGTCAAATCACTTGAAACAACTTGAACTGAAATGATCCAAATCCAAAGTGACTAGAACATGAAATGATCCGAATCCGTAATGACTAGACCCTAAAACTCAAGCCTCGTACTCACAAAGACTTGAACTCAAAATGTCCCAATCCCGAAAATTTGTTATCATGGTGCTGAGATATTTGTTTATCATTTCTGAACTCTGATATGGTTCTTATTTTTTAACTTCTATGTAAATCCTTCTCGATTTAATTTGAATTCTACTTCTGGCATGCGAGTGATGTGGCTTAAACTTAAGGATGAGTTCATGATGTTCCTTTTATGAGTCTGATTGTTGTGTTCGGTTTCAGGCTGATGTTGATGTTTCGAGAAAATAATATCTTTAGCTGGATTAAGGTGAAGAAGGCTCAGATATTTTTATTTAAATTTACGGGACCTCGTTTTTTCTGTAAAGTGGCCGTTTCTGTTTTATTTCCTTTCTGGAGACCATGGAGGAATTTTATCGATACCCTCCTTTAAGGAAGAAGGAAAAGAAAAAGAAAAAGAAAAAACATCAGATTCTTTGGAAGCAGTTAGCTCAGATATTCTTAGTTCTTGGATTGGCAAGGTAACCGCTAATATTTCTTTTAGCTGTATTTGATTCTTACTTCTAGTGGCTTAAAGCTGATTAATAGTATTAATCTAATAAATTATTATTAATTTCATTCAATAGCTTAGTTTATTTATTTATTTATTTTTTTACTTCTAAATGAAATTATATAAATAAAAGAGTATGACAAAAAAGTATGAGTTGGTTAAAAAAGTCAAATAAGTGATTCCTTTTAAAAAGAAGAGTTCTGTATAAAATATAACTTGCCGGTATATACAAATAGAAGTCTATGGTATAGATAGAATTCACTACTAGAGTTTAATGGATTGAGTCGGGTGGATTGCCTTGTCCAGTTGGCTTGGATAAAGGAATTTTTATTCATGGGTTAGTTCGATCTGGTTTGAATTTATATAAAATTCTTTTAAAAATATTTTTGTTTAAATTTAATTATAAAAATATATTAATATTATATATGTATATAATTAATTATTTTTTAAACAATAGTATGAGCTTTTTGAGTGGGGTGAATGTGGTTGAGCTCATGCTTGTGCAATCAGGCCTCGGTTGGCCTACCCATGGAAACTTCTAGTCGGTACATTATGCAAATGTGTTGCAAGGTCTTGCTATAATGCTCAAAACAAAATATGGCGTTTGAGATGGTAAATCTAGGGTTGTATAAATGAGATGGACGTGGTTGCAAGCTGTTTGAGTTTGATTTGAAAATATTTCGAATTTGATTTGATGATTTCCAAGTCCAGGCAATTCAAATTGTAGAATGGGTCGAGTTTATCTTAATAGAAATAGAGATGTGCAAAAGGTGATCAATTAGCATGAGATTGATTATCATTACTCGAAACAGAATTCGATATTTGGGTGGTAAATTGAGGGTTGTATGTGAGGTACATGAGCTTACAAACAATTTGATTTCAGTTAAAAAATTAAGTCAAATTTGATCTCATGGTTTTTATATCAAGTTTAAGTTCAACCAAGTTAGTTGAGTTCGAGTATCTTAATAGATGTTCTTATGCAAAGGTTGATACATCATGAAAATATGTTATCAATATGGTATGAGATTGACTGTCATCGCAAAATATTATTTGGTATTTTTTAAAGGAATAAATCTTAAAATTATACATGAACTTTGATTTTGTATAACTTTATAAATGAAATTTTGATTTGATTCAATTCTTATAAATTATTAACACAATTATTGATATATCATCATTTTATGTTTATATATTTTATACATAAATAATTATATTTATCCAATATAAAAACAAATTGATGTGTTTATTTTTTGCCACCTTGTCAAACAAGAAACCAACATTTGTAATTGATGTACAAACCATTCGAATTTCATCAACAATAGTAACAAATCGCCAAGTAACATTTAAGGAAGAGGAAGATAAAATTTAAACAAATTTTGTTTCCATATTCATTAATAACTTTGGTATCTTTCCCATCTCAATGATTCTTGTAACACTCCTTGTCGACCCGATCGTCGGGTCCGAATTACAGGATGTCACATCCGTTGTTGAAACAAATACCGCCAAATATATTGTAAATAACATTCATGTCTTAAACAAGTTCAAAATATGATACACAATCTTTTTCGAGTCTCAATCGAGCTTACGAAAGCTCTTTTATTGACCCAAGTATAAAATAGGATCAAATTGTAAAGTTTTAAAATCTTAAGGTTGACATCGTGACATCGCTAAATAGTTTGTCACGTCACGACGTCACATACTGTCGACTAACATTCGACGAGAAAAATTGCTCATCGGGATGTGGAGTCTATTTATAGTAAAAATTAGACCATTTGGTACCTATTTCATCTCAACCTTTCAAATTCCAAGTTTGGTGCATAAGTGCACAGCCTTGTATAAAATCATCCAAACATTTCACCAAAAAAAATTCATCCCAAACACATACCAAACATTGTATTTAACCATTTCAAATCAACCGATCCAATATACTTACATTTGACATAAAAACATATCAAATTAACTAATTCAAACTCAACCTATTCAATCATGCATTTTGCCATTCATTCCCATTATCTTTACTATACAATTTCATACTCAAACAACCATTTTAATGTCATTCACAATGTCACAACAAGTTATTACAACATACCATACCAACAAGGCTTTATCATTACCAAAAATCAAGCATTTGAAAATGTTCAACCACATCAACTTCTAAGTTAACAAAATTATAACACCTATATACACAGGAGCGAAACCAGAAAATTTTTTAGGGGGGTCGAAATTAAATTGTATATTTCTACAATAGTAAAAATGCAATTTTATCATTTTAATAGCCTATATCTTTACACTTTTTAAAGGATTAAATTAATTTTTTTATCATTTTTAGGGGTTAAAGTGTAATTTTACCATTAAAAATTTAAAATTTTAATGGACCTAAATGGAAATTTCCCATTTTAAAAGGGGTGAAGCCCCTACCAAACCCCTGGGTTCGCCACTATATATACATGCAACAAAATCGAGCTTCAAAATTATTAAAAGAATATCGAATCAACAACAGGATAGTGTGAGCTTCTCAACAATTCGATAGACATATTCTACAAGTTGGTAATCTACAAAGAAAAAGGGAAAAAGCGAAGTAAGCAAATTGAATGCTTAGTAAGTCCATATGAAATTTACTTAACTTACCTTGACATTTCAACAATTTAACAATTAAAACACTTTGGTATGACATCCTTTGGCATCCTTATACTTTCATGTACAATTCAGCAACACAACCAATAGGTTTGTTCATTTGCATCACAAGAACTTATAACTCAATTCATATACATGTTCAAACATTACATCTTATAACATGTATTATTCAAGCCATAAACAATTTGCAACATAAGTAATTCAATTCATATCCAATCATTTCCACCATTTCATTTTCGTTAAATTACCATTTTCTTGCCCGAAGGGAAACTGAGTAAATTGAAGTCGGATACATTGGACTATAGTGCTCACACAAGTTGACAATCAGGGTTGCTCACACAAGCTGACATTAATGAACTGAGAATCCACAACAAATGTTGGATCTCAAATAACCATGTAAATCCATGATCATTTTTATATTTGACCCTAATGGCATGCCATACGTATCCTAATCATTTACCAAGGCTTTATTGTTGTAATTGTATCAATTCAATCCTTGTATCAATATATACATATTATATCAATCAGTAAACATTTCATATCCATTCGGTATCTTGTACTTATTCATAATTGCCATATAATTCATACTTTACAATTTAGTCCATTTGATGCCAAAAGTCATTACATTCACATCAATACATAGTATGTTAATATGAACTTACTTGGAAAAACAACAAACGAATAATCTTTAAGGACTAGTCAATAATTTCTCCTTTTCCCCGATTATCTTCGGTTTGATTCAATTCTTGATCTATAAAATAATTCAATTCAATTCATCAATTCTAAACATGTTATGAATTAGTTCAATTTCACTTTTAGAATGTCCCCTAAAATTTTGCATTTTATTCAATTTTCCCTAAAAATCGAAATTGAAATAACTTTCAAATTTCAGTTTTTATTTTGAAACTGATCTTAGTTACATCCTTTTAAGACTCTCTACGGCCTATAATTATAGAAATTTTAAATCAATTTCAAATTTTATAGACTTTAATCCTTATGTTAAAAAACTAGCAATTAAACTTTACAAACTAGTCCCTTTTCACTTCTAAGCTTAAAATCTAACAATTTAGTACCAATTTCTTCAAGCATTCATCAATGGAAACTTTTAGAAACTTTAAAAGTTTTACAAATTGGTACACAAGCTTGATAAATCAAGCTCCCATGACCTCAAAAACATAAAAATTACAAGGAAAGCGACTAAATTGAACATACCATATAGGGGCCAAAATTTTGAAAGCTCAACAACAATGGCTTCTAGGTTTTCTTTGGTTAGAAATGGTGGAGAAGAAAGAAATAAAAGATGTCAACAATCAAATTTTCTTATATATTTAGAATAGTTTATTAATTAATTAAAATTAACTTAAATAACCTTAATAATTTAACTTAATCAAATTTATCAAACTTAGTGGATGTTAACTATCCTCCACTACTGTTTGGAGAAATTAGAAGGGTCCTTCAATTAACTAAAAATCTATAGTGACAAACTTTTATAATTTAGTCTTTATACCTTAATTAACTATCAATTTGACAAAATTAAGGGACCGAACTTTAATAAACTTTAATACTAACATCCTAAATAATAAATATTAATATTTACAAAATCGAACATAAAAAATGGGGTTTCGAAACCGTCATTCCAATACAACTGAAAAACAGGTTGTTACAATCCCACCGATTTCAAGAAACATCCATCAACTACTTTCGCTTCACTGTCTCAACAAACCATATCCATATTGGCCTAACCAAAATCATCACATAAAGATGCATCACAATTAAACTTATTAAAACCTGAAAATGAGTTTAGCCAAATCATGGCTTCTTTATCTAGAGGATTAACATATGGATTGTCACAAATAACATTTGAAAAACTTGCATGAGAACCAACTGCATCACGCCAAATTGTAGATGGATCCCTTATCACATTGTTAAAAACAAGCTTATCATAAGCTTTCTAGATTTGCCAACACAAATTCTCAATAAGCTCTTTTTCACCAATTGAAACAAAAGCTAAGGAAAGCTTTCACAATCTCTTGCCACCATTTCCACAATCCATAGAAATCCTCCCTAGGCAGAGAATAGCTAAAACTAGAAGCCACCCAAAACAGCTCAAACAAAAGAGCAGAAGAAAAACACAAGCTCCAAGTCACAGTCCTCACATCCCCTTGGACATCCCTGATCCTTGTGACATGTTCTTTTAACTAATTTTTCTTTTGAAGCAATTTCATTATGGCACACTCTCCATAACAAGTTTTTTTATTGCTTTTTGAGTAGCTTGCATCCTTTAGATAAAAGACCAATTCCAAAGAAGCAATTAGGCAACTAGATGATACATTGCTTATAAAAGAAAAAGATTGAGTGAACAATTATATCTCGATTAGACATCCATATCCTTTGAAAAATCTATAATGATATAAAAACATTTAAGACTAAAGTGAAAGAAGAAAGATTTCACCAACAATTTGTAACCTAAAGGGATCATTGATGGATATGTAATAATCTTTCGAGAGATCTATAAAGTTCTTTGTTGACTTGATGAAAATAGACTTGGAGTTGAAATCGTATGAGAAAAAAGGAGGAAATTTTAAAATTTTAAATGCAAAGGGTGTAATGGGCAACTTAAGGGTTTTATAAAATTATAAATTCAAATTAGTTGTTGAGATATAAGCTATGTGGTTGGAAGGAGTAGCTAAGGGAGTGGGCATTCCTTCAAGCTTTGTGATACACAGAAATAAAATAGGGGACACAAGGGTTTTTTACGTAGTTCGGTTTCCTTACGCTTGCGAAGCCTCACACCCATGACAATTTCTTCACTTTTTCACCTTGAAGATTGATACTCTCACCACTAAATTCACCTCTTTAAATTTAGCAAGTAAAATCATAAAACAAAAATGTTTTACTATCAAAACGCACTCATAAAATAAAGTTCCTCACTTGAACAGATTAAGTGCTATATCTCTCTGTACAATAACCTATACAAGTTTTTCAATTATAAAAAATATTTTGAGACTTGTTAACATAAAGAAGATCTATAACAATCACTATAAAACAAACACTATAAAAGTTGAATGCAATGTAATAATAATGAACAATATTACCATGGACTCTTAGTAGCTAAGAATAAGCGCTCTAATCCAATCCAATATCCATGATCCATGATCCATGGGATTAGATAAAGGTGATCCAATCTAATCCATTTATTCCAAATATGTTTCCCCAAGTGATATGATCTTTAGATGGGCTAGATACATTCTACATAATCAACAGAACCAATAATTTCAGTTCAATAAATTGCCAATAGCACAAATTTGGAAACAGTCTCAACTATTGCAGTTAGTCCCGAAATGGGCACTCCCTTAAGCACTCATTCATCCTTTCCATATATTTTAACAACATCCCCTTTTGACAATTTGTTGAACAAAACATATACAAATCGGGAAGCTATATCATTAAGTAACTTTAGCTCCCCCTTTGCGTATTCCTATTAATTCAAAAAACTAACTCAAAAAATAATTAAGTTAATCATTAATGTCAAGTTGACTTTGCATCAATAACCAATTGATCTTCCACAAATCGTAGTGGCAATTTAAGTATTTATCAACACTTAACGAGCTTGTTTTCTATCTATTTTAGCATCTTTTATTGCATATTCAATTTTCTTAGCTTAGATTTATTTTATTGCAAAATAAATTTTTTTACACAATATTTTAAGTTAGTTGACCTATTAGGCCAATGTCGGCCTTAAAGTAGTTTTAAAGCTTTAATTGAGTGTGCAAGACACCTATTGTAGGCCCAAAAGCATAAAAAACGACAGTTGAGTCGCAACGCAACTAAGCCAATTCAAGAAGTCACATTCAAAGTTGTGTGTCACGACACGCACTAGACTGTGTCGTGACACAAGTTTGAGGAGGAAAAAAATTTGTTAAGGGTGTTTTCGTCTGTACAACTTGTATTTAGTGTAATTAAGGCTTGTAATTGACCTAATTGAGCAACCTAACTTTACCTATATATAGTTAAACATAGGTTAAATTTAAGGAGCTTTGGTCAAGCCGTTTTTAGGGTTTAGTTAGTATATTTAAGATTTTAATTTAGGTTTTATTTTCTCTTAAAAACATTCTGATTCTTCGACTTGGATTCCATTTAAGTCCAAATCTTCGTTGTTAAGTATTTTCATAATTTTCCTTTACGTTTCTCTTGTAAACGACGATATCTCGATAACTATTAGATGATTTTGCGGATCAAAGCACATCAAGATTCTTAAATGGACCAATTTCTATCTTTATCTCTTTTAATTTAATTTATCTTCTTGTATGATTAATTTAATATTAAGGAAGATGGTTATTGAATCGATGAGTAACAAATCCTTTAGAGAGATTAACGAGTGGATGTGAGTGATTAATGGAAGAATGAGGGTTTCCCATACAAATTAGTTGGTATAAATTTATGTGTGCTTAAACCCTAAGATTGACAAACTAGGAAGTAATCTAGGTTAAACGAGGTCGAGAGATATGTTTTTTGAGTTAATCGTAATTTATCTTGATCACAAAAGTGAGGTAGAGAGATAAGTGAGTACTACTCGATTAATTAATTGGTAGGGGCTGAGAGGTAATACTGGTTAGTTAATAACTAATTCACTAATAAAACTCGAATTCTGAATTTAATTACAACCACTGAAGCAAGTTAATCTTCTGCTTGTTATTCGAGAGTTTTTTGTTTGTCAACTTCGCTTTAGTAGTTTAGTTTTCTTTTATGAACTTAATCTTTAGTCTTAATTTTCATAATATAATTTTTAGTGATTACTGTTTAGACCTGCTATTGTAGATGATATTTTTAGATTTAATCCATCCTACCTTACATATGATCCTCGAAATGCTTTCGGTGCTTCGTTGTAACACAAAACTATATCACAATTTGATATTTTTCTTGCAAATACCACACTTCATTGGATATTTTATTTGTATGAGTTTTACTCTAGACGTTCGCACGTTTGGAGGGGTCACCAAGAAACCATAATTGTAATCGAGAAAGTTAATGAAATATGAAAATAAGCATCAAAGTAAAAGCAATTCATTCTTTGATAAATTGAATTAAAAAAACACTTCAACATTCACCAATAAAATTAAACTCCCCCTCACCATAACATGTAGAACAAATTATCAAATCAACTTCCCAACCATCCTTCCAGCAACCTTCTTTTCCCCCTTTTTTGGTCAACATAGTGCCAAACTAATCATCATCAAACTAACCTCGTGATCAACAAATTTTTTTTTATCTATATTTTGCTCATCGATGAAACTCTTCAAAATCAACCTTGTATATCTTTTGGAACATGTTGTATCTCAAAAAACCTTATTCTCTATTGCTAAGATTCTTTCTTTCACTTCTTGGCAATATCTGTAACTTCAAATAAAAGCTTTGGTTCTCCAGCTTCTTTGAGTCTTTTGTTTATTTGAGAGACAGTTGAAGGAACATTGGAGTTCTTGGTTTGAGGTATCATCAAAGACTTGATTGGAATATTATCAGAAGGAATAAAATTTGAGTGGACTCAACTGAGGTATCATGAGGACTATCCTACAAGGTCTTCCTCTTCTTGATTTGTTTGGCTACAATAGGGGCTTTACTTGCCTTTCATGATAAGGCAAAATTAACATGTTCTTTGGTCACTACAAACTTTGTTCTAACCTTTCAAGTCTAAGCAAGGTCAAAGGCAATGGGCACTCCCCAGTAATCAGTACCTTATCATTTTCATCATTAGCATATGATGATGCCTCATCAGGTAATACCTATGTGGCTTCTTCATTTGCCTTTCCTTCTTCCTCTTATTCCATTATTCGTTCCATGATGTTTGTGCCAAAAACCTTAGTCTTAGCAGGGCTGGTGATCTACCATAATTTGATATGGTAAATTACGTTCTTTTCGATACTTAAGTAGCTTGTAATCGAGCATTTTATGCTATTTTTATAGTTTTATGAATTATATATTAGTTATACTTAATTGAATAAAATAAGCCTTTATTTGATGTTTAAAGACCAATTAGGCCAACTCAAGCCTAATGAAGTTCTAACAAGTTGATGTAGTGGTGTAAGAAATGGCTTGAACCAATCAGCAAAAGAGTTAGGGCATTGCCTAGAATTTCATGACATTAAGAACACAAAGTTGCGACATTAAAGCTGCATAAACACTTAGAAGAATTATCTAGAAACATCAACAAGGCAAGTACACTGTGGCCAAGGTTGTGACATTATAGGCCAAGAGTCGCGATATTGGAAGCTAGAGTTACAACATTCAACACCTAAAATCGTGACATCCTCGACAGTAGCCAAAGATGAAAGTCAATCACACTGTATTGTGAAAATAGTGTGATAATAGCTAATACCAAAGAGACGAGAAAGCACAAGAGGATGACATATACTGATAAAAAGTAACATATCATAAGGGAGGTAGTTGTAGACGAAATCGTGGATGTAGTCAAGGTTGCATCTGAGGAAAACCTTGCGGACTTGATAACCAAGATTGTACTAGTTAGGAGTTTTGAGAAACACGTGGAGAGCATGTGAATGCGAAATATGAATCATCTACTTTACTAGGACAAATGGGAGACTATTAGATCTGGTACGCTAAGTGTAGTATATTAGTTTTCAAACTTGTGATTTTTTCTAATAGATTGGTTAATAAAATTATTCATAATTGCATTAATACTTTGTATATTGTCTTCATATGGTTTTTGCAAGCAAAACAATATGGAAGCAAATGGTGCTCATTGGTTGTCTAATGTTTAACTGATAATAAGCAGTATTACGTGGTTGAATCATAATACAAAAAATAACTTGTATTAGTAGATGAACCTAAACATGCCCTTAATCTAATAAAAAATGAGCAACCGATTGAAAAAATAATATGTCGTCTATCAAGTCCAATTGGAGAGATGCTTTGTCTTGGACATCGGAGTGGATGACTCCCAAAAGATAAAGACATAAATGTGATTGATTGATTGATTTGATAGTACATCGGACTGGACCTAAGAAGAATAGATCTTGAATCCGTTTATAGATTTATTTACTTGTGATGTTCAGAGTGTGGCATTCCTTAGTCCTGAGTGGATGACGAACAAGGTATGTGTGACTCGTATACTTTAATGTAAGCAAAAACCTGAGTTCAAATAGATAAGGAATCGAAAGCTATTGTGTTGGGTATGTGACTTTTTCAGTATGTAGCGTCATTCACAATAGTTGAATTCATAGCTCGAGATATGGGTAAATGATATCCTCTCATTGGCATTACATGATTGATGTAAAGTAAATGTGACCACGGGTCGTTTTTCTTTGTGATAAATGATTTGATTACTATTTGATAGTAATCTACTCTTCTTGAAGGAAGATGTAATGGTTACCATGATATAAAATAGGATTATATTGGAAGAATGAATTTATCACAAAGAGATTAAGGACATCCTACGAGTAGGGGTGAACATCTCATCGAATCAAGTTGAATTGAGTGTATATGTAACAAATATAAAGCTAAACACGTCAAAATAAACTAGAGCAAAATAACTTTTCCCTTTCTTCCCTCCTTCCTTTCCTTCATTTTGTTTTCTTTTCCATTTCTTTTCTTATAGATGGAGTGACTTAACCTCAAGCAACAATAAAATTCCATTGTATAGCTGATTCTTAATCAACGTTTCTAATTTCTCAATTGAAGCCTATCCGGGATAGTTTTGATAGTAGTGCATAGATGTGTCAACAATTTATCAAAGGAAAACACAAGATGCTAATTTGCTGCATATAAAGTTGCACTTAATACATAACTATATCAAGCAGAGGAAATGCTCATTCCCTTGTTGAATAGATTTGGACAAAGTTCGTATTTCACAAGCTCATATCTCCTGGCTTACTGGGCATTTAAGTGGCTAAGTAGATCAAAGCTAAAATTTTGAAATGGCCAACAGCCTCCCGCAGTATACCCTCCATCCACTGAAATAACTTGTCTAGTTATGTATGAAGCAGCAGGAAGGCAAAGGAATGCTACTAATGGTGATATCTCCTCCGGTTCTGCCATTCTCGGCATTGCTGTCCCTGCTATTAGCCTGAAAAGTTCCTCAGCTAATGGTCCGTTTATATTCTGAAAATAGTATTACAAACAATCTTAGCTCAAACCAGCTTCCGTTCAACAATCCAAACTAGCTCAATTTGAACTCCAAAATTAACCCAACCATAATTGACCCTATTCAGATTAACTTCAAAGCCTAAAATCTCTCGAATAAATAACTTAAAGTTATCGAGTGTATAACCTTAAATTACCCAACTAGAAAAACTTTATTGGAAAATCTAATCGCCTGAAAATAGAATAAACCGAACTCAAAATGATATGAACTTGAATAGACATGAAATTTTTAAATTTTAAAATAATCCAAACCCACAATGGATTGAATTGTAAATGGCCTAAGTAAAAAAAAAATTGATTGGCAAACTCAAAAAGTTTGAACTTGAAATATGCCCTCATCTCGAGAGTGAAATGATCCTAACTCAAAATAAATAATTAAAAATTAAAAATTAATTTTAAAATTTAAAATTTAAATATTATTTAAATTTGAAAAGATTAGAATTTGAGTTTCAAACCGAAATGATAGTATTTGAAACGATTGAAACTCAAAATGGTCTAACTCAAAAAACCTTATTGACAAACTCAAATCACCTTAACTTAAACCCGAACAGAAGAAAACCCATACATATGAAATAATTTAAATTCAAAATAAGTCGAAAAATATAAAAATTTGAATACAACTAATCCAAAAGCGGCAATAAGATAATGTTAGTGGGTAATTTACTTGTTCTGCCATGGTGGTTTTCACACCCCAGGGTGAAACATTGTTGGTACGAATGTTATCCTTTGCCCACTCGCATGCCAAATTCTTTGTAATTTGGTTGATTGCTCCTGGAAGTGCAGCAACCATGGTTATTTTTGCAAGATTCTGGCTAACATCTACATCCAATATGCAATATATACAAACCTTTAGATGCTGAATAAGCAGATCATGCAGGTGAGCCATTGAACCAGCTACAGAAGAGATGAACACAATGCTTCCATTTCCTGATGCTTTTAGGAAGGGATATGCAAGTTGAGAAAGATGATAAGGAGCCTCAACGTTAGTACTCATCACGGTTGTGTACTCTTCCAGACTTTGTTCCACACAAGGTTTAATCCTCGTGATTCCTGCATCATTCACCTAAGGAGAAGCAAACTACTTTCAATCTATTCTTACTTGAATATCATAACCGATTTCATCATATAACTTCAATAATTCAAAATAATCCAAATCCAAATGATAAAACACGAAATGACTGAATATGTACTATCCTAACTTCAAAAACTTAAAACTCGAATTGATATAATCTAGTTTGACCAAATTTGAATCCAGTCCAACTTGTCCGATTGGAAGGTCTAAATTAAACCCGATTGCTTTAAGTTAGGTTAGGTTCAGATAGTTTTAAATTCAATTCATTTTGAGCTCTTGTCATTTTAGGTTTAAGTCATCCGGGTTTTTTAAGTTCAGCTCATTTTGAGTTTTTCATTTAGGTTTCTCTTTTGAATCCAAGACATTTCAAGGTTTGAATTATTTCATGTTCAAATTTAAATTGAGTAAGTTTAAGCTATTGCTTTTTTATTATCAAATTGAAATGTAGATTTAGATTAATCAAAATAATGGAATAATCTAGTAAAATTCTAGTGCTTGTATTTCCCAAAGTCTAATAACCATAATTGACATTAATTCAAGATATGATCTTAGTGTTAAATTTGGACGTCGACAATAAAGAAATATTACAGAGAAAACGAAAAAGAGAAAGAACATACAGATTTTACGTTAAAACCTTTTCGGGAAAAATCACGGGTAGAGAAGAAGAAAATTCATTAATGTCAAAAATCGAATGAATACAAGACGATTACATCTATTTATAGGTTGAAAAATATTATTCTAACCAATCTCTAATAGAAGTAATGTAATAATGTAGAAATAGTAGAAGTATACGTCTATACTAATTTCAATTATGCAATCCGTACCGTACTGTGGGTCCCGATCGCAACCCCAGATTAGTATTATGCTTAATAGAGAACTGTGGCGGATTGAGGCCTTCGCCTTCATAAATCCCCTTATTTTGCCACTTTTCTTTAACAAGAATTTGAGTCACACAACTTTAACAGCGAGTAATAATTTATTTCCAAAATCGAAAAACAAAATTAAAACAACTTACAAGGATGTTAAGCTTTCCGTTAAAAACTGAGGAGACGGTCTCCATAAGCTTCTCTCTTTGCTCTCTAGAGGAGACATCACACATAGAGCCACTCATTTTAAACCCCTTACTCTGCCATTCTTTCAACGTTTCATTAAGCTCGATTTGGTTCCTGGAACATGTATGAACTGCTGCCCCAGGTGCAGCTAGTACTTCCACCACAGCAAATCTGACACTTTACACTTCAACCATTCAACTCAATCATCTCAAAAAAAAAAAAAATATATTCTGAGACTGCTTGTATTTTTACAAATTTTGATATTTAATCATTATATTTTTTTATTAGCTTAATATAAAATTTGGTATCTGAATTTGACACTTTTTTCCTAATTTGGAACTTAAATTGGGCACTTTTTTTAAAGTTGGTACTTCAAATTTTTGAGGTCCAATTGGATACCTAAACTTGACTCTTTTTCTTAATTTGGTTTAATATTAATTCGTTAAGCATAGCTTAATAATTATTTTTAACATGAATTTTCTCTAAAATTGATTATTTTTGTAGCATAAAAGAATTTTCAATACCATTATTGTTTCTGAGTAATTTTTATAATATTTAATAAATTTAGGTAAAAATTAAATTTTTAAAAAAAGTTTAGGTATCAAATTAGGAAAAAGTGTCAAATTCAGGTACCAAATTGGGTCAAAAAAATTTAAGTACCAAATTAGAAAAAAAGTATCAAGTTCATGTACCAAATGTTATATTAAACCTTTTTTGTTTAATAATTTTAGTTTTATGTTTGAAATCTTTAGTTCTTTTTGGGACAAAAATTATTTCTTATGGTGCTCATGATTTAGTTTTAAAATCAGTATGATTGCATGAATGTAAAATAGTAGAGAGAAAGATGAAGAGTTCGAACCCTATGCCTCTTGTCCCACCAGTTACAAGTGTTGTCATGCCCTGAAGAGACCATCTTTGATTCTTACCACCAAGTTCAGCTCCGGCCATTTTACAACTGCAACTTTTTGTTCTTTTTTCTCAGTTTCTGAATGAATACAAAAGCTAACCACCGCCGGCTTTAAAATGCTAGACATAAAACGTGGACAAATAGTTTCTGATATTAAAATATTCATCGGCCGTTGTCAATCCGTTGTCACCACAACAAAGAAACCTTGAATCCAAAATAAAGAAAGATGAGACACGTCAAGCTGCAAACATTTTTAAATGGCTAGTAAACTGGATGTCCTAATATTTTGGGTCCACAATATCAATTAGGTGATTGCATTAATCACTTGATAATTAAAACAAGTTGATCATATTTAATACCCATGTTAATGATTACACTAACACAAACATTTAATCGATATGATATCAAGAACGAAGTTAGAAAAAATTTTCAAAGGACCGAAATTAAATTATCTATATATTTATTGTTGAAGTTCAATTTGTTCGGGCTCAAATTAAACCCATTTTTTTAGATTTATTTTAAGTTTAAATTTATTTTAAATTTATTCTAAATTTAAATTAATAATGTACAAAATACAATACCAAGTCCAAACACTAAAACTCAATTTACATGTCCAAACAAACCTAAGCCCAATTGTCTAGCCCAATCACATGACCCAATACACCCAAAAACAAAAACCCTAATATGCTAAGCTACTTGTTCTGTTGCCACCCTCCTTCACCCAATCAAGAGTTGCCATGTCAGCAACCAAGTTGCACCACAGCACCAGCAACTGGAATTGCCACCACCGTCACTGTCAAGCCGAACTTGCAAAAGAAGAAAAGACTAAGATTTAGTTAGAAGAAACAAAATAGCATGATTATAAAATAGGTTATAAAAACCAAATTCAACATTTGTATGACTACTGACTTTTTGTGGAACATTACAAATCAATACAAAGAAGCAGACTTTCGAGCATTTGAGATCACTACATGCAAGCTTATTTTCGAAATTAATACACTAGATATTTTGAAATCAAACAAGAAAGAAACAGACACACGAAACAAAAAAAAAAGACTCAAGTCAGATTCAAAATTCTCAGGCATTAAGTCATCCAGTTACTTTCAATACATATTTATTGTCATTTATAATTTAAATTTCTAACCCCCTTTGAAATTCTAAATATACATTAATGTGCATATTGAATACATCACTGTTATAATTTATTATTAGTTTTTATTCCAAAACGAATTAAATAAATAATAATAATAATAATAATAATAATAATAATAATAAATAAATAAATAAATAAGAGAGCCGAAAGGGCATATCTATTCTAGCCGAATCATTGTCGCCAGAGCCGTAATCGATGTTCCACCGAGCTATCCACGGTCGCAAAAGGCTTTTCTTTATTTGAACACTCGCAAGATAACATACCAATAATGAGAGGCAAATTTTAAAAAAAAATAATAATAACAAAAGATACTGCTTTTAAAAATAAAAAAAACTTCAAAATGTTTTAGATCCGAAAGGATCTGAGTAAACCTAATTTTTTTTAATGAGTTTTTTTTTAAATAATAATAAAAGGAAACAAATAATTTTTGAAGAGATCTGGGTTCGATCTCAAGAGATCTAAGCCCAGATCTGCGTTTAAAAAGCAAAAAAATAAAAAGGGAAACTAATTTTACCTTAATGTCTTCGCGGACGGCGGTCGAATGATGATCGGAAGCGGCATGTTGTCACCGACGACGACAGATCGAAGGGCGGCATCGTGGCCGGCCAAAGGAGAGGCTTGAGAGAGTTTTAAAGGGAGAAGGGTTTTTTAAAAAAAAAAAAAAGAGATGTTAAAATGATTTGTTTGAAAGGAGAGGCCTATTTATAGCCATCTAAACCGGCATCATTTTGGCATTGCTTAAAGATGCACAAAACGGTGTCGTTTCATGCTCAGACCCAAGCTCCGATCTGACCAGCCTCAGGAGCCGCGTGTTTTTGAAAATTGGGATATTTTATTCCCTTGGTCCTTCCATTTTTTTCAAAATTTCCAATCAAGTCCTTTTTATATTTTTAATTAAATATACATTTGCCCATTAATTTTATTTTATTTTCAATTTAGTCCTTTAACATTTTTGAAGACTAGAAAGCTGCCACATGTCATCTTTTAATTTATTTATGCATATGTTCCTTTATATTTTTAATTTGTTTCTAATTTTATCCTTAAATCAAGTTTTGTTTTGTTTTTAAATTGGCCCAGTAATTTTAAAAGATTTACAAATTGATCCTTTGACCCTAAAATCTTGAGAAGCTACCACGTGTCCCATCTTTTTGGTTTTATTGCCCAGAAGGACTCTGAACTATCCAAAAATTATATTTTAACCGCCAAACTCTCTAAAAATTATATTTTAACCCCTAAACTTTCCAAAAATTATATTTTAACACTCGAACTTCCAAAAATTACATTTTGACCCTAAACTTTTCAAAAACTACATTTTTCCCCTAAACTTCTCAAAAATTACATTTTTTCCTGTAAACTTCCAAAAATTACATTTTGATCCCCAAACTTTCCAAAAATTATCTTGTTGCCTCCAAACTTCCAAAAATCACATTTTTGCCTCAAACTTCTCAAATATTATATTTTTACCCTCAAACTTCCAAAAAATTAAATTTTGATCCCCAAACTTTCCAAAAATTACATTTTTGCTCTCGAACTTTCAAAAATCACATTTTTACCCCCATACTTCAAAAATCACATTTTTACCCCTAAACTTCCAAAAATCACCATTTTACCCCCTAGCATTCAAAAATTACCATTTTACCCTTAATTTTCCAAAAGTTCGACTTCAATCCCAAATTTTTCAAACATTTCAATTTTGACCTCAAATTCTTTGAAAATCACGTTTTCATCTCAGACTCCCCAAAATTTCGTTTTTAACTTCGTTTGTCTTTTTTCTTTTTTTCTTTTTTTCAATGTTCATACATAGATTTTGATTCTTATTCTTTCGTATTTTGCATTCCATTACTTTTATGTTCAATTTTCGTGTATTTATTTATCCGCTTAATTATTATGTTTCATGTTATTTAATTCTTGCTATAAACTGCCTATTCATATTTAATTTACATGCTCGTTTTCAAAATTATTTTACATACAAATAAACCTTTAAAACTGAGGCAATGTCCTTTTCATGTGAAAACCTCGAAAAATCATGCCCTAATGTGTCGGGTGTGATTTTTCGTATAATTCACACGAATCGTATATCCTTTTCCAAACTTTTCAAATGTCTTTTTAATTTCGAGATTCCGAGAATATCGTGCCCTAACGTGTTGGTCACGACTTCAATTCTCTGAGAAAAGCGAAATAAACGGGCATTTTTCTTCAAATCTAATTTTTTGGAAAATCACATGAAATAAGTTATGTCCGAGGATTGTATTTTAAACTCAATACAAAATTTTGAGTTCTCAAAAGTATATATATACAAATGATTTTAAAACAAAAACGAGGCAAATATCCTTTCATGTGAAAACTTCGAAAAACCATGCCCTAACGCGCCGGGTGTGATTTTTGTATAATTCACACAATCGAATATCCTTTTTAAAGTCTTCCAAAATGTCCTTCAATTTCGAAAGTCTGAGAACGTAGTGCCCTAACGTGTTGGACACGACTTCCAATTCTCCTAGAAATTCTAAACACACAGACGATTTTCCTCAAATAGGATTTTTGAAAATCATGCAAAGTTTTCTTAAAACAAAGATTGTATTTTAAGTTTTATTCAAGTTTTCAAAATTGTTAACAAATCAAGACCCGAAAATAATCAACATGGTACCAATTTTGGGCGTGTGAGGGTGCTAATCCTTCCTCATATGTAACCGACTCCCGAACCCATTTTTTTTTATTTTGAAGACCAAAATATTTTTCAAAACGGATTTAAACGTTTTGTGGTGATCCAATCACACCATATAAAAAGATTGGTGGCGACTCCCATTTTTTTGACTTTTAAATATTGTTCGAGACCTGTTTGTTTTCCAAAAAAATTAATGTTTCGATAGCTTGGCGACTCTGCTGGGGACATTTTTAAAATAAAAGAGAATCAAGCCAAAATTGATTATTTTTGGGTCCTTTTTGAAAATTTTTAAACCTTCGGTTTTGTTTAATATACGATCCTTGGCATTTTTGTGTGATGCTATATTATGTTGATGTTGCTAATTTAAGTGTGCATTCATATGCATTTTGTTACTACCTTCTTAAGTGGAAGCAGGAAACTACTCCTTCGTGAGGTTTTCATCTCCGTGCAGGATAGTGAATCGCTTTTGGGATTACATTTGTACCCATGTTTGATGAAGTTTCCACTTTCGTGCAAACATGTGGGAAATGTGTCCCCCTAAACCAAACTCATCCATTTGAGCCTGTAATGGGTGAGGATCGAGGAATCCGCTAGTTTGGGTACCCTTTACTCTAGAGACTAAACCGCATGTAATGAGCCATAAGTACTTGCTTTAGAAGAAGTTATATCGATCCTTTTAGCAATTATCCAAGACAAGTTCTTAGGTTCTTTGTTTTATACTTGTTTATTGATACTAAAGTGTTCTGCTAACGTGTTTTGTGTTGTCTCTTTTGTTTTCATTGCATCATCATACAAGAAAAGGTGTTGATTTAAGTTCGATTACCAAATAGACAGTTTCATCATGGAAGACAGATTTCTTGATAGAGTAGAAGATAACATGATTGCGTGCTTATGGTCATAGGAACAACAACGTGAAAAAGGAGACAGTTTGAAAGAGGGGCATTTATCAGAGTTTTGGGATTACACTTGGATTAAGGTGACTCAAAATAACTTGCAAGAATTGAGAGACATCTAGGGTCAGTGGGACAGTGAGATGAAGTAAATGTTTTATCGGGAATATGGAGACTTACCCTACTTACTCGAAGTGATGATTGAAAACACCTCTTTCGAGCTTTCACCCAGCACTGGAATCCTGCATATAGCTGTTTCACCTTTGGAAACCTTGACATGACGCCCACAGTGGAAGAGTATACCGCTTTGATTCGTTGTCCTAGAATTCAAGTTGACAAAGCATACTCGAAATATGCATGTGTCTCAACTTTTCTGCAAAGACTGATGAATGTAACCAGGATGAGTGAATAGTGGGTTACATCTCGGATCAAAGTAAAGGGAGACAATAAGTGTATCAACTGGAAAAGCCTGTGAGATCTAATACTAGCACACTAAGATATGAAGAAACGCATCGACATTTTTGCTCTTGGCATATACGAGTTAGTTTTTTTCCCAAAAGCGTTAGGGCATGTAGAAGACGCAATTGTAGTGCTGTTTGATCGATTTAGTAAAGGAGTCACGCCCGTCCTAACAATTCTTACCGAGACCTTTAAATCATTAAGTGTCTGTCGAAAAGAGGGGGAAGGAAGATTCATTGGGTGTACACCACTCCTAATGATTTAGTTTCAAAGTCATTTTTGGAAGGTAGAAAAATTTTCATGCAAAGTGTTCTCAGCCAGTTTCTCACCTTTGTAGGAATTTGTTGCCACACAAAGAGAACAAAATATATCCAAGGAAAAATGGATGGCCGTCCTTCAGAACCTTCAGGATGAGGACGTCGAATGGTGTGCACCTTGGTTTATCCCGGATGAGATCCTCTATCGTTGTGGCAACTTTGATTGGGTCCCTTTACTCGGGGTATGAGGTGCTACTATATATGCCCCTTTGCTCGTGTTGAGGCAATACAAGATGAGACAATTTATCCTTACGACACATGGCCTAGCTTAGTGCGAGTTCTCCTACAAAGAGAATGATTACAAGAAAAGAGTCCGAAAGATAGTGTAACATCCGCGTTCTTGAATTGGAGTTGGGATAGTATTAGAGTTGAATTAAGAATTAGAATGTGTACTCTAAATAAGAAAGGTTAAGAAAATTCAAGGATTAATTAGTAATTGTGTGAAAGCATAAGGGACTAAATAGTAATTTATCCAAAATGAATTATGAGTCATTATGGGAATTATAGTGATTAAGAAGGGGCAAAAGAGTAATTTGGTGGAAGATATTCTTGGAGGTAATGAATTGGGCCTAAGTGTAAAGTTGAAAGGCCTAAGGACTAAAAGTACAATTTTACCATTTTTATTAAGTGAGATATTTTAAGAGAAAATTCTAGAGAATTTGAGAGAGGGAAAAATCAATTAAAAAGAAAAGATATCAGCTCTCTCCATAAGCTAGTCGTCCAAGCCTTCATCTCTCATTTCTAACTTTTGCTTTTATTCCAATTAAGTCCTTCCACCATTGTTAAGCCTTCCAAGCTCTAAAATCTTCCATTTTCTTTAAAATTTCTTAAGGAAAGGCATAGAAGGAAGCTAGTAGACACCTTAATATCCTTACAGAGTCCACTTTGAAGTGTTAAAGTGGATAGGGATTGAATTAGAATTTTGGAAATTCAAGAACAAAGGTAAGAGATGATTCAATTTTCATGACATACATGTATATTTACATAATCTAGCATGAAAAAGTATTGAATTTTAGTCTTAAGCTTATATGTGTTTGTATGAAATTGAAGAAAGAGGAAAGAAGGAGAAGGACCAAATTGAAGAACAAAGAAAGGAGAAAGCTAAGGTGTGAGAAGAAATTATCTACAAGTGAGGTAAGTACTACAAGTATTAAAAGGTTTAGAATTAATTAAATTAAAGCGTTTATAATTTTAACATATATGATTAATTATGATAAAAATGATATGTTTAATTATAAGTGTTGATTATGTGTGATTAAATGAAATTTAGTGTAAAGAGACATGAAAAAGGAAGCAGGTCCATTAAAATAGTTTGGATAGAACAGAAGATTAACTTCGAAAATTCACCAAAAATTGTATAAAAAGAGTTAAGAGTTGAATTAAATATGTAATTAAATCTTATTGAGTGTAGTTTCATATGGAAGAAACAGTGAATTAAAAGAAATTGTATATTTCGAGATATACTAGTTTTTGTGTAACAAGGTAAGAGTAGGTTCGAGTTCCCCTATTCTGACTTTGAAAAATCATAAAAAAATGTAGAAAAATTATTAGAGACTGAAATTTATACGGTTAATTATATAATGAGTCTATTTTCAAAAAAAAAAAAACAGACGAGAACATTATTGGATTCCTGTACAAAAAGATAGATATTTTTTAGTAAAGAAAGGTCGAAATTGTTAGGCAGCAGAGAATGGGTAAATTGAAAGAATTTACTTACAAATTGGCTAAAGTAAAAATTTTAAAATTTTTATGGTAAAAAGATATGTCTAATTTTAGAATCAACAAGCGGATTATAATTTTGAATTCTATAGCTCAAGATATAAATAATTTAGTGACTGTGACTCAAATGTACAACTTTGAAAATTAATGTAAAAAGAAAAAAGAAAAAAAAGAAAAATTGAATAGAAATGAAAAATTGATGTATATAAAGTGATGTGTGATTAAATTGAGAAATGAGAATGAAACGGATAAATCAAAGGTTTCCAAAGTTATTGTTACCTAATTGTTTATGATATTTGGTTAAATTGATTTGTTATTGACTTGTATTACTATAATCTGAATTATTTATTATTTAATGTTTATTTCGATATTTATATTTAATAAGTGAATATAATGTAAGCGTTAATATTGAGATGAATGAAAATTTATATTGAATTAATAGTATATTTGAATTGAATTTGAATGATTTGTGATCAAAATTGAAAGTGAAAGTGGAAGTGAAATTGGAATTGAAAGTGATATGAATTATAAATTGAAAATCCTTATTAACTAGTCGAGCTGAGTCGGATATAGTTGGCATGCCATAGGATTGGAAGAGTTCAGGGATACTTCGACCTTAAGTCGATGAGACACTGGGTGTCATTATTTTACTTCAGATAGATTCGATGAGGTACTGGGTACCACTTTACTTCGGCTAGGCCGATGAGACACTGGGTGTCACTTTATTGCTTCGAACTATCCGATGAGGCACTGGGTGCCATTCTAGTGTGTTTGGTTGGATTCGTGTATCCGCCAAGGTCCGAGTCTTGTTAATAGGGTAAACAATGTTAAAAAGAAAGAATGTACAAATTGTGACAATGAGGTAAGTGAAATGATAATCACATGAAAGATAAGTACAATATATGTATAAGAAATCAAAGAATGATAAAACTAAGTAAGCTAAGAGATTGGAATGGCTAAAATGTGAAATGAGGAAGAATATGTGAATTCATAACACTACTGTAAGTTAAATGTTATACATATAAAAGGTATGTATTTTACATGAATAAATAAATATATGAATGAGTTTGAAATGTGTGATTAAAAGATGAATGATTAATGACTCTTGTAGTACTTACTAAGCCTTCACCGGTTTAACGTGTTTATTTCAATGCGTAGGTATAAGATCTCTGAGAAGCTAAGGTTGGATTAGGTGCCTCTCATTAAATCACATCAATATCAAAAGATTACAAGGCAAGATATATTTATTTTGTGTGAAATGGCATGTACAAATGGTATACCTATATGTCTCTAATGAATGGGTTATCAATGTTGCTTTGAAAGTTTACATCAATTGAATGAAATGGTTAAAATTGTGTTTTGGACTGATTTGAAATATTGGGGAAATTTTTAAGTTGTTTCAGGGGGTTATTACTAAGTTTTCGGCTATATTTATTGATTTTGTGACAGATGTATCGATATTTTAAGGTGGTATCACCATGACCGATTTTGTAACATTCGTCTGGTATAAGCTTATATTAGTCACCTCATTGTCTTTCCTTTTAGGAGCGGACCTTTTGGTACTTTCTCCTGCATCGATTTTTTCGCTTTAAATTGCATTTTCAATAATTTCTCCTGACATGACCATGTCGGAGAAACTTTTAGTAGCATTTCCCAACAGATGATTGATATACGGTGCTTTCAAAGTACTGACAAAGAGCATGGTTGTCTCCTTCTAAAAAAGCGGTGGCTGTACTTGAGTGGCCATATCTTTCCACCGTTGAACATAATGCCTGAAGCTTTCACTCGACCTTTTTTCAGCATTTTGTAACGTGATCCTGTCAGGATCTATGTCAGTGACATGACCGTATTGTCTCATGAAAGCCTGTGCCAAATCCTTCCAAGAACTGATCTTGGCATGACTCAATTGATTATACCACCTTAAAACTGATCCCGTTAGACTGTCTTGGAAACAATCGATTAGCAGCTGATCATTATGGACACAACCTGTCATCTTTCTATAAAACATGGTGATATGTGCCTCCGGGCAGCTTGTCCCGTTATATTTCTCAAACTCCAAAACTTTAAACTAAGGGGGTAGTACCAGGTTGGGAACCAAACTAAGCTCTTTAGAATCAATTCCACAGCACCCGTCGGCTCCTTCTAAAGCTTTGAACCTTTCCTCTAGCCATTTACAGCGCTCCTCCAACTGGTTAGGAAGTTCATCTCTTACTTTTTTCTATTTCCATAATCTCATTTAAGTCCGGTATGATAAAGTCAACCGGGTTATTTTTTGGGTTAGAACTGGAACTCGTTTAGTAGTTTACCGATTTTGGTATGCTAAACAAGCACGATTATGAGTTAATTGTGACAGATGCTCCTCGACCACCCGTTTCTTACGAAACCTGAGCCGACGTAAGGGTAACATTTGAAGGATAATGAGGATCATCACTCCTTTCCTTTGGGTCCATTACAATACACTTTCTCCAATCAGTTTTCTCAACCAGTAATTGAGTGAACTTATTGATAATTTCTTTCTGGGACTCAATAACCTAGTCCTTCATATCTTGCTGCACTACTGTTCATGCAACTGATCCTGCATTTCTTTTTGTGTCTGCTCCAACCTTTCTAATCGCTGATCCATCGCTCTTGTCTTAGCATGAGTGTAGTAACGGTGTGGTTTTTCCAGAGTAACTTTTAGAGGAAAATTTTAATTTATTAGAAACATCTTTCTCAAACTTTTAATGCATGAAAATGCAATGCATAATTTTATGAATGCATGAATGCATATGCAAGAAAGGTATTGACTCTCAATCTAATTCTGATATAATAACCTTACTAGAAAACGAATGTCTTTACAAAAGATAATTATAAATAAGGTCTTGCTATAATGCTCAATGTACTAATCTTTTGGCCTTTATTAGACACCGACTCATACTCTATGCTCAAAGCATTTGCCTGGACAGCAAGTATTCTACCACTTCTCTCACTTGTGCTAATGCTTCACCCACGATATGATCTCGGTCTCTGATTTGCCCCTGAGAGTGCTGAAGCTGCCTATTACTTGTTTCAAAGATTCCCTCAAGGAACTCAATCCGATCTTCAAAATTTTGTAATGTAGTTTCAAGCTCCTGTACCCTTCTCTTTAATTCTGCATTTTCATCTTAGCTTGCCCTTAATTCTGTCGCAGGTTTACGACTGCAGGTGCCTTTGCCTAACGACTACTCGGGCTTTCAACTCAGCTTTCTCTACTGATCCACTTGAGTCCTTTCCTTCTGTAAGTTATTCTGAGTCACACTAATATGAGTGAAATCCCAGTAATCTGATAAATGGCCTTCAGTTAGACTATCACCCTTCTCATGTTATCTATCCTCTGACCACATACACACGGTTACATTGTCTTCTACCTCATCAAGATACCCTTTTTTCATGACCAGTTCTCTACTAGTAATCGAACTCAAGTCAATACCTTTCCTAATATGAGGATGCAATGCAAAATAAGA
The DNA here is from genome assembly GCA_039519145.1 of Kokia cookei. Classification (NCBI taxonomy): domain Eukaryota; kingdom Viridiplantae; phylum Streptophyta; class Magnoliopsida; order Malvales; family Malvaceae; genus Kokia; species Kokia cookei. The sequence goes on from CM076910.1 coordinate 12,718,268, forward strand.
TAAAAAAAAACAAGTCAGTACTATAAATTTATCACCAAGTAAAAACATACAACATAGAACCTACGCATTTTATTTTAGATAGTTCCTAAAATTTTGGCATAATTTCTACCTAGGTGGGCACTTAGGGCTCATTATATGTGGTTTCGGTTCTAAAGTAATGGTACCCAAACCAGCAGATTCCTTAGTCCTCACCCATTATAGGCTCATACGGACGAGTTTGGTTTAGGGGGACACATTTCCCATATGTTTGCACGGAAGTGAAAACTTTAAGAAAACATAGGTACGGATGTATCCCGAAAGCGATTCACTATCCTGCACGGAGGTGAAAACCTCACGAAGGAGTAGCTTCTCACTTCCACTTAAGCGGTGTAATAACAAATGTATGTATGCAAAAACTTAAGCATATACACGAAGGAGTAGCTTCTCACTTCCACTTAAGCGGTGTAATAACAAATGTATGTATGCAAAAACTTAGGCATATAATATTAGCATGCTATTATCACAACAAACATATAAAACACAAAAATAAAATGCAAAGGATCACAAATTAAATTAAATCGAATTTGAAATTTTTAACAAAAAAGATAAAAAATAATCGACTTATGGCTAGACTCTCTTATTGTCCCTAGTGGAGTCACCAAGCTGTCGAACCATTTAAAAAAAAAACAAAAATAAGTCTCTATTTATATTTTGAAAAATGAAAATGGAGTCGTCACCAATAATAATTTTTAAAATATGTGTAATTGGGTCACCTTTTGAGATTTTAAAAAAATTTATTAAAATAATTTTGGTCTTTGAAATCATAAAACGAGTTCGGGAGTCGGTTACGCATAAGGAAGGATTAGCACCCTTACACGCCCAAAATTGGTACTTAATCGATTATTCAAAATCTTATTTGTTGAAAATTAAAAGTTCGAGAAAAATTTAAATTGTGATCTTTAAATGCATAAATGTCATATTTATTTTATTTTGAAAAAAAAATTTTTGTTTCCGAAGAAAGCTCGTTTTTTCGAATTAATCGAGAAAAAGTTACATCCAGTAAGTTAGGATATAACAATTCGAATATTAAAAAATAACGAAAATTTCAAAACAATCTCGTATTTAAATTTTTAAGAGGATATTCAATTATCCGGTTCAAAAAAACTGACACCCAGTGAGTTAGAGCATGATTTTTCAAATTCTCGAGACAAAGGACATTGCCTTGATTTTTAAAAACAATTTATGTATTTAAAAAAAAAAAAGAATTATCATGTTATGCAAACATAAATATGCACATAACTTACAAATATAAATAAAAGAATAAAAATGAAATAAATGCAATTAATAGTACAATTTCTCAAGAACTGCTATCACGTTCTTCGTCTTTCTTGCTCGATTCTTCTCAGATCGAGGTCTCTAATGAACACCCAATGAACTTATTTCCAAGGCTGAAGACCACTCTTTTCCAATAGGGGAAAATCGGCAAAGTAATGGAAGGGAAATGGAAAGGAAAAGCTAGAGAGAAAATGAGATAAAAAAAAAGAATGTGTTGGTGAATTTGTGATTAGAATGAATAGCTTAGGGGGTATTTATAGATGGGAGTTGGAGGCTATTTTTAGAAAATAAATTTCAGCCACTCAATCCAATGGCCGGCCACCCTTTTAGCACTTTGACTAATTCAAAGTTTGCTTGAAACTAACTTGGGGCAAATCCATAAAGGCATTAAAAGTGGAGGGGTTTGAAAGGGATTTGAGAGAACTTTGAGGATTGATTTTCAAGGATTTGAGGACTTGGACTTTGGGTTTATTATTTGGGTTTGTTTTTTATTTATTTATCTATATTCATAAAATAATAAATAAATAATAAAATAAAATAAATATTATTTTACATTTATTTTTTATATTCATACAATAATAAATAAATAATAAAACAAAATTAATATTATTTTATATTTATTTATTTATATTCATAAAAATAATAAATAAATAATTAAAAATAATAAGAAAAATTAAATTGGGTTTCGAGACCCGAACGAAATTGAACTTGTACAATAAGTATTGAATTTATATTATAAAACTGTTTGATAAGAAAGTAAAAATAATTTTAATTTTTTGGATAAATTTGAAGCAGTAAACAATTACTTTTAAAAATTATAAATGTTTTAACTTTTCTTTATAAAATTATATAATTTTTAAAAAATCAAAATGATAAATTTGAGTTCTTAAATATGTAAATTATTATTATTTATTATTTTTAAATATATATATATATAATCTTAAATTTATGTGTTTTAAATTAAAATTTAATTTGAATAAAATTTTAATTTTTATTTAATTTCTAAAAAAATTAATTTAAATAAATTTACTTTTCTCGAATTAAACTAGTGTTATGAAGAGGTATTCATGGATCGGGTCGGATTGGGTTTTGATCTCGCTTAAGCATGATATTAATATATTTTATACTTGCTTAAGCCCAGTCCGGCCAAAAATGTAGTTCTAAATTTTTGCCCAAACTTGTCCATATTTGCAAAATACTAACCTAAGCCCATTTTAGGTCAGCCCATATTAGTTTTTTTTTTTTAATTTTTTAAATATTTATATTATTTTATTTTAATATTTAATAATTTTTTTAATTTTTTATTTATTGAAATTTTTTATATAGTCATCTTAATAATTTTTTAATGTAGAATCTAACGAGTGGCTCTAATGGAAAAGCATATGATGTTCATCCTAGGATATTCAAGTTCGAGCACTTGTGTGTGTAAGGTGTGTGTGCGTTGTTAAAGGGTTAAAAAAGTATGAACAAATACTATCATGTAATTGTACTAGTATATTCAAAAAAATAATTTTTTATTGTATAAATTAGATTGGTATTATATATTTATTATATGTTTATTTTTATGTTTTAAATTATATTAATATATAAAAATAACATAATATAAAGTATTATAAATTTAAAATAAGTCAAGCCAGACCGAGTTCGGGCCTTAAATGTTCAAGTCCAACCCATATTTTAATTGGGTTTAATTTTTTTATCCAAATCCATTTTTAAGCTTAATATTTTTATCTAAACTCTCTTAAATTTCGAATAAACCTTTAGATCTAAACGAATAATATATTCTATGAACAAGTCTAATGTCATGTAAGAAAGGCTTTAAAAGCAATCTTTTATATAAATGAGTTTACTCATATGTTGGAATTCGTGATTTCAAAATTGGTGATTTCTCACTTGATTTTACCATGTGTTTTATTGGATTTTGACTTAATCATTGTGAGATGAAATTTTGGAAAGTATACTTTTCTTAGTGTACTGATTTACTGTTTGAGAAGCATTCTGGATTCATTTCATCGTATTGGTCAACTCAATTTTCACTCTTCCCGTTGAGAAAAAGCTCTTCAATGGAGGGTTTTTTTTTTTTTACTTTTAATCTTGGATTTTGTAAATAATATGTTATATATAATTATTGTGGGGATTGATTTTTTTGGAAGAAATCTTCGAAGTGTGTTTGTCGAGTAGTTGGTCGAACAATGTCAAATATTATACTCTGATGAGGGGTTGTCTCTCATACTTCATCGAAAATTTGCTTGCCTTAAGAGACTATTCAAAGAGACCTAGTTCATAGGGTAGGAAGTGTTTTGGTTGGTGAAGATATGACTTGCAAAAAATTCAGGGAAGAGATGTCAATATAATAAGTAAGTTATATGCCTTAAGTTAGTGATTTGAATCCTTAATCATGTAGGTGATTTCTATAATTAATTTTACGCACTATATTTACACTTGTAAGTCATATTTTCACTAATCGAGGCACTTACAATTCTATGAATCAAGTCTCTTTTGAGAATGAAAGACAAAATCTCTAATGAGAGACAATATTTGATATTATTGAGGGTTTTGGTGATCTTCAAGTAGATGACACTACAACTTGATTGGGAGAAAGGTTTCCACAAAGTTAAAGGAGAGTGACAATAGTTTACTTAATAAGTCTGTCTGTATTGGTAACGCAGCAAAAAGCAATTTTAAATTTTAAATTTTAATTAAATAAACAACATTAATTAAATTTTTTTTTTTCATAATTTAAATCTATAAATTTATTTAAGGGTAAATTACACCAACAATCACTCAATTTTAACATGGAGAAATAAATAGTCACTTAGTTTACATTTTAGTCACTAACTTTAAAAATATGACAAAACAATCCTTTTTCACATTTTCCATCACAAACGTCACGGAATAGTGACATGGCAGTTGACGGTGTCGATGGAGTGTGGAAAACGTCCACCTGGCCGATTACATTTAACACAACAATCACTGAACTTTGAAAATATGACAAAACAGTCACTAACGTTACCAAAAAGTGACTAAACAGTCACTGAAATCAACTAAAATTTGTTGATCATATAGATATACCATTGATTTTTATTAAGGTTACTTGAAAGTTGAAAGAGATATTGAAAAAGTGTTTGAAGTTTTTTGCATCTATAACTAGTTTCTCTCTCTCTCTCTCTCTCTCTCTCTCTCTCTTTCTTTTTGAATTAATGTGAATTGGATATACACTTTCAATATTAATTATTAATAAATACAAGTAATGTGGTTAGTTCCATAGAACCTATATAGGTGTGAAACTTTAAGACATTTGGGCTTCTTTCTTGGAGCACATCTATGGAGATATCCAATTTAGAAGGAGAGCTTTCACCAATAAGAAATCTGCTTTAAACACAAGCAACTTTAATTTATGGTTTGGCTGAGTGGGTTCATATAAATTCATTATCTCCCAAAGTTTCTGAAGGTTCTAATGCTAATGGTTTGTTAAATATTGAAGATAGAGAACCTTCAAATCTTGAAAAATGGTCAACAGAATTCCTTGATCACCTGGATGTTTTGTTATCTGAGAAGAGAATAGTTGAAGCTTTAGCAGCCCTTGATGAATGAGAGCAGGCAGTTGCTAAAGCAAAGGAAACAAATTCATTGAGTCCTGTAGCACTTACATATTTATAGACTGCTATTGTACAACAGAAGCAAAAGTTGTCTGAACAGCTTGCTGAAGCTGCTTGTCAACCTTCTACACGTGTTGTTGAACTCCGTGCTGCAATATTAGCTCTTAAAAAGCTCGGTGATGGACCATGTGCTCATAGTTTACTCCTTAATGCTTATTTTCAAAGATATCAATATAACATGCTTAGCCTTTACTCGTCAAGCACCTCATACGAAGGAGCATACACTGTTGCCCTCTCACAGTTGGTGTTCTCTGTTATTGCTCAAGCTACTAGTGCTTCCTTAAGAATCTTTGGTAAGGAACCAGTTTATACTTCGGAGCTTGTGATTTGGGCTACGAAGCAAACAGAGGCATTTGCCCTTCTTGTTAAAAGACATGCATTGGCTTTTTCAGTAGTTGCTGGTGGTCTAAGGGCTGCTACAGAATGTGTTCAGATAGCTTTAGGTCATTGCTCATTGTTGGAAGCTCGTGGCTTGGCACTTTTATAAAGTCGTCCATCGCCCTTCCTTTCACCTTGCATCAATTACTGTTTTGTCACTTTTCGATAATGTTAGTGACTGTTTTGTCACATTTTCAAAGTTGAGTGTGTAACAACGAAAACTCGACACCATCGTCGATCAGGGTCTCGGTGTCTTACTGTTCATCTATCATTCTTTGTCATTTACTTTCATTTCAATCAATCTTATTTTAATAAAGATATACACCTAACACATCATAAATCATCAATCGATTATAATCACAACTCAACAAGGGAAAAAAGGTCATTTCCCTGATTTTTGACACTTCTACCGGTACTTGATGAACAAGTACCGGTAGTTGTTAAGTCAAAAAATAGTTCAGAAATATTACAGAGTTCTACTGATACTTGAGATGATTCTACCGATACATGTGACACAACTACCGAAACAATTCATGCTTCTATCGATACTATAAACTCCAACGAGCAATAATTCCTACCATGCAACTTCTACTAAAACAAGCATACATATTACCGATACATGAATGCTAAAAACTATCGATACTTGTTATTCAACTACCGGTACAACCCAAGTTAGAAGATAACCTTTCTCCTAGACTATACTTCTACCGATATATGCATAAGTTCTACCGAAACAAGTATGCATAAATTCAAGAATTATACCAAGACACAAGATTAGTAACTCAAACACATCTATCACAAGTTATACATTAAGCTATCACACAATGTGCAAAACTTCTAAGTATTTACAAGTATCATAAACACAAACATCTAAGTTGTACTTCATGCATGTATACAATCAAAATAGTAATGTTGTAGCATTTCATTCAACAACAAAGGTTAATATTCTCCTTGTACATGCAAAATAATCGAGCGACGAAAATACTACCAAATGAGCTCCCAAAATAGTGTGATGTCTTCAAGATGATCTGATCTTCAAGTCACAAAACGAAATCTACAAAACAACAAGTTCACTAGTAAGCTTCATAGCTTAATAAGTTCACAAGTTTATCAATTTACCAACTCTTATGTGATAAACAACTCTATAAATCTGTCAAACCTGCACAACTGAACTTCAAAGGTTGATATTCGTTTAACTCCTTCTTGACACAAAGGTCATGGTGCTCATTTGCTCCCTATTGACCCAGGGGTCATGCCTGTTACCAATATATGATGTTATTCTTAACTATCGATACGATATATCTATTCCCTACGATGCTGCTCATACTATGCTGACGAGAAAATGCAATAAGCATAAATCTCAACCATTGTAAGGCCTGTAATCCATTCATGGATTCTATTCACATTTTGGTGACTCACGATGCTGAAGAGAACCCGTAACAAATGCAGGATCTCAGGCACCGGACCATTTTCTAACTTTAGCACAAGGTCGGGAAATTCTCATCTCATAGTTAATATTTTTCATGTTTCCAATCGTTGTCCACATTTCCAATATTCATTAGAAAGCAATTATAAGTAGTTGTTAATAAGAATTTAACATTACAATCTTACCAGACTTGTTTGCAGTTCTAGAAAGACTTTAGGGGCTAATCCACTAATTTCCCTTTTTCGCAGTCGGTAGTACGATCGTAGTCTACATTTACAAATCATTCAATTTTCACATTAAATTACATAATTTACTCATTCAACACAATTTAGTCTTTTTAGGAAAATTACAATTTTACCCCTACTAGTTTCTTTTTATTCAATCTAGTTCTTTCAACAGAAAATATGCAAAATAATCATTCTCTTGCACAACTAACCATAGCCGAATTCTCTTGGGTACCTATCTTACCCATTCACATATCTATTTTCACAACAATACAAGTAAATTCACCAATTTCACATTTTAGTCCTTTAATCCTAATTTCATCAAAAATCACTTTTCAAAAAGATTTAACCCAAGTATCAAACATTCAAATACATCAAAAGCTTTCAAGAACAAGCAATTTCAACAATGGCAAGTTTCCTAACATTTGACAGATTCACAAATTAGTCCTTGTATAAGCTAGATTAAGCTGATAAGGACTCAAAAACATAAAAATTACTAAAAACGATCAAGGTTTGATTACCCAAATCAAAGCTCAAAGATTGGGATTGAAAACCCTAAATTTCTCCCTTTTGTGCCATGTGAAGAAGAAAGAAGAAAGAAAATGAAATGAAAATCCTAAGTTTCTCTCTTTTAATTCATTATATATGTAATGGCAATTTTGTAATTATTGAGACTTTCATAATTAAGCTTAATTAACTATTTTTAACCTTTATTAAACCTATTTATAAATAATATAAATCATAACAATCCACTTACTAATACTCCTTTGGTTAATTTACTCATTTGATCCTTCTAATTAAACATCTATGCTTTTATCATTTTTATGATTTTGTCATTTCTATTCAATTAACTATCTAATCAATGATATTTTCGAATCATAGTTTCATTCGATGCATATATCACCATAAATAATTAAAATAAATAAATTAACGAATTGGCTCATCGGAGTTGTGGCCTCGAAACCACTATTTTCGAAGCCATTGAAAATCAAGCTGTTATAACTCTCTACCCCATAGGGAAATTTCGTCTCGAAATTTCTTATTAGTAAACAAGTTAGGGTACTGTGATCTTATCGAAGACTTCATCCCCAAGTAGCCTCTTCAAGCCCGTGTCTGTTCCATAGTCCCTTCACTAATGGTACCTTTTTGTTTCGTAACTCTTTCACTTCGCGAGCCAAAATTCTCACCGATTCTTCCGAATATGACAAATTTAGCTGTATCTCAACCTCACAAAGTCCAATCACATGAGAAGGATCCGATCTATACCGTCTTAGCATCAAAACATGAAATACATTATGGATCTTTTCGAATTCTAGCGGTAAAGTCAACTTATATGCTACGGGACCAACTAGTTCTATGATCTCATACGACCCAATAAATCGTGGACTCAACTTTCCCTTTCGGGTGAATCGCAGCACTTTTCTCCAAGGTAAAACTCTCAAGAAAACTTTGTCTCCTACAGCAAATTCTATATCTTTCCTTTTAAGATCCATGTACGACTTTTGTCGATCAAATGCTGCTTTCAAACAATCACGAATTACCCGCACTTTGTTCTCAATTTCCTGAACTAAATTTGTTCCAATTAGCTTAGGCTCGCTTAATTCTGACCAATACAGAGCTGTCTTGCACTTCCGACCATATAATGCTTCGAATGGTGCCATTTTAATACTAGATTGGTAGCTGTTATTATATGCAAACTCCATCAACGGCAGGTACCTTTCCCAACTTCCTTCAAGCTCAAGTGTACAACATCGTAGCATATCCTCAAGAATCTGTATCACTCACTCTGACTAACCATCTGTTTATGGATGATATGCAGTACTAAAATTCAACTTGGTCCCTAAAGCCTCTTGTAGCTTACCCCAAAATCTCGAGGTAAAGCGTGGATCCCTATCGGAGATGATAGAGGCTGGTACCCCATGTAATCGAACTATCTCGGACATGTATAGCTCGACTAGTCTCTCAAGTGGATAATCTACCCGAATGGAGATAAAATGAGCAGACTTCGTCAATCTGTCTATAATTACCCAGACTGAATCTTTCGTTCTCGGTGTTACCGGAAGTCCTGTGACAAAATCCAGTGTAACTTATTCCAATTTCTACTCCAAGATAGAAATCGGCTGTAGTAACCCAGATGGCACCTGATGTTCGGCTTTCACTTGCTAACATATAAGACATCTAGTCATAAACTCTAAAATCTCTCGTTTCATACCTGACCACCAATACAATTTCTTCAGGTCATTATACATTTTCACACTCCCTGGTGTATGGAATAAGTGTTGCTATAAGTCTCTGTCAGAATGTCTCGTCTCAGATCTGAATCGTTTGGAATACATACCCTGCCTTTGTAATACAACATACCCTCTGTGTCAACTATAAACTCCGTAGGTATCTCTTCTCTTTTTTCTATAAGCTTTGGATAATTTCTCTGTAATTCTTGAATTCGCTGTAGAAATAAAGGTCTCGCCCTGAGTTTCACGGTGATAGAACCATCACCCTCTAAGGACAGATGAGTATTCATTGCTTTCAAAGCAAATATCGATTTTCGACTCAGGGCATCAGCTACAAAATTGATCTTACTCGAATGATAATCGATCACAAGGTTATAGTCTTTTAACAGCTCTAACCATCAGTGCTGTCGCAGATTCAACTCTTTTTGTGTCATTAGATATCTCAAACTCTTGTGATCTGTAAATATGTGGCATCTCTCCCAATATAGGTAGTGTCGCCAAATCTTCAATGCAAAAACTACAGCTGTTAACTCCAGATCATAAGTTGGATAATTCTTTTCATGCGGTTTTAACTGTCGAGAAGCATAAGCTACCACTTTCCCATCCTGTATCAAAACACACCCAATCCGCTTAAAGATGCGTCACTATAAACAACAAACTCCTTTCCCGACTCTGGTTGCATCAAGACTGGAGCTTCAGTTAACAACTTCCTCAACTGGTCAAAACTTTACTGACACCTTTCAGACTACACGAACTAAATGTTTTTATAGTAACCTTGTCATCGGTACGACTATGATGAAAAAGTCTTTTATGAACCGACGGTAATAACCAGTCAATCCCAAGAAACTACGTACCTTGGAGACATTCTTTGGTACCTTCTAATCGTGAATAGCTGAAACTTTACTTGGATCGACACGTATTCCTTTCGAAGATACTACGTGACCCAAGAATCCAACTTCTCGAAGCTAGAATTCACATTTACTGAATTTTTCATACAATTATTTTTCTCGCAAAATATTCTGTTCATCAGATCCATAAATGTTGCGGCAGCATTAGTCAACCCAAACGGCATAACTAAAAGCTCATAATGTCCGTACAAAGTTCTGAATATTGTTTTCATTATATCACAATCTTTCACTCGCATATGATAATAACCTGACCGAAGGTCTATTTTGGAGAACAAGGTTGCACCCTTTAACTTGTCAAATAACTCATCGATCCGAGGCAACAAATATTTGTTCTTGATCGTCACCTTGTTTAGCTGCTTGTAGTCTATACACATCCACATCGATCCATCTTTCTTTTTCACGAATAACTCGGACGCACCCCACAGTGACACACTAGGTCGTATGAATCCTCTGTCTAACAATTCTTCCAATTGGGCTTTCAATTCTTTCAATTCGATCGGTGTCATTCTGTACGGTGGAATAGAGATCGGAGTGGTACCCGGTACTAAATCAATATCGAACTCTACTTCTTTGACTGGTGGTAAACCTGGTAGTTCCTCCGAAAACACATCTGTATACTCTTGAATAACTAGTACCTGATTCAAATTTGTTCTCGAGTCCCGAGTATCAAGTATGTATGCCAGGAATGCTTTACAGCCTCTATGAACCATCTTCTGTGTCGAAATAGTCGAAATCACTCTAGTTTCACTATTTAATCTGTTGGATTCCACTGTAATTACTTCACCTGCCGAACATTTCATACTAATCTATCTTTGCTTGCAATTTACTATCGCATCATGCTCAATTAACCAATCCATACCCAAGATCACATCAAACTCAGTGAATGACAATAACATTAAATCGGCAGGAAATTTACAACCCTGAACTTTTAGTGGATATTTACAACATATCAAGTTAATAATGACACTATGACCCAAAGGATTTGTGACTTGTACATTAAATTCAATTGATTTAATGACCAATTTCTTATCAGTGGCTAGAGCAGTGCAAATATATGAATGAGTTGACCCTGGGTCAATCAAAGCATATACAATATCATTGAAAAGATAAAATATACTAGTCATCACATCAGGAGTAGTAGCCTCATCTCTAGCTCTGATGGCATATGTCCGTGCAGGTGCCCGTGTTTCAGACCGGGTTACATTACCCCTGTTGTCACCTTTGTTTACACCCGTACTGCTACTTTGTCCCGGGTATTTACCTTTTGACTATGAAATAAGAGGTTTTACAGTCTGGTTTTCCTTTACCTCCGAAGTCACTAGACAATTTCGCATAAAATGATTTGTACCCCCACATCGATTACAAGACCCTTTTATCTTTCGACATTCACCCGCATGGTATCTTCCGCAATGATTGCATGATGGATTTGGCACATTTCGGACACTAGCTATACTGATTGCAAAACGGTTCTGAAATTTAGACTCTGTTGGGCCCAATCTACTCCTGCTTAGAAACTTAGAAGAAACTGCTTCACGAGTTTTATTTTCTCTAAATTTCTTCGGTGATAGAATGAAAAAAGTTCTAGTAATGTTCTTTCTCTTAGATTCTTGAAATCTCTTCTCTCTACCTCTTCTTGTGGTAAATTTCTTCTATCTTTTGAGCTCTATCAGCAAGAACCATAAACGGTTATAGCTCGGACCCTCCTACCATCATCTTGATTTCATCATTTAGCCCGTCTTCGAAACGGACGCACATTGCCTCATCTATCGGTACAATTTCCCGGACATACTTAATAAGTTGTACGAATTCTCATTCATATTCTGCCACTGTTTTGTTTCCTTGTCTCATTACTAGGAACTCTTTCTTCCTCTTATCCAGGTACATTTTGCTGACATATTTCTTTTTGAATTCTGTTTGGAAAAACTCCCAAGTAACTTCATTCTCAAGCATCACTGCTAAAATCGTCGTCCACCAATTGGAGGCCTCATCCTTCAACAACGAAGTTGCACACCTCAGGTAGTCTTCTAAGGGACAAGCCATCTCGTTCAAAACTTTTAATGTGTTTTCTAACCAATATTCAGCTTTGGAAGGATCGTCTTCTATATTTCCTCGAAATTCTTTTGCACCATATTTTCTAACCCTGTCCGTCAGAATACGACATCTCTGTTCCACCACTGGAGGAGGTGGAGTCATAGTGGGAGGTACCACGGGTCGGGTGGTAGGTTGTGCAACAGGAGGTGGAGGAGGTGGTGCCATCGGGTTATTCCTCATGAACTTCGAGAACCACTGTCCCATCAGTCCGAAAAACATATTTTTGCTTCGTTTTTTGTCATCGATAATATCAGTGCCCCATGACTAGCTCCAGAATCATTAGTCGGGACATTATTGTTCACTTCATTAGTTTCCTTTCTTTCTAAATCAAACATCTCAAGTTTATCTACAAGAATCATGATTAGATCGGATTCATTTATATCACACTATCACAGGTTCATTTCGCATGTACTTCTAAAGCATAAAATACTTTCATTATAGTCCAAGAAATAACTAAACCGAAAGCTCTGATACCACTAAATGTAACACCCAAAACTCAAAATCATCAATCAATCTTATTTTAATAAAGATGTACACCTAACACATCATAAATCATCAATCGATTATAATTACAACTCAACAAGGGAAAAAAGGTTATTTCCCTGATTTTTGGACACTTCTACCGGTACTTGATGAACAAGTATTAGTAGTTGTTAAGTCAGAAAATAGTTCAGAAATATTGTAGAGTTTTATCGATACTCGAGATGATTCTACCGATACATGTGACACAACTAGCAAAACAATTCATGCTTCTACTGATACCAAAAACTCCAGAGAGCAATAATTCCTACCCTGGAATTTCTACCGAAACAAGCATACATACTACCGATACATCAATGCTAAAAACTACCGATACTTGTTATTCAACTACTGGTACAAACCAAGTTAGAAGACAACCTCTCTCCTACACTATACTTTTAATGATACATGCATAAGTTCTATCGAAACAAGTATGCAGAAATTTAAGAATTATACCAAGATAGAAGATTAATAACTTAAACACATCTATCACAAGTTATACATTAAGCCATCACACAATGTGCACAACTTCTAAGTATTTACAAGTATCATAAACACAAACATCTAAGTTGTACTTCATGCATGTATACAATCAAAATAGTGATGTTGTAGCATTTTCATTCAACAACAAAGATTAATATTCTCCTAGTACATGCTAAACAACCGAGTGAAGAAAATACTACTGAACGAGCTCTCAAGATAGTGTGATGTCTTCAAGATGATCCGATCTTCAAGTCACAAAACGAAATCTACAAAATAACAACAAGTTTACTAGTAAGCTTCATAGCTTAATAAGTTCGCAAGTTTATCAATTTACCAAGTCTTATGTGATAAACAACTCCGTAAATCTGTCAAGCTAGCACAACTTAACTTCAAAGGTTGATATTCGTTTAACTCCCTATTGACATAAAGGTCATGGTGCTCATTTGCTCCTTATTGACCCAGGGGTTATGCCTTTTACCAGTATACGATGTTATTCTTAACTATGGATACGGTATATTTGTTCCCTACAATGCTGCTCACACTATGCTGACAAGAAAATGCAATAAGCATAAATCTCAACCATTGTAGGGCCTGTAGTCCATTCATGGATTCTATTCACCTTTTGGTGACTCACAATGCTGAAGAGAATCCGCAACAAATGTAGGATCTCAAGTATCAGACCATTTTCTATCTTTGGCACAAGACCTGGAAATTCTCATTTCATAGCTAATGTCTTTCACGTTTCCAATCATCGTCTACATTTCCAATATTCATTAGAAAGAAATTATAAGCAGTTGTTAATAAGAATTTAACATTATGAACTTACCAGACTGGTTTGCAGTTCTGGAAAGACTTTAGGGGCTAATCCGATAATTTCTCTTTTTCGCGGTCGATATCACGATCGTAGTCTACATTCACAAATCATTCAAATTTCACATTAAATTACATAATGTAGTCATTCAATACAATTTAGTCCTTTTTAAGAAATTACAATTTTACCCCTACTAGTTTCTTTTTATTCAATCTAGTCCTTTCAACACAAAACATGCAAAATAATCATTCTCTTACATAACTAACCATAGCCAAGTTCTCTTGGGTATCTATCTTACCCATTCACATATCTATTTCTCAACAATAGAAGTAATTTCACCAATTTCACATTTTAGTCATTTAATCCTAATTTCATCAAAAATCACTTTTCAAAAAGATTTAACCCAAGTATCAAACATTCAAATACATCAAAAGCTTTTAAGAACAAGTAATTTAAAAAATGGCAAGTTTCTTAACATTTGACAGATTCACAAATTAGTCCTTGCATAAGCTAGATTAAGCTGATACGGACTCGAAAACATAAAATTATTAAAAACAATCAAGGTTTGCTTACCCATATCGAAGCTCAAAGATTAAGATTGAAAACCCTAAATTTCTCCCTTTTGTGCTGTGTGAAGAAGAAAGAAGAAAGAAGAAAGACAATGAAATGAAAATATTAAATTTCTTTCTTTTAATTCATTATATATGTAAAAACAATTTTGTAATTATCGAGACTTTCATCATTAAGCTTAATTAACTATTTTTAACCTTTATTAAACCTATTTATAAACAATATAAATCATACCAATCCACTTACTAATACTCCTTTGGTTAATTTACTCATTTGGTCCTTCTAATTAAACATCTATACTTTTATCCTTTCTATTCAATTAACTATCTAATCAATAATATTTTCAAATCATAAATTCATACGATGCAAATATTTCCATAAATATTTAAAATAAATAAATTAACGACTTGACTCATCGGAGTTGTGGTCCCGAAACCATTATTTTCGATACCACTGAGAATCGGGCTGTTACAAAGTGACTGTTATGTTAAATGTAATCAGTTGGCTGGACGTTTTCCACACTCCACTAACGTCGTCTACTGCCATGTCACTGTTCCATGTCGTCTGTGACGGAAAACGTGAAAATGATTGTTTTGTCACATTTTCAAAGTTGAGTGACTGAAATGTAAACCAGGTGATTGTTTGTTTCCCCATATCAAAGTTAAGTGATTGTTACTGTAATTTACCCTTTATTTAATGATGAATTCATGGCTTGAGTTGGAAACAATTTTCATGTCTAATAATAAAATTTTTGTAATTTTTTTTAAATATCATTGAAATGTATAAATATATATTTCAATTTAAATAAATTTAACATCATTTTCCGATGAAGAAGTCTCAGATTAAAAAAAATTATAAATGTGTCAAATATCATCCCATAAGTAATTGAATTACGTTTAAAATAATTTCATTAAATGGAGCAGACAAGCTTAATTTAGTCCATACTTTTATATATCTTTCAAGTTAATTATTGATAAGTGTTAAAAGTAATATATTTTAATCTCATTCGTAATACATTTTGGGTGATTATTCGATGTTAATGGTGAATTTTATACTTTTAATCCTTTAAATTCAATTTTTTATGCTTAATAGAGTATTTGAGAGCAAAAAGAGCGAAAAACAAGTGAAAATCGAAAAATTGGAGCAAGTTACAAGAGCCACATGGATTGACCCATTCCACACGGCCATGTGACCTACACTACCTACGACACGGATTTGCACTCTGAATTGTGAAAAATTACGATTTTTAAGCTTTCGAGCATTCTAAAATGTATATTGACAAAAATAAAATAGAAGTAAGTCGTTATAGAATACTCAAGAAAACAACTCTAAAAACACCATTAAAGCCGATTCTGAAGTAGATTTCCATTAAGATTGAAGATTTTT
Source organism: Kokia cookei (assembly GCA_039519145.1). Classification (NCBI taxonomy): domain Eukaryota; kingdom Viridiplantae; phylum Streptophyta; class Magnoliopsida; order Malvales; family Malvaceae; genus Kokia; species Kokia cookei. Next base: position 12,734,268 of record CM076910.1, read on the forward strand.
CAATTGATTTCTGAGGAGATTATCATGAGTTCCTTTATTTCTTTTAGTTATACTGTTTCTTGGTTGTTTTTATTTGCAAACATAAACTAATTTTCTAAATACTTAAGGAGATGAACCCTATGATAGATTATGTCGTTTGATTTTTATTTTACACAATAGGGACTTAGTTTCTTGTTCTCGATTATGTGTTTTTAATTCTTGTTTTAATATTTCTATATTATTGATCTATGTTTGATGTGCTTAAGTCGAAGGTTGAATAAATCTTGTTTAAGAGTAGATCTTGCATAATTGAGTGGAGTTGCATGCAATCCTAGAAATAGGATGATATAAATCTACCAGATTAGAGTCAAATCTAATAGGAGAATCCATAACACAAGTTAATGCAATAATATGAGATTTAATTAGAAAGAAATTTCAATTAATCAACCTAGAGTTAGTTGCTCTTATGCTCGAAATAGATATTTGCATAATTTAAGGTTTTTTACGGATTAAGTTGCTAAGTTAAGAAATTGCATAATTTATAGTGACAGTGACAGATGAAATCTAGGTGATTCTTTCAAGTATATTATTTGGCTTCTTGGTCGTTAATCATTTATTTTCCTAGTTTATTCTTTGTTGTGTTCGTTTGTTTATTAATTTAGTTAATTTTAGTTTTAATCGATCATTCGATTTATTCAGTTAAGTAATAAAAAGACGGTAATTACTAGTTTCTGTAGTCCTCGTGAAAACGATATCTTTGTTTACCGTAATTATATTATTAATTGATAGTTACACTTACCTTAGCTAAACTTTTAGTTAGTTTCGTGACGCATCACTTATTTTCAATTCCTGTTTTTGGTAAAAAAAATAGTAGAAATTAACTATATCAACATAGCTTTAATGAGAATTTCTCATAGTTTCGAGTTGTTAAAGATCAACCAACAACAATGCTAAAACACTCGTTGGAGGCTTTTTAAAATTGTAAACCGTATTTAAATCTCAGATAACCATCTTTACCAAATAATAATTTATCAATTCCTTTAAACATTAAAATTTACCAATTAATAAAAATAATTTAGCAAAAACATATTTACATTAACAATCTTGCAAGTAATAACCTCAATAACTCTATATAAAATAATCAGACATATAATTTACCAAAAAAAATAATCAGACATATATAATAAATATGTCTTCAACATTCTCCCCTCGCAAGAACAGAAGCAACTCAACATATCCATATTGTGGCCGTCATTCTTATTGCTTCAAAACTTCAACAATTGCATTCTTCAGGAATTGATTTGAGACCACCACTTTCATTAACATCAACTTTTAACTTTCAGCCTTAGATTTTATATAAACATAGCTTACGGTATAGAGGAGATCCAGTCATTTTTAGTTTTTTTATTTTAAAAATTTAAAATTTCAATTTTAATAAAATAATAACTGTTAAATTTATTAAAATTTGTTATATTAATTTGTTAGTTTATTATTTTTGCATCTTATTTACAAAAGGGAAATTAATATATTAACAATTATGCTTTGCATCCAAAGGCGAATCTAGGGTGACTTGTAGGACTCCAAATCCCACTAAAATAGAAATTTTTTTATTTAGGTTCTTTAAAATTTTTAAAAATTTAAATTAATTAAAGTAAAATTACATGTTGACCTCCTAAAAATGATAAATATTTGATTTAATCTTTTAAATATTATAATATGCTATTAAATTGTAAAATTATATTTTTAGTATCATAAAAATTATAATTTAATTTCGATCTTTTAAAAAAAATTTTTTGGCTTGCCTTTGTCTGTATCAAGATCAAAATTTTAAAATTCAAAAAAAATAAAGATTAAAAATGATCTAATTGAAGAAAATGAACTAAATCTACAACTTTAGACATAATATATGACTAATAGCAGAATTTAACCAAATAAATTTGATTGCTATTATTTGAATCGGGATTGAAATTTTAAAATTTAAAAGTATAAAAACTAAAAATAAATCAAATTAAAATAATTAAAATTTTTTCAAATTAAAATATAAATAGCCACCTTCGAATTAACTTTTTTTAGTTTTTGTCTTTTCCTTTGAAAAATAACTAACATTTTAATTGAAGAAAAAAAGAGAGAGACATATTTTGCTACGTCAGCAACAATATCCGGTAGTGGATCACTAATAACTACTGAAACAGAACATCGTTCATTTCGTTGAACTCGATAAGTGCCTCTCCTCTCTCTTTTCCACTCTATCCTATATTCTCTTTTTTTTGAGCTTCTTCCAATGGATTCCAACTTAATCTTCTTGTCTCCCAAATTCCAAACCCCAAATTTCCTACCTTCTTACCCATTCTCCTCTTCCACTACCCGTCCTCTAATCAGCCGACAATTCCTTGGTTTCACTCACTCCCTCTGGCCTCCCGGAGGTGCTTCTTCTCTCCGAAAGAAACGCAAAAACTTGGCCTTTCTGCGCCTCCAATCTCCCCGCTTTGTTGTCAGAGCTTCTATCGACTCCAATTTGGTTCTCGTTGTCATCGGTGTAGCCGCTTTATCTGCTTTATCTCTTGCTTTCTACAATCAATTTTTTAGAAAGAGTCAGACTTCAAAAAAGGTGAGTTTACTTAACTGATTGAATGAAGTCTGGTTCAGCTTAAGTTCTTCTGAATTGGGTTCTTCTTTCGGTAGTTGGTTTTCATTATTCAAGTGTCGGGACTTGGGATTATGCTTGCTATGGAAAGAACTATCCGAGAAGGCTTGAAAATTTTGAGTTGTGAATGCACAGCTAAAAATGAGGAAGTTGGTTTAAACATTCAGAAGACGTTCTTGATCATAAATTAATATGCCTTGATGCTTATATTATAATTGTTGCAGAACTAACTTGGGTGCGCAGTTTATTTCATGGTAATTTTGATGATTTTCCTTTCTATATTAGGATTCACTAAATTCTGAAATTTGGGTTGCCTTTGGATTTAGTTGAGGTTTTTTAGAAGTGACTAACTTTTTCTAACATGATTCCCATGCACAGGTATCTGGTTCGTCACGTTCTGCCTTACGTCAACAACGGCAAGGAAAAGATGTGGTGATCCAGACTGGTGAACATCAGATTTTGGAAACGGGGGATCTTCAAAGGGATACTTTTGCAAAAGAAAAGGGCGGTTTGATAGAGCACATGAAGGAAGTGAATGACGCTTCTGAAAGTAAAGAGGTGCTTTTGCACGAATCTGCTGTGGTGAACGGTGATTCCATGTTGGCTAAGGCATCAGAGTCAAATGGTGCTGATTTTCTTGCATTTAATGCTAATGATTCTGATGTTCTTGAAGAATCTGGAGCTACTGATCTACCTCTTCAACCTACTGTGCTGCGTGAATCAGGAGCAGGACAGCCACTTACGTTTGCAACACAAAGGTCTGCATTTCATTTGGAAGAACGAGTAAATGAATTTGAAGCTGATTACCCTAGAATAGCTGTGGAACCCAAGTCTAGTGCTTCCTCTGTTCTAGTAGAAGATGCTGTTGTCCTTGTCGGAGAAGATAAAGTTAGAAATTATGACATATTCAGAGAATCCGGCAGAGAAGAGCTTCACACCTTTTATGAGGCTGATCACTCGGTGGCTAAATCTTCATCAAACTTGACTCTAAAACCAGTGTCTTCTCATGTTCTCTCTTCAAATAGCAATAAGTTTTCTTCACTGAAGCTGAAGCTGAACAGTGAGCTAAAAAAAGATGCTATATCAGCGAAGAATTCTCTCCAAACAGCAGGTTATGCCAAAAAAAGACATCTGTCATTATGATCCAATTTTAATGTATGTTGTAGTTAGCATTAACATCTCTCTTTTCTTTATTTTAATCCATATTTCAGCTGTTTGTCCTGCATTCTGGCTTCTCTGGTTACTAACAGTGTTTAAAGGGCACTTCTTATCCAGATATGCTTGAAGGAAAAGTAACTCAGGCAAATTTCCAAGGAGGATTTTCTCACAAAAGAAAAGATTTGGGAAGGGGTAGGGAATCTCCAAGAGACAAGGGAAAAAAACACTTGATTCAGGAGAAGGATACAAAGTTGGCCCAGTTTCCCTTCCCAAATGGGGAGCTTGCTAATAACAAGCACCATCCCGAAGAGTATTTGAGTTCTTACGATCGTTTACTAAGATGTGGAAGGTAACTTGCCATTGTCTTCATGTTCAGAACCTTATTTGCTCCCTTTGGAAAAGACTAATTTAATATCATATGAAAAGCTTGCCTTTAAAAATGAAGTAGAACTTAAGCAAAATTCATCACTTTTACTATTAGAGATTGAGAGATTTTACTTTCATGATGGCAGCTCTTTAAACCTTCTTTTACATTTATTTGCCCTCTTGATCTCATCTTTGATTCATATTAGGTTAAGTGACTGCGTAGATTTGCTTGAAGATATGGAACAAAAAGGTGTACTGGATATGGATAAGGTAGGGCCGGTGATTTAGATATATTTCTTTGTTGTTTCCAGAAAAAGGACAGGTATTAATGTTATTCTCTTTTATGAGAGTATCAAATTCTTTGGTTTCAGGTTTATCATGCAAAGTTTTTCAAAATCTGCAGTAAGCAAAAGGCTGTAAAAGAAGCTTTCCACTTCACAAAGTTGATTGCAAATCCAACATTGAGTACATTTAATATGCTGATGTCTGTATGTGGATGTTCTAAAGATTCAGAGGGTGAGTCAATTATGTTTGTTGAAGTTGTTTGGTGCTTATAAACACTCAATTTGCACAGGATACTTTTGTTCCAATATGCTTTGAATATCTAATTTGTCTTTGCAAAATTTAGGAGCCTTCCAAGTTTTACGGCTTGTCCAGGAAGCTGGGTTCCAAGCTGATTGTATACTATACACTACATTAATATCTACATGTGCCAAAAGTGGAAAGGTTGATACAATGTTTGAGGTACGGTGACTTCTTGTAACTTTTCTTGGTACTGACAGGACTTTTACTGTTCAGGTCTTGTTGCAACAGTTTGCATTCTCATTTTGCTTTCCCTCTCAAACTGATTAACATGTAATAAAAAGAAATTCATTGTACTATCTTTTTCTGTTTTGGAAATTTAAAATTGAAATTTCTGTACAAATAGCTTCCTTTTCTATATTTCTACATGTTTCTTGGAGAGCAAACTGCTAGAAATGGTTTCTTCCAATTTCCATTGCATATCACGTGATGACCAAATATAACTGATAAACATTTGGTGCTTATTGGTTTTTAAATTACATTTACTTGTAATCTGATTGTTAATCTGACACTCTAGGTGTTTCATGAGATGGTTAATTCTGGAGTGGAACCTAATGTTAATACATATGGAGCTCTGATTGATGGTTGCGCCAGAGCTGGGCAAGTGCCCAAGGCATTTGGTGCTTATGGAATAATGAGATCTAAGGTATTGTTATGAAAATAGATTCTTTAATTAAAAGTTATTTTATCATATGTATATATATTTTTTGTACTGATTAAAGCAATATATGCAGTAGAATGTAAAGCCAGACCGGGTTGTATTCAATGCACTTATTACTGCATGTGGTCAATCTGGAGCAGTGGATCGTGCTTTTGATGTGTTGGCAGAAATGATGGCTGAGACACAGCCTATAGATCCTGATCACATCACTGTTGGTGCATTGATAAAGGCATGCTCAAATGCTGGTCAGGTGTGCATACTGATTCTCTTCATATTTTCTCATCTTTCCTTTATTTCTGTAATAATTGTCTCAGCATAATGTATTGCTTGTAGGTTGAACGGGCACGAGAAGTATATAAGATGATGCATAAATTCAACATTAGGGGCACTCCCGAAGTTTATACAATTGCTGTTAATTGTTGCAGCCAGACTGGAGATTGGGAGTTTGCTTGCGGTGTCTATAATGACATGAAAAAGAAAGGTGTAGCTCCTGATGAGGTATGATGTGGTTTAAGGGAGAAAGCAACAGCAACCAAAAGAATTAGATTGAACAAACTAGTAAGAAAGAAGATGGACTTCTATAAAACATAGGGTTATATAAAAACCTCTAGGTTTCTTTATTAACTTCAAAGATAATAATCAGAAAAGTTGTTTTTTGTAAATCTGTTACAGTTATATATATAAATAGACTTTCTTGCAAATTAAATTTTGTTATTAATCCTAGACTTAACCCCCGAGAAATAATAATACTAGCTGTGTTTAATACTTTAAACTAAATATTATAAAATAAACTTTATCATAAAATTAAGCTCCTGTATCTTCTTGCTTCTCTTCCTTTTGTTTTCTCCTTCTCCCCTTTTTCCCTTTTTTTATCTTTTGGGTCCCCCCTCCTTGTGAAAATGGGGTATAGTGTTTAAGGTTGGGATGGGAGTGTTTACTGTTGAAATACTCATTCTGATCCTAGTTTTGAGTTTGCAAGTCTCTTTGTTTGAGAGTTAAATCATGTGTAGACTTTTAAGTCTTGAGTTTTTTATAATTCTTGTGACACATAAATACAAATATGTCGCACGCCATAGGAATCAACTTTCTCTCAAAGCCTCTTTAAGTCCAAATTTAGTATTTCAGTTATAATTTAAACCAGACTTTGGTCTGCAAAACTGAGCTACAGAATCTAATTGGTCATCACACATTCCTTTATGCATAAAGAAAATGATTGCCATGCCCTTGACTGTATTTGGCACATTCTTGTTCCAAGATAAACTAGCACCTCCTATGACTAATTTTGTAAGACTTTTAAATAGTCTGAGATTTAATAAAATTTTGCATGTAGGTTGCCATGTTCTTGATTTTAGATCAGTTGTGATTATTGTTTCTTAGGACATTAATTTTTGTTGTGCACTTTATCTTGATTGCACTCTTTCTTGTTTCTTTTGGCAATAATAAGTTTACTTTAATGCAGGTATTTATCAGTGCATTAATAGATGTCGCTGGGCATGCGAGAAAGCTGGATGCTGCTTTCGAGTTGCTACAGGAAGCAAAGAATCATGGGATAAATAGTGGAATTGTGTCATATAGTTCATTGATGGGGGCCTGTAGCAATGTAAGTCCAGTTAGGCAGTCTTGTTTTGAAAATTGATTTATCATATTACTGTATGCAATGTACTAAAAAGTACATTATTAATGGATAAAGTTTTGGACTTGCATGATGTTTAAGGGTTTTTTCCTGTTCCAAAATAGGCACTTGCTGAATCATTTGAATTTTGTATTTCTTAGCTCAGGCATGCATATGCTGCGTGGGGTTTGTCATTGAAATTGACTTGCGTGCAAAATTTTTAATGCCATCTATACTGTCATGACAATAATAGTTTTTTTCTGATTTATTTCAGGCTAGAAACTGGCAAAAGGCGCTGGAGTTGTATGAGAATATAAAGGCTCTTAAACTGAAGTTAACGGTTTCTACAGTTAATGCTTTAATTACTTCCTTGTGTAAGACTCTATCTATTGCTTATTATTATTATTATTATAATTATTATTATTATTATTATTATTATTATTATTTGTGAGCGTACTTTACTATACAATAATTTGATTGCTTTTTAGATTCCAATGTGCTGTTTGGAAAATATAATTGCATTTCCTCGTCCTAGTGTTTCCTTAACTAGTTTTATGATAATGAAGAGATGCTTCCAGCTGTGAAGAGTACATCAGCTATCCAGCCTTTTAACTTCATATATTACAGGCTTAAAAAGATGTTTGGAACTTTGGATTGATTATACGGTGTGATGACATTTTATCTGTAGGCATATGTATCGAACTGACTCACCATTTTGATAACTTGATGAAATGCATCATTTTTATAGGATATCTGTGAGGTTGGACATGGCTTTATGTGGTCATGTTATATATGTTTGAGACTCAAAGATCTCTAATGGTAGACAAATATTTTTGAAACACACTTGCAGATATCTTAAAATCATATTCCAAGTGCTTTTCTGTTTTAAGGTATCCTTAAGGCTGAAACAGAGCAAAAATGATGTAGAAGAATTTCTAGTATTAAACATGATGTTAGAATAAATTACTAGACAAGAGAAAGCAATTTCCATGGCCATCTATCTGTGAAGGTTCCAATTTCTGTATCAATTGCTTAGATCATTGTGGACTTTTGGCTTTAAAGGTTTTGAACATTATATCCTGGAATGGAAGTCTGTAATGCTGAATTTTAATGTACCTTATAGTTTCAATTTAAAAAAAAAAAGTAGAATATGTGAGGAGTGGTGAACGATGGGTATATGCATTTTGGTCTGTATGGAAAATCTATATGTGGTGCAACATATATAATATGGGCACTCGGGTTTTGAGGTAATCCTTTATTTCTGTAACTGTGTACGATATGAAAAATGACTTGATAGTGTTCAGAACTAGATTATTTTGGTTTATGATTGATTTATTTATTGGTTGTGGGGTTTTTCTCTCTTTGAAACAAATAAGTTGTTAAATTGTATTAGAGGTCAATGAAACTATCAAACCGAGTATAGGATAAGTGAGAGTTTTTTTAAATTAATAAATAGTGTATATATTATTTTCTGCTCTTTTTCTTAAAAAATGCATCTCATTTAACCCTTTAAAGGGTTAGGTTAAAGGCTCAGGGCATTGATAATCTTAAATTCTGATATAAACATGCTTTATCTAAACATAATAACTATTAACAATATTGGAGTGCAGAATGATATTGTTAGTCTTACATACAGGTGAAGCAAATCAACTGCCTAAGGCCATGGAAGTTCTGTCAGAGATGGAGGAGTTGGGATTGAGCCCAAATACTATCACATACTCCATACTTCTGGTGGCAAGTGAAAGGTAAGTGCACATTGGAGTCTGGTAGTATTAATGACACACATCAACTGTATATGTATGCTTTCTTCCTATCAACCTCGTAAGTTTAGTGCATTAACTCCTGTTTTCCTTCGTCACCTGTCCTTAATAGAAATGGCGATCTTGAAGTAGGCCTCATGCTCCTCTCTAAGGCAAGAGATAACGGGATTGCACCTAACCTTGTTATGTCCAGATGCATAATTGGTAAGCTTAAACTCTGTGTTGCAATAGTGCTATGATATTACTTTCGTGAAATTTCTTATAATATGCAAATATACACAATCATTAGCAAGTAATATAGTAGTGAATACTAGAGGTATCGTCTCCACAGACACTGATTTTAAAACATAAATTGCGAAATTAACAAATGACACTTGGAAAGGAAAATAAAATTTGTTTAAGAACATAAAAATTTTCAAGGCAATTTAAGAACAGTAACACAATTTAAAATGATGAAATGATAAGCTAATACAATTAATTCCCCCTAATATGCAACTATTGGTAGTGGTGTTGCAATGATGCTATGGCAATATGATAGTTTATTAATCCAAAATCCAACAACTTATAGGTTTCTCTCAAAATCACTATGTTTCAATCCTTTAATTAAACTCACATATGTCTAAGCTAATTTAACATCAATAATATATTTTCAACCACCATCCTTACAAGATTATGCAATGTAACAATATATGCCTATATCATTACAAATTTAAAATCAAAGAAATTAAACATGCACCATTCAAATTTTAAGTCTATTAATTACAATCTTTTCAAAATTAGTGTTGAGAATATTTGATAGCATTAAATAGTATCTTTTGAGATTATAACTGATTTTTAAAGATTCTAATTAAGAGATATTATTTATTTAGTTAATTCAATGCTACATGTATATATAGTTAGACATATTTTTAAGAAATATACTTTGGGAGAGTTTTTTCCTCAATAGATTAGAGTATTCATATTTAATTCCATCATGATTCATCTATAATTTTATCATGGTATCAGAGCATTTGATTTGATTTTTTGGATTTTTTATTTAAAAGTTTGTTCCAAAAAAAAGGAAAAATAACTTAGAAAAATAAAATTGGTACTTTCGACCTTAGCCTTATTTTTTCTTTCATTGCCCCTACCATTGGAGTCGGCATCAACTCGTCGATGAAGCCTTAAAATTCTAGGACTAAAAAACCCATGTGTGGGCCTCACGCATCGTCGCAAGCTTTTGCCTCTTCGTTTCACGCGCCGCGCATGGCCTTCACCTACTACTGCTATGTTTTTTCCAACGTCGTCGTTGTGCTCTTTGCTCTCTTTCGATCATTCTCCTTTAAGTGGTGGTTTTTTTTGGTTAATTTTTTTTGTGTGAGATCTATTTGGTGTTTTTTGTGGGTTTTTTTTGTGTAAGTCAATTTTTTTAAGGTTTAGTTGTTTTCCAACATTATGCTTAAGGACGAGAAACTCATGATTCTAACCGATAATTCCTAGTTGCAAATTAGCCCTTTGAAGCTTGATGGACATAATTATCTTGCTTGGTCAAGGTCCTACTTGTTTATTAAGGCTCGTGGCATGCAGAGATACATCATCGATAAAACGTCGAAACCCGAACTCATTGATTCAACTTTTACTCAGTGGGATTCAGAGAACTCTCTTGTTATGGCAATGAGTTATCAACTCTATGTAACCCCATATTTTCAAAACTTATTTGTTGCTTGATACTGCGGAAAATATTTGGAATGTAATTGCTCTCACCTACTCTCGTGTTGGGAATGATACACAAATTTTGGAAATTCGTAATAAAGTCTATGGTACAAAACAGGGAGAGCTAACGATTTCTCAATATTTTGCGGAATTAATTGTGTTGTGGCTCAATCAAGTGCAGAGGTTGAATATAGGGTAATGGCTCAAGGTGTTTGTGAGCTTTTATGACTTCAAAAGGTATTGGAAGAGCTAAAGTTGTTGAACGAAAATGGATCAATCTTGTACTGTGACAACAAGGCGACCATCAGCATAGCTCAAAATCCAGTATAGCACGATAAAACCAAGCACATCGAAATAGATCGTCATTTTAACAAGAAAAAAATAGCCAGTGGTGCTTTAACTCTATCTTATCTAACATCCAAAAAAACAGTTGGATGATGTTTTTACTAAAGGGCTCAATTGTAAGATTTATCATAATCTTCTTTGCAAGTTAGGCATGTGAGACATTTATGCATCAACTTGAGGGGGAGCGTTGAAAATCTTTTGATAGCATTAAATAGTATCTTTAGAGATTATAACTAATTTTTAGAGATTCTAATTAAGAGATATTATTTCCTTAGTTGATTCAATGCTACATGTATATATAATTGGACATATTTTTAATAAATATATACTTTGAAAGAGTTTTTTCCTTAATACATTAGAGTATTCATCTTTAATTTCATCTTGATTCGTCTCTAATATCATCAATTAGTATTAAGCTCAATTATCCACTAATGTTAATCAGACAATAGCAAGCATTAAACATGAAGAGCATTTGAATGGATAAACCTTATATTGCATTAAACATCCCTAACAAAGTACCAATAATATCATATTAAGGTTCCACAATTATCCTAGTTAAATAACGTTTAGCCCATAACTACCAAATTTAAAACAATTAAAATAAATCTAGCCATGGTTCAAGATACAAATAAGAAAAGAACAAAATATAAAGAGAATAGTAAAGAGATTTCAAGTCAAATAAGGTGATTCCCCTCAATTGGTTCGTCTCTTTCTTCCTCTTTTTATCTTCTTCTTTTCTAGCTTCTATTCTTCTAAAATGGGTGTTCTCAGCTTGTACCAGGCTGCTTTTTTACTTTCTCTATTCTGAAATGAGGTATTTATATCCCCAAAAGATGGTAGGAGCTAGGTCAACTCCCCTTGGATCTTTTCCTCCTTTTCCCTTTCTATCCTTTTGTTTTGTCCTCTTGCGAGTATTTGGGCCATTCAAATTTTGCAGAGCCTAAATTTTTTTCAACTCTCAGTCATCTTCAACTATTGACTAAGAAATGGGTTAAGTCTAAGAGCTGATGTGGTGTTCTTTAAATGTGGGGTCTCCAATCTATTCCCGTCAGACTTGATGCCACGACTTTGCTACAGAATTGAGGTTTCAGATGCGGCCTATTCCTATTTTGATTTCCCGTGTAATAAATCAATGTCGGATTTGATTGACAATTATAGAAAGTATGACCATCACCATAATACACACAAGAAACATTCTCGAACTGACCCAGGGTTGCCCTATCAAGTTATCATTTGATAGATTCATTTTCATATTCTTGAGCATACTCAAGATAGTGGATACTTAGGCGGCCAAAGATCTAAGTGCATCGACTTTATGAATTCCAACCACTTTTCTCCTTGTAAGTGCTCCAATAGTAGTTACTAATAATTATTGTTGGAGATTCTTTTGAGAATTTCGTATGCTTCATTGTAAGACTTAGCAAGAAGAACTTCATTTGTCGAAGCATCTACCACCATTATAGTATGAGCATTCAGACCTTTATAGAAAGTCTCCATTTGAATGCAATGTGGAATGCCATGGTGGGGACACTTTTGTAATAACTCCTTGAACCGCTCCCATGCCTCATATAAAAAGATTTTTCAAGTTGTTGAAATGAAGTGATTTCAGCGGAGCTTAACATTCTTAGTGGGAGGAAAGTACTTCATTAAGAAAAGTTCAACCAACTCTTTCCATGTAGTCACGAAATTTGAAGGTAAGGAGTTTCGTCATGCTCGTGCTTTTATCTCTGAAAAAGTATGGAAACAATTTCAATCTCAAGGCATCCTTTGTAACTCCGACCAATTAAACGAGTCACTCACTTTCATTAATAGACGAAGATGAAGATGTGGATCTTTAGTAGGCATTCCATTAAATTGACCCACAGTTTGTAGCATTTGGAACATGATTGGCTTCAGTTTGAATTGTGGAGTTTCAATCTCAAGTCTCACAATACTCGGATTAAGTTCATTGAAGAGGAATAACGTGTTATCGAATGACGCGGTCTCTGTCATTAGCAACAATGACCGAATTTTGAGCATTATTAGCAACTGCTCCCCCTTGAACTTGATTTGGAAGATACATTTCTACTACTAGTCCTTAAGATACGTGTTCTCTTCTTCTAAAAGGACGCTTAATTTCAGGATTAAAAGGAAATAGTTCAAGGTCGCAGTCCTCATTCATATACAATTATAACCTGAATAATCATGGGAATTACTAAAGTAATAACAAAAGAAATTTAAATCAAATTGCAAGATAATTAATTTCACAAATAATGACTAAAACAGTCTTCCGCAATAGCGTAAAAAATTTGTTGCGAATTTTCTTATGATGTGCATGTTTACATAATCGCAAGCAAGTAATATAATAGTGAATATTAAAGTTATTGTCTCCACGAGGATTGACTTTAAAGCATAAATTGCAAAATTAACAAATGACAATTGGAAAGGAAAATCAAATTTGATTAAAAATATAAAATTTTCAAGGCAATTTAAGAAAAGTAACATAAATTGACAATGATGAAATGATAAGTTAGAATAATTAATTACCCCTAATATGCAACTATTGGTAGTAATGTTACAGTGATGCTATGACAATATGACAGTTTAGTAATCCAGAATCCAACAGTTTATAGGCTTCTCTCGAAATTACTATGTCTCAATCCTTTAATTAAACTAACATATGTCTATGCTAATTTAACGTCAAAAATATATTTTCAAGCCGTATTCTTACAAGATTATGCAAGGTAACAATATATATATATTTATATCATTACAAATTTAAAATAAAAAAAATTAAACATACACCATTCAAATTTTAAGTCCATTAATTACAACATTTTCAGAATTAGTAATTAACTCAATTACTCACTAATGTTGATAAGGAAATAGTGAGCATTAAACATGAAGAACATTTGAATGAATAAACCTCATATTGTATTAAACATCCCTAGTAAAGTACCAATAATCCCATATTAAGATTCCATAATTATCCTAGCTAAATAACGTTTAGCTCATAAATACCAAATTAAATACAATTAAAATAAATCTAGTTATGACTCAAAATACAAGTAAGAAAAGAACCAAAATATGAAGAGAAGACTAAAGAGATTTCAAGCCAAATAAGGTGATTTTCTCAATTGGTTTGTCTCTTTCTTCCGTTTCTTATCTTTTTTTCTCCAGTTTCTATTCTTCTGAAATGGGTGTTCTTAGCTTGTACCAGGTTGCGCTTTTTTCTTTCTCTGTTCTGAAAATGAGGTATTTATATCCCCAAAAGGTGGTAGGAGCTAGGCACCTTCCCTTGGATCTTTTCCTCCTTTACCCTTTCTATTCTTTTGTTTTGTCCTCTTATGAGTACTTGGGCCATTCAAATTTTGCAAAGCCTAATTCTTTGACTCTCAGTCATCATCAGCTATTGACTAAGAAATGGGTTAAGTCTAAGAGCTGATGTGTTCTTTAAATGTGGGGTCTCCAATTTGTTCCTTTCAGACTTGATGCCACGACTTTGCTACAGCATTGGAGTTTCATATGTTAAAATTCAACATTTTCTTCACATTTTCAATGTTCTACTAGCCGCCTTAAAGGAAAAAAAATCACATTTTCAGTATCTCACTTGGCAGAAATACATCATTGAAATGAAAGCTTCAAAAATTAACTATTTAACATAAACATAATTAAAATAATCACAAAAACACTCTAAACCACTCGTATCTTGATTGAAATATGAACGTAAAAGTAATGAAATAACTCTATGTCCTAAAGTTATCAATTACCTTCCATATGGCTCTTACCTCGCTATTATGCTTTCCAATAAAAAGTAGGTCTTATGCTCTTTTTCCTCTCCATCACCTCTAAAATTAATTTGTCTCCTATAGTAAGTTCATCTTTTGAGATTAATACAATCTGGTGGTTTTAAGTTATGAAAAAATATCTTTACAGTTCAAATACTGGATTTTAGCTTCATGTCCGTGCCATATTATTTGAAAAAGAACTGATTTTATAGATATTTATGCTTTTTGTATTTAAAGATAATTTTATAATGTATACACAGGCACAAACACATGCGCACACACAATCTTCAATGAGTTTATAATAACCCTTAAAACATTATCTCTTTGTAGGGATGTGCTTGCGAAGGTTTGAGAAAGCTTGTGCGGTTGGTGAGCCTGTTTTGTCTTTTAATTCAGGACGACCACATATTGAAAACAAATGGTACATGATTCCTTTGACAAGTGAAAGGATTTGTTAATTAAACCCATTGTGATTGATCTTAATAGAGATTCTGAAGAATTGCCAATTTTTTTTTCTTTGTTTGGGAAGGGTTGTATTCTATAACTTCTCTTTATCATACATTTAAGTGGGATATTATAATTACCACTTTTGCTTGTGTTAGTTTTTGCGTTTGTAAGTGATACCTCAATGGTGGAGTTGGGCTAATTTTCCAACTTCATCGTCAATAATTAAAAAAATTGTTTTGATTGGAAAAAAGACTGATTTTCACTTTCTATATTTACTTAAAAAGCTACTAAAAATTTTGGTGATAACTAATGTTGGTTTCTCACTTGGTTTTTAGGACGTCAGTAGCCCTGACTGTCTACCGTGAAACTATTGATGCTGGTACAGTACCAACCATGGAAGTTGTTTCAAAGATTTTAGGATGTTTGCAGCTCCCTCGTGATGATTCTTTGAGAAGTAGACTTGTCGAGAACCTTGAAGTTATTGCTGATCCATCAAGGAGCTCTAGCCTTGGTTCATTGATAGATGGATTTGGTGAATATGATCCTCGTGCTTTTTCGTTACTTGAGGTAAATAATGCTCAACTGTAAATTTGCCTGTTCTTTGGGCTCAAGATTTGGAAATTGTGTTATCCAATGCTTTGTATTTCCCTTTTGTAGGAGGCTGCTTCTTTTGGGATTGTTCCATGTGTATCCTTCAAAGAAAGTCCTATTGTCATAGATGCAAGAGAGTTGCAAATTAATACAGCGAAGGTATGCGAATATCTCTCCCATGATGCAATGTTATAAAAAATTCCACATCATTAAGAAGTATATCTTTGACTACATTGACGCTAACTGCTTCCTTTTGAGAGTGCACTGGCAATTGCAAGCATTATATGCCTGTAGTTCATTGAGGATATAAATACTTGAACTGCTTGGTCTTTATAATTTCCTTTGGTGGTCTATATAGAATTTTGACTTCATAACAACTAGAATTTGATTAACCTAAGGCAGTTTCTGCTTTTCTCGCCTTCCTTGCTTATTTTGTCTCTTGAATTTTATCATTTTTGTTTCAAATTCCTACATGGTATGTTACCATATAATCATAAAGATGTATTTATTAGTTGAAATGTACAAAAACATGAATAAAATGTGAAAATTTTATAAAGCTCAACAATCTTTATATCATTTGTGGTTAATTTCAGCAAAGTACATAATGCTTTAGTTAGAATCTCATATTACTAACTCTTGTGGACAATTTCGTCAGGTTTATCTCTTAACTATATTGAAAGGTCTCAAGCATCGGCTTGCTGCTGGTAATATGATCTCCTTTCCGTTTCTTTTATCGTTTACTCTGGGATTTGCCTTGACTGAAATAAATCCCTAGTTCGTGAGGTTGCCAGACTCTGAGTCTTTTAGTAGAAGACTGTTCAGTGTTTCTATACATGTCTGTTTTAAGATTAGGATGGGTTGTTACTTGTGATACTTATAATCAAATGACAGAACAACCTATTTAATTGGATAATGTTTGTATGTAATAGGATTAATTGCATAGTTGCATTACTAACTTTTGTTGGTATTCTTGGTACACTGATCTTTGTGTAGGTGCAAAATTACCTAGTATATCCATCTTATTGCCCTTGGGGAAGGCACAAATCTTGACATCTGGAGGAGAGAAATCAATTAATGTTGCCGGAAGGTTAGAGGAGCTTTTACTTGAATAAACCCTCACACACTCGTACCACATCCCCAAGTATTTAATAGGAGGCATTACTACAATCAGTGGTAGACATGTTTAGTACTTTATCATTTGTTAATAATTTAATGGTTTAAAAATAGATTTTTGTTAAAATTAAAGAACACAAAAGAATTTCCCAGCAGAACAAAAGATATAGACCATTTACTAGTAATCAGTGTATTTCATGCGATGAAAATATATTTTGAAAATTCGCTCTTATTTTAGTAAATTTGGTTCATGAATGGAATGGTGATTTCTTATGTCAATTAATTTTGTTGGACAGGATGGGCCAGGCAATTGCAGCGCTATTGAGAAGGATTAAACTACCATACCAAGGGAATGAATCCTATGGAAAAATCAGAATCAATGGCCTTGCACTGAGAAAATGGTTTCAACCAAAACTTGCTTCTGAAAAACCAGGTGAGTGGAACACTTCCCCTTCCCAAATGCGACTGGGGAAAGGAATCTCCCATCAGCAACGCAACATTCGAACTGGCAATCTGTTGTTGCATTAAGAGTAGAATCTTCAGAACTGATGCCCTTTTAGCAATTTAATCAAGGACTTCTACTTCATGCCCCTGAATTTCTTCTGCTTGCTAATTTGGAATTCAAGAAAAAGTCAGAAAGCTCCCTTCTTCCACTAACTACAATAGCTGAGTAGTGGATGGGAAGAAATATAGAGAATTTGATCTAATAGTCATTTTGTGTAAAGAGGATGGTAGGTGGGGTTGTATTTTAATTTCCTTTTTGTGAAGCATAACAAATGATTGGGTGATAAATGCTAGTTGATTCTGAGCCAGCCATTTATGTCTATACTGTTTTTTGGTTCATAAGAATCTATATGAGGGTTATTACATTAGGTTATGTATGGCATTGTATACTACTTAATATTCTACAAAATATAATGGGGGAAAACAGATAAACAAAGGGGTGAATATATTTTGAGTAAGTATTCCCTAGTAATAATAGAGTTAAAATAAACATCTTGTTCTTGAACTTGACAATTTTTCAATTTAGATCTTTCATTTTTTTAGTCCATATGAGTCTCAGAATTTGGTTATTTCTTTTTAAATTTAATTCTTGAACTTGATAATTTAAAAGATTTTATATAAAATCTAAAAAATGTGAATTTTATTAAAAATTCTCAAGGGAAGATGCAATCTTAGAATGTTATCTTGTCATATCTTAATAGAATTTAAGGTCAAAGCTCAAATTAAGAAAAATCATCAAGTTTCGAGATTAGATAAAAAAAAATATTCAGAAAAATTATTAAATTCCGAATTGAATGTTATTTTATCTCAATTATAATATAAACTCTATTGGAGAATCTGTTTAATTTAGATATATTGGAAAGCCTTAATTGCCAATGGAATGCCTTCTTTGCTGTTTTGTGATGGGGTCTCAGGAAACAAAAGAATCATATTGTCTTTGAAAGGGAAGATAACTGATCAAGGGATGTTTTGAACTACAGTGTTACATGGAAGCAGCACATTATTGAGAGTTTTGTGACTACCTCTTGTTCGCATGGCCGAGTTTGAAAAAATATAGGCTGGTCCTCTCCTCATGAATGGGTTAAAGAAAATGTTGAGGTAGTAGTTAAGGCTTCTCCACTGTGTTCTTCTGCATCTGGTTTACTAGGAGACGGAAATGGAATTGGATGGTTGGATTTTTGCACAATGTTGGTATTTGCCCAGTTGTGCAAGCTGATAATGTAACCTTTCCCACCATGTTAACCCTCACTTGAACAACTGAAATCCATGCATTTTGAGCATGTTTGTTTGCAGACTGCAGTGGCAGATTACAGGCCATATTTGGACCACCTACACAGTCAACAACTCTCATTTCAGGTGCCATGATTAATTGAACTTCATCTTCATCTTTAGGTACAATCAAAACATCAAGTACATGCTCATTCCACCCTTGCCAACGACCTAAAAATTATGACCAGCTCATATATCACCCTGAATTTCTTTTGACTGATCCACCTTAAAACTTAGTAACCTACTCAATCACCTCCCACACCCATAAGCTTATTGCTATTTGATTGGTAGCTCTAGCCTTAATCCCTTCACCCACAACTTCACAGAGCCACTCTTTGTTAGATTTGGCAGCCTAACATTAGTAGTCTAAACTCCAAACATTTGGAACAATATTCTTTCCCATAAGCAAAAGTCTAAAGCCGTAAGGGTCTTTCACCTCAACGACAACAACTCCATTGACACTTATAAACACCAATCCTTCATGTGTATCATTGCAATCATTCACCATCCTCAACAAGAAAGGTTTAATTATGTGTAGGAGCAATACTACACCTCAAATCTATTAAATATTTGCCACTACTTAGTTTATCAATTTCACCTTTGCCATTTTCTTCATAAGTTGGAGGGCATGCCAACTTACATAAATGAATGATATCACCAATAGCTGCCCAACAAGTTTTCTATAAAAGTTGTTGTCAATTGTGGCCAACATAGCTAGTTAATAATGGAAAAGTTAGTGTATTTTTGGATGATTTTTATTAATGTTAGATTAATTTGAAAACAAAAAGAAAAGAAAAATGCAGAATTTTTTTACTTTTCTTCTCTAACCCACAGCAACAAAGAAGAAAAAGAAAAAAAGAATTTACTCTTTTTCATCTTATCTCCTCTCTTTCATTCACTCAACCAAAAATCCACCAAAAACCTTTTATTTTTCATGAAATTCTAACTGAAATTTAGCTTCCACTACAACTATAAGCTTAGTTACATGTAGAGGTGTTCACGGGTTGGGCCGGATTTGGATCAGGCCTAAGCACGATATTAACATACTTTATGTTTGTTCAAGTCCGGCTCGGCCCGAAATCTGCGCCTAAAATTTTACCCAAACTCATTCATATTTACAAAAGACTAATCCAAGCCCATTTTAGATCCGTCCATATTAGTTTTTAATTTTAAAAAAAATTTATTTATATTGTTTTATTTTAATATTTAATAATTTATAAATTTTTTATTAATTGAAAAGTTTTATATAGTCATCCTAATATTTTTTAATGTTTACGTTAGAGTAATATATATATTTAGTATAAGTTTATTTGTTAATGTGTTTTAAATTACATAATATATAAAATAACATATTATAAAGTATTATAAACTTAAAATGGGTCCGATTAGACCGAGCTCAGGCTTGATCGGGTTCAAGTCTTGAATGTTCAAGCCAGAGTCTGACCCATATTTTAAACGTGCCTAATTTTTTTGCCCAAATCCATTTTTTAAACCTAATATATTTACTCAAACCCTCTCAAATTTCGAACGGACCTATAAACCTGAACGAGTAATCCGACCCATGAATAGATCTATTTACATGTTAGAATTCAAAAACCTATAATTGGAAGTGAGAGAAAGTTAAGGAGACAATGTGAAAAATTCATGTTTATTTTAAGTAGAAACATACGGAATTGTTATTAGATATTATTTGTTCAAAGAAGAAAGAGAAAGAAATTAAAAAAACTGGTGTAGAGAAAAGAAGAGATTTTATAAAGATTAAAAGAAAGAAGAAGAAGGCTTAAAATTCAAGCAAAAGACAAGTAAGTATTTTTTTTTATTTTTTATAATTGGGGAGGAAAAATAGAATTGTTTGGGATTGAATCCAAATTTTGTACTTACAACATAATATTTTTACTATTAGGTCAAGTAAATACTCCTTTAAACTCTTACTTACCATGTTTGGATTTAGTTGAAAGTTTTATGAAATATGATTTAGAACAATATTTAGATTAAAAAGTTAATAAGTCAAAGATGTAGGAAACATGAATATTGAAAGGGTAAAACTAGGGTGGTTGAAGTTGATATTCAATTGTCAACAAAAGCAGTTTAGTCAATAATATTTTATTGAAGGCAACTCAAAATTGTTGGCAGCAGCCCCCCTATTTCAACTTTGGAAAATTGCCAAAAATTATAGAAATTTATTTAGAAGAAAATTTTTATATTTCTAAAATATTATTGAACCTAATTTCTAAATAAATAAATGATAGATGCATACAAATTATATATTAGGGGAAATATTTTTAAGTTAAAAATGTAGTAAATTTAAAATTTTGCTAGATTTAAATTAGGGGCGAAGTCAAAAACTTTTTATAGGGGACTAAAATTAATTTGTAATTTTTATGAAAGTAAAAATATAATTTCATCATTTTAATAGTATATACGTTCATAATTTTTAAAGGATTAAATCAAATTTTTATAATTTTTTAGGGGGTCAAAGTGCAATTTTACCTTTACTAATTTAAAATTTTAAAAATTTAAAAAAGCCTAAATGAATTTTTTTTTCATTTTAGGGGGCTCAGGGCCCCTGTCAGCTCCCTAACTACGCCCTTGGTTTAAATGATAATGAATTAAATTTTAGAATTTTTACTACTGAAGGATTATTAAGTCTAATGTAACAACCTTATACTCGATTTGACCATTATAACTTGATATAGGAATATTACATTTGGTGCCAAAACGATCTTGGCTAAACACTAAGTCACTTGAACAATTAAGGATAAAATTTTAACTTATACAATGTGGTATTATCATTACGGGTGTTTGAGTACACTGATTAATGAATTACGTTTAAAAATGTAATAAATATGATTTTTACTCAAAACAAGGGGAAAGTATCGATACTAAATTATAAGGTATCGATACCTAAAACAAGGTATCTGTACCCCTAACAAGTATCAATACTAAAACTAGCTTCTTGTAACACGTCAAACCCATATCCGTCGCCAGACCAGGGTCAAGTAGCATTACAAATAGTAACTCACTTACAATCATACAATAACATCATTCAACCAAGTTAAGATGCATACATTCATATATACTCCTCCACACAATCATACCAAAACATATATTAATGTCACTTGAGTTAAGCTAGAAACCCAAAAGAACCGGAACAAAACAAGATTTCATGCTTAAAACGAAAATGAAAAGAATAGGTGAAACAGGGCACATGCCCATGTACCAAACTGTGTACTAACCTGTGTGTGTCTGCGAAATGGGGTCACACGGTCGTGTAACAACCCGTGTAACCACCCGTGTATACATGCACAAAATAAAAACTGATTTACAACCCACGCCCATGGGCGAGACCGTGTAACAAACCGTGTGTGTATGCGAAAATGAGCCACATGGCCGTCTCCCAGCCTATATGTCTACCCGTGTAAACTGCCCTACACCCAAAAATGTATCACACCACCGTGTGTCAACTCGTGGCATAGGTCGTGTGTCCAAAACATTACTTTTTACCTAAGATACACATCCAACCTAGTTTGTATTGCAAGCTATCCAACCTAGTTTGTATTGCAAGCTATCATCTTTTGGTATACTTTTCAAATACTAAAGCATTATGTAATCCATGAAATTGTACATTTATCATATCTCTACTTTCTTACAAATCCTATCTATTTTAGGCACACATGTTTTAGCTACAACTACTACCTACCATTAAGCATTCATGAATCATAGCAACCAAGACACAAGTAAAATGTTAAAGACATACCGTATTCATTATAAACATTCATTATGCCACACTTCACAACCAAGTTCACTACATACAAACACTTCAAAAGTTACCTAAGCTATAGTCTTAACCAAGGCTATTCATTAACAAGGTAAACACCAAAACATCCTATCTACATGCCACCCTTAAACCCAAAATAAGTTGTTCAAAAGTTTACCTAAGAGGAGGATGATAATGTGTACTCTTGTCTGGATCCAATCTATGCCAAGATTCCTCGAGACCTACATTCATGAAATTCAAACACGATAAGTCATTTAAGACTCGGTAAGTTCAAAATACAATGGTAACATAATTAAGGTGAACTAGAACCAAAATTTAAGTGTGAAACATTCCTTCTTGATTCACCGGCACAAAGCCTACTAGGCAAATAGCTCGAATACACCGAGACAAAACTTACTTGACACATAGCCTGAGCACACCGGCACAAAGTGTAACATCCGCATTTTTGAACCAGAGTTGGTACAGTATTTGGAAGGAGTCAAGAATTAGAATATGTAGCTAAAATAAGAAGATTAGAAAAGATTTAAGGATTAAATTAGTAATGATGAGAAAGAAGGAAGGACTAAAAAAAAATTTAGCCCAAAATGAATTATAAGTTATTATGAGAATTATAGTGATTAAGGAGGGACAAAAGAGTAATTAGATGGAAGATATTTTTGGAGGCAATGTTTTGGGCCAAAGTGTAAATTTGGATGGCCAGGGACTAAAAGAGTAATTTACCATTTATATTAAAGAGATATTTTAGTAGAGAAATCTAGAAAATTTGAGAGATGAAAAATCAATTAAAAGATGAAAATATCATCTTCTCTTAAAAAGTCCAACCGTCCTATCCATGTTCTAACTATCCAACTTTTCTTTTTATTCCAATTTAGTCCCTTCACCATTGTTAAGCCCTCCAAACTTCAAAATCCTCCATTTTCATTGAAATTTCCTTAATAAAGGCATAGAGGGAAGCTAGTAGACACCTTAATTTTCTTGTAGAGTTCCTTTTGAAGTGTTAAAGAGGATAGGGATTGAATTAAAATTTTGGGATTTCAATAACTAAGGTAAGAGATGATTAAATTTTCATGATATACATGTATATTTACATAATCTAACCTGAAAAAATATTGAATTTTAGTCTTAAGCTTATATTTGTTTGTATGAAATTGAAGAAAGAGGGAAGAAGGAGAAAGACCAACTTGAAGAAAAAGGAAAGCAGAAAACTAAGGTGTGAGAAGAAATTATCTACAAGTGAGGTAAGTACTATAAGATTTTAAATTGAAAATTTATTCTCTTTAAAGTATATGATTTTAGTATATGATTAATTGTGATATTTTGAGTAAAATGATTTAATTACACATTATTTGAAGGAAAAATTTTATTATACTCGTTTTTAATTCTCTTGCACTGTCTGTAATACTCTTATACCGGGTTTATACGTGTGAATCGGGTGTAGGGGTGTTACATTTGTTGGTATCAGAGAAAAGGTTTTTTGATGTTTAGGGTCGGGAATGAGTCCACGTGTATATGTCAATTTACATGTTGATGTGATGAGAGGATGTTTAATTGTTTAATTGTTAAAATTGTGAATATTGTAGAAAGAAGAATGTCAAATAGGGCTCGTGATGAGCCCGGAGATGAAGTAGAGAGTAAGGCTTCAAACTTTATTAGAGAATCAAGACACTAGGATGATCATAGGGAGCATATGTTAGAAGAAAGAACTCAACCCCCCAATGAGTTGATATCATCTCGAGAAGAAATCCCGATTGTAAATCTATTGCAAACGATGAATCAATTGTTACAACAAGTTGTGAGGACTAATAATGTCTTAAATGTTCCCTTACCTAATGCTTCTCAACCATAATCGTCTGCTTTTAACTATCAATTTTCTCTAAAGAAATTAAGAAAAATATGGTGCGGAAAAGTTTAAAGGTAAAAAGGATGATGATTGAGCTGAGGCTAAGAAATGGTTAGAAAATAGTCAAAGAGTGATTAAAGAGCTACAATGTATTGGGGAGAAAAAATTGAAATGTGTTGTATCATTGTTGAAAGGTGAAGTGTATTAGTGGTCGATTACAGTGTTGAATATCCACCCTGTTGAGAAGATTCCATTGGGGAAAATGTCAACTGAATAGTAGAGCTTGTTTTAAATGTGGGTCGAATGACCATTTGATTCGAAACTACCTATGAGAGGAAGCTTAGGTCCTTAAAGAGGTAGATTACATGGAAACACTGGTGACTTTGGTGCGAGATCGACGAGAGAGGTAGTCGATGGATCAGAAGCCCGTAGACCTTAGACTTATGTTATTAGAACAAGAGAAGAAGAGGACGTTCTTGATGTGAATACTGATAAATATTCTTTATGCGATTTTTCTATAAAAATTGTGTTAATTGACACATTCGTATATATATGCATGCTAGAAGTGAAAGAGAGAGAGAACTAGCGGTAGAACCCACTAAGTACGAGATAGTTATTACTAATCCTTTAGGACAAAGTGAAAGAGTTAATAAAGTAAGCAAGAGGTGCACCCTAAAGATTCAAGGTTGTGAGTTTCTAGTAGATCTTATGACCCTTATATTTCACGAGTTAAATGTGATAGTGAGAATAGATTAGCAGTCTGAAACGTGGGGTCATGGTTGAGTGTAGAAGAAAAAGAATTTCTTTAAGAATTTCGAATAGCAAAGAAATGATTATGATTGATGAAGATAAGTGAATAATATACTGATAAAAAGTTTAAGTTTTAAAAACGAAGTGTGAGAACTATAATGTTTTATTAAGAGAAATAATATGAAATATGAATAAGTTTAAATTCACAAAATAACTAAGATAGAGTTTGAAAACACTAGAGTTGTGAAGTAATTAAATTAATTAGCTCGTTTAATGAAATAATGGAATAAGCTAGGGTCGTGAATGTTTAAAAGAAGATGAACTCTGATCGCTAATAGTTACCTCGAGATTTTATTGACGCTGCAGAGTCAATAAAACTAGAGGGAAGGGCCAGGAGATGTCACTCCAGTCTGAACTAGATAGGGATTCGAGGATTCTTCTAAAACATTCATTTATCCTATCATTTTTCCTAAATGGTATAAATGAAAATAGTGATGGAAGTAGTCTAATAAGTAAAAGGGGAGTGTCTTTTAAGAATGAAAAGTTATGAGATAATGATAAGATTTACGATGTGAGTAAGAAGCAAAGAAATTTATATGATAGTAATTAATCTAGTATGAAGATTCGAGAGATGATTAGTCACTTTTGAGTCACGAAAGAAATAATAGAAGAAGAATAGAATTTGAATGCATGAAAGGATATGAGAATGAAAATAGAGTCATATTTATGTTATATAAGAGTGAAAGAAAATACAAGTAGTTCTTTAAGTTTTGATATAGGAAAATGAAAAACAATTATATAATTTTAATGGTAATCAAGAGTTATGATATTATATGTTTGAAATTTATGAAATAACATAGTAAGTTATATGTTAGTGAAGTAACGTGAAACAAAGGAAGTGTGAAATTTTATGATCGGTTGATTAAGTTTTCTCACTTTCTTTCGGTAAGAATCGATTCCTCCTTGGGTAAGTATGCTTAGTTGTATGTAGATGAAAGAGTAAGACTTCATGATATGCCTATATTCATTATTTCTGATCGAAATCCAGAATTTACATCAAAGTTTTGGAGAAAATGTAGGACTCCAGTATGTTGAATGGAGTTAAGTGAGAATAAGTTAGTGAGTCCTGACTTGATTCAAGAAAATAGAAGAGAAAGTGAAGTTGAATAAAGATCGTTTAAAGGCTGCTTTAGAGAGACAAAGGTCATAGGCTAATTTAAAAAGAAAAAATATTGACCTTAATATGGGCGAGAAAGTATTTTTGAAGGTATCTCAATGGAGAAAGATTCTTTGATTTAGGAAAAAAAGGAAGTTTAATCCAAGATTCATTGGACCATATGAGATATTGGAAAGGATTAGTCCAACTGCATATCGATTAGCACTCCCTTCAAAGTTGGACAAGATTCATAGTGTTTTCTATGTATCTATGTTACGAAGATATTAGTCCGATTTACCTCATGTGATTATTTCGAAAGTTATTAAAATACAATTGGATTTTATTCATGAAGAAGAACCAATTAAGATACTTGCATGAGAGGTAAAAGAATTTAGAAAAAAAAGTGTCACCTTTGATAAAGGTTTTATGAAGGCATCATAATTCAGAAGAAGCAACATGGGAAAGAGAAGAAATTATGATACAACAATATTCGCAATTATTCGTTACAGGTAAATTTTGAGGACGAAATTTTTTTTAATGGGGGCAGAATTGTAACATTTGCAATTTTGAACCGGAGTTGGTATAGTATTAGGAAGGAGTCAAGAATTAGAATATGTAGCTAAAATAAGAAGATTAGAAAAGATTTAAGGATTAAATTAGTAATGATGAGAAATAAGGAAGGACAAAATAGAAATTTAACCCAAAAAGAATTATAAGTCATTATGGGAATTATAGTGATTAAAGAGGGGCAAAAGAGTAATTAGATGAAAGATATTTTTGGAGGCAATGTTTTGGGTCAAAGTGTAAAGTTGGATGGCCTAGGGACTAAAAAGTAATTTTACCATTTTTATTAAAGAGAGATATTTTAGTGGAGAAATCTAGAAAATTTGAGAGATGAAACATCAATTAAAAGATGAAAATATCATCTTCCCTTTAAAAGTCCAACCGTCCATGTCCATGTTCTAACTATTCAACTTTTCCTTTTATTCCAATTTAGTCCCTTCACCATTGTTAAGCCCTCCAAGCTTCAAAATCCTCCATTCTCTTTGAAATTTCCTTAAGAAAGGCATAGAGGGAAGCTAGTATATACCTTAATTTTCTTGTAGAGTTCCTTATGAAGTGTTAAAGAGTATAGAAATTGAATTAGAATTATGAGATTTCAATAACTAAGGTAAGAGATGATTAAATTTTCATGACATACATGTATATTTATATAATCTAACATGAAAAAATATTGAATTTTAGTCTTAAGCTTATATGTGTTTGTATGAAATTGAAGAAAGACGGAAAAAGGAGAAGGACCAAATTGAAGAAAAAGGAAAGGAGAAAGCTAAGGTGTGAGAAGAAATTATCTACAAGTGAGGTAAGTATTTCAAGTATTAAAAGACTTGGTAACAATTAAGTTAAAGTGTTTATAATTTTAATATATATGATTAATCATGATAAAAATGATATGTTTAATTATAAGTGTTGATTATGTGTGATTAAATGGAGTTTAGTGCAAAGGAACATGAGAAAGGAAATGTTCTCATTGAAACAGTTTGGACAGAATCAGAGGACTAACTTTGAAAATTCACCAAAAATTGTATATAAAGAGTTAAGGGTCGAAATAAATATGTAATTAAATATTATTGAGTTTAATTTCATATGGAAGAAACGGTGAAAGAAAAGAAATTGTGTACTTTGAGATATACTAGTTTTTGTGTAACAAGGTCAAAGTAGATTCGAGTTCCCCTGTTTTGACTTTGAAAAATCATAGAAAAATGTAGAAAAATAATTAGAGATTTAAATTCATACGGTTAAGTTCTTAATGAGTTTATTTTGAAAATAAATAGATGGGAACATCATTTGATCCCCGTACTAAAAGATAGATAATTTTTAGTAAAGAAAGGTCAAAACTGTCAGGCAGCAAAAAAAGGGGTAAATTGAAAGAATTTTCTGTATGAATTGGTTAAAGTAAAAATTCTGAAATTTTTATGGTAGAAAGATATTTGAGTCTAGTTTTAGAAACATCGAGCAGATATTAATTTCTAATTCTGTAGCTCAAGATATAAATAATTTAGTGACTGTGATACAAGTGGACAACTTTGAAAATTAATGTGAAAATAAGAGTAAAGAGGTATATGATGATATATATGTGATGAAAAATGTATATGTGAAATATTATGTGTTTGATTATAAATATTGATTATATGATAAAATGGTGATATTGTGGAAGCCATTGAGAAAATAAATGTGATAGATACATGATTATGTATATGTGAAGAAAAAAAATGTAAATGTGATGCATAAATTATGAATAATGATGTTAAATGAGATTATGCTCATGTTGACGAATTAGAACCATTGTGATATTAGTGGCATGCCATTAAGGAACAATAGCGCCCTTACTGTTCAGCACTGTGTGTGCTTACTGATTCGCATTGTGTGTGCTTACTGATTCGCATTGTGTGTGCTTACTGATCAGCATTGTGTGTGCTTACTATTGCCCAGCACTTATGTGCTCACTGTTTAGTACTTCGGTACTCTCTGTTTGTTCCGTTTATCTGATAGGTTCTATAAAAGTCTACCATGGGCCAAGTGGTTAAAAAAAACTAAGTGAGCTATGGTTAAAAGCTATGATGACTAAATTGTAAAAGGTGAAACAATGTGTCAATTGTGACATTGAGGTAAGTGGAATGATGAACACAAGGAAGACAAGTATTATATGTGTATAAGTAATTAAATGATGATAAAACTAAGTAAGTTAAAGAGGCTAAAATAGCTAAGTTGTGAAAAGTGGATGAATGTATATAATGTGATAACACAATAGGTTAAATGATATATATATTAAAGATATGTATTTTATACGAATGAATATTCACATGTATGTTGAAATGAGTTAATAAGTGGTTTAGTGTTGATTAATTATCCTTGTAATACTTACTAAGCCTTCATTGGCTTAACGTGTTTATTTAACGCGTAGGTACAAAGACTAAGTGAGGATAGAATCAAGCCAAGGGACCTCTCATCACATCACTCTTGGAAGACTTCAAGCCTAAGTACTTTATTTAGAGGTAAAATGGCATGTACAAATGGTATACCTATGTGTCCCTAATGAATGGGTTACTAATGTTGTTTTGAAAATTTACATGAATTGAATGAAATGATTGAAATTGTGTTTTGGACTGAATTGAAATATTGGGAAAGTTTTTAAGTTATTTCAGGGGGTTATTACTAAGTTTTCAGCTATATTTACTGATTTTGAGACAAAGGTATTGATATTTTTAAGGTGGTATCGATACCAGAGTTCCAGAATGCCCCTTTGGTATCGGTTTTAAGCAAAAGTATCAATATTTTACGAAAAATATCGATACCTTTGAAAAGGTATCTATACCTGAGTTACAAGGAGCCTTCTTGGTCTCGATTTTTAAGTTTTGTACCGATAATTTTCAAATAATATCGATACCAACTATTTGGTATTGATAATTTACCCTGTTTTGAATCAAAATTCATATTTTATTATTTTCAAAATTGTTTTAAGTCTCGATTTTGATTATACTTGATTATTTTGTGATATTTTGAGTAAAATGATTTAATTACACATTGTTTGAAAGAAAAATTTTATTATACTCGTTTTAATTCTCTTGCTTTGTATGTAATACTCTTATATCGGGTTTATACGTGTGAACCGGGTGTAGGGGTGTTACACAAAGACTTCTAGGCACATAGCCTGAATACACCGACACAAAGCCTACTAGGCACAAAGCTTGAATACACTTACACAAAGCATACTAGGCACATAGCCTAAATACACCGGCACAAAGCCTACTAGGCACATAACTTGAATACACCTACACAAAGCATACTAGGCACATAGCCTGAAGACACCGGCACAAAGCCTACTAGGCACATAGCTTGAATATTCCAGCACAAAGTCTGCTATGCACATAGCCTGAATATTTAGATGCAATTGTACCAATCCACATAGGATTATACATATCGACAAGTAATCACCATATATACCGAAACATATAACTCAAAAATGAACAATTACAAAATGAATTTATAATTTACGTAGTAATGAGATGAACTTACTTTTGCAGTGACGACGAATATTTAGCGTAGATTATTCGACTACTTTTCCCTTTCCTTGTTTATCTATCGGAGTGTCTGTTTCTTGATCTAATTAATAAGTACTTAGAGAAATAATTTAATATAACACCTTAAATCATTCTATTACAAACACAAATAAACGAATTTCATAATTCATAAATCATTGCTTTTTACTACTCATATGCCCAAAGTTCTTTATGTCAACAATTGAGTTATAATTTTATAACTCCAATTTCAATCGAAGTAAGAGTAGTAAAAAAATATAAAATCTTCTTTTGTTCCAACAATATCATAATTGTCTATTTAACTAAAAGAGCCCTTAATTTCTATGCATTAACTAACAAGTCCTTCGACTACCAACTACCCTTCCAACATGCTATGAAGCTCTCTAATTAAATCTCACCCCCATTTCATTCAAAAAGAGTAGCTAAACATTAAAAACCAAGCATGGTAACCTCACAAACTCTTGATATTTTTGAAAAATAATTACTAGGTTACATGCATTAAACTCCAAGGATCAAGAAAATAAAAAAAAAATACCAAGAAAAGATCCCAATTTCACTTACATGCAAGAGCTTGAAGTACCAAACTTTGAAGCTTCTCCTTCAATGGAGATTTTCAGTCAAATAAACAAAAAAAAGTAAGAGGAGATGATGATGTGGTTTTACTTTTCTTTTATTTTTACTATATTCACCTCATTTTTCACTAAATAAAAACCCTTTTATTTTAATCAACTAACTCCACTAACTTACTAAATGGCTATTTATTCCATAAATCCATCACCATTTCATTTCCTAAAATTTTTCAATAACTATTATTTTAGAGTTTTTTAAAATATGAGGCTAACCTTTCTAATTTCTCAATTTAGTACATTATACTAATTATCCAACAACAATAGAAATTCAATATACCAGATACTTTATACGACCTTATAAGCATAATGTAAATAATAAAATTAACTTACTACATGAATTTTGATTTCAAAACTTTGCTCCTGTTACCACTGAAAAATAAACTAGTACAATTCTCCCCCTCTTAAGGACTTTTTGTCCTCGAAAGTCTTACCAGGAAAAAGATTCGGGTATTGTGATCTCATGGATTCTTCCGTTTCCCAAGTAGCTTCTTCCACACCATGTTTATGCCACAATACTTTAACCAATTCAACCCTTTTGTTTCTCAACTCTTTCACTTCCTGAGCCAGAATTTTGATAAGCTCCACACCATAGGTTAAATCGGGTTACAATTCAATATCTTCCACTGACAACACATGTGAAGGGTCTGATCTATAACGACGAAGCATAGAAACATGAAACACATTGTGGATTTTATCAAGCTTAGGAGGAAAAGCCAAACGATAGGCTATCGGTCCAATTTTCTCTAAAATCTCATAAGGTCCGATGAATCTAGGATTGAGTTTCCCTTTTCGTCCAAAACGCAATACTTTTCTCCAAGCGAGACCTTTAGAAAATCCTTTTCACCTACAGCAAGTTCAATGTCCTTACGCTTTAAATCTACATAGGATTTCTGACGATCAGAGGCGGCTTTCAAATTGTCCCTAATAGTCTTCACCTTATCCTCCGTTTCACGAACCAAATCAACTCCATAAACTTTCCTTTCTTTCAATTCTGACCAATACAATGGACTTCTGCATTTACGTTCGTATAAAGCTTCATATGGTGTCATTTTTAAGCTCGTTTGGTAGTTGTTGTTATAGGCAAATTCAACTAGCGATAGGTATTTCTCCTAGCTGCCTTCGAATTCAATTATGCAATAACGTAACATATCTTCTAATACCTGAATTACTCATTCTGACTGGCCATTTGTTTGAGGATGAAAGGCCGTGCTAAACTTTAACTTTGCTACTAAAGCCACTTGTAACATGTTCCAGAATCTAGAAGTAAATCTCGAATCCTGATCTGAAATAATCGACAATGGAATACCATGCAACCTAACCATCTCAGACATGTAAAGCTCGGCCAACATTTCTAGCGGATAATCCATTCGTACTGGAATAAAATGTGCTGACTTCGTCAAACGATTGACGACAACCCAAATGGCATCCTTCTTCTTTGGTGATATAGGGAATCTCAATACAAAATCCATTGTAATATGCTCCCATTTCCATTCTCGTATCACAATTGGTTGCAATAACCCGGATGGAACCTGATGTTCAGCTTTTACTTGCTGACATACGAGGCACTTGGATACAAATTCAGAAATTTCTCACTTCACTTTTGGCCACCAGTAAAATTGTTTTAAATCACAGTACATCTTCGTACTATCAAGATGAATCGAGTACATACCGTTATGAGCTTCTGTTAGCAATTCCTATTTCAACTAAGCATCATCCGGCACGAACAGTCTTTTACGATAATACAAGTTATTATCCTTACCGATTGAAGACTCAGAAACGTGACAACTTTCCACCAATTTCTTCTTGGCTATAAAATTGGAATCCACAAGTTGCAATTCTTGTATATCACGCAGAAACAACGGTCTAACTTTGAGTTTAGCTAAAATAGAATTATTATTTTCCATACATAACCGTGCATTCATCACTCGAAGTGCAAAGAGACTTTTACGACTTAACGCATTAGCAACGACATTAGCTTTACCCGAGTGATAATTAATTACAATCTCGTAATCCTTTAACAATTCTAACCACCTCCGTTGTCTCAAATTCAATTCTTTCTGCATCATCAAATACTTCAAACTTTTATGGTCTGTAAACACGTGACACTTCTCACCATAGTAATAATGGCGCCATATTTTTAGTGCGAACACAACTGCAACTAACTCAAGATCATGAGTAGGGTTATTCTTTTCATGAGGCTTAAGTTTTCATGAAGCATACGCGATAATATTTCCATCTTGCATCAATACACAACCCAAGCCATTTAGAGATGCGTCACTAAAACAACAAATTCTTTTCGTGACTCAGGCTGTGTCAAAACTAGTGCTTCTGTCAGCATATTCTTTAGTTGATCAAAATTCTCTTGACACTTCTCTGACCAAACAAAGCTAACATCTTTCTATAACAACCTCGTCATGTGTAGAGCTATGATTGAAAAATTCTTAACAAATATTCGGTAGTAACCAGCTAACATCAAGAAACTTCGTACTTCAGACACGTTCCGTGTAGGTTTCCAGTTCAAAATGGCAAAAATCTTGCTCGGATCTACTAATATCCCTTCACTCGAAATCACATGACCGAGAAATCCCACTTT
The DNA here is from genome assembly GCA_039519145.1 of Kokia cookei. Taxonomy (NCBI): domain Eukaryota; kingdom Viridiplantae; phylum Streptophyta; class Magnoliopsida; order Malvales; family Malvaceae; genus Kokia; species Kokia cookei. The sequence continues at coordinate 12,767,604 of CM076910.1, forward strand.
CGAAAGCCAAAACTCGCATTTTCTAAATCACATGATCGAGAAATCTCACTTTCGAAAGCCAAAACTCGTATTTGCTAAACTTACATGACCGAGAAATCTCACTTTCGAAAGCCAAAACTCGCATTTGCTAAACTTATCATATAATTTCTTCTCTCGTAACGTTTGTAAAACGATCTTCAAGTGTTGAGCATGCTCTTCTTTATTCTTGGAATAAATCAGGATGTCATAAATAAACATAATGACAAACCGATCCAAGTGTGGTTGAAATACCCGATTCATTAAATCCATGAACTCCATTGGAGTATTTGTCAACCCAAAAGGCATGACTAAAAACTCGTAATGTCCCTAACGTGTCCTGAATGTTGTCCCTGGCACATCAACATCCTTTACTCACAGATGATAATAACGAGATCTGAGATCAATTTTTGAAAACACTGTAGCTCCTTTCAATAGATTGAGTAAATGATCAATTCGTGGCAAGGGTACTTGTTTTTAATCGTAACTTTATTTAATTACCGATAGTCAATACACAACCTCATCGATCTGTCCTTTTTCTCCACGAACAACACAAGTGTACCCTACGATGATATATTAGGTCTGATGAAACCCCTATCTAATAACTCTTGCAACTGTGACTTAAGTTCCTTGAGTTCCGTTGGAGCCATTCGATACGGAGCGATCGAAATTAAAGTAGTATCGGGTATTAACTCAATTTGCAAATTCAACCTCTCGCTTAGGTGGTATCCCTAGTAATTCTGTGGGAAAAACATCAGTGAAGTCGCATACTGTGGGCACTTTACTCACTTCTTTCTCTATCACTTTAGTATCCAAGACATAGGCTAAAAATGCGTGACAACCCTTACGAACTAGTTTCTACGCATTCAATGCTGAAATCAAATTTGATGCACAATCAAACTTCTTCGATATAATTGAAATAATCTCACCACTTGAACTTCTCAAATCAACCATTCTTCTCCGAAACCTGACCACGGCATCATGAATGTTAATCTAATGCATTCCCAAAATCACATCGAATTCATTGAATGGCAATAACATCAAGTCAGTGGGAAACCATAACCTTGAATTTTTAGTGAACATTGCTTGCATACTAAATCGACTACAACACTATGGCCTAAGGGATTTGTGACCTTGACAACACAATCAGTAGGCTTAATAGGTAAATTCTTTTTTGTTACTAATCTAGTGCATATATAAAACTGGGTTGGCCTGGGATCAATTAATGCACATACATGAACATAAAAAATAAAGAATGTACCTGCAATAACATCAAGGGCTGAAGCTTCCTCTCGTGCATAGATGGCATACGTTCTAGCACGAGCTTTAGCCTCTGATCCGGTAGACATTTCTCTAAAAGTATTTTTGTTTGCCTCAATTACATTACTATTCCTAGGTCGTTTACCTCGAGGAGGAGTGGCTACTAATCTCTTGTGCTGTTCTTTATTAGACTCATTACGATTAGGAAAATCCCTTCTGAAATGATCAGGAGACCTAAATATAAAGCATGTCCCATTGTTAACTTTTCACACTCCGAAGTGAAATATGCCACATTGCTTCACTCTACTCGATTGGTGTTTCGTACATGCCCACACTGGCCACTGAAGGAGTCGGAGCTCTTGTGTTGCTTGGCTTCACGTGACTTCTTCCATGGAACTCAGATAGTGCATTAAATGCACTACTTGATTCTTTCAACTTCTTTTGGGGTGATCCCATAAAATTTCCCGTCCCGAAACGTTTGCAAAAATAATGAGCTTTCATCTCATTTTTCTTTTTGCTGATACAAATTTCTTCCATCTTTTAAGCCCAATCAAATAATATTACTAACTCTCGAATCTCCAAAGCTCCAACTAGCATTCTAATTTCATCGTTCGGTCCATTTTCAAAACATATGCACAAATCCTCTTCTATGGGCATAATTTCTCGTGCGTACTTGCTGAGTTGAACAAACTGCTTCTCACACTCGGCCACGGACTTGTTTCCTTGCTTCAGTTCAAGGAATTCTTTCTTCTTCCGCTCTAAATACCTCTTGCTTACATACTTCTTACAAAACTCGAACTTGAAAAACTCCCAATTGACCTTGCTTTTGGTACCATTGATATTAGCGTGGACCACCAATGGAAAGTTTTTTCCTTCAAAAGCGATATGGTACAACGTAAGTAATCTTCGGGAGGGCACAACATCTCGTCAAATATTCTTTGAGTATGTTTTAGCCAATACTCAACTTTGGTAGGACCATCATTAATATCCCCACTAAATTTCATCACTCTATATTTTCTCACTTTATCGATTAAAATTGTACGATTATCACGATGAGACGATCATTGAGATCGTAAAGAAGGAATAGATTGGTTTGTTGTGTTTACCTTCAAATACGCGTCATACATATCATACATCATTTGGAGAAATGCGTCAGGTGCCACATTGTCTTGAGCTCCCGATTCTCTTTGTGTACTTCCTTCATCCGTAACCGGTGTAACTTTCTATCTCATCAGAATCTGCTTGATCGAATCCCGACGACATCTTTTATCTAAATAGAACATTTCAAATTGATCAAGAGTCCTCACACTATCATCGGTTATAAAGTGGCATGTATATCTATACCCGCACTTACTACGTTTAGTCCTAGAATCGACTAAACCATAACTCTGATACCAATAAATGTAACACTCCAAACCGGTATTCATCGTCGGACTAGGGTCAAGTAACGTTACAAAAACTAACTCACTTACAATCGTACAATAACATCTTTCAACCATGTCAACATGCATACATTCATGTATACTCATCCCACAATCATACCAAAACTTGTATTAATGTCGTTTGAGTTAAGCTAGAAAACCAAAAGAACCGGAACAAAATAAGATTTCATGCTTAAAATGAAAGTGGAAAGAATAGGTGAAACATGGCACACGCCCGTGTACCAAACTGTGTATTAGCCTTATGTGTTTGCAAAAAGGGGTCACACGACCGTCTAACAGCCCGTGTACCTGCCCGTATGTACATGCGCAAAATAAAAACTAATTTACAACCCACGCCTGTGGGCGAGACTGTGTAACAAATCATGTCTGTATGCGAAAATAAGCCACATAGTCGTGTCCCAATCCATGTGTCTGCCCGTGTAAACTACCTTGCACCCAAAAATGTATCACACAACCGTGTGTCAACTTGTGGCACAGACCGTGTGTCCAAAACATTACTTTTACCTAAGATACACATCTAACCTAGTTTGTATTGCAAGCTACCATCATTTGGCATACTTTTCAAATACTAAAGCATTATGCAATCCATGAAATTGTGCATTTACCATATCTCTACTTGCTTACAAATCCTATCTATTTTAGGCACACATGTTTTAGCTACAACTACTACCTACCATTAAACATTCATGATAGGGTCAAGATTAAAGCACTAAATTCATAAATCATAGCAACCAAAGACACAAGTAAAATGTTAAAGACATATTGTATTCATTATAAACATTCATTATACCACACTTCACAACCAAGTTCACTACATACAAACACTTCAAAAGTTGTCAAAGCTATAGTATTAACCAAAGCTATTCATTAACAAGGTAAGCACCAAAACATCCTATATACATGCCACCCTTAAACCCAAAATAAGTTGTTCAAAAGTCTACCGAAGAGGATGATGATAGTGCGTACTATTGTCTGGATCCAATCTATGCCAAGATTCCTCGAGACCTACATTCATGAAATTCAAACACGGTAAGTCATTTAAGACTCAGTAAGTTCGAAATATGATGGTAACATAATTAAGGTGAACTAGAACCATAATTTAATTGTGAAACATTCCTTCTTGATTCACCGGCACAAAGCCTACATGGCATATAGCTCGAATACACCGGCACAAAGCCTACTAAGCACATAGCCTAAATACACCGGCACAAAGACTTCTAGGCACATAGCCTAAATGCACTGGCACAAAGCCTACTAGGCACATAGCTTGAATGCACCGGCAGAAAACTTGCTAGGCACATTAGCCTGAATACACCGGCACAAAGCCTGCTAGGCACATAGCCTGGATATACTGGCACAAAGCCTGCTAGGCACATAGCTTGGATATACTGGCACAAAGCCTGCTAGGCACATAGCCTGAATATTTAAATGCAATTGTATCAATCCATATAGGATTATGCATATAAACAAGTAATCACCATATATACCAAAACATATAACAAAAGAAATGAACAATTACAAAATGAATTTATAATTTACGTAGTTATGAAACTAACTTACTTTTGCAGTGACGACGGATATTTAGTGCAGATTATTTGACTACTTTTCCCTTTCCTCGTTTGTCTATCGGAGTGTTCGTTTCTTGATCTAATTAATAAGTACTTAGAGAAATTAATTTAATATAACACCTTAAATCATTCTATTACAAAAACAAATAAAAGAATTTCATAATTCATAAATCATTGCTCTTTACTACTCATATGCCCAAAGTTCCTTATATTAACAATTGAGTTATAATTTTATAACTCCAATTTCAATCGAAGTAAGAGTAGTAAAAAAATATAAAATCTTCTTTTGTTCCAACAATAGCATAATTGTCTATTTAACTAAAAGAGCCCTTAATTTCTATGCATTAACAAACAAGTCCTTCGACTACAAACTACCCTTCCAACATGCTATGAAGCTCTCTTATTAAATATTCACCCCTATTTCATTCAAAAATAGCAACTAAACATTAAAAATCGAGCATGGTAACCTCACAAACTTTGGACATTTTTGAAAAATAATTACTAGGTTGCATGCATTAAACTCCAAGGATCAAGAAAATATAAAATTTAGCAAAAAAAAAAAAATCCCAATTTCACTTACATGCAAGAGCTTGAAGTTCCAAACTTTAAAGCTTCTCCTTCAATGGAGATTTTCTGTTAAAGAAATAAAAAAAGTAAGAGGAGATGATGATGTGGTTTTACTTTTCTTTTATTTTTACTATATTCACCTCATTTTTCACTAAATAAAAACCCTTTTATTTTATTCAACTAACCCCACTAACTTACTAAATGGCTTTTTTTTCCATAAATCCATCTCCATTTCATTTCCTAATTTTTTCAATAACTATTATTTTATAGTCTTTTAAAATATGAGGACAACCTTTCTAATTTCTCAATTTAGTACATTATACTAATTATCCAATAGCAATAGAAATTCAATATACCAGATACTTTATACGACCTTATAAGCATAATGTAAATAATAAAATTAACTTATTACATGAATTTTGATTTCAAAACTTTGCTCCCGTTACCACTGAAAAACAGGCTATTACACTTCTGGAATTGAAAACTTTCAAAAATCTAGTGCAACTATCGATACCTTTACCTCAAGTATAGATACCAGACCTTAGGTACATACCAAGTGTGTTATTGATACCAAATTGGGATTTGTTTTTGAAAATCTTGAAATCAAGCTCCAGGTAGTGATACCTTGAGTTAAATTAATAAAAAAATACTTTAAAATTTGCTAAAACTCTCCCGCAAAGTTATCAAATGAATCCAACAACTTAAAATCATTTTAAAATAGTACAAAACATTCCAACATGACCCCATTTATCCATAATTCATAACACATTCATTTTCATAAGCATCAAACTTGTGGAATCTAACTTTAAACATACTATAGTTTTATATAAATTCAACTTATGTAAAGTTCACAAAATTAACGATTTACTCCCTTCTACTAAAATCTACTTGATAAGCTTATGTACATGTCATACTATCGTCAAAATATAAAATCGTACTCTTAATCAAGCTCGATGATGTGATGGGACAAGTAGGTCTTGAACCACTTCTAGATTCTCTTTCGACTTCAACATACGCGTTAAAAAAATGCATTAAGCTAAAATAGCTTAGTAAGTACAGCAAGAAATTTAATTGCAAACTACATTTCATATTGCAATTTAATATATACACTTGTAATGTTAATTATGTTTGTTCAAATTACCCTTACCAGTTCACATTTCTTTCACAAGGCCTGAAGTAGACTAATTAGAACAATTAGGACATACAAAATAGTACTAAACATCGCCTAAAGCAAATAACAAAACATCGTCGAAGCGGATAAACAATAAGCATGCAATATATTCCTTAATGGCATGACATTTATATCCTAAATATTTATATTCGTCTACTTGGGCTCAACATCAATTATACAAACTTCCAATTTTTACAATTTAGTCCTTGATCTTATAATTTCAAATATAACTTCCATTTAATTTCACATCTTTACCACTCACATGTAATAATCTTAATACATATAAACCACTTTACCACTTTATTCTCATTCACATTCTTGTACCATATAAATCTAAGATTTATACATTTAATTAACAATTTCTATTATAGATATCTAAATAAATGGGATTAAGTCCTTGTAGTACATACAACCAAGGCTTGAATGATGACTTTCCTTCTTCCTTCACTCCTTGGCTACACTTTTTCCTTTATTTATAATTTGGTCCTCTTCTTTTCTTCTCTTTTTCTTCACTTCCATAACAAATACATGACATCCACTTGTTAAAATCAAGATTATATAACATATTCATGCTCTAAGAGTAAAACTAACATGTACATCACTGGAAAATTTCATCTCTTACCATGAGTTCTTAATATCTCAAACTAACCCTAACTTTTCTTTTCCTTTTTAGATAGATATTAACCCTCTTTTGATGAAACTAAGGTAACCACTAGACTTTTCTATTGATTTAGGTAGGAAAACATGAAAGAAACTTGGTGAAATGAGCTTGAAAAGTTCAAAAACGGTGGAAAAGGACTTGGATGGAATACAAGTAAAAGTTGGATGGAAGGATGAAGGAGAGTGACGGATGAACTTCATGAAAAGATGAATGCTTTTCATCTTTTCTCAACTTTTCTACACTATTCTTAAGAAAATCTCATGATTTTTAACCAAATTGGTCAAATTTCTAATTACTCATCCATCCTTACATCTTTACACTTTGACCCTAATTATTATTGTATTAACCTATTTTTCAGTGTGTCGAAAACAATGGTTACAAGATCACAATTTCGATTAGTGAGTCCGTAAATATTATTATTTAATATTTACGAATAAAATATAGTGTTATTATATTTACGAATAAAATATTTACGCAAGTTGGAGAATTAGTTAAAGTACAAGTGGTTTGACTCTAAAGTTAGTGTTTTTGGAAAATGAGTTATCGAAATTTCGTTTCTGTAAATCGAGCCCGTAAATATTTTTATTAAATATTTACAGAGTTATTATATTGATGAATTAAATATTGGTTTGAAAATTTTAGTGACTAGATAATTAATTAAGGTACAAGGACTAAATCGTAAAAGTTGAAAAAGTTAATGTTATTAATTTTATTTGCTAAAATTATTATTTAATAAATGTTTAAGGGCCTAAGTGGCAGTTGGACTTAAAAAGATGGTGGACGATTTGTGCCTAGTTAAAAGATTATAAATGTTAAAAATTATAATTTTTAATTTTTAATAATATATGTTAAAATGAAATATAATAAAAACACCATCATCTTTGACCTTCCTTCATCGTTTCTTCAACAAGAGAAACACCTAAGGAAGCCATTTTACAAGCTTCAGGTTTGGCCAAGTTCTTCCCCTTGCATGTAAGTCCTATTCGAGTCCGTTTTTCGTAAATTTTATGTTTTTGAGATTGTTATATCTTAATCTAGATAGCTTGGGTATTAAATTGTAAAAATGTCAAAGATTTTAAAAGTTTCCATAGATGATTTTTGAGTTTTTTTAATGTTAAATAGTAGGATTTGAAAATTAAAAATGAAATAAGACCAATTTGTAAAGTAAAAGTTGTTAGTTTCGAGTTTATGGAATAAAATGAAAATATTTTGAAGATGACATGAAATTCATATAATAATTTATTGTAAAGAGTTATAGAAGGATGGATTTGAAAACAGATTTAAAAATGAAGTTTAAATGTGAAAGATATGATAGTTTCGATTTTAGGGACAAAATTGAATAAAATGTGAAATTATTTGGAAATTGTAAAAAATGAAATTTAGTTGACATATACATTGAATAAGATGTTTTAAGGTAATTGACACTAATAATTTGAAATGAATTACCGTATAGATCAAGAATTTAGCCAACTAGTAGATAATTAAGAAAATGGGAAAATTGTAGATTAGTCCCTAATACTTCTTTTGTTTTTGTTTGTACTTGATAAGTTCATAACTTGTATTTGTATTCATAAATGTAATGTATACATGTGTTTGTATAATATATATTATGTTAATTAAATATACTTTGAATGGTTTATATATTGGTACAAATGGTAAGTAAAGGACTGAATTGCGAAGAATAATTCTGATGAGTAAATTGTGTCCGGATGAATGATAGGATAGTATAAAATTGGCATGAAAGGCTTATTCGTGTGTTGTATGGGTATTATATTAGATGTGATATTGACATTGGGGTATTCACTAATTGTATTGGAATCCAACATTTGTTGGGGGATTGTCGAGTTTATCTATACGAAGATTCAGGTTTGCTTTGGAGGGATGTGTAGCCTACGGGCTTGGAACTCAGTGCGCAGGTGTGTTTATGAATGGTATAGCCTATTAGAGCAATCAGGTGTATTTTGGGTGGTTACTTGTGTATCTTTATCCGTATATTATAATTCATCGGGCTAAATGATTATGATATCAATTTAAATGTATGGATGATAGTGTGTATTGTGATAGAAATGAAAAATATAAGATTGAATGACTAAAATGATTACATGTTTTATGGATTGATATGTTATATGATGATTGAATAATGTAATTGTAATAGGTAAGAATTTGATGATACTAATTAAATGACATTGAATTGAATTAAATGGTTTTATAATAGAAATGATGATTGGATGATGATTTATATTTAAGTAAATAAGAATTGATGTCATGATGGATTGATATTGAATTGTATGATGATGATATATATTTAAGTAAATAAGAATGGATGTCATGATGGATTGATATTGAATTGTATAGTATACAGTGAAATGAATTATTATGTGATCGAATGCAATATACTCATCTTGTATTTGTGAAACGTGGTGACAAAAAAGTTGTATAGTTAGCTAGTTCGTTATGTTAATTGTGATTTAAGGTGATTTTACTATTTTAGTTCTTATGTACTTACTAAGCATTCGAAATGCTTACTCGATTACATTTCTATTTTGTAGTTGTCTTTTGCGGAACATGGTGATCGGATCACACTAGAGCTCATACTATCAAGCCTTTGATATAGTAGTTTTAATCGTTCTAGACCCAGTTATGTGGCATATGTCTAGGTTTAAATGTGATTAAATGTTTATTTTGGATGTTGAGGAAATGATCCATGTATATAATTCTTGTTTTGGGATGTGTATATGTTATGCATATAAGCTTTGAAATGAATATGTGCTTATGTCCATGAGGATGATGGAATGCTTAAATATAATGGTGATAGTAAATGTTGATAAATGTTTGAATAGTTGGTATTACTCTGATAGATGTATGTTAAGCTTTACGGTATGTAATTTTGTAAAATAATTAAGTATAAATGAAGTGTTTAAATGAATATATGAGTTTGGAATTGGATGAGTTGTATGATGTAATTGAATGGTTAACTTAGTTAGCATGATATGTGGAATGGTTTTGGTACCAAACTTGTACATTGTTAGTTTTGGTAAGATGGTGATTTATAGGTTATCATAATTTGGTATTTTGATTCCATATAGGGCATATAAGTGGTTAATATATAAATTGGCATGAGATGGGATTAATTATTTGCATTGATTAATGTTGTGTGATGGTGTCATTGAGGCATATTGGTTAGATGTTAGGGATGTTGGTTTGTGATATGTTTTGGCTTGTTTTTGAGATGTTTGAGATTGGTTTATAAGTGGAAATGGTGCATGCGTAGGTACCTATATGAGTAGGTTTTGAAGCTATCACTTAAAGGCATATTTTTTGACACATGAGCTAACACACGTTTGTGTGTCAGACACGGGCAAGTGACATGGTTGTGTGCTCTTTGGTATTTAGATTTCCTTTATTATTTGTGGAGCTCGAGCCTTCTTTACCTCTTGATTTAAAGGCTCCCTTAGCACGCTCCTCTTGTCTTGATGCTCTCCTTTGTTCTTGAGCATACAACACATTGATCAACTCTGGTAGTGAGATTGTTGACAGGTCCCTTGAGTCTTCAAAGGAGGAAATCTTTGACTCATACCCTTCTGAAAGTGTGGTTATGACCTTCTCAACCACCCAACTATCACTGAATTGGTCTCCAAGCAGTCTAACGCTTTTAACCACTACCATGATTCTGTTTGCATTTTGCTTCACTGTTTTAGCCTCCTTTATCTTCAAGTTCTCAAAATCTCTCTTGATATTAATGAGTTGCTACTGCTTGGTCTTATCTAAACCTTGAAACTCCTCCTTTAGCTTATCTCAAGCTTCTTTACGAGTTTTACAGGCCATAATCCTAGTGAAAATCACATCTGAAACACTACTTTGTAGGCACGATATCGCCTTGTACTTCTTAACACGATCATCATTATGCTGCCTAATCTATGCTATGGTAGGACTCGCCCTCAATGGTGGTGGCTCAATATCGTCATTCACTACCTCCCACAAGTCAAAAGTTTAAAGGTAAATCTTCATATTTACTACCCAATAAGATAATTTTCACCATTGAACACAGGTAGTGGTGGAGGTGAAAAACTTGCTGAAGACATTTTGCAGATACACAAAGAAAAAATGATCCTAAAAAATCAATAGCTCTCAATACCAATTGTTGGCATTTAGAACGAAGAAAGAAAGCAAAACAGATAAGTAGCAGTATAATGAGTCTGCTCTATATTTCATTTTCTTCAAACTTCACAATATATATATATGAGTTTCTTTACAAGAGAACTAAACAAATCCCACTAAAACAATCTTGAAACTTGAAATACATTTATTGTACACAAGTAAATTAACCAAACATATCAATCATTAACTAAACATATAAAAAATGTACCAACTAAGATTCGTTTTACCTAAAACACACAGGCATTCATAACTGGTAGTGTGCACCAAAATATTTTCATTGTATCTGTGGATACAGCCCGCAGATACATTCCACCAATACACTCCGTAGGTTGTGAACCCCGCCATACATATCGCAGCTTTGTTCTCATTTGGTTAGTCCACAAGGCTTGTTCACATAACAGTTTGCATGATCACTTGGTGGTCCGCATAACAACAATCCGCAAAGCAATTCATCAGATGATTGTCCGTCAAGTAATTCGCATTTGGATTGTCCGCAATTTATGCGAGTTGTTGCACAGTTGGTCATTTAACAACATATTTAAATCTCCTTTTTATGAAGCTTAACGAAAGACTGGGTGATAAATGCTAGTTGCTTCTGAGCCAGCCTTTTATGCCCATGCTGATTCAAGGTTAACAAGAATATGTACGAAGGTTGTTATATCAAGTTATGTGTAGCATTGTACGCTACTTATAAAATATGGGGAAAACAAAAACGAAGGGGTGAACAAATTTTCAGAAGGTGCTTGCTGATAATTATAATAATGAAACTATTCCTTTGAATCTATTGGTAGTGTTATACTTCTAGTTTTCATTATTCAGATTTAATTACAGAAATTTCCCTAATTAACTGAGATGTAACTATTGCTGGAGGCTTGTGATTTTGTGATGAACTTCCCAACACTAGCATGTGTTAGCAAAGTCGACATTTGTGAATTTCTGTAACTTTCAAGATTTTAGCTCAAGAATCTGATGAAGTTAAGAACATGGATAAAGAAGAAGAAATAGTTTTCTGTTTCTTTTTTTTTGTTCTGAAATTAACGTATATCTTTTCCGTCAGCGAGCGGACTCTACAACATATACAAAGTGTTTGCTTGCAAGTTTATTTTTTTACGAAAGACGAGATTGGAAACGAACAACTAATGAAAAGCTCATCAAAATTGTAGAGGGCCGAGGGCTTTCTTTGTGTTCATGATTCATTTCTGTCATGTCAAGGCATGCAATCGAGAAGCAAGATCGATGAATGTGTCTTCGTTGCATGGTATCGTTAAACCACCCATTGGATGATTGAACCCGAACTCTTCCTCTGCTTGGTTGAGCAAGTCTACGAATGAAGGGTGATTCAAGAAAGTAACCGGAATGATGTATCTCTTTCTCTCAAATCTCCCCTACATAGATTGCAATGTGACCTTTTGGCACACTTGGTTGAGCCTTTTGAGCTTTAAGGACTTGCTTGGCATTAACAACAATGGATGGCAAACGAAAACCCATGGTTGATACCAAATTTTGGAGTTGAAAATTGAATTTGGATGACCAAAGATTGATAAGCAAGTGAGAAAACGTTAGATGTTGGATGTAGAGACATGGTCTTGTTGTATTTATATACAATTTCAAGGTGTCTCGTTATTTCAAATAAATAAAGAAACCACATGGTTATGGGTGTTTACTGTCAGTAGATATAGAAATGGGGATTCTGAGAGCACCTTTCCACGCTAAATCTCACATGGGTTTGACTCAAAACCTCCATAGCTTTCTATTTTTCACACTGTCATATTTTCATTTTTTAATACAAGACACCATACTATTTTTCTTTCTCCAGCTTCTAATGCTCCTCATCATTTTCGATAGTTAAATTAATGTAGTTTCTTATCACATTTATGAACATAATGATCACGGAAGTATTGAGCAATTTGGCTTTGAAATCGGTAAATTTACAGTGGACAGAGAAAAGTGGATTGTCCATGTGAGTAGCTCTGAGTACAATAAAGAAAAGATTTAGGATCCGCTGCTTTTGGGTACGACAGAGTGGAAATCAAGTCTTTTGGGAGCTACCAGGTCATATCTGTTGTAGTTTCGTTCACACCTTAGTGCTTTGTTTCATATTCATACCTGTCATCCATTTCCAAGATGCAAGAGTGTGATTGGCTAACACATCTCAATGGTTATCAATCATCATAGTTTACTTGCTTAATCTGAGCTGGAAAGCACTTATCTTATCTAGTGCTTATTATTGTGCTAAAAAATTGGATGAAATTAACTTGAAGGGTGTATTACACAAGTCAGCTATAGTTTTTCAGAGTCTTGATAAGTTTATCAAAGTACAAGAACAAGTGAGGTTGTGTATAAACTCTTTAATTTATAATGATTTCGTTCATGAAATTAGAAGAGAATTCCAATAAAAAACAATAATGGACGTTTGGCCTCTCTAAAACATAGGCTTTGAGCCTATATTAACCATCTAGAATGGCTGTTTGTCAAAATATACAGTAAACTAATAGTGTTTATGTTGGTGATGATTGAAGGTTTTGGAGGCTCATTTGTAAGTTCTCTTTTCTTCATTCTTCCGGTAACTAAAGGATTCTGATAATTGGTGTAAGTAAACATTGGTAAACTCAAAAACCAATAATGAAGAGAGTAATACAGGATAATTTCATTATATTTTTTGACTAAATCTTGTTGGGAGAGAGCATACATAATCTATCTCTTCACTCCATTCATGTCAATTGTGAAAAGGTGGTATCTACAGTTACAGATTCTTATAATATTCTACAATGGAATTAAAGAATTCAATTAACAAAACTTATAAGGTCATTATATATTAATCTTTCAGCAGCCATGCAGCTGAGAAGTGAGATGAAGAAAGGCATCTTCGTCGCATGGAATTGTAAGACCACCCATGGGATGATTAAACCCGAACTCTTCCTCAGCCAGGTTGAGCAAATCCACGAAAGAAGGGTGATTCAAGTATGAAATGGGAACCACAAATCTTGTCTTCTGGATTTCTCCAACATAAACTGCAATATGGCCTTTTGGAACATCTGTCTGGTTCTTAGACTGCAATTTTAGAACTTGCTTGGCATGAAGAATCACAGAAGGTAAACGGAAACCCATATCTGATCCTTAGTTGAAGACACAAAAAGCTTGAGCTGATGACAAGGATGGTGATCCTGGTTGACAGATAATGAAATGATGGAGTTTTTCAGGTTCTTGGAGTTTGTATTTATAGGCATTTGAAATATGAGATTGGCGAGCAATTCCATTGGTATTGAAATAAGGACCCACGCTGACACCTCCTTAAAGCACTCACATGGCTTTGCCCAATTAACTCAACCATTTACGGCAAACATTGCTTGTCAAAGCTGATGCCGCCTCCCATTGTAAAGCAGCATATTTATCTGATCATTTTTGGATAAAACTATAACAATATATTTCCTCAGACTCTTAACTTTAAACACTTGTAATAAAAGAATATTATGCTCGTAACATCATTCCAACTGCAATCTCTCAATAATATTCAACTCCTACAAAAGTGAGGTTTAGTTTAGCATAATTTTTTAAAAGTGTTTTTGAGAAAAAATTAAAATTTCAGCTCTTTAAAAAATATTTTTGAACTAATTTTTTATTTGGAAGCACTTTTTCTCTAAAAAACAGTTTGTTTAAAAATATTTTTGTCTAAAAATACTTTTTATGTGAAAAGTGAAGCAATGTTAAACACACCCTTGTTGAGTAATATTGTTCTTGTATGTTATTGATGGGAGTATTCGGGTATTTATACATGCTATTACAGATCATGATATGACCCTACTATTTTGTCTTGACTTTACTGTCTTTGGTACTGACATTCTCTGTCCCTAGCACTGACATTCTCCACGGACTCGAAGCCTACTGGACACGTGTATGGGTTGCCTGCAAAGCACGTGGTCCTTGCTATTCTTGGGATTGACCTCCTGAGCGAGCTCCGAACTTGTTGGACATGTGTCTGGGTGGCCTGTAGAGCATGCGGTCCTTTTTGCGAGCTCTTTAGGTAAATGCGAACTAAGATCGTGACTTTCCCTTAATTCGTGCGAGTTGGATTCGCGAGTCGAATCCACGAGTTGGATCCACGAACTCACCTTGTTGTCCTCTTGCGATTCATCTCGCACACAATCATCTAGTGGTACCTATCCGAGTCGTGGATAGATAACTTGAGTTCTATCTAAAATCGAATTGATAACTACTGATGTACAACAATCCTAATACTCAATATGGATTAAGCACATTTTGAGATTTAGCTTAGATACTTTTGCAATAATTTTTCAAACAAATTATTAAATTTCAATGATTAAAGTAAGGAAGAGAAGAAGAGAAAAACCCGAAGATGTGATTAGAGTGAATGAATTGGCACATGGAAATTCCCAGTTTTTCTGCGCAAGGCACATGGAGTGATTGACCAAATCTCATGCTGCCAATGAACATGCACGGATATAGAGAAATAGGATCCCTTGAGAAAATTGCAGCTACCAACTTGCCATGATTTTCTAATGTAATAAAGAAAAGGAAAGCAGAAATGATGAATCTTGATGGATCCATCCTTGGATCTAGCGCAACTGATATTCACATATAGTTGGGGAATATCTCTTTCTATGTGAAAGGATAAAAAATTTTATAATAAAATTTGTGTTATTTATAATGTGAAAAAAGATGGTAAGTTTGAAGATCGGTTCATTATAGTTTGAACGGATTTTGGTTCATTATATTCCTTACTTTGAATAAACTAATAACTTGGCTTTTAAGTTAATATTTAATATTGATGTTAAGAGGGGAGTTAGAAAATTTGAATGAAAATGTTTATAAAAGTAATATACTAATACGTAATTCTTTTTCACTAGTAGATTTTCTTTTAAATTTTTTCTATTCCTGTTAAACATTTAGAAAAAAAATATATTTTAGTAGCAGAGTCAAAAAAATTTTTTTTGGAGGGTCTGAATTAAATTGTATATTTTTACGATAGTACAAATATAATTTCATCATTTTAATAGTTTATATATTTATTATTTTTAAAGGGTTAAATTAATTTTTTATCATTTTTAGGAGATCAAATTGTAATTTTACCATTATTAATTTAAAATTTTATAAATTATAAAGGGTCTAAATTAAAATTTTACCTTTTTAAACGGGTTATAATATATATACAAAAGAAAAAGTTGCAAAATCTTAAACCTTGAGAATCTATTTATATTTTTTGAAAAGTCATAATATAAATTTATAAATGACTAAATTGAAAAATATTAAACTTTGGAGGGGCCACATAGGCCTCAACCTGGCTCCGCCACTGTATCTAAGCTTTAAACACATAAAAGTTTAGATGAAGCCAACATATCGCTAATAATTTTCTTTCGCAAAAATAAACATCACTTAAGTTATTTTTTGTGTCATGATAATACAATATATCGAAATTTCAAATACAATATTCATAATAATCACACTAGCAACAATCATTTCTAAATAAAAATGCTAAATTTCTAATCAATCCTAATTTCTTTAAGGGTTTGTATTAATTAATCATATTTTCTTCAAGGATTTGTATTAATCATCTTCTAAAAATTATTACCCACTCAAAGTGTTAGAATCTCATACAATCTCATAAATATTAGTACTGTACTAGTGAGCGTATCGTTTTTGTCTTGGTACGAGTACGTACCAGTATCGACATGTTTCAATATATTATTTAGGGTTTTATATATTATACACATGCAAATATATCACAATTACATCCATAAATATATATTTCTTTATAGTTATGAGTTTTAAAATTAATAATTATGTTTAATAATTTAATTTGATAGTATTTAATTTTAGCTATAATTATAAAAAAAATTAAAATAGTTAAGATAAAAAATTTAAAAATTAATTTAAAATATCAAAATTTTTTATCAACGTGTAAAAATTGGAATGCATTCGTACAAGTCGCTATTGACCAGAACGAGCCGAAATGTGCCGAAATTTTAATTGAAATAAAACATACATTATTTAGTACCAATTTAAGATCGGAATGATACATACTGATTGATATGATTGGTATTGATACAATACCAACTACCATAAAAAAACCTCAAATTGCGACCTATTAATAAGATATTCCTCTACTTTAGAAGTCATCATTGTATAAAAAATATTTAAAAAACTAAATGAAAAAAAGGATATTTAAAAAGTCTAACAACTTTCATTAGTTAATAAATTTAATCCATATTGTACATTAGTAAAAAAAATCATTTTTCCTCTTCAACTTTGTTGATATTTACACTTGAAACTGGTAGGAAAAAAGGAAAGAAACTAGCTTGTCAAAATTAGGGGAACAGATCCATCATCGTTGATGAGTATGCAAGTTGGAGGTTAGATTGATGAAAGCATCTTCTTTGCATGGAATTGTGAGGCCGCCCATCGGGTGATCGAAGCCGAACTCTTCCTCAGCCCGGTTCAGCAATTCTTTAAACGAGGGGTGGTTCAAATACGCAATTGGAACCACAAAACGTTTCCTTTGCGCCTCTCCAACGTAAACAGCAACATGGCCTTTGGGCACAGCATCTGATTGTTTCCTGGAGAAACCAGAATGGTGTTTCAAAAGTTGCCTGGAACTTCGGATCATTGCTGGCAAACGGAAACCCATATTTTAAGACTCAAACCAACAATTTGATCTAAGCAGGTTGCTTAAAGGAGTTGTTGGTGTTAATGTGTAGACAGTGCTTGGGACTGGAAGCTCGGTTTCGTGTATGTATTTATACAAGAGCAAATTTTTGTTTCCCAGCTGGTTTGCACTTGTCTACATGGCTTACATCACTTGGCTCATTTCTTTCCTTTGTTCATTAATTTGGCAAATTTATGGTGCAGAAAGCCAAAAACACATGACCCAATTGCTCCTTTGAAATTCTTCTTCAAAAGATGTCATCTTTATGGGGCTTTTAACTCTGAAAACCATTAGCAACATGATCACGAGTGGTAAAGTTTTTGGCTTTTCTGGTTGAAAGCTTTGAAAGCATATTCATGTTTATCCACTTGTAGGACCTATTCCAACCATTTGATATGTTATCCAATTGTATTTTTCAACAATTAGCCACATATTCGTAAGTGGAAGCACTATTTACCGATGTTGGTTTGAAGGCATAATAATTATTGCCATTGATGGGCCCTGACCAGGGAGCCAAAAGCTTCCATTTCTATGATTTGACTGGCACATGTACATGCATGTACTGAATGATTAGATTAACTTGGGACTGACTTTCACATGCATCGGAAATTCTACTTTTTCTGCAAGGATAACGTTTTGGAGTTTGCGAATCACCAGCAAGAAAGAGAAAGAAAATGTGACTAAGGAAGCTGGATGGGTGGAGTGACAAATGCATTTTAAATTTGAGTTTTGTGAATGAACTCCTTAAAATAAAATCTGACCTCATTTAAGTTTAAAACTAATAAAAACTTTTGTGATTTTCAAATACAGAGAATCGAAGAGAAGAAAGGGAGTATGTAAGCAAACACTAGCATGAATACATGGCTCTAGAGTTTACAGTCCTGGCAACTACCAGATCAAGTTGAATCACTGACGTAAAGCACCTCAGCAACTTGCTGTTTGTTAGCAATAATTCCAAAAATGTTGCCGTATAGACTTTATCCGGATAATCCTTAACAAGTTGTTCCATATATTTAAAATATATTAGATTTTGAGTGTTAGCTCAATTGGTATAAGTATTGTTGTCAATATAGGAGGATGTGAATTTGAGTATATTGAAGCGCATTATCCTTCATTCCTCTTATTTATACTTAGGGAGGAGCTATGAACAGTTCTAATTATTATGTCAAAAAGAGCAGATATCAGCAGAACTTCGAATGAGATTATTAAAAAAAAAACACATTAGATTTTATCGCACTAGCTTTAAATATAAGTAAAAAAAAAAAGTTATAGTATTAATCACTAAATTATGAGTAAATTTCATTTTAATCACTTAACTAAAAAATTTATAATTTGATCATATTAAAATATTTTATAATAATTAAATAAATATGAATGAGCATAATTTACAATTTAATAATGATAAAGTAAAACATGCATACATAAATAAAATAAATAAATAAATACAACTAAAAGCAATTTATAAAAAATAAAAGCGAATAAAATAACGATATTATTGTAACTAAAATGGTAACGAACATAAATTAATAATGCAAAGACAAATATACGAAACACAATCATAAAATAACAAATCAAACATAGTTAATTTAATGGGAAAATAAAAGCAAGTAATTAAATGATAGGCAAAAATGATAAATAAATAAATAAAAGATAAATAAATGCAAATTGAATATCACAATAAATAAAATAATAAAAATAAATAAAAAGGATTAAATTAAAAATAAACATACTGACAAGGGAAAAATTTTAAAAAGGCAAAAGAGTATGAAGGTTAAATTAAAATTAAAATAAAATTTAAAGCAAAAAAAAAAACAAAAAGTATAGGGGTCAAATCTGAATATTCAGAAAACTAAGGATCACGTGGGCAATTTGCCCAAGCCCTTACACGTGTCTGCCCCAAAGGTCACTGGTCAAAGGACCGAAATGCACACAAAATAAAATTGTGTGGCAAAATTAAAACAAATTAAAAAATACATAAAGGACAAAATTAAAATAAAATGAAAAAGCGGACGAACTTGGAGATAAATTTCTCTCTTTTTTGAAAACATGTGGGCCCTAAAGAGGTCCGTGTCGGGTCCTCGGATTGTCAAAATGACCATGTTTTGGGCTATTGAAATTAAGCCCAAAACGACATCGTGTGGTCTCCAAATTGGCTCAAAAGGGACCAAATTGCACAATCTTGAAACAATGAGGGACTGAGAAGATAAATATCCTTTTTTTAAAACATGTGGACCCTAAAGTGGGTCCGAAACGGGTCGGGTTGCAGCGTCAAAATGACATCGTTTTAAGGCCATTGAATCAGGCCCTAAACGATGTCGTATAAAGGTATTATTTAAGTGATTATTTTTTTAAAACTTCATTTTTCCATTTGCTTTTGCAAAAAACCCATCCCTTTTCAATTTTTTTTCTCTCAACCCATCCCATAGTCAGACCTAGGGATCCGTCATTCGTCTATTGTTGGTCACCGTCATCGGCGACGATGGCGACCATCGCCTACGATGGTCGGGAATTCCAAAAAGGGCATTTTTGCTCCCTTTTTTTACCTTAAGGTTAGATTTGAGGTTAAATCTCCCTAAATCCAACCTTAAAACCCCAAATCACTCGAAACCAACTCGAATTTCTAGGGTTTTCGAAAGAAAATCTCTCTTTTTTTTTTCTGTTTTGCGAAGTTTTCTCCGTTTACGAACATGGGTTGTTCGAAAGGAGGGCAGACCACCTTTCATTGGAGGTGGTGGCCTCTACAACAGATGATGACGACGACAGTGGGCTCAGGTAATCACCTTAACCACCCTTTTCCTTTTTTATCTTTTATTTATTATTCATTTTCGAAATGAAGAAAAAGACAATAAAATACAAAATAAAAATAAAAATATCTATGTATGAAAATCTAACAATATACCTTAAGAAAACTTTGTTTTATTTCACTTGTGTTCGTAAAAAATTAGAAAGAAAATTGTGTGGCTTTTATAGCCAAAAGTACAATAATTTCAATCTATTTGTTTTCTTTTCTTTTTTGCAGGTAGCAACGACGGTGGCAGAGGGATTTCGGCAACCCAAAGGTGGTGGCTGGTGTCAAAAGTGTGGTGGGTGATCTCGAGAACACGTTGTTGACATGACATGACGCATGGGTGGCAACGGTGGTAGAAGGCTCCTAACAACTAGTGTTTTTTATTTTTGTTTTTGGTATTTTGGGCTTAGGTTGATATTGGGCTTGTATTTTTTATTTGGGTTGGTTAGAGTAATTGAGCTTGAGTTTTGGGTGTTTATTTTTTTAGACCAATCTTTGTAAAAAAAACTTTTATTGGGCATTATATTTATTTTAATTTTATTTATTATTTATTATTTTTTGTTTTGTTTGTTCTTTGGGCCGGGCAAATTGGGCTCCAACAGGTATGATCATGAGTTGTGCTGTGTTTTCGCATGTTAGTATTGCATGCATATCTATCAGAATACGAACATTTTAAATTTTGTGTTTAAAGTGTTTTGTACTCTGATATATGTCATCATGGGATTGTGTTGGGACTGAGATAATTGTGACATCACACAATTGTGTGTTCATGGGTTGGGATTGTACGGTGAAAGTCGTGGTAATCACCCCTTCAAACATTTGATAGTAAAACCACTCTGATTGGTAACGATTGGATGGGGAGGGGTTCTGGGGAACCACTCCACTGTGTTGGTGTGCTGGAGTATTGGGTGCATTCCATTGTGCTTGTGACTTTATTGCACTTGTGTTATGATAAACTGTATGCTTATTTTAAAATGTTTTATGAAATTACTATAATACTACATTTGTGATTGCTTGCACTCTAGAGACACACTAGGCTCTTTAGCTCATTTTCCTAATAGTTTCTTTTTCAGATACAGTGGATTTAGGCGACTTTGTACTCGGAGGAATTCCTGTTTTTAATCATTTGCATTTATTAATCATTATGAATTATTTTGAGGATTGTGATGTATTTTTAATTCGGGTTTTTGGATATTTATTTAAGGTATTTGCTAAATATTTTTATGATTGGAATTATTCAAAAATATGGGAAATGGATTGTTTACTATATTTAATTTATTTACAAATTATATTTATGCATGTTTACGGATATAGAGGTTTCGTGAGGGTGAAATTACAATTGTGACCTTCCAGATTTGATCATATATTCTAGGTTGGGTATAGGGGGTTACAAGGAATACTATGTTGAAACATCCACCACGATCCTATTCTAAGTAGGGTGTTGTTTTTCTATTTAAAAAAAATCACTACAACTCAACAAGAGTTCTACCTTTTCTTCTTATAAATAGATGACATCGGTAAAGCTATTTACACAACTTAGAGAGATTGTTATTCTTCAGAAAATAGAGAGAATTTAGTTTCAACTGTTATGTATATATTTTTCCAGAATACCAATTCTATCAACTTTTATTAAAGAAGAAGGAATTTTTGTTTTCACCCTAAAAGTTGAGAAAAGTTTTTCTAGTTCTATGTTTCAATTCAATTGATTCGAGCCCACATTCAAAATAGTTTATGGTACGAGAGTAGAAGAGAAGATCATTTGGTTGAAAGTCAAAAATATTAAGGATTCGCTCATCCGAAAACAAAGGTACAAATTCGGTTAAGGTTTATTGCTATAAATATCACAAATCGGGTTGGTTTTCAAGATTTTGATTTTTCTCTGTGTAAGAAAACCGTTTTTAAACTGGATTTTTTTCCAACAAGATGGTGGTTGGTAAGGTAGAGAATGGGAAATGTGACTAAGGATAAGATTAAACAAAGAAAACAAGTTGAGAGAATTTTAGAAAAAGCTTTGAGAGTTAGAATGCCAAATGTCAAAAAAATTTCACTAGTTGTGAAAGACTCATATTCATAAATTTTAAAAAATAGGAGTTACAAAGCTAAGTAATTAATGAGTAATTGTTGCACTATGGCCAACTATGCAACTTATTGAAATTTGATTCATGCTAGTTCGATTTAGTTCAAATGTAGTTTTTTGTTAAATTTGAACTATGATCAGCTAATACACTAACATAGCAAGTGATGATTTAACATGTTTAGTTGATATTTTTTGTGTATAAGTTATTTTCTCAAAGTTACAAAATAGTTATTGGTAGTAGGTATGTATTTGGTGATGTTTATGGCTTAAAATGTATTGTTCTTTGAAAAATTATAAGCAAACCTTATTAGCATTAGTTTTTCTTCTTGTTGTTCTATGTTTTGCTCTCTTTGACACTAAAAATTGGTATTGAGAGTTGTTATCTCTAAAGGCCTCCTACTTTTTTTTTTCTTTGTTTTTGTTTCTTTTGTGAAAGAAATTTTTTGTTTCTTGGATTGTTGTTGGAATGTCATCAAGACCTCCCATCTTTGTTGTAGAAAACTACCACATTTGGGTAGTAAAAATGAAGACTTACCTTCAAGCTTATGATATTTGGGATTTGGTCGAGTTTGAAAGGGAGTCACCACCTTTGAGAGCCAACCTCATAATAGCTCAGATCAGGTAACATAGTGATGAATGTTCCAAGAAGTACAAGGCTATGTCTTACTTGCAAAATGGAGTGTCTGATGTGATTTTCACAAGGATCATGGCTTGTGAAACTCCCAAAAAGGCTTGGGACAAGCTAAAAGAAGAGTTCCACGGGTCAGAGAAGACAAGGTAGCAACAACTCATCAACTTAGGAAGATATTTTGAGAACCTGGATATGAAAGAAACTGAAACAATCAAGCAATACTCAAATATGACCATGGCCATTTTCAGTAGTATAAGGCTACTTGGGGATGGTTTCAGTGACAAAAGAATAGTTGAAAAGGTCATCACAACTCTCCAAAATAAGTATGAGTCCAAGATTTTATCTATGGAGGACTCGAGAGACCTATCTACAATTTCTTTGTCTAAACCTATAAATGCTCTTTATGCTCAAGAGTAAAGAAGAGCAACCAAGAAAGCAAGAGGAGCACTCAGAAGGTATATTTCAAGCTAGAAGTAAACAAAATTTTAGTCCTTCAAATAAAAAAGGAGGAGAAACTAGAATGAAAGAAAGGAGAAGTAAAAAAGAGATAGGTTATTAAGTTTTTTTAAAAAAAAAAACAAAAAGTTTTGTCAGTGAGCTTTAAGAGACGATTCAACGATTGGTACAATGAATCAATATCCATCAACAGGTAGAAGAACATACCTTAGATCCAAGTTGATCTAATAGTTAATATTGGAGATCGAAGAAAAAAGTTATTTGAATTTTGGTTCGCAGATTCATGACGTTCAAAGTTGTTTCATAAAAAAAAAACTAAGTTGTAGAAGAAAAGGGGAAAAAGTTGTTTTGATGAATCCTATCTTATATTTCAATTTTGAATGTTTGTGGCTTTAATGCATCTAATAGGATTTCCATCCTAGCAAACTTCCCTCAAGCAAAGGAATTTGTATTGTAATTGTAAATGGTTCTTTGATGGAGTGAGGAAACGCCACGAACAAGTGAATAAGATGTATTAGGAGAAGACAAAGAGGAAGACTAGAGCAAATCCGATAATACTGAACACAACTATAGATGGTGGTTGGTAAGGTGGAGAAATAGAAATGTGACTAATGATAAGATTAAACAAAGAAAACAAGTTTAGAGAATTTCAGAGAAAGCTTTGAGAGTTAGAATGTCAAAGTGTCAAAAAACTCTTGACTAGTTGTGAAGGCTCCAATTCATAGATTTAAAAAAACTAAGAGTTACAAAGTTTAGTAATTAATATGAGTCATAAAATAAATTTTCAATTACAATTGCATTAATGATTAAGAAGAGATGATGAAAAGTTTTGTTGGTGATGTTGAATAGTGAAGAAGAATTCACTATGTTTATAAAAGGACGGAAAACACTCAGTGTTATAGGAAAAGATTAAGAGAAAACCTCTTAACTATCCCCATATTTTGATCCACCAAGCCAAGCTCTTTGGAAAATCTTAAGAACAAAAATAACCTAAGAACCTTGCCATATTTCGAGATTACTTTCACTTCTACTTTTGTGAAATAGTATCATGTAAAACATCTTCCGCAAGACCATGATTGTTCTTGAACATGGGTTAATTTGTTCCAAATTTGAATTGTTCTCAAAATAGAGGTGTTTGTGAACAACAATTGTTTTGTGTTGATGCTTCTCTTGGAAGAGCTTGTTTTGAATAATGCCTATATCGGAAAAACACAATTGTTCTAAATAGAAGTTATTCCAAATTACGATTGTTCTAAATATAACTATTCTTGAAACATTATTATTCTAAACAAGAGCAATAGTTGTTCTCAAATGATAGCTACACTAGATAACAATTGTTCTAAAAGCCTTGTTTTGAAAATAGTTGTTCCAAACATAGCTATTCTCAAACAATGATTATTTAACAAGAATTATTTTGAATAATTATTGTTCTTCTAGAAGGGAAAATAATTGCTACATGTTTCAAGCATGGTAATACAATTTCTTGAATCGATAGCCAAAACTGAGTATGTAGAATAATCAATTTTGAGAACCTTCCCAACGACTTTGCAATTTCCCGAATAAGGAATTTATCATATAATTTTACTTTAAGCCATGAAATCTTGATCTAAATATTGTAGAAGAAAAAAAGATCTATTTTGCTGAGAAGTTTTAGTCCATGGTTGGACCGTCAAATAATGTCCATAAATAACCTAAGGACCCTTTTAGCAGTTTAATAATCTAATAATTCAAAAATATTTACTAAAATGTAATTATTTTCCATATCAATCAATTAAATGGTTTCCTCTTAGACTGGATGTTGGAGTGAAAGGCTTTGTAACCTATTTCCATTCTCCAAGCAATAAGAATATTCAGTCTATCTTAGAAGGAGCACCATCCTTAATCGTGATTTCCACAGATCCATGAACCAATTTATTTCCATTATCACATCCTCAGATATGAAGTTTTTTGGGGATTGACCTGATTAAGCAACGAAAAAGTAAAAAAAAAAATGGAAGAAATTGAGAAATTGAACACTCAAATTTAACGTGGAAAAACCCCTTCGAAGAGAATACAAAACACGAGAAAAATAATTTTACTATAATGGAAAAAGAACGAAGAGTACAAAAGATGAAGATAAAAACTAAACCCCCAAAACCTGAAAACGAAGAACCCTTAAAATGTAAATACAAAATTCTCCAAAAATGTTATGAGTTTTAATCTCTAATGAGTGTTTTTTCTAAGGTTGTAAAAGACCCTATTTATAGGCTAAATTCCTATGTCAAATAATAAAAAAATAATCTAAACTAAACAAAGTTTGATTGAAACAAATAAATAGAGTTCAACTGAAAGATTATTTATAAAATTTGACAAAAATATGAGTCATACTCAACAAATCTCCACCTTGACTCATATTTTTACAATGTCATCTTTGCCAAAACCCATCACGGGCCTATCTTGAACTATACAGGGAATTAATTGAGTCAAATCTATGCTTAGAAGCTTAAAGACTTCTAGCCTTCGACTTGTGCACTGCCAAATCAAAACTAACCCTAGTCTAATTTTCATGAACATAATGCTTTAACTTTTCAAAACCTGCGTACAAAAGAGAACCTCTCTTCAATGAAACGATCATACCTTTTTCCCTCCTATGATCAAGTTGTCTCTGCTCCAAACGAGTTGACTTTGACTCCGTAATAGTCGAGGGACGTTCGATTTCATCAATCACTGTAGAACCTTCAAAAATGTAAAGACTGTCGATCCTTTTACCTTTTAACAAAATGAGAGCCCCACGAGGCACCTTAACACCGCTAGACTCGATGTTGATCTTGCAACCTTTCGAGTTTAAAATACTTAAGGAGATGAGATTCTTTCGTAAATCAGGTACATACCTAACATTTGAGAATGTCCTAACTGTCCCATTGTGGATCCTAATTTTAACAATACTAATATCAATTACCTTATTGAATGAACCATTTCCCATGCGCACAACTTCACCTTCAACCGAACTATATGTAGAGAACTATTCTCTATTGGGACACATGTTCGAATCTAGGATCTACTCGGATGTAAGCTCGAAGCTTTCGCCCGTTGACACTAACAAGAAATCATCACCCGTTTCGTCGACCAAATTAGCACCAGCTACATCTTTCTCATTGCTTTCAACAACCCTTTTATTTTGCAACTTATAACAATCTGCTTTGATATGACCTAACTTTTTACAATAGCAACACTTTTTGTCTCGCTTCTTTGATGCTACAAAAATGGAAGCTTGCTTATTTGCTTTGCTATTCGAACCAAACTCATTGTCGAGTTTTTTTTTACTCAACAAATGACCCTTCACATCCTCGAACGAGAGTTTGTCTCTACCATAAATTAGGGCCTTCCTGTAAGACTTGTATGAAAGGGTAAAAAGCACAATAATAGCATAGTCTGATCTTCATCGTCAATCTGAATATTAACATTCTTTAAATCGTTCAAAAGAGTAATAAATTGATTAATGTGATCTCTAAAAAGCTTACTTTTGTTCATGCGAAACATAAATATACGTTGTTTCAACACTAAATAGTTACCCAAAGACTTGGTCGCATAAAGGGTTTCTAACCTTTTCCACAAGACGGATGAGGTCGTCTCCATAAAGATCTCCTGCAATATCCTATTTTCATCAAGCTCTTCCCATTCTGATTGATCTAGATTCTCCGACTTTTTCCTAATAACGATCTTTTTCAAGTCGGTTTGAACTAGAATTGCTATCATCCGAACTTACCATAGATTTAAATTTATCGCACCATCGAACTTCTCAATGTCAAACCTTATTATTGCTATCTCTGAACAAGTTGATCTGCGAAAACCGAACTAGTTCTAATATCACTTGTTGGAGATTAACTCGATTAAGTAAAAAACAAGTGAAAAAAACGGAAGAAATTGAGAAATTGAATACACAAATTTAACATGGAAAAACCTCTCTGAAGAGGATAAAAAATCACGGACAAATATAAATTTACTATAATGACAAAAGAATGAATAATTCAAAAGATGGAGATAAAAACTAAACCTCAAAATTCGAAAATAAGAAACCCTCAAAATGTAAACACAAAATTCTCCAAAAGTGTTATAAGTTTTAATATCTAATTAGTGTTTTTTCTAAGATTATAAAATGCCCTATTTATAGATTAAATTATTATGTCAAATAATAATAAAATAATTTAAACTAATTAGAGTTTGATTGAAACAAATAAACCGAGTTTACCTGAAAAATTATTTCTCGAATTTAACTGAAATATAAGTTATACTCAACAAAGTTGTCCATAATTTGAACCTTCTTCGTCACGCTAGCCTCATCTATCTCTATTTGCCGAGATAAAAGATTCCTCCTTGGAGACCATTTACAACCCGTCCTTGTATATATAACAGTTTTTTAAATTGAAAATATTTTATAAAAGTTGTTACTTTCTCGGCTAAAGTCATCCCATAAATGAAAATATTAAAATTAGAAAGGATGTCGTTGAGATCAAAGAGCTAATTTTGTTCATAACTTTCTCTGCTCCTGTACATTACATTGGTTTACAGCTTTTTTCCTCTTTCACAAATGGAGAAGAAAAGAAGAGGAATAAAAATTGTGAAGGAGTGGCCCTTTGAATCTCTTATTAGACCTGCAATTGAGAAGTGAGATTTAGGAAGGGATCTTCTCTGCAAGGAATTGTTAGACCTCCCGTGGGATGATTGAACCCGAACTCTTCCTCTGCTCGCTTAAGCAAGTCTTTGAACGAAGGATGGTTCAACACAGATATCGGAACCACGAACCTCTTTCTTTGCGTCTCCCCCACATAAACTGCAATGTGACCTTTCGGAACATCTGATTTATCTCTTGTAATACGAGACTGCAGCTTGAGGATTTCCTTGGCGCTGGAAATCATGGACGGTAGACGACGAACACCCATAGTTCGAAATGATGAAAGGATAAAAGGTTATTGAGATTTAAGGTTGCTGTAGTAACTTGTGAATTCTTTCAGGTTTCTTGGAGCTAAGAGGCTGATAATGGATTCTTATTTATAGAGAAGGGAGAGGATGAAAGGCGCAAAATGGTACCAATTTGGCAGTGGGAGGACCCACTGCACCAAAGGATCATATGGATTGGCTCATTTGAATGTAGCCAATGATGCAGTAGACCAGCCAATAGCTCTCTCTCCCCGGGCCGTACTTGGGGAATATCCGGAGCAGCATCTTCAGTGATGCAAGATTGACCGGAACATGTTGAAGTAATTTTTTTAATTGATGTAATGAAGTTGAAGTTTTGGGTCCAAACTAAACTAAGCTGGACTTAACAAAATATTCGTGTCAAGTACGGAAATGCAGTCCGTCCCATGTGGTGCTATCTGGCTATACACTTTCATTTATACATTATCCTATTCTAAGGTTTTCTTTTAATGCACATCCCATTATAAGTTCTGGATAAAAAGGTATTGAAAGTATTAGGGTGAGTATTCAATCGAATCAAGTAAAAAATTTCAAGTTAGTTAAGTTGACGAAATTTATTTTAGCAATCGAACTCAATTTGAAATTTTTTTTTAATCAAATCGAATCGAGTAAAAAAATTTCGAGTTAAGTAGAGTCGAGTTAATGAATCTTATTATTTATATTCAATGTTGCGTTTACATGAACCGATTATTTACTAGTAGATGAAGTACAAGATTATTTAACTAGTAGTTTTTTTTTTTAAATATACTGTTGTGTTTATATGGTAGTATCTGTTCATACTTTCTTAACCCTTTGACAACGCACACATTGCACACACAGAAGCTTGAATCCAAGACCCTTAGGATGAACAATATCATTTTTTCCACTGGAGCCACTTGTTGAGTTCATTTAAATTGATCTTTTAAAAATAAAACTCACTCTATAATAAAATCGAGACAAACCCAAGCTACTCCATACATCCAAATCTATGTGTCTCATTCTCATGAGTTCTTGAAACAATACCATTAATTAGAAAAGATAAAAGAGCATTAGGAGGAATACCAAAATCATGAAAAGAAGTATAAGATAAAGCCACCCTTCATCCAATGAAACGATAATTCGGAGAAAAACGAACTAAAATAAATATAATTTTAAATAAAAATATCAAATTCAAACACATTAATTTTTGACTAAATTATTTCGTTGATAGCATTTTGGCAATCAAACTTCACCACAACATTATTAAAACTATTAAGTCATGGTATGATACTCAAATAGATTAAAAATTGAAATAACTCGAATTAAAATCAATTAATCATGAAATTTAAAGACACAATACACGTAATTATACATGATGGATCTTAAGTACTGAAAATCTAAATATTACCTTTATCAATTATACTAAGATTTTATAAATTTAAATATAGTAATTGAATTATTTTATAAATTGAAATCTTAAAATAATTGGACATTTAATTCACAGAGGCATGGAAGAAATATGTTTTTTTTGTAGTACATGAGTTTAACTTGGGGTGTACCTTTAAAGCAGAAGTATACTGAACATGGTTTTTCAGTGTGGAAATCAAGAATATAAAATGATAATAGAGTGGCGTAAGACAGCAAAATACAGGTGATAGGGGCGTCGAATTCAGTGGCCATTTTTTTCAGGGATAAACAATTGAAAAGCACATGCAGTCACTGACGATTCACCGACTTCAACCATCCGCCATATCTCACTACTAGCATCAAATTATTAATAAAGAATTGGATAAAGAGGTAGAGCCCATATGCATGCAAACAGGTATGAGCGGCAGTTGAAAGAAGATGAAATCAGCGGCCAAGTTGAAGGCGATTTTCAACTTTCCAAGCATTTAATCCATCAGTTACTGACATAAGGAATCTGCAACAAACGCAGCAGAGAAATTGATGGCTTCTATGGGCGATCTTCCTAAAAGAACGTAGTAGTTTCCGGCCCTAGTTATAATATTTTATATTTTATAGCTACCTTCCAACCTCAATCATAAACTACATACATGCAAAATTATCACTGCATTATTTTTTTGGCCTCTGGCCGTTTCACAGTCTACCAATAAGAAAATGTTGATTAGAAAGTAATTTTTTTAAGATGGTTGCATAATAACTAAATACAAGACATTTGAGTATTTTTAAAGATTTATATTTAGTGTAGATATATTGTGAAATGATCATCCATGCAATGACAAATTCAGATTCACATCTGCGAGCTCATCCAAGTTTGCGAGCTCTATACTTGTGAACTCATTTGAAGTTGTGAGCTCGTTGGAAACTGTGAGCTCATTCAAAACTGCGAGCTCACCCAAAGACGCAAGCTAAACCCAAATTGCGAGCTCTCCAAAGTGCGAGTTGTTAAGGGTTTTGTCGAACCCCCAGATGAATTGTGAGCAGGGTTTGCATGTGTTGCAACTTATGTTTTATAATCAAGTCTGTTTGTTAAGATTACTTGTTGAAAACGAACTGTGTTAGTATTGAATTGATGTTTTTAGGTATTGATTTTACCTGATTAGTTTGTGTAAGTTTTATCTTTGCTTTCAACAAGATGATTTGATAGGATTAGTTGATTACTTGTAACCATTTAATTTATATATTGTAAATTTTTGTAATGAAAATGATGATGAAATACAAGCAATTTATTCCATCTGCTAAGTGCTTTCTTGTTCTGATCTCTCTCTCTCTCTCTGTACAAAACACAAACAAGATAACACTTCTTCTAAAATGAAGGTAGGAGGATATATTTGTGAAAATTTGTATCATTATTTTATTCATTGATGGCGCATAAAATTATACATCAAATATTTCATAAATGTTTATTGCAATAATACTCAAGTTTGTTAAAAAGTTAATTTGAAGGGTCTAAAATTTTTGAGCCTGTTTTGGATTTCCTTCAATACTTTAATACTACTGATTTTATAAGAAAGCGATCGGTCAGAGATGTAGGGCTATTTTGCTTCTAATATCTAATACCTTCAAAATTGCCATTAAAAAAAGTGATTGATCTGATTCATTCAAAGTTGCTGAGAACAACAGGTTTTGTAGTCAGGGAAGAATCATAATCTCATTGCCATGCAATTTTTGCTCTGTCTTTTACAAATTACAGTATGTTTACAAGCTAAGAAAATTAACTTTTACTTCATTCCTTGTTGGTGGAGGAAGCATTTATGAACAGCTCAATACTGTAGTTAGACTGATGAAGTACTCTTCACTGCATGGAATTGTGAGGCCACCCATCGGATGGTTGAATCCAAATTCTTCCTCGGCTCGATTTAACAGGTCTTGAAACAAAGGATGATTCAAATAAGTTACCGGAATCACGAACCTTTTCCGGTTGCCTTCCCCGACATAAACTGCAATATGGCCTTTAGGAACATTTGATGTTGCCAATGCTGCATTCCTAATTTTACCTGAAAGAGTTCGCTGGAGCTTTTGTTTTGCATGAGCTAACCCCGTTAGTTGAATACCCATTTTAGAGAGGAAAATAGATAGCAAAAAGAGGCTCACGAATAAGTGATAGAAAGCTTTAGTATTTTTGAAGATTGCAGACTTGGTTTGAAAATGGTATCTTCAGTGCCATAATAAATAGAGGGAGATAGCAGTTTGCAAAACTTAAAGACACTGGATAGGGTAGTGATATGTTATTGACAGAATATTTAGAAACATACCAGGTGAAGCAATTAGTTAAGTTTCACATGGTTCTGCTTTGTTTGTTGCTAGGCATCCTGCCCTACCACCTTAAAGAAAATAGCAACTTGTTAAATTTTTATGTGAATATAACTTCCCTATGTTTTGATCTTATAAAGGCACTGACTGTACCAAACACTCCTCTTGATCTTAGACTGTTGAAGATTCATTTCGATTATTCGCTAAAGCATTGAACTTAGACCTTGTTCCTTGGTTTTACTTTGTGCCAACTACCCAACATACTTTTGAGGGTTATTGCAGATCCTCTATATCCCTAAGACTTGTCTGAAATGATGTATTGCTATCAGCTAACTTTAGTAATAGTATTACTATCCTCCTCATCCACTCATTTAAGACTGGTATCCTGGACTACTAACTTGGTCAAGTCACACTCAATTCAGCTAATGAATCCATTTGTCAAAATAAATTATTTCTAAGTTGCAACTACTATTTCCTTTTTGGCAATATCAAAGCCCTTAGTGATTATCCATAGTAGATCCACAACTCTGCAACAGACGAACACACTTTCGAAAAGCTAGTTATAAGTTTGTGAAAATTGAAAATCAAATTAACACACAGCTTTTGTATTCCTTTGATTTCTTGTTATTTTACAAACGAAATCAACAAGACCTTTATATAGACACTAGGCACTATTCTTGTTAAAAAACTGAAAAATAAATTCTATTAAAAATTATAAAAGACTTGATCTTTGACCTTTCACCTACAAAAAAAAAAAAATCTTGATTTTAAAACCCACTTAAAAACAATTATTTAATGTTTATTCAACAAAACTCCCTCGTAAACTTAAATGCTTCTACCATCCATCATGCCAATCATCTTCTTGCATTTGTCGAGAAGTACTTTTGGTAACGGTTTTGTGAAGATATCCGCAATTTGATCCTGACTTGCCACATGCACCAATTCCACACTTCCCTCCTTCACATGATCTCGGATAAAGTGAAAATGAATGTCAATGTGTTTGCTTCTTTCATGGTTCACCGAGTTCTTTGCCAACTCAATTGCTAATTTTTTGTCAACTTGAATCACGGTTGCACCTAGTTGCTTTAGCTCCATCTTGCTCAACAAATTTCTAAGCCATATCGCATGACATACACACCAAGATGCTGCCACATATTCAGCTTCACACGTCGAGAGCGTCACGATTGGTTGCTTCTTTGAAAGCCAAGTAAACGCAGTATCTCCCATAAAGAACACATATCCCATTGTGCTTTTTCGTCGTCTATGTCTCCGCACCAATCACTGTCGGAGTACCTAACCAATTTGTAATCTTCTGCTTTCGAGTAGAACAACCCGAGTGACACTGTTCCTTGGATATACCGTAGGATTCGCTTCAACGCCTTCCAATGTGAATAAATTGGCTCCTCCATGAACCGACTTACAATGCTGACACTTAATGAAAGATCCGGCCTTATGCATGTGAGATAGCGAAGGCTTCCTACCAAACTCCAGTATTTACTAGCATCGATACGTTCTTCTCCATCGAACTTAGAGAGTTTTGCACCTGGTTCCATTGGTGTTGATACCGGGTTGCAATTTTCCATCTTATACTTCTTCAAAATCTCTTTTGCATATGTCTCTTGTAATACAAAAATACATGTCTCTACATGTCTAATCTCCAAACCAAGAAAAAACTTCATCAAGCCCAAATCTGTCATCTCAAATTCTTGTGTCATTGTGCCCTTAAATTCTTTTATCATCTCATTATTGTTACCCATAAAAATGTGGTCATCGACATAAAGAGCAACCAATAATACGTTACCTCCATTCTTCTTTACGTAAAGGGCATGCTCATAGGGATATTGCTTGAACCCATTCTCCTTGAAATATGTATCGATACGTGTATTCCATGCCCGCGATGCTTGCTTCAACCTGTAAAGTGCCTTCTTCAATTTTAACACCTTCTCTTCTCCGACTGTAATGTACCCGGGTGGTTGTTCGATGTAGACATCTTCTTTGAGCACACCATTCAAGAATGCCGACTTGACATCCATTTGAAATATCGGACATTTGAATTGAGCAGCTTGTAAAATGAGTAATCGGATTGTCTCCATTCTTGCAACAGGAGCAAACACCTCGTCATAGTCGATTCCTGCCTTTTGCTTGTATCCCTTCGCAACAAGTCTCGCCTTGTACCATTCTATCTCCCCTTGAGCATTCATCTTTTTCTTGAACACCCACTTAACACCAATAGGTTGACTTTTTTTCGGTAATTTAGCTAGCTCCCATGTGTTGTTGCGGTCAATCGCCTTGATCTCCTCGTTCATGGCAGTTTGCCACTTCTTGTCTCGCAAAGCTTCTTTAAAGCTGATATTTTCAGCATATGCCAAAAGACATACAAGGTGTACCTTATTTGTCGAATTATACAAATCTTGCAAACTTCGCCTTTTTGGTTGTCGTGGTTCATCTTCATCATCAGTAGTTTCAGAGTTTGTTGGTATGCTTGTTGATGCAGCAACTGATGATTCTCCAACTTCA
Organism: Kokia cookei; assembly: GCA_039519145.1. NCBI lineage: Eukaryota > Viridiplantae > Streptophyta > Magnoliopsida > Malvales > Malvaceae > Kokia > Kokia cookei. Next base: position 12,802,204 of record CM076910.1, read on the forward strand.
ATGATAACCTTTGTCAAATTGTTCCAGTCCCACTCGCTTGCTTCGCTTACTCGCACATCACGACTTACCATCACCTTCTTGCTTATCGGATCGAGTAGCTTATACCTTTTTGTCTTCTCACCATACCCAATGAAAATATACCTTTTGCTTTTGTTTTCGAGCTTCGTACTACGTTGATCCGGTACGTGTGCATAAGCCACACTTCCGAACACTTTGAAATGAGAAACTGTCGGCTTTTGTTCGCGCCATGCCTCTTGTGGTGTTTGATCTACCAACTTCACATGTGGACATAGATTTTGTACATAGATGGCATATTGCACAGCTTCTGCCCAGAATTCCTTTGGCATCTTCTTACTCTTGAGCATTGATCGAACCATGTCGAGAATGGTCCGGTTCTTCCTCTCAACCACACTGTTTTGTTGAGGAGAGTATGGTGCAGTTAGAAATCTCCTTATGCCTTGCTCCTCGCAATACTCCATGAAAGCCGTCGAGGTATACTCGCCACCTCTATCGGATCGTATGGCTTTGATGTGTCTACCAGTTTCCTTCTTCACCATCACTTTGAACTTTTTGAACACCTAAAATGCCTCGAATTTTTCTTTCAAAAAATAAACCTAAATTTTTCGTGAGAAATCATCGATAAAGGAAATGAAATACCTTTTACCGCTGAAAATTCGGGGGTGATTGGTCCACATATGTCGATATGAATCAACTAGAGAGGATATTTAGCTCGATATTTTGCCTTCTTTTGAAATAGGGTTTTTGCTTGCTTGCCAAACACACATTTTTCACAAAATTTGCCCTCATAATCCATGTCCGGTAGCCAGTGCACCATGTTCTTCTTTGCTAACTCTTTTAGACCACCATGATATAGGTGACCAAAGCGGAGATGCCACAACGATGCCTTGTCTTCTACGTCGACTCGCAAACATTTTTCTCGCACGCTTCTCAGATTCAGTTTGTACATCCGATTTCTACTCATCTCAACTTGAGCAACCAGACGTCCTTGCTTGTCCTTCAAGTGTAGTACCCGGTCTTTCAAAAATACCGAATAACCTTTCTCCGTGAGTTGCCCCATACTCAAAATGTTGGTCTTGAGGTCTGGTACGTAATAAACATCTTGGATTGACCCTATCAAGCCACCCTTTTGTAAGTAACAAACCGTACCTCGGCCTTTGACCTCCACTTTTGATGCATCTCCAAACGACACATGACCATCTTCAATCTTTTGCATCTCTTTAAATAGGTACTCGTGACCACACATATGGTTCTTGCACCCGAGTCGAGGTACCACAGAGTGTCATTGTTGATGTTGACTTCATTTTTGAGCCATCAAGAGAAGACATTCATTCGCTTCATCTTTCAAGGCTAGGTTGATAGTTTCTCCCACCTTTTTATCGGCTCGACAATCTTTTGCAAAATACCCCACTTTACCACAATTATAACATTTGTTGGAGTTGCAATCATTCGCGTAGTGACCATACTTGTAACACTTGTGACACTCGATGTTGGAATAGTTTGACCGGTCGCCTCTTTCTCGACGGTGTCCTCTTCCACGCCAATTTGGTTGGCTTGACTGTCCCTTCTCCTTATAGTATCCTTCATGACTGCCGCCTTGACCACCGTGACCATTTCCACGACCTTCACGGCCACGCCCTCTATCTCGAAAATTTTCGGTTAATGATCTCAAAATTTTCTCCACAACTCGCGCATCGGTTAACGTTTCGCCATTACGAATGAGTTGGTTCATCACGGCTTGTACACGCGTGATATAGTCAGATACACTTTTCGACTCCTTCATCTTCATGCTCTCCAACTCGCCACGAAGAGTTTAGAGACACACTTGCTTGACCCGGTCGGCTCCTTTGAACACTTTTTTTAAAATGTCTCACGCTTCTTTTGAAGTAACTACACCGGTAATCTTCTCAAAGCTAAACTCGTCAACGGCTCAGAACAACATGTATACTGCCGCCTTATCCTTCAATCGCGCCTCTTTCAACACCTTGGTTTGAGCCACCGTATATCCTGTGGTAGTTTTTGGTTCTTCGAAACCTTCTTCGACCACCTCCCACGCATCTTGAGATTCGAGAAGGGCTTTCATTTGTATGCTCCAATTCTCGTAGTTCGCTTTCGTTAGTCATGGTAACGATATTTGACCCGTCACATTTGCCATTAGCTCTGATACCAATTTGAAAACTGAAAATCAAATTAATACACAGCTTTTGTATTCCTCTGACTTGTTGTTGTTTTACAAACGAAATCAACAAGACCTTTATATAGACACTAGGCACTATTCTTGTTAAAAAAATGAAAAATAAATTCTATTAAAAACTATAAAAGACTTAACCCTTGACCTTTCACCTTCAAAAAAAAAAAAACTCTTGACCTTTTATTTTTCCACTAGCTTCTAAATTTAAAACTAACTTAAAAACAATCATTTAATGTTTATTCAACAGTTTGGGTTGCAGAATGTATTCTTTAGAACTATAACATAACATGATAATAAAGATTTTATGGTTCATTACTTTGATCATGGTTTATCTGCCCACGAGTTAGATTAGTGTGTACCATATCTTGTTGACATGTCAATGGCATACATGCACATATTATTATATCTTTGAATGTTCAATATATGGTCTTTGTCTGATTTATGAAACTCTCAATGCTCTATACACCAAATACCTTGAATACTAAATGTGAATGAATGGTCTATATCAAATGAATGCATCAAGGTGAAGTGTAAGCATCAATGTCCTTTTTAAACTGTTTTTGTTGGGAAATATCAAATGATTCCCAACAACCGCATATTTTCAAAAGCTCCTATCTCTGCTTTTTCTTTACAATAGGTTACGAACTGAAAGAACAAGGAATAAAATGAAGCTTCCATTAGCAATCTGTAACAACTAAGTAATAAGTTTCTTAGTGGATATCAATAGGTATTGTTCTTAATTCATGCATGAACTAATACTGGATTTTCCTATCTGTTTCTGTCAGACATAAAGAGATCATTGAACTTGTGAAACATAAAGAGATTATTAGACTTGAGACAAATCACATTGTTCAACAGATGGTTTTGTGTGATACAACATAAGTCCCTACCAATTTGTGCATATAAGTTGAATTACTCATTTAGAGAATCCGAAAACATGCATGCAACTATGTATTGGATAATGAATTGTCTGATCTGAATATAGTCTATATCAGTTTTTTTCTTTCAGACTTTCACCCATTGATATGTTGGTCTTGGACATGCATTGTAATCATATAGTCCCTGAGAAATTCATAAGAATTTCAGCTGGACCACCATAAATTTTTCTTTTTTTTTTCTATGGATTGGTAGGCCATAATAATTCATGATTGAAAAAGTTATATTAACATATCTTTGGAAATCTTACCAATATAGCTAGTGGAAGGCAAATCCATGAGACTCATGACATATGTCGACCTTAAACAAACGCCTTTAAAGTGAGTCTTATCTTCACCATTTAAATCACTGTCATTTACTGGTCAAAAGCAACTTTAGAATATAAATTTACCTATGCTACTTATTGCCATACAGCAATTCTTTTCACCTTTACCTGTTGTCCAAAACTTAAGACATACATCTCAAGTTCCAATTAACTTTAAAGAGATGCAAATTAATTAAGTCAAGGTTTTCCCTGTTCCTAGGATTGTTAAAGCTAAGAAGTTTTGTTTGGAAAATTCTTTTGTCTCCAGAGAGACCACTTTCTTGCCTGGAGACCATTTAGCTGTCTATATGGAGAGGCTCGAAAGAAGAGATTTGTTGTTCCAATCTCCTACTTGAAGCAGCCTTCATGTCAGAGCTTGTTTTGTCTAGTTGAAGAAGTGTTTGGATTTTGATATGTACAATCCCTATCTGTTCAACACTACAACTTCTGCCAAATGGTAAAATATTAATCCGTTCACAGAATTTATACCTTACAGAAGAGATCTGCCACTTGCTTGCAGTCTATCATTTCTTTCTCCGTTTTGTATTTTATCACTTACATATTAGGACTCATTATCTAATATCTATTACAAGGGAATTAGCCAAATGCCATTAGATTAAACCCAATAAAAGCAGTTTATAGAGTTAATTACCGAAAACCTAGCTATACTTCTTACAATTCCATGGAAGACATGAATCCTTTTTGTCATAGTGGAATATAATCTGATTTCAGGCAATAACCAACCGTAGCATTAATGTAAGAACTTGTCCGGAAGTAATGCAATAAGGCAAACTAGTGAGCAGCTCAGCTATTGATTAGTTAATACGAGCATGGCACGCACTTGGACACTTCAGCATCAAGGAGGGGTGTGCACGTTAGAGTTACTCAAGGGTTGACTTTTGCTTTGATTACAAATTCCTGATACAAGTTGTAGTTGACAGGATCAACTAATTCAAACTTTCATTGTAGAATCCATGTATGTCTGAAGTCAATATTTAGTGATTCTAGACATTATTGGCATAACATCATTTCTAGGATGTTTAAGTGCTTGTTTTCAACCTATCATCCCTTAAAATCAAAATTTCACCCACCAAAGTTTCCTGAAACCATCCGATCATAGAAGCAAGGCTGGTCTTTGATCCTTATCATTACCAAACATTTAGGGCCTTGCAATACTGACTCAGAGTCGCTAGCGGATATGATTATTTTGATTATTTTGCTTCATGATATTTCATCCATATAATCTGCTACGTAAAGTCATTATCAACTGGCCATGGTTGAATGATAAATAGTATTTGAAATGGGCCATGATTGTTGGTTTCATCGAATGGTGACCTATTATAGATTGCAACAGAATAGACTATGGTACCTACTTTGTCAAAATGTTCATTATTTGTTGGGACTCAAGGCCACGTGATTCCCCACAACATATGTCTCTAAGGCACTCTTTCTTCAGTCTTCACTACTCAATTTTCCTGTGACCGCTCACCAATGACCATAAAGAATTTGCTCTCTATAAATACAAATGCTAATGGATAGCCAGCCACCCTGTGCCAATTGCCAAAGACACCCTAGACAGTCAAGTACTTGTAAAAGAAAAAATAACATATCACAAAAGTAACGGGTTTGCACTTGCAGAGAATTGTTAATGCTAAGAAGAGTCTAAAACGGACACTTTCATCTTCGGAGACAACAACGGTGCCTAAAGGCCACTTTTCTGTTTATGTTGGAGAAGCTGAAAAGAAGAGCTTTGTTGTCCCACTCTCATTCCTGAAGCACCCTTCATTCCAGAATTTACTGAGTCAAGCTGAAGAAGATTATGGATTTAGTCATCCTATGTGTGCTCTGACTATCCCATGCAGCGAAGAAACATTCATTGAACTCACCTGCAATCTGCAAAGCTCATAAGAAGAAATGATATAAAATATATGAAAATGGCTAACCAAGCAGAGATAGATTCTTTTAGGAAAGCGAGTGCATATGATGGACTGTTTTCTGCGATCCCATGCCCGCCCTTGTGTACTTAATCTAACAAATATATAAATGACCACTTATGAAAAACAAAAAGTCGACTCGTTCTTTTCATAAATTTCCTTTCTGATGGTTAATGTGTGCTGTTTCATTTTATCACTTCACCCTATGTTACTGAATTCGGGGCTGTTGAATACAAATATGTGCCTATACTACGCGTACCTTATTTGCTGCCATAGTTTCTGTTATGATGGCATGTTATTGGTCTAGAAAGTAACAAATGACATTAGAAACACTTAGAATACTGATCATCTGAACTTCACGTATATTACATGGATTTGTTGTTAGTGCGGAACCTCGGCGAGGAAAATCTTGAATACACGAATAGAACACGAACAATAACTCAAACAAAAAAACGAAGCAATAGGACAAGCTACAAGGCATGTATCAAGCCACTATCTTTAAGTGTCACTGGTCTTCAAGTGTCAATTTGATGGTTCTGAATAGGTCTCGTTGTGCGTAGAGCTACCAGTAGGGCGTACTTCACGTGTACTTCACAAGAATTTCTCCTGCAAGTTGATGCCTGGAACGTTATTAAACACCATCTGATATTAGCATTTGATTGCAGGGAAAAAATATCTTTTTAATCAAGTATCATTTGAAGGGACGGTATATACCAATAATATTCACCTTAGATCTATCAAAAATCCTAGGACAAGGTACATATTACATACTACTAGATAACCTTTGCTTCTTCAACATAGCTTCTATCACAACCACTTATTTCTTGGTTGCTTCCATGTTAAATTAAAATTTATTTCATACACCCAGTTTTGCAGCGTATCCTATTCTCTTTTTCAGCTTTACTTATCCAAATAGTATAATCCTTTCCAACATTTTCTTGTTCATATTTCCATTATGTCCGAAGCATGTTTAGCCAAGCTCAAAGAGCTTTCTATACTTGCCAATTTCCAGTCTTTAGCTTGTTCTCCGTTGGCCATTTTTTCCCCATTATAAGTTTTAGACCAGGCCAGAGTTATTAATGAAGGAGAATATGCTTGTGGTAATGCAGGAACCTGAGCCACCATTGTCCCCTTCCAATCTTTTTCCCAGTCATGGATTGTCTATTATCTAATTTATAGGGCACACTGTTTTGTCAACAGACAACAGTTTGAGTTTTCAGCCCTAATATTGATTTGTAAGCATTGGCCGTTTGGGGACAATACCATGTGACACCCTCTTGAACAATGTCCAAACCCACCAGAATGCATTGTAACCACTCAATCTGCAATTCATTAATATCTTATTTACATTCTTCCATCTATATATACAACTGCATTATCCACATCACAACCAAGGAATTCTCATATCCTCCTCTACAAACAAATCTTACCATTCATCTTTTTGAGTCTTCTCCATTATTTTTCTTCATACTCTGTTACTAACAGCAATGGCTATCTGTGTGCCAAGAATTATGCATGCTAAGCAGATTCTTCGTCGTTCTAAACTGTTTGCAAATCAAGCAGCCTCGGACTCAACGGATGTTCCCAAAGGATACATTGCAGTGTATGTTGGGGAGAGCCAAAAAAAGAGATTCACAGTTCCCATCTCATTCTTGAATCAGCCTTCATTTCTGAAGTTGTTATGTATAACTGAGAAAGAATTCAGATTCAATCATCCAATGGGTGGTCTCACAATTCCTTGCAGAGAAGAGGTTTTTGTTGATCTCACTTCAAGCTTGCATTGGTAGCCATCTGATAAAATAAATTTAATCAGCTGATACAATTTTTGACTATTGATGTACTCCTTCTATTCATTTGGTAGAAAGAGATGATTCAAATGTATACTCTTCTGAGAAACTATTTCAATACAAATTACAGCTGTTCTATTCTCAAAATTTACTTTTGTTAAATACATTGTTCAGTTCATATTGCTCCTTTATACCAGTTGTCGTGTCTGAGGAACATGTACCTATTGGTAGCTCACCTGAAAACATCAAAATCTAGTTCCATCCCAAGCCTGCAATCCTCCTCGCTTTCCTATGGAAGGTAACCATAAATATTTTTCCCAGGAAAATAGGTTAGTTGAAACTTGAAAGAAGGAAAATGATCAGGAATGGATTTGGATTAAATTTGACGAAGTTAAAGTTTGTGGAAATGACCTTTCTAAACAGAGTTGGCTGCCAATCTTTTTTTTTCCTTTTTGTTTGTCTGCAAATAAATTTGATCACTGATCTTCAAGCGTCAATTTGATGGTTCTAGATAGGTCTAGTTGTGACAAAAGCTACTAGTACAAGCAACCAGGGGGATCCTTCACAAGGCTTTGTCCTCCAAATGCTAACTGATATTAGCATTTTATTGCAGGGAAAAGGATCTTTTTAATAAAGTGCGAAGCATATTCTATCCAAGTTCAAAGAGCTTCTCATATGTTTAAAATCTTAAGCGCCCAAAAGTCCTTTTCCAATCTTTAGCCTGTTCTCTATGTTGAAAAAAAAATAATTCAAAATGTTATTTATTGTTATAATTAGTATATGTTTTTACCTTTATCAGTTAATGGATATTAGAAAATCTTATTCTAATTTGGTTGTTTAGTGGTTTGTTTTATTTGACACCAAATTTGATCATGGGTTAATATTCCTAATTTTTAGCATTTTTAGTTAACACTAGTATTATTTAAACTATGTACTCTGTTCTTTTTTATCAAAAAATAAAGGTGCATTTTCTATTCTGTCATTTACTCTTCTCTAAGTATTCTTTTTCGGTTGTTTTACCAACATTTGTGGTATCAGTAAATTAGGTTTCGATCCCAAATTGAGTGATTCATGGTGAATAGTGGAACCAACCTAGCAGCACAACCGTTAATCCCAATTTTCAAAGGTGAAAAATATAATCTTTGGAGTCTCAAGATGAAAACGATGTTCAAGTCTCAAGAACTATGGGACTTGGTGGAACATGGGTATGAAGAGCCTGATCCGGCACCAGCAGAGCCTGACCAACGATTAAATGAAAATCGCAAGAAGGATGCAAAAGCACTAATGCTTATCCAGTCAACACTTGAGGATGACATATTTTCTCGAATTTCAGCAGCAATCACCTCCAAACAAGCATGGGAGATTTTGAAGCAGGAATATTTGGGCGACAAGAAGGTAAAAACTGTAAAATTACAAACTCTTCGTCATGAGTTTGAGACTTTAATTATGAAAGACAAAGAATCAGTGCAAGAATTATTGTCTAGAGTTTCTGAGATTGTTAATCTAATGAGATCTTATGGTGAAATTTTGAGTAATGAAATTGTTGTGAGCAAGGTGTTAAGAAGCTTAACATCAAAGTTTGATCATGTTGTTGTTGCAATTGAAGAAACGAAGGACTTGTCCACTTATCTTTTGATGATTGATGAGTTCTTTGATAGCCCATGAAGCTAGACTTAACAGGTCTCATGAAAATTTTGAGGAAAGAGCTTTTCAAGTGAAGGAAGAATCTTCCAAAGGCAAGCGTGACTTTCATGGACGTAGTCGTGGCGGTGGTAGAGGTAGAGGCCAGTATAGTAAATCTTACAAAAGCTCAATTCAGTGCAGATACTGTAGCAAAAAAGGGACACAAAAAAGCTGATTGTTGGGCCAAATAAAGAGAAGAGCAGAAGCAGGCTCATTTTACCGAGAATGTAGAAGAGGAAACCTCAATGTTCATGGTCCGTTCTCCAATTCAATATGACAACAATAGCAAAGATGTATGGTTTTTAGACAGTGGTTGCTCTAACCATAAGTCTGGAAATAAATCATTATTCAAAGAGCTTGACGAATGACAGAAAAGTGAAGCCGACTTGGAGACAGCAAACAGATGAAAGTTGAAGGAAAAGATACAATTATCATTAAAACCGTGATGTCAATCTTCTTTTTAATGTGCAATTTGTGCCTAGTTTAGCTCATAACTTATTGAGCATTAGACAGTTAATGACTAGTAGGTATTCTATTGTGTTTGATGATGATTCATGTGCTATTCGTGATAAAAAAATCTGGTCAGATCATAGAGACCGTCCATATAACTCAAAATAGGATGTTTCCTCTTGATGTCTCAAATGTAGTGAATAAGGCCTTAATTGCTAGGAGGGATAAGCTAATTTGTGGCATTTACGTTATGGACATTTTCATCTGAATGACTTGAAACTTCTTAGAAAAGAAGAAATGGTTCTTGGCTTACCAAACATTGGTGAACTTGATTTTTATGAAGGGTGTGTTTATGGGAAGCAGAATAGGAAGTCATCTCCCATTGGAAAATCTTGGAGGGCATCTAATTGTCTTGAACTTGTGCATATTGACTTATGTGGACCTATGAAAACAGAGTCACTTGGTGGAAATCACTATTTTTGTTGTTTACAAATGACTACAGCCGCATGAGTTGGGTTTATTTTTTGAAATTCAAGTCTGAAACCCTTGAGAATTTTAGGAAATTTAAGGTGTTGGTGGAGAAGAAAAGTGGGAGAAGCGTAAAAGCACTTCGAAGTGATCTTGGTGGTGAATTTTTTTCTAATGATTTAAATATTTTTTTGTGATGCAAATGGGATTAGAAGGGAACTTACAGCACCATACACACTAGAACAGAATGGAGTTGTGGAATGAAAAAATTGTACTGTTGTAGAAATGGCTAGAAGCTTGTTGAAAGCGAAAAAACTCCCAGATCAGTTTTGGGAGAAGCAGTTGCAACAGCAGTGTACCTTTTGAACATCTCACAAACAAGGGCTATTCTTAATCAAACACCTTCTGAATTGGATGGGTAAGAAACCTTGGGTAAGCTACTTAAAAGTCTTTGGTTGTATAGCATATTTAGTTTCTTCTCAATCTAAACTTGATGAAAAATCCCAAAAATGCATTTTCATTGGCTATAGTTCTCAATCTAAAGCATATCTTTTATATAATCCTATAAGTGACAAAGTGATAATTAGCACGGATGTTGTATTTAATGAAGAGATGGATGTAAATCTAAATTGTGAAAAGGGAGGCATGATGAATGAAGTTCCAACAAGATATGAAACGAATGCAGAAGAGGCGGAAGAGGATCGTAAAGTTGTCAAGTCGCGGATCTACCCTAAAGCTTTAGACAAAAGTAATCTGAAACGAAAACAAAGAAAACAGATTAGCTGATAAGAAGAATAATCAAATGAAAATTAAAATACAAGAAAGATGAATGGCTGGTAAAGGATCCAATAGAGAACGAAATTAGGGTTTCTTGGATAAAAGAAACCGTCCATGGACCTCAAGAAAATGTCCCAACTAGATCAAAAAATAAAAACACAAAACAGATTTGTTAGAAGTGATTTAATAGATGAAAGCAAACTGTTTAGGCAAGAACATTTGAAACAGCAAGAAAATATTGAATCTCCTAATTTTTGATGTGTTCCTTGATGGGTCAAGGTAGGAGAACGTCCCTCTTGAAGCAATTTCAACCTAGAACGAAAAAAACTAAATCAATAACCCTAAACAGCAAGAAATAAACTAGATTAAACTAGAACGATAGATAAAAGATAGAAAAGAGAACATAACGTCCTAAGAAGCCTTGGAAACAATAAGAATCCATAACTCCCTTCAATGACTCTAATTTTCCCTCCAAGAAAGAGATCTTGGCAAGAAAAAGCTTGAAGATGATTCCCACAACCTGAAAGATTGTTAAAACAACTTCTAAAAAAACTCAAGAGCAATTCTTGAAGAAAAACTCAAAGAGAATTATTATTAACTCAAAATAATCAAAATTAAGTGTTTTTGTTTACAATTCCAAGGCCTATATATAGGCAAGCTAAAAAACTCTTAATTAAACTAGAACTTTAACTAATCTAAGCAAGAAACTTTCTTGTTGACATAAAACTCCTAAAAACTTAAACTACTTAATAATTATTTAAAAATTCGGAATAAAAATAACAATAAAATAATAAGAGCTGATAATACAATATTGGGTTCATATATAATAAAAATTAAACCTAAAACTCGAACCCAATATGATTTAAACTCGAATTAAGAGCCCGAAACTTGTAATTCTCGTCATAATCACGTCCAAAAATTCTGCTTGCGTAGTCTTTATTAAAATGATCATAACTTGAGTTCAAGAACTTGAAATTGAGTGATTCAAAGTGCGTTTCGAAGATAAGAGATAGATATTTGAAACCCATGCAGACATTTAAACCTATAAATTCCTGGATCCCAACCAAAAAGTCGTCGCAAGCCTACTGATTTCCCCAACTTGAAAATTGGCAGCTTTGATTTCTTGGACCAAGTTCCTAGATTTGAAATCTTGATTTTCTTGATTCTTGAAATTGTTTGCAATGATAAAATTGGACCAAGATTCAGTTTCTTGATTTTCTTGAAAACAAGAAAGTGAATCTTGATTTTTTTTTCGGTCGTGTGCGCATTTAGGGCCTTGGTAACGAAGTCTTGGATGGTCCTGTTCAATCTTGCTCGAATTTGCTTGGCCTTCGACCTCGTTATTAGGCCTTGAGAAACTTTCATCCCATCAAATTTATAAGCTTGAATTTGGGCCTTGCGACTCATATCATTCCCCACTTCCTCAAGAAGATTCGTCCTCAAATCTTTAGCTCTCTCCTATAAGTAAAAGTATTGATTGATGGTAGAGTAATGTAATTGTAAGTCTGCCAATGGATCTTTAAAATCCTGTAACAAGGAAACACCACTAAACAAATTCGAGTTATGGTTAGTTAAAACATAATTATTCTTCACTTTTGTATGGGTATCTTCTTGTTTTTCATTTTCTTTTTCTTCTTGTTTTTCATTTTCTTTTTCCTTTTAAGAACTCTCCAATTTTACCTCATATGGATTTTCACTCACCAAATTTGGACCATCAAGTAGACTTTTATCACTTAAGGTCTCTTTTCTCTCTGCCTTTTCACATATTTTTTCCTAACTTCCCATATCCCCCTCACAAGTATTTTGAATATTCAATTCAGTACAAAGCATCTCGGTAGGGGAACATGACGTTTCTACTTCATCTATGGATTCAAGGGAAAATTTCTCATTTTCATCCTTTTCCGATTCACAAAGTTCGCCATCACAACAAATCTTTTTTTCACTAGTGTGAGAGTCAACAAAAGGCGCAAATTCATACTTACTTTCTTCTCTAGTTGGATATTGGATTAGACATCGAGAACTCTCATGATATTTTGAACTACACCAATAACATTGCTCAAAATGTGAGAGATCACTTGGAATAATCCTTTCTTTTGGCCATCTCTTCGTGAAGTACTCATCAACTGATCTACTTCCTTGAGCAAGTCGTCGAAGTCTGGTTTTAACCTCCCTATAATAATGTGTTGGGATAAAGCGTTTTCACATAACTTGTTTCAACTCATCCCATGTGGTAATTTCTCTCTCGTAGTTTCGTTGGCGACTTATACTAAGTTGAGTCCACCAACTCAACGCATAGTCTAAAAACTTAAGCGTCGCCAATGGAACTTTCTCATCTTCTGGGCATTTATAGTAACGAAACATAAGCTCTATTTTTTATTCCCACTCACAGCATGCTTTGGGATCATTCTTTCCACGAAATTGAGGAATTGTGAACTTTGGCTTTGCCAACGAAGGCTGTCTGCGATAATTGGGAATATAAAGGATCTTCATCCACACGAGGGACATGTCTAGCTTGATGTCTACGAGCACGAGGTTGTTCAAACCCATCGTCATCATTAGCACCCCAACATTGACTCCTTTGCTCAGTTCACAACTGATTTAAGGTATTGTTCAATTGATTGAACATGGTTTCGAACTTATCAGTGATGGCATGGAGATCTAACTTTGTTGCGACACCAGCAAGATTTTAGATGTTAACTAGCGGTTTGTCACTCTGGTCACCACTCCCTTTTCTACTATGAGACATTGTGACAAATCTAGAAAAAAAAATCACAACACTCAAAAAAAAAAGAAAAATTAAACAAACCTCACCGTTATGCATTCAAAAAGAAAAATTAAATTCTCAATGAGGTAAGAATTAATCTTGTGAGTAGTTTAGAAGTATTTATGTCAATCAATCAGGATGTATTAGAATCAAACTAACAAAGTAATCCTAATAGCACTATGAGTCCAAAATCAGCTAGACACCAAAGAATTATGTTGCACGGAGGAAGGAAGGTGCAACGTTCATTAACCTACTAACACAAAAAACAAGAAAGTGTTAGAATGTGTAAATAAACAATAAAAAGCAAAAACAAATTAAAACCTAAAACTAAGAATCAATAAAATTACAGAAACTCGAAAACCCAAAAACTGCGAAGCAAATTAACAAACTTCGTTCGAGGTGTTCTTGATTTCCCAAAATCATGAAATTTAAATTGGAGCCTCACCAAATAATGTGTTTTTGATATGAAAATTTTCAGCTCAAATTTCAACCCATTTTTTTATTTTTCTCGTATTTTTCCATTTTTCTCGACTTTTTGATCACTTTTTTAGTGGGAAATATTTTTTTTATATAGTGCCAAGAATCAGTATATAAAATTTTAGAACAATTGAAAAATGTTTACCCACTCAAAAATATATTTTTCCGAAAAAAATACTGGGTAAAAACTGCTTGTTGGCTGTTTGTAATGGAAATCAGTGTAGAAAGCAACAAAAAACACCCAAAACGCCTAAAATCTGATACCAAATAATACGAAATGAATGCAGAAGAGGATCGTAAAGTTGTCAAGTCTCGGATCTACCCTAAAGCTCTAGACAAAAGTAATCTGAAACGAAAACAAAGAAAACAGATTAGCTGACAAGAAGAATAATCAAACGAAAAATAAAACACAAGAAAGATGAATGGCTGGTAAAGGATCCAATAAAGAACGAAATTAGGGTTTTTTGGATGAAAGAAACCGTCATTGGACCTCAAGGAAACGTCCCAACTAAATCTGAAAATAAAAACACAAAATAGATTCGTTAGAAGTGATTTAATAGATGAAAGCAAACTGTTTAGGCAAGAACGTTTGAAATAACAAGAAGAGATTGAATCTCCTAATTTTTTATGTGTTCCTTGATGAATCAAGGTAGGAGAGCGTCCCTCTTGAAGTAATTTCAACCTAGAATGAAAACAACTAAATCAGTAACCCTAAACAGCAAGAAATAAATTAGATCAAACTAGAACGATAGATTAAAGATAGAAAAGAGAAGATAACGTCCTAAGAAGCCTTGGAAACAATAAGAATCCACAACTCCCTTCAATGTCTCTAATTTCCCCTCCAAGAAAGAGATCTTGGCAAGAAAAAGCTTGAAGATGATTCCCACAACCTGAAATATTGTTAAAACAACTTCTAAAAAAAACTCAAGAGCAATTCTTGAAGAAAAACTCAAAGAGATTTATTATTAACTCAAAATAATCAAAATCAAGTGTTTTTGTTTACAATTCCAAGGCCTATATATAGGCAAGCTAAAAAACTCATAAATAAACTGAACTCTAACTAATCTAAATAAGAAACTTTCTTGTTGACATAAAACTTCTAAAAACTTAAACTACTTAATAATTATTTAAAAATTCGGAATAAAAAAAAAATAAGAGCTGATAATACAATATTGGGTTCATATATAATAAAAATTAAACCTAAAACTCGAACTCAATATGATTTAAACTCGAATTAAGAGTCCGAAACTCGTAATTCCCGTCATAATCACATCCAGAAATTCTGCTTGCACAGTCTTTATTAAAATGATCATAACTTGAGCTCCTGAACTTGAAATCGAATGATTCAAAGTGCGTTTCGAAGATAAGAGATAGATATTCGAAACCCATGCAAAAATTTCAACCCATAAATTCTTGGATCCCAACCAAAAAGTCGTTACAAGCCTACTGATTTCCCAACTTGAAAATTGGCAGCTTCGATTTCTTGGACCAAGATTTCCAAGATTTGAAATCTTGATTTTCTTGATTCTTGAAATTGTTTGGAATGAAAAAATTGGACCAAGATTCGGTTTCTTGATTTTCTTGAAAACAAGAAAGTGAATCTTGATTTTCTTTTTTGGTCGTGTGCGCATTTAGGGCCTTGGTAACGAAGTCTTGGATGTTCCTGTTCAATCTTGCTCAAATTTGTTTAGCCTTCAACCTCGTTATTGGGCCTTGCAACTCGTATCACAAAACCAACAGATTTTGAAGTTGAACAGCCTGCAAATTCAGTTCCTTCATCACCTGCAAATTCAGCTCCTTCCTCTCCTAATGCTACTACAAGTTCTAGTTCTGATTTTATAGCAACCCATGCCTCCAACAGCAGTAGCGAAAGCGAAACACCACCAAGAAAATTCAGGTCTCTTAGAGAAATTAATGCGTCATGTGACTTCGCCTTGCTGGTCACTGACCCAACTTCTTTTGAAGAAGCTGCAAAAAAACCTAAATGGTAGATTGCTATGAAGGAGGAGATGCATGCCACTAAAAGAAATTCAACATGGGAGTTGGTTGATGTTCCCGAAGGCAAGAATGTTGTAAGACTGAAGTGGGTATTCCGAACAAAGTATAATGCAGATGGAAGCATCCAAAAGCATAAAGCTCGGCTTGTGGCAAAAGGTTACTCGCAACAACAAGGTATTGATTTCGAAGAAACATATTCTCTTGTTGCTCGTTTTAAAACTGTAAGAGTCATTTTAGCATTGGCTGCTCAATTACAATTATCTGTGTATCAATTTGATGAAAAATCTGCCTTTTTGAATGGTTATCTTGTGGAGGAGGTTTATGTGTCACAACCACCAGGTTTTATAGTCTATGGTGATGAAAATAAAGTTTACAGATTAAAAAAAGCTCTTTACGGGTTAAAGCAAGCTCCACGTGCCTACTACAACAAGATTGATTCATTCTTTCAAAACAATGGGTTCACTAGAAGCAAAAATGAGCCAACTCTTTATAGAGGTAATGGAGATTTTTTGGTGGTCTGCCTTTATGTCGATGGTATGATCTATCTGGGTTCCTCAAAGTTGTTAATTGATGATTTTAAGTCATGTATGGTGAAAAAAATTTAAGATGATAGATTTGGGCATGTTGCAATATTTTTTGGGACTTTAAGTTATGTAAGGTGATGATGGAATTTTTGTACGCCAAAAGAAATATGCTACAGATCTTTTAAAGAAGTTTGGCATGGTGGATTGTGAGGTGACATCCACACCAATGAACATCAATGAAAAGTTGCTGCATGAAGATGGGACTGACAAAGTTAATTCAACATTGTTCAGAAGTTTAACTAGTAGTTTGAATTATCGTACACACACCAGGCCTGATATTGCTTTTTGTGTTAGTGTTGTGTCTATATTTATTTAAATTCCTACAAAATAACACTTTGGAGCAGCAAAAAGAATCCTTCGTTATGTTGCAGGAACTGTGAATTTTGGTATTTGGTACTGCAAAGTATCAAATTTCAAATTAATTGGTTTCATTAATAGTGATTGGGCAGGTTGTTTTGATGATCAAAAAAGCAGTTCTAGCAAATTTTTTAGCTTTGGTTCTGGAGCAATAACATGGAGTTCAAAGAAGCAAGAAACAATAGCTTTATCATAATCTGAAGCAGAATATGCAGCAACAATAGTAGCGACACGACAAGCTTTGTGGCTGAGAAAACTTCTTAGTGATTTTAGTCTTGAGCAAAAAGAAGCAACTGAGATCTTTTGTGACAATCGATCCACAATTGTAATGACAAAGAATCTCGCTTTTCATGGAAGAACTTAGCACATTGATGTGCATCATCATTTTATTCGGAAGCTTGTAGCTGGTCAACAAATAATATTGAAATTTTGCAGCACAAATCAGCAGTTGACCGATGTATTTACAAAGTTTACTCAGCCTAAGCATCATTTTTTAGATCACAGCTTGGAATATGTGATTTTGAATCAAGGGGGAAGTGTTGAAAAAATAATTCAAAATGTTATTTACTATTATAATTAGCATATGTTTTTACCTTTATCAGTTAGTGGATATTAAGAAAATCTTATTCTGATTTGGTTGTTTAGTGGTTAGTTTTATCTGGCACCAAATCTGATCATGGGTTAGTGTTCCTAATTTTTAGCATTTTTAGTTAACACTAGCTTTATTTAAACCATGTACTCTGTTCTTTTTCATCAAAAAATAAAGGTGCATTTTCTATTCTATCATTTACTCTTCTCTGAGCATTCTTTCTTCGTTGTTTTATCAACATTCTATTGGCCATATTTTTCCCATTTTAAGTTGTTGGCCAGGCTAGACTAATTATTAAGGAGAATGCTTGTGGTAATGTAGGAGCCTGACCTCCATTGTCCTCTAAAGTTTATGCTGAAGATTAAAGAGTCCTTCGCTATAGCAACCTCATGTCTCTTAACCACGTCTATCCATTATTTAAGCATCTACATCCATATCTAACTCTCATTGTTAATTTCTTCTCTGTCTACATCAAATACCTAACTGCTCATTTCCAATCTTGTGCTGGCCACTGGTTGGTTTTCTTTTAAAATTGTAGGGCACATTGTTTGCCAAAAAATAGACCTCACTATTGCAAAATGACCATCCATGCGAACTAGGAGCTCACCAAGACTGCAAGCACACTGAGCGTGAGAGCTCACCTGTGAGCTCTTCACTTTGCAAGTTTCCAACTTGCCAAATTGCACTGAAATTGTGATAAATTTTGGTTAGACATTTTAACAAGTGATTAGATAAAAATCACCTAATGGAAAAGAAAGTTATATGAATCTAGTCATTGAATTAAGCCAAATTGTAATATTTTATTATTATTTTCAACTTATTTAAACTTAATCCTTCATGTAAACTTTGTATCACTTTTTAATAAAACAATTCATCTCAATCTTATTCTTCTCCATTTTTTATCATTTTTGCTTATGCTTCAACCATTCTTTCATTAAATTTCCAACAATTGGTTTCGAGAGCCATTTTATATTTGAGGGGTCGTTTTCATAAAGATGTCTTCAGCAAACATTACACCACCACCACCCCTGTTTTTATAGGTGAAAACTACCACATCTGGGAAGTAAAGATGAAAACCTATCTTCAAGCTTTTATCTTTGGGAGGTTGTAAATGCTGAAATAGAACTACCAGTGTTGAGGTCAAATCCCACTCTTGCTCAAATGAAACAACACAGTGAGGAAGGTGCCAAAAAACATAAGGCGATATCTTGCTTACAAAATGGTGTTTCAGATGCGATCTTTACAAGAATCATGGCTTGTGAAACTCCCAAACAAGCTTTGGATAAGCTCAAGGAGAAGCTCTAGGGTTCACAGAAGACAAGACAGCAGCAGATGATAAATCTCAAATGAGATTTTGAAAACCTTAAGATTAAGGAAGCTGAGACTGTGAAGCAATATTCAGATCGAATCATGGTAATGGTGAACCAAATAAGACTGCTAGGTGATCAGTTCGCAGATAGTCGAGTCGTTGAAAATGTGATTACCACAATTCCTAAGAGATATGAATCAAAGATATCGTCACTAAAAGATTCAAGAGATCTATAAACCATCTTACTCTCAAAGCTAATCAATGCTTTGTATGCTCTAAAACAAAGAAGGGCAAGCAGAGAATGAGGACATGTTGAAGGAGCTTTTCAAGCCAAAAACAGATACGCTGTGAGTTCCTCAAATTAAAAAAGAAAAAAAGAGTTGGTTAGACAAAAAGGAGAAGTCAAAGAAAAATAGTGGAAAGATTCAAGAATGTTTACAAAAGATTTCTTTCCAAGGTGAAAGTTGGAAATGACCAGTATATTGAAGCAGTTAGAAAGGGAGATGTTTTGGTCAAAACTCCATCAAGTACTAAACTTGTCACAGATGTTCTTTTAGTTCCTGACATAGATCAAAACCTACTAAGTGTAGGATAGCTGTTCGAGCAAAATTACTCTGTAGTATTCAAGGACAACAAATGTTTAATTCTTGATCCAAGTGGATGAGAGCTCATATTAACAAAGATGACAGACAAAAGTTTTGCTATGAACTAGAACTTAGCAACTTTGGTAGCATATACCAGCTCCCTAGATAAAAAAAAATTATGGCAGAAAAGAATGGGACATGTTGACTACAAATCCTTAAGTCAAATGTCCAAGAATAACCTGGTTTGAAAATTTATCAATTATGGTTGAACATGAAGATGTATGCGAGGTGTGCCAGCTTGGAAAATAGGCCAGGTCTCTATTTCCTGCGAACACAACATAACGGTCCACTGAAAAATTGCACTTAGTACATACTGACATTTACGGACCCAAGAAAACATGTTCGATAGATGGAAGTAGGTAGTTTGTATTGTTTATAGATGACAATACAAGGTTCTGTTGGTGTACTTCATGAAAAACAAGTCTAAGGGATTGAAATCTTCTTTAAGTTCACAGTCATGGTTGAGAACCAAAGTGATTGCAAGCTCTATATGATAAGATCATACAATCGGGCAGAAAACACCTTAGAAAAGTTTGAAAAATTCTCCGAAGAAGCTGGTGTCCATCATCAACTGAGCAATGTGTACACTCCACAACATAATGGTGTAAGTGAAAGAAAAAATAGAACTGTGATGAACATGCCTTGCTGCTTGCTGTTTGAAATTAAATTGCCAAAGAATTTCTGGGCAGAGGCAGTAAACACTACTGTTTATCTGCTAAATAGACTACCTACTAAAGCGATTTAAGGGAAGGCACCATTTGTGGCCTAGTATGGTTTTAAACCTTTTGTTTCACATTTAAAAGTATTTGGTTACACTTGTTTTGTTCATTTTGTAGAAGAGAAAAGAAGCAAGTTAGATAGTAGATCACAACCATGGATATTTGTTGGATATTTCAGTGTTAAGAAAGGATACATAATCTATAATCCTTTTACCAAAATGGTGATCATAAGGAATGATGTGAAGTTTGATGAAACAAAAATCTGGAATTGGTTTGCAACAGAGGAAAAGATATCTGAACAAGGGAGTCCAAGACCTGATCTGTGAACCATTGATCACCAAATTGAAAATGATGCAGTTGATGAACAACCAGTGTGAGGAACCAAATCCATCACTGAAATCTATCAATAGTGTAATCTAGCAAAGCTAGAACCAGTAACTTTTGAAGAAGTTGCTCAAGAAGTTTAATGGCGAACAACTATGAAAGATGAAATCACCATGATCAACAAAAATGAAACATGAGAGCTTGTAGATAAACCGGTTTACAAGAAAGTAATTGGAGTCAAATGAGTTTTCAGGACCAAGATGAATCCTGATGGATCAGTCAACAGATATAAAGTGAGGTTGGTTGTTAAGGGGTTTAGCCAACAAAGTGGAGTGAACTTCATTAAAACCTTTGTTCCTGTTACGAGGTTGGATACTATAAGGATGCTTCTGACTCTAGTTGCTCAAAAGCGTTGGAGGATACATCAAATGGATGTAAAGTCAACCTTCTTAAATGGCTTTTTGATGGAAGAAATTTATGTTGAACAACCACAAGGGCTCGTAATACCTGGATGCAAGGCCAAGGTGTACAAACTACACAAAGCACTGTGTGGTTTGAAGAAAGCACTAAGAGCGTGGTATGAAATAATTGACAGTCATCTGACAGAAATGAGTTTTGAAAGAAGCGTCAGCGAGCCACCTTATATGTGAAGAACACTAGTAATGAAATATTCCTCATTATTTCTTTATATGTTGATGATTTATTTACGATTGGCAGCAACAACAAACTGGTGATTGTATTCAAGGACAAGATGCAAGAGAAGTTTGAAATGTCAAACTTAGGTGAAATGACATACTTCTTCGGTCTGGAGGTGAACCAAGCTCACAATGCAATCGTTATAAACCAGAAGGGGTTCAAAATAAAAATCTTGTGAAGATATAGCATGGAGAATTGTAAACCTACGAGCACTCCCATCGCTCAAGGTGAGAAGCTCACCAACAATGAAGATGTTGAGAAAATTGATAAAACAAGCTATAGAAGCTTAGTGGGATGTCTACTTTACTTAACAACATCCAGACTTAACATAATGTTTACTGTAAGTCTGTTATCAAGGTTCATGCATTGCTACAATGTGAACCATTACAAAGTAGCAAAAAGAGTTCTATGACACATAATAGGAACTCTAGATCATGGAGTGAAGTTCACGAGAACTAAAAAAGTCAAGCTACTTAGGTATTCAGATAGTGGTTGGGCTTGATCTTCTAAAGACATGAAGAGTACTTAAAGATATTTCTTCACTCTAGGATCGAGTGTGTTCTATTGGAGCTTGAAGAAGTAAGAAATAGTGGCGCAATCAACTGTAGAAGCTGAGTATGTCGTAACTGCAACGGTTGTAAATCAAGTTATTTGGTTTAGAAAACTGCAGAATGATTTAAATTTGAAGAAAGAAGAAGCAACATAGATCAACTGTGATAATCAATCTGTTGTTGCAAATGCAAAAAATCCTGTTTTCCATGGTAGAACAAAACACTTCAAAATCAAGTATCACTTTGTGAGAGAAGTGGAGCAAACCAAGGAAGTCACATTAGTTCACTGCAATTCACAAGATCAATTGGCTGACATTTAAAAAAAACCTCCTAGGAAAATGAGGTTTGAAAAGTTGGGTTATGATATTGGAGTCCAAAGCATGAAGCTCAAGGTGCGAGCTCAACAAGCATGAGAGATCACTTGCGAGCTCTTCACTCGACAACTTGTCAACTTGCACTGAAACTGTGATAAATTTTGATTAGACATTTTGGCGGGTGATTAGACAGAAATCAACCAATGAAAAAAAAAGTTATATGAATCTAGTCATTGGATTAAGCCAAGTTGTAATATTTTATTACTATTTTCAACTTATTTAAGCTTAATCTTCATGTAAACTTTGTAGCACAAACAGTTCATCTCAAACTTATTCTTCTCCGTTTTTGATAATTTTTTCTTCTGTTTCAACGTTTCCTTCATCTAATTTCCAACACTCACTTTGATTTTAGCCCTTAATCCCATAGAAGATCATAAAGACAAGACCATGTGAAACTTATTAAGCAATATCCTAAGAAACCAAAGCAATGCCACTTTTTTTTCCATGTTTTAGAGGATTTTTTATTTTTGTTGTTTACCATTCGTCTACATATAGCAACATATGTTGACCACAAATCAAACCTAACTCAATTCTTCATATTACAACCTCTCAAAAGGTCTCCCAACACAACAAAAACTTTGAAATAATGTAATTTAATCAACCGAAAAGGTATGGCATAGTAGATTTGCTAAACATAGATGAAGAAGAGTGTGGTTTTAATCATCCAATGGGTGGTTTGACAATTCCCTGTAATGAAGATATGTTCATTGATATAACTACTCACTTGGATATACCATAAGAGAAGCCAACATATACTTTTTTTGAAACTAGGAACACCAAATGTACATATTCATTTTCCTTTTTGTTTTGGCCTTTTTGAAGCAGGATTTTTATTTTTATTTGTCACAAATGAGTGGAATAGAGATTCTCAAATATTGGCATTTGAAGTCATTAAACCAATCATTGAGAGTCAATGGAAAATTCAAATAACTTAAAATAAAATCATTTTCAGTTGTTATGGTAAAGAAAATTCACACTATTCAATAGCAAAACAAATGGAAGAGGCAGCTGTTTTCAGTCTTTAGATTGCCTATATTCACATTTTAGATCAGATATAAGGTGAGACTAAAACAGGAAAACCCCCATCTATGCAAAAACATATGATTACTGGTGACCTATATTATTCTTTCTTTCATATTCAGTTCTGTTCCCACACTCCAGTTCTGCTAATCCTAGAATTAAGCCTTTTGATTTGATCAATTTGCTTGGCTTTTCATTTCTCATACTAGTAAGTACATTTGTTTTTCCTGGAATTTGGTTGTCACTATATATAAAAGAAAGTGTTCTGTAGTAGGTTTTCACATACTTTGGGATTATTAAACATACTGCATACTTAAATAAATAAAGAATTTTCACATACTTGTGGGTTGACCATTCTTAGAAATTCTTTATCCTCATGATAGGTGAAGAGTTGACTTTCCAAGACATTTTTGAAAAGAAATAGATTTCAATTCTATTGAAGAATTTGGCCTGCAATGCAACAACAGAATTGGAGCTGTGTGTTTTGGCTACTACAGTAACATGCAGATGGAAGAAGCAGTCACGTTTTAGCTACTTTTAATGTGTCATTGTTGTTTTAATTTATTTTTTTATGATGTAACTTGGTCAAGCCATAGGTGCTGACTTAGGTGTTTGATGATATCTAGTGTAGCAACATTTTCCCATGTAATGTGCCCATACTTTTGACTGTACAAAATCTACTTATGTAAGACAGATTTGTCCCATATCTTTTGATTAGCTTTTATCAACTTTTGTAACTATCTTTTAATGTATGAATGAAATGGAATGAATTATCAGATTTTCCATTCAAGCTTCTTGTTCATACTCTTTCATTTTCCCTGTTTTTAGTTATTGTTTCTTAATCAAGTAACTGAATCTTCATCAGTAAGGCATTGCCTTTGCTGTGTTTTTTCCCTCATTTCTTTCAATTAGCATCAGAGCCATCTTCTTAAAGGGACTAGGTACTTGTTTTGTTTGAGAACTCACTCATGTCTTCATTGGGTTACTCTCCAACACCACCACCATAGTTTAACGGTGAGAACTACCACATTTGGGTAGTGAAAATGAAGACTTACCTGCAGGCATTTGACTTGTGAGAAGTGGTAAATGCTGATGTAGAGCCACAACCCTTGAGAGCTAATCCAATTATAGCTCAGATA
Source organism: Kokia cookei (assembly GCA_039519145.1). Lineage (NCBI taxonomy): Eukaryota > Viridiplantae > Streptophyta > Magnoliopsida > Malvales > Malvaceae > Kokia > Kokia cookei. Next base: position 12,826,297 of record CM076910.1, read on the forward strand.
AGGCAGCACTCTGATGATAGAGCCAAGAGATATAAGGCAATGTCTTGTCTTCAGAATTGTGTTTCAGAAGTGATCTTCACAAGGATCATGGCTTGTGAGACACTTAAGCAGATCTGGGACAAGTTGAAGGAGGAGTTTCAAGATACTAAGAAGACTAAGCAACAACAACTTATCAACCTTAGGAGAGATTTTGAGAACCTGAAGATGAGGGAGTCAAAAACAATGAAGGAGTATGCAGGAAGAGTCATGGCTGTTGTAAACAATATAAGGCTCCTTGGAGAGCAATTTGATGAGAGCAGGATAGTTGAGAAGGTTATAGTAACCTTGCCAGAGAGGTATGAGGCAAAAATCTCTTCTTTGGAGGACTTTAGAAATTTGTCTAGGATCACTCTCACTGAGTTGATCAATGCCTTCTATGCTCAAGAGCAAAGAAGAGCAAGTAGGCAGGTGGAACACCATTAAGGTGCATTTCAAGCCAAAGGAAAGTCAGCTCCAAGCTCTTCCAACTTCAAAGGTAAGAAGCCTTGGCTAAGCAATAAGGATAAACCAAGAAGAGATGGAATGGATAAAACAAGAAGAGATGGAATGAAGAAATGCTATCTTGCTCTCACTGCAAGAAAACAACTCACCTTAAAGCTTATTGGTGGTATAGACTAGATGTGCAATGCAAAAACTGTAAGAATATGGGGCATGTAGAGAAGGTGTGTAGGAACAGAATGTATCAAAAGCAACGACAGCCACTACAATCTGAAGTCAAGGCTCAGGTAGCAGATGAAGCTGAAATTCAGGAGGAGTAGGTATTTGCAGCATCCTGTTTAGCAATTAGAAAGAAAGTTGCCAAGGGATGGTTGTTGGATAGTGGTTACACAAACCACATGACACCTGATGATGCCATTTTCAGGAAGATTGACAGGAGTTTCAACACCAGAGTCAAAATTGGGAATGGACAGTATATCAAGGTTGAAGGCAAAGGTGATGTTTTATTAACACATCCTCAGGTACTAAACTTCTTTCAAATGTACTCTTAGTGCCTGTAATTGATTAAAATCTGTTGAGTATAGCTAAGTTGATTGAGAAGGGCTACTCTGTTGTATTTAAGACCAATGAATGCTCCATTTGTGATCCAAGTGGATCTAAGCTAATGACAGTCACAATGACTGATAGGAGCTTTATTATGGATTGGAAACAAGACTCAATTGTTGTTTATGCTTCCATTTCTAATGAGTCAAGGTTATGGCACAAAAGGCTAGGGCATTTGAATTATAAGTCCCTAGCTCAGATGTCTGAAGGGTTGTTGGTTGAAAATTTGACTAATGTGGTTGAACATCAAGAGGTCTGTGATATGTGTTAGATGGGAAAGGCACCAAGAGGCCTCCATTTCTAGCCAACAACAAAGCTTGGAGAGCTTCTAAGACGCTGCAATTGGTGCATATTGATGTTTGTGGTCCAATGAGAATTGAATCTTTGAATGGTAGCAGGTGCTTCATCTTATTTATTAATGATTACTCTAGATATTGTTGGATCTACTTTCTTAAACAGAAATTAGAAGTGGCTTCAGTGTTTTGGAAGTTCAAGGCTTCAGTAGAGAACCAATCAGATTACAAACTGAAAGCATTGAGGTCTGACAATGGGACTGAATGCACATCAGAGGTGTTTCAGAGGTTTTGTGATGAGTTTGGAGTTTCTCATCAGTTCACAAATGTGTACACACCACAACAAAATGGTGTGAGTGAAAGAAAGAATAGGACTTTAATGAATATGGCTAGGTGCCTTATGTTTGAAAAAGTGATACGAAACGAAAGCGAAAGAGGATCGTAAAGTTGTCAAGTTGCGGATCTACCCTAAAGCTCTAGACAAATGTAATCTGAAACGAAAACAAAGAAAGATAGATTAATTGAGAAGAAGAATAATTAAACGAAATTAAAATGAAAGAAAGATGAATGGCTAGTAATGGATCCAATAGAGAACAAAATTAGGGTTTCTTGGATGAAAGAAACCATCCTTGGACCTCAAGAAAATGTCCTAACCAGATATGAAAAATAAAAACACAAACAGATTCGTTATGAGTGATTTAAAAGATAAAAGCAAATAGTTTAGGCAAGAATGATTGAAACAGCAATAAAAGATTGGATCTCCTAATTTTTATGTGTTTCTTGATGGATCAAGGTAGGAGAAACGTCCCTCTTGAATCAATTTCAACAAAGAACGAAAATAAACTAAATTAGTAGTCTTAAAGAGCAAGAAATAAACTAGATCAAACTAAAACAATAGATTAATGATAGAAAAGAGAAGATAACGTTCTAAGAAGCCTTGGAAACAATAAGAATCCACAACTCACTTCAATGGCTCTAATTTCCCCTCCAAGAAAGAGATCTTGACAAGAAAAACCTTGAAGATGATTCCCACAACCTGAAAGATCGTTAAAACAACTTCTAAAAAAAACTCGAGCAATTCTTGAAGAAAAAACTCAAAGAGAATTATTATTAACTCAAAATAATCAAAATCAAGTGTCTTGTTTACAATTCCAAGGCCTATATATAGGCAAGCTAATAAATCTAAATAAAACTCTTAATTAAACTAGAACTCTAACTAATCTAAGCAAGAAATTTTCTTGTTGACATAAAACTCCTAAAAACTTAAACTACTTAATAATTATTACAAATTCGGAATAAAAAAAAACAATAAAATAATAAGAGCCGATAATACAATATTGAGCTCATATATAATAAAAAGTAAACCTAAAAACCAAACGCAATATGATTTAAACTCGAATTAAAAGCTCGAAACTCGTAATTCCCGTCATAATCACGTCCAGAAATTCTGTCCGCGCAGTCTTTATTAAAACGATCATAACTTAAGCTCCCAAACTTGAAATCAAGTGATTCAAAGTGTGTTTCAAAGATAAGAGATAGATCTTTGAAATCCATGCAGACATCTCAACCGATAAATTCCTAGATCCCATACAAAAAGTCATTGCAAGTCTGCTGATTTCCCCAACTTGAAAATTGGCAGCTTCAGTTTCTTAGACCAAGATTTCCAAGATTTAAAATCTTGATTTTCTTGATTCTTGAAATTGTTTGGAATGACAATTGGACCAAGATTTGGTTTCTTGATTTTCTTGAAAACAAGAAAGTGAATCTTGATTTTTTTCGGCCGTGTGCGGTTCTAGGGCCTTGGTAACGAAATCTTGGATTGTCCCGTTCAATCTAGCTCGAATTTGCTTGGCTTTCGACCTCGTTATTTGGCCTTGAGAAACTTTGATCCCATCACATTCATAGGCTTGAATATGGGCCTTGCGACTCGTATCATTCCCCACTTCCTCAAGAAGATTCGTCCTCGAATCTTTAGCTCTCTCTCACAAGTTAATGTGTCGATCAATGATAGAGTAATGTAATTGGAAGTCCGTCAATGGATCTTTAAAATCCTATAACAAGGAAACACCACTAAACAAATTCAAGTTATGGTTAGTTAAAACATAATCATTCCTCACTTTTGTATGAGTATCTTCTTGTTTTTCATTTTCTTTTTCCTCTTAAGAACTCTCCAATTTTTTCTCATATGGATTATCACTCACCAAATTTGGACCATCAAGTAGACTTTTATTACTCAAGATCTCTTTTCTCTCGGCCTTTTCACATATTTTTTTCTCACTTCCCATATCCCCCTCATAAGTATTTTGAATATTCAATTCAGAACATGGCATCTCAGTAGGAAAAAATGACGTTTCTACTTCATCTATAGATTCAAGGGAAAATTTCTCATTATTATCTTTTTCCGGTTCACAAAGTTCGCCATCACAACAAATCTTTTTTTCACTAGAGTAAGAGTCAACAAAAGGCACAAAGTCATACTTACTTTCTTCTCTAATTGGATATTGGATTTGACATCAAAAACTCTCATGATCTTTTAAACTACACCAACAACATTTCTCAAAATGTGAGAGATAACTTGGAATCCTCCTTTCTTTTGGCCATCTCTTCGTGAAGTTCTCATCAATTGATCTACTTCCTTGAACAAGTCGTCGATGTCTAGTTTTGACCTCCCTATAATAATGTGTTGGGATAAAGTGTTTTCTGATAACTTGTTTCAACTCATCCCATGTGGTAATTTCTCTCTCGTAGTTTCGTTGGCGACTTATACCAAGTTGAGTCCACCAACTCAACGCATAGTTTGAAAACTCAAGGGTCGCCAATGAAACTTTCTCATCTTCTGGGCATTTATAGTAACGAAACATAAACTCTATTTTTGATTCTTACTGACAGTATGCTTCTAGATCATTCTTTCCACGAAATTAAGGAATTGTGAACTTCGGCTTTGCCAACGAAGGCTGTTCGCGATTATTGGGAACCAAAGGATCTTCATCCACATGAGGTACATGCTAGCTTGATGTCTACGAGCACGAGGTTGTTCAAACCCATCATCATCATTAGCGCCTCAATATTGAGTCCTTTGCTCAGTTCGCAACTGATTTAAGGTATTATTCAACTGATTGAACATGGTTTCGAACTTATCAGTGATAGCATGGAGATCTAACTTTGTTGTGACACCAGCAAGATTTTCGATGTTAACTAGCAGTTTGTCACTCTGGTCATCACTCCTTTTCTACTATGAGACATTGTGACAAATCTGGGAAAAAAAATGCAACACTCAAAAAAAAAGAAAATATTAAACAAACCTCACCATTATGCACTCAAAAAGAAAATTTAAATTCTCAATGAGGTAAGAATTAATCTTGTGAGTCCTTTAGAAGTATTTATGTCAATTAACTAGACAGCAAAGAATTGTGTTGTACGGAAGAAGGAAGGTGCAACGTTCGTTAACCTACTAACACAACAAACAAGAAAGTGTTATAATGTGTAAAGAAACAATAAAAAGCAAAAACAAATGAAAACCTAAAACTAAGAATCAATAAAATTGCAGAAACTCGAAAACCTAAAAAAACTACGAATCAACTTGACAAACTTCATTCGAGGTGTTGCTGATTTCCAAAAATCACGAAATTTTAATTGGAGCATCTAAAAATAATTTGCTTTTGATCTGAAAATTTTTGGCACAAAATTCAATCCACGGAATATTTTTTTATTTTTTCTTTTTCTATTATTTTTCTTTTTTTTCTTTATTTTTTTATCATTTTTTTTGTGAGAAATATTTTTTTTATATTGTAATATGGTGCCAAAAATCAATATTTAAAATTTTAGATCAATAGAAAAACATTTACCCACTCAAAAATATTTTTTTTCCGAAAAAATTACTAGGTAAAAATTGCTTGTTGGCTATTTGTAATGGAAATCAGTGGAGAAAGCGACGAAGAACACCCAAAACGCCCAAAATCTGATACAAAATGATACGAAATGAATGCGGAAGAGGATCATAAAGTTTTCAAGTTGTGGATCTACCTTAAAGCTCCAGACAAATGTAATCTGAAACAAAAACAAAGAAAGATAGATTAATTGACAAGAAGAATAATCAAACGAAATTAAAACGAAAGAAAGATGAATGGCTGGTAACAGATCCAATAGAGAACGAAATTAGGGTTTCTTGGATGAAAAAAAATAGTCCTTGGACCTCAAGAAAATGTCCCAACCAGATCTGAAAAATAAAAACACAAACAGATTTGTTAGAAGTGATTTAAAAGATAAAAAGCAAACTGTTTAGGCAAGAATGATTAAACAGCAAGAAAAGATTGGATCTCTTAATTTTTGATGTGTTTCTTGATGGATCAAGGTAGGAGAACATCCCTCTTGAAGCAATTTCAACCAAGAATGAAAATAAACTAAATCAGTAACCCTAAACAGTAAGAAATAAACTAGATCAAACTAGAACGATAGATTAAAGATAAAAAAGAGAAGATAACGTTCTAAGAAGCCTTGGAAACAATAAGAATCCACAACTCCCTTCGATGACTCTAATTTCCCCTCCAAAAAAGAGATCTTGGCAAGAAAAAGATTGAAGATGATTCCCACAACCTGAAAGACTGTTAAAACAACTTCTAAAAAAAACTCAAGAGCAATTCTTGAAGAAAAAACTCAAAGAGAATTATTATTAACTCAAAATAATCAAAATCAAGTGCCTTGTTTACAATTTCAAGGCCTATCTATAGGCAAGCTAAATAAATCTAAATAAAACTCTTAATTAAACTAGAACTCTAACTAATCTAAATAAGAAACTTTCTTGTTGACATAAAACTCCTAAAAACTTAAACTACTTAATAACAATAAAATAATAAGAGCTGATAATACAATATTGAGATCATATATAATAAAATTAAACCTAAAAATCGAACCCAATATGATTTAAACTCGAATTAAAAGCCCGAAACTCGTAATTCCTGTCATAATCATGTCTAGAAATTCTATTTGCGCAGTATTTATTAAAACGATCATAACTTGAGCTCCCGAACTTCAAATCAAGTGATTCAAAGTGTGTTTTGAAGATAAGAGATAGATCTTCGAAATCCATGCAGAAATATCAACCCATAAATTCCTGGATCCCATACAAAAAGTCATTGCAAGGCTGCTGATTTCCATTACTTGAAAATTGGCAGCTTCAGTTTCTTGGACCAAGATTTCCAAGATTTAAAATCTTGATTTTCTTGATTCTTGAAATTGTTTGGAATGGAAATTGGACCAAGATTTGGTTTCTTGATTTTCTTGAAAACAAGATAGTGAATCTTGATTTTCTTTTTCAGTCGTGTACGCATCTAGGGCCTTGGTAACGAAGTCTTGGATGGTCCTGTTCAATCTTGCTCGAATTTGCTTGGCCTTCGACCTCGTTATTGGGCCTTGAGAAAATTTGATCCAATCACATTCATAAGGTTGAATATGGGCCTTGCGACTCTTTTAAAAAAGGTTTACCAAAGAACTTATGGGTAGAAGCAGTCAATACTACAGTCTATCTTCAAAACAGACTTCCTACAAAGGCATTAGTGGAGAAAACTCCTTTTGAGGTACGGTTTGGCTTCAAGCCCTCTGTTGAACACCTAAAGATCTTTGGTTTCATTTGTTATGTAGTAGTTCCAACTGTGAAAAGAGACAAGCTAGATAAAAGGGCTCAACCTGCAGTCTTTGTGGGATATAATAGTGACAAGAAAGGATATAGGATGGGATATAGGATGCTAGATTTCAACACTTAAAGTCTATGCAAGTAGAGATGTAGTGTTTGATGAGGCATCAACCTAGAACTAGGACAAGTTAGAAGTTGAGAAAGATAGTGAGCAGACTGGTTCAGATCAAGAAGTTAAGATTCAATCTGATCAAGATTTGAACTTTGATGATCTTCTTGTCAGAGGCACAAGATCAAAGATGCAATTTATCTGTTTTGGAGCCCTCGAACTTTGCTGAAGCTATCAAAGAAGACTGTTGGAAGGATGCAATGCAAGTTGAAATGGATATGATACACAAGAATGGCACTTGGGATTTGGTTGACAAACCTGTCCAAAAGTGGGTCATAGGTGTAAAATGGGTATTTAAGACTAAATGTGATATGAGTTACGAGGCCCATATTCAAGCTTATGAATGTGATGGGATCAAAGTTTCTTAAGGCCCAATAACGAGGTTGAAGGCCAAGCAAATTCGAGCAAGATTGAACGGGACCATCCAAGACTTCGTTACCAAGGCCCTAGATGCACACATGACCGAAAAAGAAAATCAGGATTCACTTTCTTGTTTTCAAGAAAATCAAGAAATCGAATCTTGGACCAATTTTTTCATTCCAAAAAAATTCAAGAATCAAGAAAATCAAGATTTTAAATCTTGGAAATCTTGGTCCAAGAAACTGAAGCTGCCAATTTTCAAGTTGGGGAAATTAGCAAACTTGCAACGACTTTTTGTATGGGATCCAAGAATTTATTGGTTGAGATTTCTGCATGGATTTCGAAGATATATCTCTTATGTTCGAAACACACTTTGAATCACTTGATTTTAATTTTGGGAGTTCAAGTTATGATCGTTTTAATAAAGACTGCACGGACAGAATTTTTGGACGTGATTATGAAGGGAATTACAAGTTTCGAGCTTTTAATTCAATTTTAAATCATATTGGGTTTGGGTTTTAGGTTTAATTTTTATTATATATGAGTCCAATATTGTATTACCGGCTCTGATTATTTTATTGTTATTTTTATTCCGAAGTTTGAATAATTATTAAGTAGTTTATGTTTTTAGGAGTTTTATGTCTACAAGAAAGTTTAGTTTAAAACTACTTCTTGTTTAGATTTGCTAGATTCTAGTTTAATTAAGAGTTTTTTTTAAAAGTTGTTTTAACAATCTTTCAGGTTGTGGGAATCATCTTAAAGCTTTTTCTTGCCAAGATCTCTTTTTTGGTGGGGAAATTAGAGCCATTGAAGGATGTTGTGGATTCTTATTGTTTACAAGGCTTCTTAGGATGTTATCTTCTCTTTTCTATCTTTAATCTATTGTTCTAGTTTGATCTAGTTTATTTCTTGCTGTTTAGGGTAACTGATTTAGTTGATTTTTGTTCTTGGTTGAAATTGCTTGAAGAGGAACATTCTCCTACCTTGATCCATCAAGAAACACATCAAAAATTGGAAGATCCAATTTTTTCTTGCTGTTTCAATCATTCTTGCCTAAACAATTTGCTTTTATCTTTTAAATCACTTCTAATGAATCTGTTTGTGTTTTTATTTTTCAGATCTGGTTGGGACGTTTTCTTGTGTTCCAAGGATGGTTTCTTACATCGAAGAAACCCTAATTTTGTTCTCTATTGGATCCATTACTAGTCATTCATCTTTCTTTCGTTTTAATTTCGTTTGATTATTCTTCTTGTCAATTAATCTGTCTTTCTTTGTTTTCGTTTCAGATTACATTTGTCTAGAGCTTTAGGGTAGATCCGTGACTTGACAACTTTACGATCCTCTTTCACATTCGTTTCGTATCATTTGGTATCAGAGTTTGGGCGTTTTGGGTGTTCTTCGTTATTTTCTACACTTATTTCCATTACTAATAGCCAATTAGTAGTTTTTGCCTAGTAATTTTTTCGGAAAAAAAATAATTTTGAGGGGGTAAATGTTTTTCAATTAATCTGAAATTTTATATACTGATTCTTGGTACCATAATTTTCAGTTGATCTGAAATTTTTATATACTGATTCTTGGCACTATATTAAAGTATAAAAAAATATTTCTCACAAGAAAAGTGATAAAAAAGTAGAGAAAAAAGAAAAATATGAGAAAAAAATAAAAAAATATTTCGTGGGTTGAATTTTGTGTCGAAAATTTCCAGATCAAAAGCACATTATTTGTAGAGGCTCCAATTTAAATTTCGTGATTTTTGAACATCGAAAACACCTTGAACGAAGTTTGTCAAGTTGCTTCACAGTTTTTGGGTTTTTGGGTTTTTGCAATTTTATTGATTCTTAGTTTTAGGTTTTCATTTTTTTTTCTTTTATTGTTTCTTTACACATTCTAACACTTTCTTATTTCTTGTGTTAGTAGGTTAATGAACGTTGCACCTTCTTTCCTCCGTGCAACACAAGTCTTTGGTGTCTAGCTGATTTTTGACTCATAGTGCTATTAAGATTACTTTGTTAGTTTGATTCTAATACATTTTGATTGACTGACATAAATACTTCTAAAGGACTCACAAGATTAATTCTTACCTCATTGAGAATTTAATTCTACTTTTTAAGTGCATAATAGTGAGGTTTGTTTAATTTTTTCTTTTTGAGTGTTGTGTTTTTTTTTCCAGATTTGTCACAATGTATCATAGTAGAAAAGGGAGTGATGACCAGAGTGACAAACCGCTAGTTAACATCGAAAATCTTGCTGGTGTCGCAACAAAGTTAGATCTCCATGCCATCATTGATAAGTTTGAAACCATGTTCAATCAGTTGAACAATACCTTAAATCAGTTGCAAACTGAGCAAAGGACTCAATGTTGGGGTGCTAATGATGATGATGGGTTTGAACAACCTCGTGCTCGTAAACATCAAGCTAGACGTGTACCTCATGTGGATGAAGATCCTTTGGTTCCCAATAATCGCGGGCAGCCTTCGTTGGCAAAGCTGAAGTTCACAATTCCTCAATTTCGTGGAAAGAATGATCTCGAAGGATACTATGAGTGGGGATAAAAAATAGAGCTTATGTTTCGTTACTATAAATGCCTAGAGGATGAGAAAGTTCCATTGGCGACCCTTGAGTTTTCAGACTATGCATTGAGTTGGTGGACTCGACTTGGTATATGTCACCAACGAAACTACGAGAGAGAAATTACCACATGGGATGAGTTGAAACAAGTTATGTGAAAATGCTTTATCCCAACACATTATTATAGAGAGGTCAAAAGTATTCAAGCTTATGAATGTGATGGGATCAAAGTTTCTCAAGGCCCAATAACGAGGAAGAAGGCCAAGCAAATTCAAGCAAGATTGAATGAGACCATCCAAGACTTCAATACCAAAGCCCTAGATGCGCACATGGCCGAAAAAATATCAAGATTCACTTTCTTGTTTTCAAGAAAATCTAGAAACCGAATCTTGGTCCAATTGTGCCATTCCAAAAAATTCAAGAATCAAGAAAATCAAGATTTTAAATCTTGGAAATCTTAGTCCAAGAAATCGAAGCTGCCAATTTTCAAGTTGGGGAAATCAACAGACTTGCAACGACTTTTTGTATGGGATCCAGGAATTTATGGGTTGAGATTTCTACATGGATTTCGAAGATCTGTCTCTTATGTTAGAAACACACTTTGAATCACTTGATTTTAAGTTCGGGAGCTCAAGTAATGATTGTTTTAATAAAGACTGCACGGACAAAATTTTTGAATGTGATTATGACGGGAATTACGAGTTTCGGGCTTTTAATTCGATTTTAAATCATATTGGGTTTGAGCTCTTATTATTTTATTGTTATTTTTATTCTGAAGTTTGAATAATTATTAAGTAGTTTAAGTTTTTAGGAGTTTTATGTCAACAAAAAAGTTTAGTTTAAAACTACTTCTTGTTTAGCTTAGTTTGAGTTCTAGTTTAATTAAGAGTTTTATTTAGATTTATTTAGCTTGCCTATAGATAGGTCTTGGAATGTAAATAAAACACTTGATTCTGATTATTTTGAGTTAATAATAATTCTCTTTGAGTTTTTCTTCAAGAATTGCTCTTGAGTTTTTTTTAGAAGTTGTTTTACCAATCTTTTAGGTTGTGGGAATCATCTTCAAGCTTTTTCTTGCCAAGATCTCTTTCTTGGAGGGGAAATTAGAGCTATTGATGGGAGTTGTGGATTCTTATTGTTTCCAAGGCTTCTTAGGCCGTTATCTTCTCTTTTCTATCTTTAATCTATCGTTCTAGTTTGATCTATTTTATTTATTGCTGTTTAGGGTTATTGATTTAGTTTATTTTTGTTCTTGGTTGAAATTGCTTCAAGAGGGACATTCTCCTACCTTGATCCATCAAGAAACACATTAAAAATTAGGAGATCCAATCTTTTCTTGCTGTTTCAATCATTCTTGCCTAAACAGTTTGCTTTTATCTTTTAAATCACTTCTAACGATTCTGTTTGTGTTTTTATTTTTCAGATCTGGTTGGGACGTTTTCTTAAGGTCCAAGGACGGTTTCTTTCATCCAAGAAACCTAATTTCATTCTCTATTGGATCTGTTACTAGCCATTCATCTTTCTTTTGTTTTAATTTCTTTTGATTCCTCTTCTTGTCAATTAATCTGTCTTTCTTTGTTTTCGTTTCAAATTACATTTGTCTAGAGTTTAGGGTAGATCTGCGACTCGACAACTTTACGATCCTCTTTTGCATTTGTTTCATATCAAATAGCAATGCTGATGGGTCTTTAAACAAGTACAAGGCTAGGTTGGTTATGAAGGGATATAGTCAGCAGCATTGAATTGATTTTTTTGAGACATTTGCCCCAGTTGCAAAATTGGACACAATCAAATTGCTGCTTGCCTTAGCTGCTCAAAAGCAATGGAAGGTACATCAATTGGATGTAAAGTCAGCATTCTTAAATGGATTTCTCAAGGAGGAAATCTTTGTTAAGCAACCTGAAGGCTTTGTAATTCTAAGAGAGAAGCACAAGGTCTATAAGCTAAAAAAAGGCTCTTTATGGCCTTAAGCAGGCTCCAAGAACTTGGTATGACAGAATATATTCCTATCTGTCAAAGCTTGGTTTTGAGCAGAGGTTGACTGAGCCTACTTTGTATGTTAAGAAGATAGAGCATGAAACTCTATATATCATTTCACTCTATGTGGATGATTTGCTTGTGACTGGAAGTAGAAAAGAACTGGTGGATGAATTTAAGAAACAAATGCAAGAGGTGTTTGAAATGTCTGACTTGGGTGAAATGACTTACTTTCTTGGTATGGAGATTATTCAAGTTCAGCAAAGTATTTTCATTAAACAACAAGCATTTGCTCCCAAAATACTGAGCAAGTTTGGAATGGAAAAGTGCAAATCAGCTGGTACTCTAGTTGCATAAGGAGAGAAACTGTCTTATGGAATTGACTTTTGATAAGTTAATGAAAAAGAGTACAGAAGTGTTGTAGGGTGCCTACTGTATTTGACTGCAACAAGACCTGACATTATGTATGTTGTATGCCTTCTTTTAAGATTTAGGCATTGTTGTAATATGTCTCACCTCAAAGCAGCAAAAAGGGTCTTGAGGTACATCAAAGGAACTCTGGATTATGGAGTAAAGTTTGAGAAAAATGATGAGCTTAAGATGGTAGGTTACTCAGATAGTGACTGGGCAGGGTCAATAAATGACATGAAGAGTGCTTCTGGTTATTTTTTCACACTTGGTTTAAGAGTGTTTTGTTGGAGTTCAAAGAAACAATAAACTGTGGCTCAGTCAACAGCAGAAACAGAGTGCATTGTAGCCGCTGCTGCTGTTAACCAAGCCATATGGTTGAGAAAGTTGTTGGATTATCTGAATGAGAAGCAGGTTGAAGCTACTGAGGTCAATGTTGATAATCAGTCAGCAATCGCCATAACTAAGAATCCTGTATTTCATGGGAAGACTAAACATTTCAAGATCAGGTATTATTTTGTTAGAGAAGCTGAACAATTAAAGGAGGTAAGTCTGGTTTATTGCAACTCTGAAAACTAACTTCATGATGTTCTAACCAAGCCTCTTGGTACATTGAGATTTGAAGTCTTAAGAAGTAACATAGGTGTCAGTTGCATACATGCCAAGGAGGAGTATTGAAGAACTTGGCCTGCAATGCAACAGCAGACTTGGAGCTGTGTGTTTTGGCTATTGCAGTAACATGCAGATGGAAGAAGCAGTCAGGTTTTGGGTATTTTTAATATGTCATTGTTGTTTTAATTTATTTTTTTATGATGTAACTTGGTCAAGCCATAGGTGTCGACTTAGGTGTTTGAGATATCTAGTGTAGCAACATTTTCCCATGTAATGTGCCTATACTTTTGACTGTACAAAATTTGCTTATGTAAGACAGATTTGTGTCATATCTTTTGATTAGCTTTTATCAGCTTTTGTAACTACCTTTTAATGTATGAATGAAATAGAATGAATTATCAGATTTTCCATTCAAGCTTCTTGTTCATACTCTTTTTCATTTTCTATGTTTTTAGTTATTGTTTCTTAATCAAGTAACCGAATCTTCATCAGTAAGGCATGATTCTTTCCCTCATTTTCTATGTTTATCAGATTTTAATGTATGAATGAATTATCAGATTGCCTTTACTGTGTTTTTTCCCTCATTTCTTTCAAGTTCAACTAAAAGAAATGATTCTTTGTATAATCCATGGATCTCTACACTCTACATTCAGTGGTGCTGGAGGACTAACAATAATATATTAGATTACAAGTTTGGTTCGTGCTTTAGCTTAACCAATCATATTTTAAAGTTCGAGGCTCAACTAATGAAATTCATACGGTCTTCTTTCCTTGTTGAATGCACCAAACAATGTCACGTGGACTAGTAAATTGTTTAATTATGTGTTCAACGTAGTCATAATTGTAGAACAAATAATACAAGCAGCTGTGGTCTTTAAAATCCTAATTATCAGCAAACACATGGGGTTTGACTATACCAACTAGTAGTCGCTAGTGGAGATGATTACTTTGATATTTTTCTTGTCTCCACTTAATTAAGTTTCATCCATATGGCCTGCTAAGTAAAGTAGTCATCTTCTGGACTTGATTCAATGATAATAGTATTTCAAAGTGGGCCATTATTATTTGTTTCATTTAATGGTGAGCTTTAAGGTACCGAACTTGTCAAATGAAATGATTTGTTGGGATGCAAGGCCATGTGATTCCACCCAATACATGCCTCCAAACCATTATCTCTTCACCACTTAATTAGCCTGAGAAAGCTGACCATACAACATTTTCTCTTTATAAATACAGATTCTAATGGATGGCTTCACCCAGTGCCAAAAGCTTTGGTAGCTAGTTATCTAAGTTCCAACTCCACATATTTCCTCATCTTAACAATTTCATAAAAACCATTGGTTTTCGCTTGCCAAGAATTGTCAGTGCTAAGCCAAGTCTTAAATGGGTTCTTTCATCTTTGGAGACGACAGTGGTGCCCAAAGGCCACTTTGCTGTTTATGCTGGAGAAGCCAATGGAAAGAAGAAATTTGTTATCCCTGTATCATTGCTGAAGCATCCTTCATTCCAGAATTTGTTGAGTCAAGTAGAAGAAGAGTTTGGTTTCAATCACCTTATGGGTGCTATGACAATCCCTTATAATGAAAAAGCTTTCATTAATCTCACTTGCAATATTCAAAGCTCTTGAGAAGAAATGATGTGAAGATTGGCTAACCAAGCAGAGATTGATTGAACTTTAGCTTAACTAACACCTCCCAATTTTAAGTTTAGGATGCAAGTGTATAAGGTGGATTGTTTTCTGCAACCCCATGCCCTTGCCAACTGAATTAATTATGTAACCACTATATAAATTAATGCCAAATTTCTTTTAGAGAAACTCTTTTGTTTCATGAATTTTGTTTCTAATGTTGTGTGGATATTTTCAGCCAAATTCTATCTTCTGATTTAACATATGATCTGCCTCTCCTGTTTAGAAAGGGTTCCATGCATTAACAATATCTATTTGCATGGAAGTTCGGCTTATTTCCATATAGAAAACGTTTTTCGGTATTTTGGAAATATGGGGTCCAAGTAAAAGCATCTCATTGCAGGAACACCGCAGCTGGTACCTATTTATTTGCTGTCATAAACTTCAACTATGATGGCATGTTAAGGAACATAGATATAATGATGTTAGTATCCTACACTGTTAAGAAATACATAGTATAAAGAATTTAGATAACAAATTCTTTAAATAAATAATACTTATTGTGTTACATATATAATATCAAAAGATGGATATTTGAGCACCCACAAATATTAATTTTAGTCTTCTTAATTTTCTTACTTGCGCTTGGCCCTTGCTCAAGAGCAATTTAGGCTAGTCGATTGGGATGGGAGAGGGGATTCATTGCTGGGAAGATTCATGGCTTCCAAACACAGGTCCTTTGAAGGACTTAATTAGCTTCTCGGAAAGTATTCTGACTGATTGTGCCTTAAAGGATATGGTCACAAGTGATGGGAGTTGGAATCTGCCAGCCTTTAGAGAGAATTTGCCTGAGGACATCATTAGTAAAATAGTCAACATATCACCTCCTCATCCAATGGCAGGACCCAATAAGGTTACATGGATGCATTCTTCTTCAGGCAGCTTCTCAATTAAGAATGATTATCAAAAGGTTAAGGAAAACACTTGGCATGAGAAAGTTGATATATGGAAAGTGGTCTAGAGGTACTAGGGCCCTCACTGGGTCCGATTCTTTATCTAGCTAGCTTCTAAAAATAAACTTCTCACCAATCAAGAGAGAGTCAGGAGAACTATTGGCCAGGATCCGATGTGCCCTGTTTATTATCTTCATTTCAAAGATACGCTCCATGTTCTATGTGATTGCAGGGAAGCAAGGATGGTGTGGGAATATTTCTTACCAAGGCATCGACGAACTTCCTTCTTTGCTGAAAATCTTGGGAATTGGTTAACAGCTAACTTGAAGAGTGCGAAACAGATGGAAAAGTGTGGAAAGCTGTGGGCTACCATCTTTAGGATCCTTGTTTGGCGATTATGGAAAAATCGGAAATTGTTGGTGTTTCAATGCCTAACCTGGAATATGCTAGAAATGATCAAGGTTTCAGTTGCTTGGGTTGACCAGTTCCATGCAACGCAGAGTAAAAATAGAGACAGGAGGGGATTATCAGTTGATACTACTATTCCAAGAAATTTTCGAAATAGTGGCGTTTATAACCTATAGGTGTAGGTAGTTTTGAGTTTCTTTTTCCACCAAAAAAAATTTCTTACTTGCGCTACAGGTTTTCTAACATTATCCTCAGTATAGTGCACAGTTTCAAGGCCAAAACTATCATTATACTGAACTTTCCAATCAACCCTTATCTTTGGTGCAAAGGTCTTCAAACGCTCCACCTATAACTAATGTTATATCTTTTCTATTGCTTTCTCATTTTAGTTACGAAATCCTAGACCAAATATAAACAATTCTATATTCTGACAATGTATATAATATCTAGGATAGCATACTACAGGTTTATACATTTCAAAGTTCTTTGTTCTCATGGTTGTTGAAGAGTTGACTTCCTAGGCAGTGTTTGACTAATAAGTGAAAAGGAAAAACAAAGTTTCAAGTCTGTAGTCTATATTTGATGATTATGTGTTGAATTTTTTGCCTGCAATGCAACAGCAGACATGGAACATACAAGCTCAACTATGTAGTTTATTTTGTTTCTTTTGTATGTAACCAGTTTAGTTGTTTCAGTTTGTTTGTAATGCATTTTGGATAGGATCAAAGTCTAATTGATAGATTAGAATGATTACCTTTTGTTGTTTAGGTGCTGATTTAGGCTGATAAGTTAGCTTGTTTATTTGTACAAGTTAAGTCATGTGATTTTCTATGTAATTAGTGGGGTTAGGTAAGATAATTGTTGACAACTTTGTAGCATGCATCAGTTTTAATCTTGATGAAATTATTAGATCAGTCTTTAAATTCCCTTGCTATTTTGCTTTGCATTTTTCTTTCTTTGTGGCTTGAAAACTCAACATGGTATTGAGAGCCTGTCATATTTGAGGGCCTTTTGCTTGTTGTTTTTTTCTTTGTTGAGTGTCTAAAAAGAAAAGAAGCAGAAGCATTTTTTGTTGCTGTCATTTTGTTACTGTGAAAGATGAGTTTCTCACCTCCTCCACCACCTGTCTTTTCTGGAGAAAATTACAACATATGGGCTTTGAAAATGAAGACTTATTTGCAAGCTCATGACTTGTGGAATGCAGTTCAAGCTGATAAAGAACCACCACCTTTGAGAGTTAATCCTACAATAGCTCAAATTAGATAACACAATGAAGATTGTGCCAAGAAGTACAAGGCAATATCTTGCTTGCAGAATGGTGTTTTTGATGTGATCTTCACCAAGATCATGGCTTGCAACTTTTCAAAGCAAGCATGGGACAAGCTCAATGAAGAGTTCTAAGGGTCAGAGAAAACTAGGCAGCAGCAGTTGATAAATTTGAGAAGGGATTTCGAGAACCTTAAGATGAAAGAGTCTGAGACCATTAAGCAGTATGCTGACAGGATAATGGTGTCTATTAACAACATCAGACTCTTTGGTGATAAGTTCACTGAAAAAAGGATAGTTGAAAAGATTATTACAACTCTTCCAGAGAAGTACGAGTCAAAAATATCTTTTTCGAAGGACTCAAGGGACCTATCAGCTATACCTTTAACTGAGCTGATTAATGCTCTTTATGCACAGGAGTAGAGTAGAGCAAACAGATTCGAGGATCATTTTGAGGGTGCTTTTCAGGCTAGAGGCAGAGAAAGCTCAAGCTCAAGCTCAAGCTACAAGGGAAAAAAATCTTGGTCAGACAAGAAAGAAAGCCTAAGAGAGAAGCTAGAAGAAGGAAGTTCCCACCAAGCGCTCATTGTAAGAAGACCACACACTTGGAGAGGTACTATTGGTACAGACCTGATGTCCAATGCAAGAGCTGTAAGCAACTTGGTCATGTTGAAAAAGTTTGCAAAAACAAGTTGAAAGCTCCACCACAGTAGTAGGATCAAGCTCAAGCAGTTGAGGATGTTTAAGATCAGGAGGAGCAAGTCTTCACTACCTCTTGTTTTGCTACTACAACCAGTATGAAGAAAGATCGGCTGATTGATAGTGGTTGTACACATCATATGGCATCTGATGAAGGGTTTTTTAGGGAGTTGAATGCCAACTATGTCTCCAAAGTCAGAATAGGGAATGGAAACTTCATTAAGGCCAAAGGAAGGGGCAAGGTGGTGATCAGCACTAAGTCAGGTAACAAGACAATCTCTGATGTTCTCTTTGTACTTGATATTGATAAGAATTTGTTAAGTGTTGTCAATTGCTTAAAAAGGGCTACTGTATTTCCTTTAAGAACAATTTATGTATGATTGAAGATCCATCTAGTCAAGAATTGGTAACTATGTCCATGTTAGATAGATGTTTTATTTTGGATGTAATCAGCTAGATGCAAGGGCATATGCTAGTCAAGCTGATGAGTCTTTCTTATGGCACAAGAGATTGGAACATGTGAATTATAAGTCACTTGGTCTACTACACAAGATGGATTTGGTTGAGGATATGTCCAAGGTAAATGTTCAGGATGCTGTTTGTGAGGTATGTCACCTTGGAAAGCAAACCAGACTGCCATTTCCAGGTAACATGGCTTTAAGAGCTCAAGAAAAGCTTCATGTAGTCCATACAGATGTTTGTGGACCTATGAAGACATCCTTATGGAGTGACAGTAGGCACTTTGTATTGTTTATTGATGATTGTACAAGGTACTATTAGGTAAACTTTTTGAAGAAAAAGTCAGAGGTGATTGATTTTTTCACCAAGTTCAAAGCCTTAGCTAAAAACCAATCTGGTTGTAATCTAAAGGCACTAAGGTCTAATAATGGCACTGAGTATGTGTCATCTAGGTTCCAAAATATATGTGAAGAAGTTGGAATTTTGCATCAGCTGACCAACATTTACACATCATAGCAGAATGGTGTTTGTGAGAGGAAGAATAGGACAGTTCTTGACATGGAAAGATGTTTATTGTTTGAGAGCAAGCTGCCTAACAACTTCTGGGATGAGGCAATAAACACTTCTGTGTATTTTCTCAATAAGGCTTCCAACCAATGCTGTCAAAGGCAAAACTATATTTGAGGCTTGGTTTGGACACAAGTCTTTAGTTTCTCATTTGAAGGTATTTGGTTGTCTTTGCTACACTTTAGTTCCACCAGAGAAAAGAAGTAAGCTTGAAGAGAAGTCAAGGCCTGGCATCTTTGTTGGTTACAACAGCACAAAGAAAGGGTATAGTGTTTTTGATCCATCCACAAAAAATATTATTATGAGTAGGGATGTAAAGTTTAATGAAAGCTATTATTGGAAGTGGTGTGGAACTGATGCAAGTCAACCTGAACCAGATTAGCAAGGTGTTGAGTCACAACCTACTGAAGATGAAGTTCATGAAGAGGAAGACTTTGATGATCTGCTTGTTAGGGGTACAAGATCACTAACTGACATCTATGAAAGGTGTGATTTGGCTATTCTGGAGCCTTCAAACTTTGAAGAAGTTGCCAAGGAAGAATGTTGGAAGGATTCCATGTAAGCTGAGATCAACATGATACACAAAAATGGCACTTGGGACTTGGTTAATAGGCTTGTCCAAAAGAAAGTCATTGGTGTAAAATGGGTGTTTACGACCAAATACAATGCTGATAGGTCACTAAACAAGCACAAAGCTAGGCTGGTTGTGAAGGGATACAGTCAGCAGCATGGAGGTGATTTTTCTGAGACATTTGCACAAGTTGCAAGATTGAATACAATAAGACTGCTATTTGCTTTGGCTTCTCAGAAGCAATGAAGGGTACACTAATTGCATGTAAAGCCATCATTTCTGAATGGTTTCCTCAAGGAGGAGATCTTGTTGATTAGCCTAAAGGTTTTGAAGTTTCAAGTGAGGAGGTCAAGGTCTACAAGCTTAAGAAGGCACTTTATGGCCTTAAACAGGCCCCAAGGGCCAGGTATGATAGAATAGACACTTATCTGTCAAGGCCTGGTTTTGAAAAGACCTTAAGTGAGCCTACCTTGTAGTTTAAGAAGGATGAACATGAGATTTTATTGGTCATCTCACTTTATGTGGATGACTTGCTTGTGACTAAAAGTAAAAAAAAGCTAATAGATGAATTCAAGAAGCAGATGCAAGAGGTGTTTGAGATGTCTGATTTGAGAGAAATGACCTATTTTCTTGGCGTGGAGGTCACTCAAACTCAGCATGCTATCTTCATCAGAAAGCAAGCATTTGCCTCCAAGATTTTAACTAAGTTTTGTATGGAGAAGTGCAAACCTTTAGTACTCTAGTTGCACAAGGAGAGAAGTTTTCCAATAATGGTGATCTTGAGAGGATTGTTGAAAAAGGTATAGGAGCCTTGTAGGTTGTCTGCTTTACTTGGTAGCAACAAGGTTAGACATCATGTATGTTGTAAGTCTCCTTTCTAGATTTATGCGTTGTTGTAATGTGTCACATTTTAAGGCAGCAAAAAGGGTCTTGAGGTATGTCAAGGGAACCTTGGACCATGGTGTGAAGTTTGTGAAGAGTGATGAGCTGAAGTTAGTTGGCTACTCAGATAGTGATTGGGCAGGTTAGTTGATGACATGAAGAGCACTTCTAGATATTTCTTTACTCTTGGCTCAGGGGTGTTTTGTTGGAGCTCAAAGAAGCAGCAAATTGTGGCTTAGTTAATAGCAAAAGCAGAGTATATTGCAGCTGCTGCAGCGGTTAACCAAGCCATTTGGCTGAGAAAATTGCTAAGTTATTTGAATGAAAAACAATTTGAAGCTACTGAAATCAAGGTTGATAATCAGTTAGTAGTTGCCATAGCAAAGGATCCTACATTCCATGGTAAGACTAAGCGTTTCAAGATCAGATATCATTTTGTTAGGGAGGTTGAGCAATCGAAGGAGGTAAGCTTGGTTCATTGCAGTTCTGAAAACCAACTTGCTGATGTTTTAACTAAGCCTCATGGAACTTTGAGGTTTGAGATTTTGAGAAGTAACATTGGTGTCTGTTACATACATGCCAATGAGGAGTGTTGAATTTTTGGCCTGCAATGCAACAGTAAACATGGAACATACAAGCTCAACTATGCAGTTTGTTTTGTTTCTTTTGTATGTAACCAATTTAGCTGTTTTAGTTTGTTTGTAATGCATTTTGGATAGGATCAAAGTCTAATTGACAGATTAGAATGATTACATTTTGTTGTTTAGGTTCTGATTTAGGCTGATAAGTCAGCTTGTTTATTTGTAGAAGTTAAGTCATGTGATTTTCTATGTTATTAGTGGGGTTAGGTTAGATAATTGTTGACAGATTTGTAGCATATATCAATTTTAAACTTAATGAAATTATTAGATCAGTTTTGATCATTCCCTTGCTATTTTGCTCTGCATTTTTCTTTCTTTATGCCTTGAAAACTCAACACTATGGTCGCTTGAATGCTTTTATTCAAGACTGGTTACTGCTTCTATTCAACCAATGGTTAGCATTCTATGTTCTACACCTTCATAGAACAAATTGTAAAAGTCTTTGATTCTAATTATCAACACACATGTAAGGATTCGCACACCGACTCATTTTGCTGGTCATCACTCTCAACCTCTTCGCATTTCATCCATATGATATGATATGCTGAGTAATGTCATTATCTTCTAACCCATAGTTAAACCAGCCTCGGATTTCCATAAACCATTTCTAACCGTCTCTATAAATATACATTGCCAAAGCCTTCCCAACCAAGCTGTTTACATTTCTTCCATCTACTACACCTAAAAAGAATCTACATTCACTGGGAAATCATGGGTTTTCACTTGCCGAGAATTGTTAAAGCTAAGAGTCTAAAACGAACTACTTCCTTATCAGAGACAACAGTGGTGTCCAAAGGCCACTTTGTTGTTTATTTGGAAGAAGAAGATGAAAAGAAGAGATTCGTTGCTTCAATTTCATTTCTGAATCATCCTTTATTCCAAAAATTGTTGAGAGAAGCAGAAGAAGAATATGGATTCAATCATTCAATGGGAGCTCTAACAATCCCCTGCAGTGAAGAAGCTTTCCATGATCTCATTAATTAGATGTTTACAAAGCTCGTGAACGTTAGATTTGATAATGGCTAACCAAGCAGACACTAACTCTCTTTAGCTCAGCAGACAAATGCAAGTATGCTGACATAGGAGGCAAGTGTAATCGTTGGATTGTTTTATGCAATCCCATGCCCTTATCAACTTTAATCTTTATTTTTGTAATCCTTCTATATATGCAAAGAGAAACAATTTTTTTTATCAACATATTTTTTTTATTGATATTTTTGCTTTCACTAGTTTTATGTTACACATAATTTGTGCTTGAATGATATAATATGTGAATATTATCCATAATTTATAATTAAATACAATTTATCAACCTAATTTTGACCGATTTTTCATAAAATATATGCATATCATTCAAGAATAATCATAAAGAATGTACAAAATATCTAAATCTAGGTTTAGATATTGCTAGACATAGTTCCCAAACATTTGAATGCACCAATTCAAATGCAAAACTAGCTAGTTTCATTTTGTGTTCAACACAGACATAGATCAAATGGTATATGCATCTCTGATGTATATTATTAATCTTTGGTTCTAATTATTAGCAACCATGTGGGGCTTCGCATTCCAACTCATTTTGCTAGTCACCACTCTCAAGTACATGCTATTTCATCCAAGTGATGTGCCTAGTAATGTAAACTGAGGCTTTGGCAGTGGGCAATTTGTTCTTAAAATGTGTATTTATGGAGAGAGGATTAGAAATGGTTTGTGGCAAACTGAGGCTAAATGTGTGGTGGTAAAGAAATTTCAATCGAAAAATCTTTAAAAGACATATGGTATGAAGAATCACATGGTATTGCCTCCTAACTAATGATAACATTTTGACAAATTTGGCACCTAAATGTATCTTGTTGCAAATCTGCCATAGCAGAACAGTCAATGTAACCAAATAAGTTTCCCATTTGAAATACTATCTATGGTTCAATTATGGCTTAGAAGATAATGACATTACTAGGCATATCACATGTAGTTGAGAGTGGTGACCAGTAAAAGGAATTAGTATGCGAAGCCCTATAGGTTTCCTGATAATTAGAATCAAAGGCTTATAATATACACCAGAGATGTTTGTACCATTTGTTCTATGTCTGTGTTGAACAGAGAATGAAACTAGTTGCCAATCCATGTGAATTGTTCAATTTGTGCTTTCATAAGCAAAGAAAGACTCAATATTCAAGACATCATTGGTTGAAATTGAATAGAAGCACTAATCAGTCTTGTAAAGAATGATATTAGGATAATCCTCCATTGTCACCAAAAATAGACTACAGAGAATGCAAACGGAAAAAAAGAATCCAATGTAATTTATAGGCATAGCGTCTGAACTTTTTTCTCGAAGACCAATCAATTACAGTAAACTTGAACTAAAATATACATGCTACTTAGAATTTGTAGTCTAAATATAAAAGCCAATCCGCAACTAGTTTCTAGTAGTGCAAGCCTTGATTAATTTAATGTCGGAACATAGAATTTGTATACATCATGTCCTAGATTTTATCTGAAGTGCGCCAGACTGCCAGCAGACAGGTCAAAAGGAAGGTGAGAAACAAGTGCATGTTATATGCATGAAGTTCGTAGGATACGTAGTTTTAAGTACTTCCTCATCATGTATGCTCTTGTCTAGGCCAATATCATACCATCACAGTAGAAACCTATAAAAGCAAAGAAATAGGTATAAACTGCAATATTCCTAAAATGAGAACTTTTATAATGAAATAAGTTGAACTTCTGTGCAAATAGGTCTTGTAAAATGCCTAGAACCCTTTTTAATCAAGAGTTGTAGATCATAGGTCAGGTCATAAACGATGGGTCAGAATGTGAAATGAAAGGCTTCAGAACTTGCTTCCTACATATAAAAATGCAATTTATTTGGCAAAGGCATGGGGTTGCGAAAAACAATCCACCTTATACACTTGCTTCCTACAAAATAAAATGCAAGGTGTTAGTTGAGCTAAATATCAATCAATCTTTGCTTGATTACCCAATTTTCACATCATTTCTTCTCGTGAGCTTTGAAAACTACATGTGAGATCAATGAAAGCTTCTTGACTACAAGGGTTTCTTTTCCCTCTCTTATATCTTTTCTACTACCTTTCCCTTCTAATTGGACTTTACAAATGTCTATTAAAGGATTGGATAATAATACTATTTTTTAGTCTCTAATGTTTCTGAACAATTTTAAGACAATCAAATAATAAGACAACCTCATGAACAATGTCATGTTCATAGGCACTTTACTACAGCTGATTCCCTTGTTTTCCATTAGGATTTACAATTTCAAGCTTTTATGTAGATAGCTCACCAAAATGATTCATCCGCATGCATTTCTCTTTTTTACTTTAGCAGTTAGCCTTAATTTACAACTGCAATTTTACAACCAAGACAAAACATAGGTTAATGAAGGTGTTAATACTTCTTCAATAAAGATCTACATCAAATACCAAACTTTCCCTTTTCCTTAAGTAGTTTTACATCTACATCTAGCATTAACTGTCACCTACCAATTTTTCCTAACCTTGGGTTATCTATTTTCTTATTTGTAAGGTTGAATTGGAAGCATAAAACTAGTCAAACCAAAAATATCAATGACAAGAATGTGTCTGGTAAATTATATCATTCACCTATCAGCATTATAGATGTGAATTAAAACTAGTCAAAGTAAAAATATCAATGACAAGAATATGTTGGATAAAAAGAACTTTTGCTTTTCTTTTCGTTTATAGAGTGATTACGAAAAATGAAGTTCACAAGAGCATGGGATTGCATAAAACAATCCACCAATTACACTCGCTTCCTATGCAAAAAAATACTTGCATTTGTCTGTTGAGTTGAAGAGAGTTAATGTTTCCTTGGTTAGCCATTTTCATATCCAACTTTCATGAGCTTTGGCAATTGTCGATCAGATCAAGGAAGGCTTCTTCACTGCAGGGGATTGTTAGAGCTCCCATTGGATGATTGAATCTGCATTTTTCTTCAACTTCACTCAACAACTTTTGGAAGGAAGGATGGTTCAAAAATGAAATTGGGGAACCAAATCTCTTCTTTTCATCAGCTTCTCCCACATAAACAACAAAGTGGCCTTTGGTGATACGAGTCGCAAGGTCCAAAATCCAGCATATGAACGTGATGGGCTCAATCTTCCTCAAGGACCAATAACGAGGTCAAAAGCCAAGCAAATTCGGGCAAAATTGAACGGGACCATCCAAGATTTCGTTACCAAGGCCCTAGATGCGCACATGATGGAAAAAGAAAATCAAGATTCACTTTCTTGTTTCCAAGAAAATCAAGAAACTGAATCTTGGTCCAATTATGCTATTACAAACAATTTCAAGAATTAAGAAAATCAAGATTTCAATTCTTGGAAAAAGAAACCGAATCTTACAGCCAAGGCACATTGGATTTCTTGTACGACCTTGAACGAGCCAATTTTGAGAGCAAACGAATCACAAGACCAAGTTCTTGCAAAAGGCCCATTAAGATATCTTCAAGTTCATCTTGAAGTTTAAAAAGTAATTTAATTGAATATCAGGCCAAATATTAAAGTGGCCCAAATTGAAAAGTATTTAAATTTAGGTCTAATTTTTATTTTAATAAGTGGATAATCATGTAAGAATTCAGCCCAAAGAGCCCATTCAAAGCCCTTTGGCCGAAATTCCTCATATCCACACTTAAATTTATTTTGTTTTTTATTTTATTTGATCAGCTATCATGGTTAGAATTCTATTAGGGTTAGAAAAGCTTATTTTGGGGGCCTATAAGTAGCATGGTCGTTCCCCTTTTGAAAAGAAACTTGATTTTGATTATTTTGAGTTAATAATAATTCTCTTTGAGTTTTTTCTTCAAGATTTGCTCTTAAGTTTTTTTTAGAAGTTGTTTTAACAATTTTTCAGGTTGTGGGAATCATCTTCAAGCTTTTTTTTGCCAAGATCTATTTCTTGGAGGGGAAATTAGAGCCTTTAAAGGGAGTTGTGGATTCTTATTATTTCCAAGGCTTCTTAGGACGTTATGTTCTCTTTTCTATCTTTAATCTATTGTTCTAGTTTGATCTAGTTTATTTCTTGCTGTTTAGGGTTACTGATTTAGTTGTTTTCGTTCTAGGTTGAAATTGCTTCAAGAGGGACGTTCTCCTACCTTGATCCATCAAGGAACACATAAAAAATTAGGAGATTCAATCTTTTCTTCCTGTTTCAAACGTTCTTGCCTAAATAGTTTGCTTTCATCTTTTAAATCACTTCTACCGAATTGTTTTGTGTTTTTAATTTCAGATCTAGTTGGGACGATTTCTTGAGGTCCAAGGACGGTTTCTTTCATCCAAGAAACCCTAATTTCGTTCTCTATTGGATCTTTTACCAGCCATTCATCTTTCTTGTGTTTTAATTTTCGTTTGATTATTCTTCTTGTCATCTAATTTGTTTTCTTTGTTTTCGTCTCAGATTACTTTTGTCTAGAGCTTTAGGATAGATCAGCGACTTAACAACTTTACGATCCTCTTCCGCATTCGTTTTGTATCATTTGGTATCGGATTTTGGGCATTTTGTGTGTTCTTCGTTGCTTTCTACACTGATTTTCATTACAAACAGCCAACAAGCAGTTTTTACTCAGTAATTTTTTTCGGAAAAAAATATTTTTGAGTGGTTAAACGTTTTTCAATTGTTCTAAAATTTTATATATTGATTCTTGGCACTATATTACAGTATAAAAAAATATTTCCCAAAAAGAATGTGATCAAAAAGTCGAGAAAAAAAGAAAAATATGAGAAAAATAAAAAATAAAAAAATATTCTATGGGTTGAATTTTTTGCCAAAAATTTCCAGATCAAAAACACATTATTTGGAGAGGCTCCAATTTAAATTTCGTGATTTTTGGAAATCGGGAACACGTCGAACGAAGTTTGTCAAGTTGCTTCATAGTTTTTAGGTTTTAGGGTTTCTGCAATTTTATTGATTCTTAGTTTTAGGTTTTCATTTGTTTTTGCTTTTTATTGTTTCTTTTACACATTTTAACACTTTCCTATTTCTTGTGTTAGTAGGATTAACGAACGTTGCACCTTCCTTCCTCCGTGCAACACAATTCTTTGGTGTCTAGCTTATTTTGGATTCATAGTGCTATTAGGATTACTTTGTTAGTTTGATTCTAATACATCCTGATTGATTGACATAAATACTTCTAAAGGACTCACAAGATTAATTCTTACCTCATTGAGAATTTAAATTTTCTTTTTGAGTGCATAACAGTGAGGTTTGTTTAATTTTTTTTTAAGTGTTGTGTTGTTTTTTCTAGATTTGTCATAATGTCTCATAGTAGAAAAGAGAGTGATGACCAGAGTGACAAACCGCTATTTAACATCAAAAATCTTGCTGGTGTCACAACAAAGTCAAATATCCATGCCATCACTGATAAGTTTGAAACCATGTTCAATCAATTGAACAATACCTTAAATCAGTTGCGAAATGAGCAAAGGACTCAACATTTCGGTGCTAATGATGATGATGGGGTTGAACAACCTCGTGCTCATAGACATCAAGCTAGAAGTGTTCCTCGTGTGGAAGAAGATCTTTTGGTTCCCAATGATCGCGGATAGCCTTTGTTGGCAAAGCCGAAGTTTACAATTCCTTAATTTCGTGGAAAGAATGATCCCGAAGCATACTATGAGTGGGAATCAAAAATAGAGATTATGTTTCGTTACTATAAATGCCCAGAAGATGAGAAAGTTCCATTGGCGACCCTTATGTTTTCAGACTAAACGTTGAGTTGGTGGACTCAACTTGGTATAAGTCGCCAATGAAACTACGAGAGAGAAATTACCACATGGGATGAGTTGAAACAAATTATACGCAAACGCTTTATTCTTACACATTATTATAGGGAGGTCAATACCAGACTTCGACGACTTGTTCAAGGAAGTAAATCAGTTGATGAGTACTTTAAGGAGATGGAAATGCTCATTCAACGAGCAAATGTGAAGGAGGATGATGAGACCACTATGATACGTTTTATTGATGGTTTGAACAAACCCATAGCCAACACTTTACGGTTACAGACTTATATAGATCTCGAGGAGGCAGTTCACAAAGCTATTGAAATTGAACAACAATTGAGGGAACAAGGTCCTCATTTATTCTCTACT
This sequence comes from Kokia cookei, assembly GCA_039519145.1. Taxonomy (NCBI): domain Eukaryota; kingdom Viridiplantae; phylum Streptophyta; class Magnoliopsida; order Malvales; family Malvaceae; genus Kokia; species Kokia cookei. The sequence continues at coordinate 12,854,595 of CM076910.1, forward strand.
TCTCAGTATTACAAAGGTAACAGTTCCAATTCTGACTTTAGGTATTCGAAATCATCTTTTACTACTAATAAGTCCTCTTCATGTGGTGATACTAAGAAATCAGATTGGAAGAGTGGGGCTCCTATGAAGACGCAAGTATCTTCTAAGCAACCCAGTTCTAGTGGTTTAAACACGAGAAAAACATGTGAGATAGAGTGTTTCAAATGTAAAGGGCGAGGACACTATGGTAGAGATTGCCCTAACACGAGACTTTTCCTTATCAAAGAATATGGTGAATATACTTCTAATTCGAACAATCCAGATATGACAGACTTTATGGAGAATATTGTCCATACCAGTGATTTGAATGAGGAGATCGTACAACCACCAAATGATGAGGGTGATTTTTTTGAATCACATTGCCTAGTAGTGCGTCGCACTCTCAACATCCAGGTGAAAGATGATCTTAACAGTCAAAGGACTAATATCTTCCATTCTCGGTGTTTTATTAAAGGTACACTATGTTCGCTTATTGTGGATAGTGGGAGCTGTGCTAATATTGTTAGTAGCTATCTTGTAGACTCTTTGAAGTTCCCTTGCTCAAAACACCCTAAGTCATACCACCTTCAATGGCTTAATGAATGTTCAGAAGTGCAGGTTACAAAACAGTCCTTGATTACATTTAAACTTGGTAATTATGAGGATGAGGTATGGTGTGATGTTGTCCCCATGCATGCCGCGCATTTATTGCTTGGAAGACCATGGCAATATTATCGTGATGTGATACACCATGGCAAACAAAATCGATATTCCCTTATCTTTAAAGGGAAGAAATTTACTCTAGCTCTTTTGAATCCCAATGATTTGTATAAAGATCAAATAAAAATGATGAAATTCTGTGAGGAGGTTAAGGGGAAAGGACGAACAAAAAAGATTGAGAGAAAAGAGGTCATTAGTATTAAAAGTCAAAATTAAAATGACCCCATGGTGAGTGAATCCTCTAGTGGTAAAAACAGAGTGCAAAGTCTATTTACAAGTGTAAAAAATGTGCGGAGAGCCCTATTAAACAAACAACCTTGTATCCTTGTGGGGTTTAGGCAAAATTATTTATCTTTAGCTGGACAAAACTTTGCCTAGTGTGTTTAACTTTCTTTTGCAGGATTATGCGGATATTTTTAATGAGGCACCTAAAGGTTTACCACCTTTACTAGGAATTGAGCACCAAATTGATTTAGTACCCGGAGCATCCGTTCCAAATCAACCAGCTTATCAAAGTAATCCTGAGGAGACAAAGTAGTTGCAAAGGCAAGTTGAGGAACTATTAGCCAAAGGGTACATTAGAGAGAGTTTAAGTCCTTGTGCCGCTCCTATCTTATTGGTGCCTAAGAAAGATGGTTCATTTCGAATGTGTGTTGATTGTCATCTCATCAACAAAATTACAGTAAAGTATAGATATCCAATCCCTAGACTTGATGACATGCTTGATGAATTACATGGATCAACGATTTTCACAAAAATTGATTTAAAAAGTGGTTACCATCAAATTCGTATGAGGGAAGGAGATGAAGAAAAACAACCTTTAAAACTAAGTTTGGATTGTATGAATGGCTTGTTATGCCTTTTGGTCTAAATAATGCACCTAGTACGTTCATGAGGTTAATGAATCATGTTTTAAGACCTTATTTGGGTAAATTTGTGGTGGTATATTTTGATGATATTCAAATTTACTCAACTTCTTTAGATGATCATGTTTTCCATGTTAAATCTGTTTTGGACATTTTACGAGCTGAACAATTATTTGCCAACCTTGATAAATGCACTTTTTATTGTGATAAGATAATCTTTTTAGGGTTTATAGTAAGTGCTCAAGGTATTCATGTCGATGAGGACAAAGTAAAGGCAATAAGGGAGTGGCCCACTCCTAAATCGATTACTGAGGTGAGATCTTTCCATGGTTTAGCAAGTTTTTATAGACGTTTTGTGAAGGATTTCTCCACTATTGCTGCCCCATTAACTAAGGTTATTAAAAAATCGGTGGGCTTCAAGTAAAAGGCATTTCAAGCCTTAAAGAATAAGTTATGTTCTATTCCAGTTTTTAAATTACCTGATTTCTCTAATACTTTTGAACTTGAATGTGATGCTTCAGGTATTGGAATTGGTGCCATCTTGATGCAAGATAAAAGGCCAATAGCATATTTCAGTGAAAAACAAAATGGGGCGCAACTGAACTACTCAACGTACGATAAAGAATTATTGGTATTGGTGCGAGCTCTCCAAGTGTGGCAACATTACTTGCTGCCCAATGAATTCGCTATACATACGGATCATGAGTCCCTTAAATGGCTAAAGGGACAAGGTAAGTTGAGCAAAAGACATGCAAGATGGGTGGAATTTATTGAAACATTCCCAAATGTAATTAAGTACAAAATAGGGAAAGAGAATGTAGTTGCTGATGCCTTATCTCGTAGATATTCTTTGATAACTACATTACATTCTAAAATCTTAGGATTTTAGCATATAAAAGATTTGTACCCAAATGATGCTGATTTTTCAAATATCTTTGCTAATGTGGGAATAGTGCCCTTGACAAATATTATATTGTAGATGAATTTCTTTTTTGTCTAAACTGGTTATGTGTGCTACATTGCTCCATGAGGGAGTTACTGATTCGTAAGGCCCATGGTGTAGGCTTAATGGGAAACTTTGGTGTCGCCAAAACACTAGATGTTCTACAAGAACACTTTTATTGGCCACACATGAAGAAGGATGTTGTCAAGGTACGTTCTAAATGCATTGCTTGTAAACAAGCAAAATCTAGTGTAATGCCTCATGGACTTTATACTCCTTTGCCGATTCCTTCTTCACCATGGGTAGATTTATCCATGGATTTCATTCTTGGTTTGCCTCGAACTGAAAAAGGTCAAGATAGTATTTTTGTTGTTGTTGACAGGTTCTCAAAAATGGCACACTTTATTCCTTATCACAAAACAGATGATGCTACACATGTGCCAGACTTATTCTTTAAAGAGGTGGTGCGACTACATGGGATACCTTGCACAGTTGTCTCTGACAAAGACATAAGATTCCTCAGCCACTTTTGGAAGGTATTGTGGAGTAAGCTTAGTACTAAATTATTATATTCCACTACATGTCACCCCCAAACTGATGGATAAACAGAAGTAGTAAATCGAGTTTTAGGCACTTTGCTACGAGCTGTTATGGATAAGAACCTTAAGAATTAGGAAGAATGTTTACCATTTGTTGAATTTGCATATAATCGATCTATTCACTCTACAACTTACTATTCACCATTTGAACTTGTTTATGGTTTTAACCCACAAACTGTACTTGATCTTGTACCATTGCCTATAGAAAATATTTCTAGTTTGGATGGTACGAAGAAAGCTGAATTGGTTAAATCAATGCATGAAAAGCCAAAACAACGGATTGCCAAAACAAATAACATGAATTCCAACAGATCTAAAAAGGGGCACAAACAAGTTATCCTTGAACCCGGTGATTGGGTTTGGTTCCATATGCGCAAAGAGCGATTTCTAAGTAAAAGGAGGACTAAATTGGACACTAGGGGTGACAGACCTTTCCAAGTGCTAAAACGGATCAATGACAACGCCTATCAAATAGATCTACCTGGCGAGTACAATATAAGTTCTACTTTTAATATTGTTGACTTGTCTCCCTTTGATGTTTCAGATTCGAGGACGAATCTTTTTGAGGAAGACGGGAATGATACGAGTCGCAAGGTCCAAAATCCAGCATATGAACGTGATGGGCTCAATCTTCCTCAAGGACCAATAACGAGGTCAAAAGCCAAGCAAATTCGGGCAAAATTGAACGGGACCATCCAAGACTTCATTAGGAAGGCCCTAGATGCGCACATGATCAAAAAAGAAAATCAAGATTCACTTTCTTGTTTTCAAGAAAATCAAGAAACCAAATCTTGGTCCAATTATGCTATTTCAAACAATTTCAAGAATCAAGAAAATCAATAATTCAAATCTTGGAAAAAGAAACCGAATCTTACAGCCAAGGCATATTGGATTTCTTGTACGACCTTGAACGAGCCAATTTCGAAAGCAAACGGATCACAAGACCAAGTTCTTGCAAAAAGGCCCACTAAGATATCTACAAGTTCATCCTGAAGTTTTGAAAGTAATTTAATTGAATATCAGGACATATTAAAGTGGCCCAAATTGAAAAGTATTTAAATTTAGGTCCAATTTTTATTTTAATAAGTGGATCATGATGTAAGAATTCAGCCCAAGGAGCCCATTCAAAGCCCTTTGACCGAAATTCCTCATATTCACACTTAAATTTATTTTGTTTTTTATTTTATTTGATTAGCTGTCATGGTTAGAATTCTATTAGGGTTAGGAAATCTTATTTTGGGGGCCTATAAGTAGCATGGTCGTTCCCCCTTTGAAAAGACACTTGATTTTGATTATTTTGAGTTAATAATAATTCTTTTTGAGTTTTTTCTTCAAGAATTGCTCTTGAGTTTTTTTTAGAAGTTGTTTTAACAATCTTTTAGGTTGTCGGAATCATCTTCATGTTTTTTCTTGCCAAGATCTCTTTCTTGGAGGGGAAATTAGAGCCTTTGAAGGGAGTTGTGGATTCTTATTGTTTCCAAGGCTTCTTAGGACGTTATCTTCTCTTTTCTATATTTAATCTATCGTTCTAGTTTGATCTAGTTTATTTATTACTGTTTAGGGTTACTGATTTAGTTGTTTTCGTTCTAGGTTGAAATTGCTTCAAGAGGGATGTTCTCCTACCTTGATCCATTAAGGAACACATCAAAATTAGGAGATTCAATCTTTTCTTGCTGTTTCAAACGTTCTTGCCTAAATAGTTTGCTTACATCTTTTAAATCACTTCTAACGAATCTGTTTTGTGTTTTTAATTTCAAATCTAGTTGGGACGTTTTCTTGAGGTCCAAGGATGGTTTCTTTCATCCAAGAAACCCTAATTTCATTCTCTATTGGATCTTTTACCAACCATTCATATTTCTTTTGTTTTAATTTTCGTTTGATTATTCTTCTTGTCATCTAATCTGTTTTCTTTGTTTTCGTTTCAGATTACTTTTGTTTAGAGCTTTAGGGTAGATCCGCGACTTGACAAATTTACGATCCTCTTCCGCATTCATTTCGTATCATTTGGGCACCATCGTCTTCTTCAAAAATGAAAGAGTTCATTCTAGACTCTTAGCTTTAACATTTCTTGGCATGCGAAACTCCATGATTTCCCGGTGAATGTAGACTCTTCTTAGGTGTAGTAGCTAGAAGAAATGTAATCGGCTTGGCTGGGAAGGCTTTGGTAGTGGGGAAGTTATTCTTAGACTGTGTATTTATAGAGAGAGGATTAGAAATGGTGGAACTTGAGGTTCAATGTGTGGTGGAAAAGAAATTTCAATGGAAAAATCTTTAAAAGACATATGGTTTGAGGAATCACATGGTATTTCCTCCAAACTAATGGTAACATTTTGACAAATTTGGTACACAAATTTAGCTCAATGTAACCAAATAAGTTGCCCATTTAAAATATTACTATCTTTGGTTCAACCATGGCTTAGAAGATAATGAAATTACTAGGCATATCACATGTAGTTGAGGGTGGTGACCAACAAAAGGAATCGTTATGAGAAGCCCTACATGTTTGCTGATAATATACATCATAGATGCTTGTACCCTTTTTGAACATAGAATGAAACTAGTTGTCAATCCATGTGCATTGTTCAATTTATTTAACTCATGTGAGGAAAGCCTCAATTTCTCAATATTCAAGACACCATTGGTTGAAGTTGAATAGAAGCAGTAACAAAATATAGACAATAGGCCTCAAACTTTTATTTTTTTTTCTTTTCTCATGTTTTAACTCAGACACCTTGGAAGTCAGCTCTTCAGCAACCACGAAAACAAAGAATTTTGAAATATATAAACCAAATCCTCAACTAGTTGTAAGTAAACTTGTAAAATGCTATCCTGGATTATACATACACACTCTGAATATAGAACTGTATATATTTAGTCCTGGATTTCGCAACTAAAAACAGAATGCAATAACATGCCAATATCAGTACAATTGCAATTTTGGCATTGAAACCATACACTAAACGGAGGGTAATTGATATTTTATCTAAAGAATGCCATACAGTACTTTCTCATAAAGTATAATATAACATGCCATCATAGTATTTAATCGGGAGTTAATGATCATAGGTTAAGTGATAAGCGATGGCAGAATGTAAAACAAAGGGCTTTAGAACTGAAAATTAGATTTTGGCCGAAATTATCCACATAACATCAGAAAAAAGATTCATGGAAAGAAAGTTCCATTAAAAATTTTATATATTGGTTACAAAATTAATTTCGTTGACAAGGGCATGAGATTGCAAAAAACAATCCACCTTATACACTTGCTTCCTAAAACTAAAATTTGAAAGGTGTTAGTTGAGCTAAAGATCAATCAATCTCTGCTTGGTTAGCCAATTTCTTCACATGAGCTTTGCAGATTGCAAGTGAGATCAATGAAAGCTTCTTCGCTACAAGGGATTGTCAATGCACCCTTGGGGTGATTGAAACCAAACTCTTTTTCAGTTTGACTCAACAAATTCTAGAATAAAGGATGCTTAAGCATTGATATAGGAAGAACAAATCGCTTCTCTTCATCAGCTTCTCCAACATAAATAGTAAAGTGGCCTTTGGGAACCATTGTTGTCTCCGAAGATGAAAGACTCCGTTTCAAACGCGGCTTAGCATTAACAATTCTTGGCAAGTATAAATCCATGTCTTTTTGTAAGATAGTTAGGATAAGGAAATGTGAGAAACTTAGAGAACCTACTAGGAAAGGCTTTGGCGCTGGGTGTGGCTATCCAATAGAATCTGTATTTATAAAGAGCATATGGTGTAGGGTCAACAGTCTCAGGCTAATTGAGTGGTGAAGAGATAATTGTTTGGAGACATGTATTGGGAGGAGTCATATGGCCTTGCATCCCAATAAATCATAACACTTCAACAAGTTTGGTACCTTAGGCTCACCATTTAATGAAAACAAAAAAAGTAGCCCATTTGAAATACTAAATATCTTTGAATCAAGGCCAAATGATGATGACTTCACTTAATAAACCCTAAACCCTAAACACTAACATATTATATGGATGAAATGCAATGAAGTGCATACCAAAAAAATATCAAAATGATAATCTCCACTAGCAACTATCAGTCAATAAGTAACGTCCGACATATTTGCTTGAACACATAAACAAACAAGTTAGCAGTCCATGTTGCAGGTAAACTAGAACTAGAAATATTAAAGAACTTGTTGAAATTGTTGTACATTATTGAATTGTCAAGCTATCTATATATACAACAAATTTATGAATTTGAAATGCAGAAAAATCTGCTACTAAATCATAATTTAAAATATTTTTTGAATATTTTATTTGCCTAACAATAAGATATGATTTTTGCCTAAAGACTAGGTCAAATTTCAGCTTCAAAATCACAATAGTTAACACTCCTTCTTGATGTTGGAGCTACAAACTCCAAGCTTTTTTCTTAAGAATTGGAATTTGGCTTTAGGCAATGCTTTTGTGAAAATGTTAGCATTTTGATTTCCTGTAATGCAATAAACCAGCTGCATTTCTCCTTCCTTTTGAACATCACGAAGAAAGTAGAATTTTATTTTGAAGTGTTTAGTTCTGCCATAGAACACCGGGTTATTAGCTATTAATATTGCAGCTTGGTTATTCACAAATATTTGTGTGCTTTCCACTTGCTTCATATAGAAATATGTCAAAAGTTTTATGATCCAAAGTGCTTGATTTGCAGTAGCAATAGTTGCCAAATATTCTGCTTCTGCTGTGCATTGTGCACTAATTTCTTATTTCTTCGAACACCAAGAAAAAATTCTAAAACCAAGATTAAAATAGTAACCTGAGGTGCTACGCATATCATCAACACATCCAGCCCAATCGCTATCCTAATAACCATGGAGATTAAAATTTTTAACTTGACTGAACAGTATGCCATAATCAACCGTGCCTTTTACATATCTCAAAATTCTTTTTGCTGTTCGAAAATGAATTTCACTAGCACAGTTCATGTACCTCGATAACAAACTCACAACATGCATGATGTCTAGCCTAGTTGTTGTCAAATACATCAAAAAACCAATTAAACTTCTATATAGTCTGTCATCAACTTTTCAGCTTCATCTTCTTTTGAAAACTTCTCCTTTTGATTCATTGGAGTTGCAGTAGACTTGGAAGCTTCCATGTTAAATTTGCTGAAGACTTCTTTTGCATATTTTTGTTAGCACACAAAAATTTCATTTTGCTTTAGTCGCACCTGCATACCAAGCAAAAAATATCATTTCTCCAAGATCTGTCATTTCAAAGACCTCTTTCATCTCCTTTTGGAATTTGTCTATCAGCTCTAGTCTACTTCCTATTACAAGTAGGTCATTAACATAAAGAGTCACCACAAGTAATTCATCATCATTCTTCTTAATATACATAGTAAATTCACTTAGGCATTTTTCAAAACCTAAGTCAAGCAAATATGCATCAATTCTACAGTACCAAGATCTTGGTGCTTGTTTTAAGCCATATAGAACCTTTTTCAACCGATACACCTTCTCTTATTTCCTTCAATAATAAAGCCTTGTGGTTGTTCAATGAATATTTCTTCCTCTAAGTACCCATTCAAAAAAGCTAATTTGACATCTATTTGATGTACAAGCCAACCTTTTTGTGCACCAAGAGCCAATAACATCCATACAGTATCCATCCTGACAATCGGAGCAAAAGTTTCCAAAAAATCTACCCCAAACATTTGAGCATACCCCTCAACGACCAGCCTCGCCTTGTACTTGTTTACAAAACCATCAGGATTGAGTTTGGTTTTATAAACCCATTTCACTCCTATATCATTCTTGTGATTTGGTCTATCCACCAGTTCTCATGTTTGATTCTTTTCAATCATGCTAAGTTCTTCTTTCATTGCAGCAAACCATTTTTTATCACCTGTAACTTTTTCATACCCGACAAGCTCCATCATAGTGACATTACACATTTGATAGATGTCAGAAAGTGTTCAGGTTCCTCTAACAGGTTCATCATCTATGTCATCATCTTCCTCATGAAACTTAATCTTTTTGTCATCATCCTAACTCCAACTATCTAACTCATGAAATTAGACATCTCTACTGATTATGACTTTATTGTGATCTGGCTAGTAGATTCTGTTGGCTTTTGAGGATGAGCTATAGCCTACAAAAATTCCAGCATCTACCTTTTTGTCTAATTTGTCTCTCTTAACCTGATGAATGTAAGAGAAAGACAAGCAACTAAAGGCTTTTAGATTAACAAATTCATGTTTCTAGCCATACCATGCTTCAAATGGAGTTCTTTTATGCAAAGCTTTGGTTGGAAGTCTATTAAGTAGATAAACTACAATGTTTGCTACCTCAACCCAAAACTTCTTTGGCAACCCTTTGTCATGAAGTAAGCACCTTGCCATCTCCATAATTATTCTATTTTTTTCTCTCAACCAAACCATTTTGTTGTGGAGTGTAGGGAGCAGTCAACTGATGCTCGATGCCTGCATCTTGACAAAATTTATTAAATTTTTTGGAGATATATTCAGCTCCATTATCAGATTTGATCACCTGCATCTTGTAACCACTTTGAGTTTCCACAAAAGCTTTAAACTTCCAAAGAATGTCAACAACTTCAAATTTCAACTTCATGAAATAAACCCAACAAAATCTTGTGTGATCATCAATGAAAGCAATGTAATACTTATTTCCATTCAATGACGGTGTTTTTATGGGACCTCCTATGTTAGTGTGTACTATCTGTAACTTCTGAACAGCCGTCCATGCCTTATTTTGTGGAAAAGGGAGCCTTGTTTGTTTCCCATATCGTTAAATTTCGCATGTAGGTAGCTCCTTCTCCAAATGAGGCAAGCCTTTTACAATATTATTTTTCTTCAAAAAAAGTATGGTAGTATGGTGAAAATGCCCCAACCTTTTGTGGCAAAGCAAAATATTGCTATCTTCTTTGTATATAGCAGCCTGCTCTTCTTGCATCAAATCTAAGGCAAAGCTCTTGTCTTTCATATGGACTTTGAACACATCTCTGTTTTCTACATCTCTAATTATGCAATTTTTGTTTTCAAGCAACACCTTGTATCCTTTTTCTAATAGCTGAGCAACACTCAAAAGGTTCTGATTAATTTCAGGCACATATAAGACATCGGAAATAAATTTCAAACCTGTGAAACCTTCAATTGCAACTGTTCATTTGCCTTCCATAGTGATATATGCCCGCCCCATTTCCAATTCTAACTCTAGAGACAACAATTTGATGAAGCTCTTTGAAGAGTTCACGATCATAAGACATATGGTTTGTACAACCACTATCTATAAGCCAACTCTCGGTTTAGTTGCTGGTGGTAAAGCAGGATGCCACAAACATTTGCTCGCCATCTTGTGGATTTTGAACAATATTAGCTTCTCCTCATTATTGTGGAGACCTACATATTTTCTCCACATCTCTTAACTGTCCACACTTACAACATTTCACATCAAGCCTCCACCAATGCCTTTTTTGTGTGTGATTGGTTTTTTTACAACAAGGACAACAAGGAAGAACTTGAGTGTTGCCTTTTTTTCTATAATCTGAGGAACCTCTAGTCTGCTTATTTTTTCGCTGCATATTTTCTTGTTTTTGCCACCATTGTAACTCTGTGATTTAGCTTGAAGAGCACCCTCTACTGTTACTCCTTGTCTCATACGTTTCTTTTATTCCTGCGCCTGTAAAATATTCCACAATTCTGCCAAGGTGATGGTTGATGGGTCTTTCAAGTTTTCCAAAGACGAAATTATGGTCTCAAACCTTCCAAGAATTATGACGAGAAGTTTTTGAGCAATTCTAGAATCAAAGAAATTAGTGCCAAGAAGTCTTACGTTGTTGATAATGCCAAGCAGTCTATTGGAGTACTCCTTGATCGTCTCTGTTTCCTTCATCCTTTCCAACTAGAATTCTCTGCACAAATTCAATGCTTTCATGCCTCTGATCCTTTCGTCTCCTTCATACTCTTGCTTTAAGAAATCCCAAATCTCTTTGGCAATTCCTAAGGTCATTATTCTATAAAAAATAGAACTTGAGATTGTTGTAAACAAGCTAGCTTTGACTTTTGATCTTTTCTACTTCTAATCCTTGTGATTTCTCATCTGAGCCACCATTGGAATGTTTGGTAAGGGAGGAATTTCATATTCCTGTTCGACAGCTTCCAACACATCAATAGCTTCAAGATAGGCTTCCATTCTAATAGTCTATCCATGAAATTTGAGTCGTCAAAAATCAGAGGAACAATTGCAGTGAACGAAACTTTTGTATTCATATATTTAATGAGTATGGTTTTATGTCTTTGTAGGTGGATGAAGAGTGTTTTTGGGTTTTTTTTTTTTTGTTTAATTTCACAGGTCTTTTAAGAAATAACTCTAATAGCAATTTGTAGGTAAACTAGAACTGAAAATATTAAAGAACTTGTTGAAATTATTGTACATTATTGAATTGTCAAGCCATCTATTTATACAATAAATTTATTAATTTAATATGCAGAAAAATCTGCTACTAAATCATAATTTAAACTATTTTTTGAATATTTTATTTGCTTAACAATAAGATATGATTTTTGCTTAAAGACTAGGTTAAATTTCAGCTTCAAAATCATAATAGTTAACACGTGACATTGTATGGTGCATTCAACAAGGAAGACCTAAAGAACTTGGTCAGTTGAGCCTCGATATTTAAAGGATGATTGATTAAACTAAATCACGAACCAACCTTATAATTTATGGTATTATTGCTAATCCTCCAAAATCACAAGAGATCCATGTATTAGACAAAGAAATCTTCAACTATCATTAGGATAAAAGGACTTTATAGTCTAAATAATTATCAACTCTCAAGTAGTTGCAATCTTTGCCCAGTTTATCTTCATCATTGCCAGACACAAGAACAAGGAAGCCAATCAGTTCATGTGATGTTGCTGCTTGAAATATCATGGAGGAGTGACGATAAGAACTATGGCCTAATCTAAAGGAGTGAATGATTTAAGCACAGCACTAAGCCACTAAACATGTGGTATTGCTCCTAGAATGATCAAATCCAACCAAATTTATAAAAATATAAGAGAACTTAGAAACAATAAATAAAAATTAAATGCTAAATAAAATAATGTAAATAATATAAAAATATAAACACGACCAAATTAAATAAAAAATAAAACAGTAGGGGTCAAAATTATAAAAAAATAAATGGGAAAAATTAAATAAAGGACTAAATTGTAAAGGCAAACAAATTAAAGGTATGAATTAATAAAATATTTTAAATCTCATTTTTAAAAATCAAACCCATATTTTGGGTTATTTTTAACAAAATCCTTACCCAAATTTTTTAAAACAAGGGAAACTGTTTCGGTTTCTAGGGGAAAAGCCCCCTCCGACAAACCTAGTGATCGGGCTGTAAGTCACAGCATTTAAGTGCAAGCGGACACTTGTCGATGCAAGTATAGATGATAGATTTGTTTTATCGGATATCGATCCCATGAGGATAGAGTTCTTGATGTTTAATTGTCGAAGCAACTGAAGTTAAAATTAGAAGAATTGTTACTAAGAATGTCAGTGTAACTGAGTTAGATCTGCATAGCTAAAACAGTTAATTTGTCAACACAAATATAAAACAAATTGTCAGAGCAAATTAAGATAGAATGAATAGTTGTTGGGATGTTTGTAAAGGTAAATTCAGAACTTAAAATAAATGGATCAAGTGTTAAGAAATGGAGAGGATCACTGATTTCTCAAGTCGCAATGCTAAATGTGGCTGCAAGGTAACAAATAGATGAATTGTCAATGCAATTATACTTCACTAAAATCTTACTGCTATCACTTCCTCTGTTTAACAAAGACTCAAATGCTAGTAATTATCACACCTTCCAGTACTGGTAATTCCTTGCACCTAAGAACAAATGGCCAGAATTCCTTCTTAGCCTCAAGCAACTTCTGTTGTCTTGCTTGTTGATTTAACTTGTCATCATACATTCCAATGATTGTGACTGCAATTGCACTTCCGTGGTCAAAACAATTAAATCCCAAGATAAACAGATAAAGAAAATAGAGTAGAAATCAAATTAAATCTAACTTCAAATGGTATTTCCATACTTAATTGATAATTAACAGCATTCATCAACAATTAAGAGGTATCAAAGAATAAAGTCAAAGCATCCTATTCCTAGTTTACTAGAACTACTCCGTGACAGCTCCTTTTGCGCAGCAGGTAACCTATTCATTTGGTAGAAAGAGTTGATCAAATGTAATATATTCTTCTGAGAAATTATTTTAATACAAATTACAGCTTTCTATTCTCAAATTTTGCTTCTGTTAAATCAATTGTGCAGTTCATATTGCTCCTTTTCAGTAGTATTGTCAATCGTTGGATTGAAAAACACCAGCTTTTCTCTAATTTTTGTGTTCGATGAAGCTGTAACAAAGGATTAAAGGAAGCTTACGTGAAACATTTGTTTCTTTTCCCTATTTTGTTTTCACTGATCTTTATAACTATTATAATGTAAAGCCATTGATACACTTATGAAACCCTTTTGTAATGGTTACTATCGAAACCCTTTTTTAAAAAAGTATAGAATTGTATTTTTAAAACCGTAAATGGAGTTGTCACCAATCTTTTTTAATTTGGTGTGATTGGATCACTGTAAAATACTTAAGTTTATTTAAACAAAAGTTTTGGTCTTTGAAATCCAGAAAATAGGTTTAGGAGTCGGTTACATGTAAGGAAGGATTATCACCCTCACACGCCCAAAATTGGTACCTAGTCGATTATTTAATGTCTTAATTCTTAAAAATTTGAAAACTCAAGTAAAATATAAAATACAATCCCTAAATACACGAATGAGATGTTTTAATGTCATTTAAAAAATCAAATTTTATTGTTTATTTTGAATCAATCGAGAAAAATCATGTCCAACAAGTTCGAACACAACTTCTTCGAACCTTTGAAAATAAAGAACATTTATTGATTTTATATAGGATATTTTATTACTTAAGTTCAAGGAAAAAACTATACCCAGTACGTTAGGGCACAATTTCTCGAGTTCCTTGAGAAAAGAACATCGCCGTGATTTAGAAAATTTTCTTATACATTAAGCGAAAATCGAATACAACATTTTAATGTGACATGAGATTGATTTAATCAAGTATTGCATTGATGTAATCAAGTATTGCAAAAACAAATGAAACAAAAAAAATTGAATAACTATATAAACAATAACACAATACTATAGTAAATAATAATGCAACAATAAAATGATAGTAAAAATGATAACAATAATAATAAATAAATGAATAATGCGTCACCACTGTCGTCACTCTCGGATCCGAACTCCACGATCCGTACGTCGTACAATCGAAAAATCTGGAATATTATTGTAAAAAAGGTGTATAAAAAACCCCAAAATCACATGTAAAAAAAGAGACCAATACACAGGGAAATTGATAGCAAAATTATTTTAGCAACCAAGATATTTGCACAAATCAACAACCAAGCAAGTTATCTTCTTTGTTCTTTTTATATTTTCGGTACTAATAATTTCATTTTGTTTTTTGGGTATATTCGAAAATATAAAAATAAAAGGAAAAGTTGAGATGTTTTTTTACCTTTCGCGTCGATTTCTTTTCTCCGACCATTGTACATGGTGGTCGTCTATGATAACGTTTGATGGACGCATGACGGCGAGCTCCCTTACCTATGGTCGGTCGAATGGGGGTTTGAGAAGAAGGAAGATTTTGTTTTTCTTTGGTGGAGAGAAAAAGGAGAAGATTTTGGGGTTTTTTTTAATGAAAAAAGAGTGAAAATGGAGTTTTTGGAAAAAAAAAAAAAGAAGGTTGTACTTATACAACCACAAAACGGTGTCGTTTTGCATGGATGGGCTAGTTGCCTACTAAATCCTGCAATGTTTTTAAATTATTGGATTCAGGTCCTTTTTATGTGTTTTTATTTATTTTAAAATTCTTCCCCGTAATTTTCCTCGATTTTCATTTTAGTCCTTCTACCTTGTTTTTAATTATTTCAAATTTTTCTTTTTTCCTTTTATTTATTATTATTATTATTATTTAGTAAAATAATTTTGTTTATTTTTGGTCTTTTGACCAATGTTTCACATTTTTCTTTAATGTGGGGAATTTTCCCATTTAAAATTCTTTTATTTTCATTTTTTTATTTTATCTTCGAATATCTTTAAAACTTTGTCACTATTTTTTTTGTTATCTATTTAATTAATTTATCTGATTTTATTTGTTATTTTCTTGGTCTCATTTTTTCATTTCTATTAATTATGTGTTATTATTAATTATTTTTTATATTATTGTGACTATATCACTTTATATTATTGTGCCATTAATTATCTTATTGTATTTTATGTATATATTATTTTTATTATTTATACTTATAAATCATGTGCATATTTTTGCATAACATGATAATTTGCTTTTTTTAAATACCCAAATTGTTTTAATAAATCGATGCAATGTCCTTTGTCTCAGAAATTTGAAAGAAATCATGTCCCAACTCATTGGGTGTGATTTTTTTTCTTTGAACAAGAATAATTGAATATCCTTTTAAAATTTAAATACGAGATTTTTTAAAAGCTCATCATTTTTGAATATTCAAATTGTTATGTCCTAACTTACTACATGTGATTTTTTCTCGATTAATTCAAAATAACGAGCTTTCTTCGGAAACAAAATTTGTTTTAAAAAAATGACATTCATACATTTAATTATCACAATTTAAATTTTTCTCGAACTTTTAATTTTCAACAAATAAGATTTTGAATAATCGATTAGGTATCAATTTTGGGCATGTAAGCGTGCTAATCCTTCCTTATGCGTAACCGTCTATTGAACTCGTTTCATGGTTTCAAAGACCAAAATTATTTTAATAATTTTTTTAAAAAATATCGAAAGTTGACCTACTAATTACACCTGTTTTAAAACATATTGGTGGCGACTCCATTTCATTTTCTAAAGTAAAAATCGAGACTTGTTTTTTCCTTTTTTTCAAAAAATGGTTTCGACAGCTTGGCAACTCCATGGACCAATAAGAGAGTCAAGCAATAGGTCGATTATTTTTGGTTTTTTTTTTTGAAAATTTAAAAATCAATTTAATTTAATTTGCGATCCTATACATTTTTGTGTTTTATGTTTGTTGTGATAATAGCATGTTAATATTATATGTCTATGATTTTGCATACATGCATTTGTTTACTACACTGCTTAAGTGGAAGTGAGAAGCTACTCATTCTTGAGGTTTTCACCTTCGTGCAGGATAGTAAATCGCTTTCAGGATACATCCATACCTATGTTTTCGCGAAGTTTTCACTTTCATGCAAACATACAGGAAATGTGTCCCTCTAAACTAAACTCGTCCGTATGAGCCAATAATGGGTGAGGACTGAGGAATCTGCTGGTTTGGGTATCATTACTTTAGAACTGAAAACGGCATAGAATGAGCCCTAAGTGCACACCCTAGGTACAACTGTATCGAACCTTTAGAAACCACCTAATAGATGCGTAGGTTCTCTATGGTATATTGATTGATACATTTTATAACGATCGGTACTAACTTGTTTTTTTATCTCATTTTTCTTTGCATCCTCATACTAGGAAAGATATTGACTTGAGTTCGATTACTGGTAGAGAACTGGTAATGCAAAAAGGGTATCTTGATGAGGTAGAAGACAATATGGTCATGCGTATGTGGTCAGAGGATAGACAACTTGAGAAGGGTGATAGTCTAGCTAAAGGCCATGTATCGAATTACTGGGATTTCACTCGGATCAGTGTGACCTAAAATAGCTTACAAGAGTTTAAAGAAATCTAGGATCAGTGGGATGATGGAATAAAGCAAATTTTGTACCGAGAGTATGGGGATCTACCGTACTTGCTAGAAGTTAAGGTCGACAAACATCTCTTCCGAGCCCTTGCACAGCACTAGAACCTGACTTATAGCTGTTTCAACTTTGGGAACATGGATATGGTGCCCACGATTGAGGAATATGTTGCTCTATTTTGTTGCCCAAAATTCAGGTAAGTAAAGCCTATTCGAGAGCCGTTAATGTGCCAACTTTCCTTAAGAAGCTGATGAACATTACGAAAATGAGTGAGCAATGGGTCACAGCTCGAATTAAGGTGAAGGACAATAACAAATGTATTACCTGGAAAAACTTGAGAGATTTGATCTTAGTTCATCCTGATGCAAGGAAAAAGGTTGAAATATTTGCTCTTAGTTTGTATGGACTAGTTATATTTCCCAAGGTGTTGGGACACATAGATAAAGCAGTCACTGATTTATTCGATCGACTCGACAAGGGGGTTACACCTATTCCAGCAATTATGGCCTAAACTTTTAAGTCATTAAATGCATGTTAAAGAGAGGGAGAATAGAGATTTATTGGTTGTGCACAACTACTGATAGTTTGGTTTCATAGCCACTTTTGGAAAGTGGAAAAAGTTCATTGTCCAGTGTTTTCTATGAGCTATTCTCCTTTGAGGGAATTTGTTACTACACAAAGGCAAGAGGACATTTTTGAGGAAAAGTGGATGGTAATACTCCGTAGTCCCCGAGACGAAGAAATAGAATGGCGAGCACCGTGGTTCATTCCCGACAAAATTATTTATCAATGTAGTGATCTCGACTGGGTTCCGTTACAGGGGATATGGGGAGCTGTAAGGTATGCTCCTTTGTTAGCAATGAGATAGTGTCGGTCAAGACAGTTCATACTAGCAACTCAGGGTTTGGGTCAGTGTGAGTTTGTATACAAAGGTGAGAATAATAAGAATAGAGTTTGGGAGATATCAAATGCCTAGAATCAAGTCCGTAAAATGAAGCCATTTGATGCAAATCCCATGAAAACCCATGAGTATGATGAATAGAAGGGTAGGAGAGTCAATGATAACATCCCCGTGCCAAATCCCGACAATGTCTGCCTAGTTGAGGAGCATTTGCAAGTAGTCCCATCGGAATTAGAGCTCATCAAGAAAGACTTTGAAAAGAAAAGTTCCAAATTGGGGAAAAAGATAGAAGCATTAGAAGAGGAAAAGATGCAGTTGGGTTTGGATGTTGATGTCCAAAAGTTAGAAGTCAAAAAGCTAAGTAAAGGGAAGAGAAAGGTTGAGTAAGACTTGGATGGCTTGAAGAAGGACTATAAGAAGCTCCGTCAATCAATGAGAACTGATGGTTTGGGTAAGACGTTAGAAAAGTGGCAACGAGAAGTCCAAAAGGAAAGGACTCGAGCATATTAGTGGAAGAGAAAATTCAAAGATGCTCAAGTCCAATGGGATGTCATAAAAAGTGAGCTACTATAAAGCCAAGTCAAGAAATCTGAGTTGAAAGCCCGGGTAGCCGTGCTAGAGGAGTCATTGGAAAGGCACCACAGTCGAAACTCTACGATAGAATTGAAGGCAAGCAAGGCTGAAAATGCAGATTAAAGAGAAGGGTAGAGAAGCTTGAAGTTGCATTAAAAAATTTTGAAAATCGGATTGGGTTCCTTGAGGGAACCTTAGAAACAAGTAATAGGCAACTTCAACGCTCTCAAAGGCAAGTCAGAGACCAAGACCATGTCATGGGTGAAGCATTGACACAAGTGAGAGAAGTGGTAGAATACTTGCAGAAGTTAGTTATCTAAGTAGATGCTTTGAGCATAGAGTATGAGTCAGTGTCTGACAAAGGCCAAAAGTTAGCATGTCTCCTTCAAAGGGTTAAGACTTTGAGCATTAGGGCAAGGCCTTATTTTTAATTATCTTATGTAAAGACATTCATTTTCTAGTAAGGTTATTCTATCAGAATTCGATTGAGAGTCAATACCTTTCTTGCATATGCATTCATGCATTCATAAATTTTCACATCGCATCATGCATTAAAATTTCAAGAAAGATGTTTCTAATTAATTAAAATTTTCCTCTAAAAGTTACTCTGGAAAAACCACACGGTTACTACACTCGTGCTAAGACAAGAGCAATGGATCAGGGATTGGAAAAGTTGAAACAGACGTAAAAACAATGCAGGATCAGCTGCATGAACAATTAGCAAAAGTGCAGCAAGATATGAAGGACCAATTATTAAGACTCAAAAATACATTATCAATCAGTTAACTCAATTACTAGTTGGGAAAACTGATAAGGGAAAGGGTATTGTAATTCACCTAAAAGAAGGGAGTGATGGTCTTTCATGTCCTTCAAATGTTACCCTCACGCCGGCCCAAGCTCCACAAGAAACATGTGTTCAAGGAGCATTCGTCACTATTAACCCGCAATCGTGCTTGTTTTGCACATAAAAACCAGTAAACTACCAAACGGGTTCCCAGGAAATATCCCTGTTGACATTGGCGTACCTGATTTAAATAAGGTGATGGACCCAAAAAAAACAAAAGCTGAACTTCCTAACTATTTGGAGGAGCACCGTAAATTGTTACAAGAGAGGTTTAGAGCTTTAGAAGGAGCTGAGGGGTGTTGTGAAATTGATGCTAAGGAGCTGAGGGGTGTTGTGAAATTGATGCTAAGAAGCCGAGTTTTGTTCCCAACCTGGTACTTCCCCTCAAATTTAAAGTTTGGGAGTTCGAAAAATAGAATGCGACAAGCTGCCCGGAGGTACATATCACCATGTTTTATAGAAAGATGACGGGGTATGTCCATAATAGTCAGCTGCAAATCCACTATTTCCAGTATAGTCTGACGAGATCAGTTGCACGGTGGTATAATCAATTAATTCGTGCTAAGATCAGTTCTTGGAAGGATTTGACAGAGACTTTCATGAGGAAATACGATCATGTCACCGACATAGCTCCTAACAGGATGACATTGCAAAATGCTGAGAGAAGGCCGAGTGAAAGCTTCAGGCAGTACGCTCAAAGGTGAAGAGATATGATCACCCAAGTACAGCCACCACTATCTGAAAAGGAGACAACCATGCACTTTTTTCGTTCTTTGAAGGCACCGTATATCAATCATCTGCTGGGAAACGCTGCTAAAAGTTTCTTCGATATGGTAATGTCAGGAGAAATGATTGAAAATGCAATCCAAAGCGAAAAAATTAATGCAGGAGAAAGTACCAAAAGGCCTGCTCCTAGAAGGAAGGATAGTGAGGTGAATAATATAAGCTTATACAGGGCAAATGTTACAAAACCGATCATGGTGACACAGTCTAAAGCCTCGACAACCAGTTACCAAAGTAAACTGAGAAAGAATCGAGATCGAGGTCGAACACTGAAAGAATCTAATTCACTCTCATCCCGATGACCTACAAGGAGCTTTACAAGAGTTTATACGATGCCCAAGTGGTGTCCCCCTATTATTTGAAGCCAATGCAACCCCCGTTCCCAGAATAGTATGACACAAATGCTTAATGTGATTACCATGCAGGAATAACGGGTCACTCCATCGAGAATTGCACTGTTTTCAAGAAGTTGATTGAAAGATTTATTAAGATGGGGATCATAAGGTTCGATAAATTCGCAAGACCTAACGTGGCTAGAAATCTTTTGCCAAATCATCTCAATCAAGGGGTGAACACAATAACAGAAAAGAATAGCAAAAGGATTAAAAATGATGTGAGGGAGGTGAAGTCTTCATTGAAATGGGTTTGGCAACAGATGGTCAACAAGGGTTTGATCGTGCAAGAAAGAGAGGACATGGTGACAACAACTGAAAATTACTGCGAGTTTCACGCCATGGAAGGGCATAAAATGCAAGAGTGTGTCGAATTCTGAACCTTGATACAGAAGTTGATGGATAATAAATAACTTGAGTTCTTTGAGAAAAGGAAAGATAAAGAGACAAATGATGTTTTTGCTTCTGAGTAAGGGGCACCGGAAAAGGCTTATAAGGCCAACCTACCAGTGGTAATTATATTTAGGCCAAGGGGTGAGGTTGGAGGTCGAATGACACCAAGGGTCATCATTTAGAAACCTGTGGCATTTCCTTATAAGGACAATAAAAGGGTACAGTGGAGCTATGACTGTAGCGTAATGGTATCTAATGAGGAAGGATCGAGTGAAAATGCAAGTTTTACGTATGCAGAAAAGGAGGTTAATAAGAAAGTCTTGATGGTTGGGCTTTAGAAGAGAGAAAATAGAAAATTCAGGATGCCATTGAATAGCTAGTAACAGAGGAGATGGCCAAGGAATTTTTGAAATTCCTAAAGCATAGCGCGTATAACGTGGTGGAATAGTTACATAGGCAAGCAGAACAAGTAACAGTTTTAGCCTTGCTATCAAGTTTAGAAGCCCACCATAACGCGCTAACGAAAGTGTTGAATGAAACGTACGTAATAGAGGATATCTAGGTAAACAAGTTAGATCGGCTAGTTAATAACTTAAGTGTAGATGATTTCATTTTCTTTAATGATGATGAAATACCTCTAGGGGAATGGACTCAATGAAAGCTCTTCACATTATGACTCGATGCAAAGGGTACACTTTACTGGGCATATTGATAGATAATGACTCAGCCTTGAATGTTCTACCACTAACAACACTGAGGAGGATGCCGATAGATAGCTCCCACATGAAGGCACGCCACATCGTAGTAAGAGCCTTTGATGGAACGGAGAGACGAATGATGGGCAGAATTGAGATTCCACTCCTAATTGGTCCAAACACGTATGAGATGGACTTTTTGGTGATGGACATTAGTCCCACTTACAATTGCTTGTTAGGAAGATCGTGGATCCATTCGATAGGGCCAGTATCATTATCCCTGCATCAAAAGTTAAAATTGGTGACAGAAGGTCTATTAATAACCATTAATGCTGAGGAGGACATCATTGGATTAGTGACTAGTGATGTGCCCTACATAAGTACAGATGAGGAGGCCATAGAGTGCTCTTTTATATCGTTGGAGTTTGTGAATGCTACCTTTGTGGATGGAGGAGATAAGATCCTCACACCGAAGATATCAACGACCACTAGGATGGGACTGAAAATTATGACTGGAAAAGAAGCTTCACTTGGAAGAGGATTGGGGAGATATCTCCAAGGAAGGATTATAGCTATAGTATTGGTAGAGAAACATGATCAGTTTGGCTTAGGACACAAGCCAAATATGAAACAGAGAAAGGAAGAATTATACAAAAAAGGAGAAAAGAAAAGCTCAAATAAGCGAGGAAGAGATCAAAAGTAAGTCAATGGTCTTTCCTCATATTTCAAAGTCATTCGTGTCGGAAGGTATTGTAATACCTTAATTAGTTTGAGGGACTTAAATTTTGAGAATTGGAGGGTCTTTTCGTAAAATTTGGTAAATTAAGGACCTAATTGGTAAATTTGCTGGGGGAGACTTACTTGCTGAGGAAGCTCCTGTTGAGGATGTGCCTGACACTAGGCTTTATAGCTCACTTCCCTACAATTTCCCTTATAGATACTCGAGACATAGGAGACTGGTACCCGGAAGCATAATTATAGACTTATTTCATTTTATTTTATCTTATTATTTTACTTTTGAGTTTTTATTATCTTTTGTTAATTATTATCTATTTGGGTTGTAAGTAAGATTTTATTTTGGGGATTTTGATATTTATTTTTGGAAATTAATTATTTTATTATTATAGACTATATTTATATATATATATATATATATGAATGTAAGTGAATAATTGTGATCTTTCAAATTTCATGTGAAAATAATTACATAAATAACCTTCTAGATCCAACCATATCTCTTGGCCAGGTAAAGGGGGTTACAAGTATTATTAACCTCGAACGAAAGCTGACAGAAGATAGGTTGGCAAGAATAAAGGAGAATCTGAACATCAACATTATTTCCAAAGGGATGAGTGAACAAAGGAATTTGTCTGGAATTCACCCTATGCCCTCGGAAGCATTTTAGACAACTAGACTATAGAAGAGCACCCTTGTTGTTCTAAGCCCGAGAGCAATTGTGATATTTTTGTAGAGGGCACATGTTCATTTGTTTTTTTTTTTCAATAAAAAAGACGCACTTTCTTTCACCCAAATTGGCAAAAATCTCATTATTCTTTTCATTCATCTCATATCGCAATAAACATTCTTAAATTCATTTATCTTTTAGATCTTTTTTGTCTATATGGCAGGTCCCTAGATATCAACGATATGAGTAACGTCATTCTCGACTTAGAGCCTCATTTTGAGCAGGATATGTGTTCAGAGGAATCTAAGGATTTTGAAGAAAACCAAGATTGTAGTTTATCTCCTGATTTGCTATGGATGGTTGAGCAAGACAAAAAAAATAGATCCTACCTCACAAAGAATGAATAGAAGTTGTGAGTTTAGAGGATGAAGTTGAGAAAAAGGAGGTGAAGATTAGAACCTGTATCTCTATAAAAACGAGGCGAGATCTTATTGATCTGCTTTAACAGTTCAAGGATGTGTTTGAATGGTCCTATCAGTATATGCTCGGCCTAAGCACTGATATTGTGGTGCACAAGCTCCCTATAAGAGAATAGTGTAAATTGGTTCAATAGAAGCTTCGAAGAATGAGACTGGATGTACTCCTAAAGATAAAAAGAGGTTCAAAAACAGTTTAATGCTGGCTTCTTATGAGTGGTAGAATACTCAGAATGGGTGGCCAACATAGTGCCAGTTCCTAAAAAGGACGGGAAAGTACGAATGTGTGTGGACTATCAGGACTTAAACAAGGCTAGTCCAAAAGATAATTTCCCACTACCTCATATCGACACCTTGATGGAAAATACAGTAGGTCATTCCTTATTCTCTTTCATGGATGGTTTTTTTGGGTACAACTAAATAAAGATGCATCTTGAGGATATGGATAAAACTACATTCGTCACCATGTAGGGAACCTTTTGCTACAAAGTTATGCCATTTGGACTAAAGAATGCAGGGGCAACATATTAAAGGGCTACGGTAACTCTGTTCCATGACATGATCATAACGAGATTGAGGTCTATGTCGACGATATGATCGCAAAGTCTCAAACAAAAGAAGAACATGTGGAAGTTTAAAGAAAGTTGTTCTTAAGATTGAAAAAGTTTCAATTGAAGTTGAACCCAAACAAATGTACTTTCGGGGCTACTTCAGGCAAGCTATTAGGCTTTGTGATTAGTAGAAAGGGAATTGAAATCGATCCTGATAAAGTTAGAGCTATATAAGAATTGCCACCTCCATGTACTCAAAAGGAAGTTAGAGGTTTCCTAGGGAGATTGAATTACATCGCTCGGTTCATCTCACAACTAACTAAGAAATGTGATCCTATCTTTTGTCTTCTCAAGAAGCACAACCTAGGAGTTTGGGATGATGAATGCCAAAAGACTTTTGACAAGGTTAAACATTACTTGTCTAATGCTCCAGTTTTGATACCAATAAATCCAGACAAACCTTTAATCCTGTACTTGGCTGTATTCGAAAACTCTATGGGATGCGTATTAGGCTAGCATGATGAGTCGGGAAAGAAAGAAAGAGCAATTTATTATCTCAGCAAGAAGTACATTGAAAGCGAGATAAGATATTGGCTGATCGAGAAACTATGTTGTGCTCTAATTTGGACTACATGAAGGTTGAGGCAATTCATGTTATATCATACGACTTGGTTAATTTCAAAATTGGATCCTCTCAAGTTTATGATGGGGTCGGCTACATTGAATGGAAGGATGGCTAGATGGAAAATGCTACTTTCTAAATTTTACATAGTCTATGTGAACCAGAAGGTGATAAAAGGGAGTGCAATAGCATATTTCCTAGCTGCAAAGCTCTCGAGGATTATGAGACATTAGATTTTGATTTCCCAAATGATGATCTAATGTATGTTGCAACCATAGCAGAAGAAGCTTCAGAAGAGAGACAATGGAAAATTAATTTTGACGATGATTCAAATGCTACTAGCAAAGGGATTGAGGTAGTTCTAGTATCCCCGAAAGGAGATCATTATCCCCTCACAAGCAAGCTTGACTTCGATTGCACGAACAACATGACAGAATATGAAGCATGTGTCATGGGTATTCGGGCAGCTATAGAATGCAAGATTAAGATTTTGGAAGTGTATGAGGATTTTGCCTTGGTAATTTATCAACTCAAAGGAGAATGGGAAACGAGAGATTCCAAGTTGATGGATTATCGAAAGTTAGTTCTCGAGCTAATTAAGGAATTCGAGGACATCACCTTCCATTACCTCCCATGAGAGGAAAATCAGATGGCTGATGCCTTGGCTACTCTTGCCTCTA
This sequence comes from Kokia cookei, assembly GCA_039519145.1. Classification (NCBI taxonomy): domain Eukaryota; kingdom Viridiplantae; phylum Streptophyta; class Magnoliopsida; order Malvales; family Malvaceae; genus Kokia; species Kokia cookei. Next base: position 12,879,877 of record CM076910.1, read on the forward strand.
TGATCATGGTCAATAATCAATAAGATATGAAGCCTATTCAGATGAGTATCTATGAGGTTCCAGCTCATTGCTACAATATTGAAGGGGAAGAAAAGGATAATCACCCTTGGTACTAAAAAAATTTGTAATATGTAAAAGACTATAAGTACCTTGAGCAAGCCACCGAGAATGACAAAAGAAATAGAGAAGGCTCGTAATTGACTATGTCCTTGACGGGGATATTCTGTACAAAAAGAGAAAAAATCAAGTCCTGTTGAGGCGTGTTGATTCTGTTGAGGCTAAGAAAATCTTAAAGGAAGTTCATAAGGGTGTTTGTGGAACACAGACCAATGGTTTCATGATGGCCAAACAGATTATGAGATTCGGATATTACTGGTCAACCATGGAAGGAGATTGCATTAAATACGCTAAGAAATGTCACAAGTGTCAAATTTACGGAGATAAAATTCATGTACCTCCTTCACCGCTCCATGTTATGACTTCCCCATGGCATTTTTCTGTGTGGGGCATGGATGTCATCAGACCAATCTTGCCAAAAGCTTTTAAAGGGCATAAATTCATTTTTGTGGTCATTGATTACTTTACTAAGTGGGTGGAAGCTACTTCCTATGCTAATGTCATGAGATCAACGGTTATTAAGTTCTTAAAGAAAGAAATTATATGTCGGTATGGAATTCCAAAAAGATTATATCAAACAATGCTTTAAACCTGAACAATAGCACAATACTAGAAGTTTGCAGTCAGTTCAAGATCAAGCACCATAATTCAGCACCGTATCGCCCAAAAATGAACGGAGCTGTAGAGGCAGCTAATAAGAACATCAAGAAAATTGTGGGGAAAATGAAAAAGACTTACAAAGATTGACATGAGAAGTTACCATTTGCTCTCTATGCTTATCGAACGTTGGTCAGAACTTCTACCGGGGTAACACCTTTCTCATTAGTATATGAAATTAAAGTTGTCTTACCCATTGAAGTCAAGATTCCTTCCCTCTGAGTCTTATCAGAAGTGAAGTTAGATGAGGCAGAATGGATCCAGTCAAAATATGACCAACTAAACCAAATTGACGAGAAGAGGTTGAAGGTTATCCAGCATGGCCAGATATACAAAAAATGGATGATGCAAGCTTATGATAAAAAGGTTCTCCCTAGAGAATTCCACGAGAGAGATCTAGTTTTGAAAAAGATCCTTCCTATACAAAAGGACTTTCGAGAAAATGGATGCCAAATTAGGAAGGCCCATATATGGTAAAGAAAACTTTCTTTGGAGGATCTTTGATTCTAGCTGAGATGGATGACAAGGATTTGTCAAACCCCGTGAACTTAGATTTAGTGAAGAAATACTTCGCCTAAAAAAAGGGGGATGAGTTGAAAACCCATAAAGGGTGACTCAAACCTCAAAAAAAAGGTAGGGTCGAGATGAAAATCTGCAAAGGGCATCTCGAAGCTTAATGAGATTTGAGTCGAAAACCCGAAAGGGTGGCTTAGATTTAGATCAAGGATTGGGCGTGAAGAGCTTATTTCTCAAAAGTAACAAGATAGAGAGATATTGCATCTTGGGCATCGACAAAGTGCAATAGCTTTCATGGGTACACATCAGGCTCAAAATGGTCCTCATTAAGTTTGCTCAAAGAAGTTCATACGTTGATATATAGGACATCCAATTTTGTTTCTTTTTGCTCACTATTATGCATTTGACTAACATCAGTTGTTTTGGCTGATGTTTTGATTATTATTTGATGCCTTCTTATTTATTTTCATTCAAGCGTTATCGCCAATAAATTCAATTTTATCCATTTTCGTAACCTTGCTTAGAGCATTTTTTGCATTGAAATAACAGTTAATAGACTTGATGATATAAGGTGTAAAAATATTTCTGCATATTACTTTGGGAAATTCTAAATAGTAAAGGGACCTGAAACAGGACCATTAGTAAAAAATAACCGAATCTGAGGGTTGAAGGGATCCTGAAATGAATAAGTTCAGCTTATGATTACCTCTTCGAATTTCGTATCAAGGACACCAGACTTGAAGGAAAGGCACGGTGGCACATCAATGTTAGAACTTAGGCAAAAGACGATCAGTGACAACCTAAGGACTAAAAACAAAAACACTCCATAATATGACATCTTTGCATTCATATCAGCATCATTCATGCGCATTTAGATAGGAGCATTCGATTCATTTAAATCATAACATCCTAGTTACATGGTCTAGATAGAGGCCCATAAAACAGATTTCACAAGCCATATCCTTAGAGAATGGTGTGACAAATAAAATCCTATACCCCTAAAGCTGTAGAGGAGCAGATTGAAGCCGCAATGGCAAATCTCATACACCTAAAGTTGTAAAGGGGTAGATTGAAGTTGCAATGGAAAATCTCATATGCCTAAAGCTGTAGAGGGGCATATTAAAGCTGCAAGGATGAATGTTATACCCTTGAAGCTAGAAAAGGGAAAATTGAAGTTACAAGAGCAAATCCTATACCCCTAAAGTTGTGAAGGGGCAGAATAAAACTCGCAGTAGCAGACCTCGATCTCCACTAAAGTGGTAGTGGAATAGAGTGAAGCCAAATCCTATATCCCTGAAGGTGCAGTGGATCAGATTGAAGATACGAAGGCAAATCCTTATCTCTCTGAAGTTACAGTAGAGCAGGATGAAGCTACAAAACCAAATCTTATACCCCTGAAGTTACAGTGGGTCGAATTAAATTCATGAAAGCAAATCTTTATCTCCCTGAAGCTGCAGTAGAGCAAGATGAGGCTACGACATCAAATCCTATATCTCTGAAGTTGTAGTGGATGGGATTGAGGCTACATTAGCAAGTCTTATCTCCCTAAAGATTTAATGAAGCAGGATAAATCTACAATATTGAATCCTATCTTCCTGAGATTGCAGTGAAGTGGATAAAAAAATAATTCCAGTGCTCCTAAAGTTTCAGCAGGCTGGAATGAAATTACAACGATAGACTTCATCTCATTGAGATTGCAGTGGGGCAAGATAAAGCTATGCCACTAAATCCAATCTTCCTAAATTTGTAAAGAAGCGGATACGGTGATATAGAGCAGTTAATAAAGTGAAAGGACGGGTTACTAAAAATAAGAAACATCAAATGACGAATTTCAGTAAGACTGGATGAAACTGATCTTCTTTTTCTTTCCTCCATTCTCGTTACATGACAACGAGCAAAGAGGGGCAGTTGTACAAGCCCAATTTCATTTGGACCTTGTGCAACACCTAAAAACTCGAAACCATTATCAGTCAGGGTCTCGGGGTCTTCTATTCACCTATCATTGTTCATATTTTATTATCATTTCATTCGATCTTATTTTATTTAAAGAAATGCACATAACACGTCATAAATTACTAAATAATTATAATCACAACTCAACAAGGGGAAAAGGGTCATTTCCATTATTTTTGGAAACTTCTATCGATACTTGTTGGCCAGGTATCGGTAGTTGACAAGTCAGTAAACCGTTCAAGAATAGTGCAGACTTCTGCCGATACATGTGACAGTTCTACTGATACAAGTGACTCTTCTACTGATACAAGTCTTACTCTACCGATACTAAAAACTCCAGAGAGCTAAAAATCCTACCTTGCTACTTCTACCGATACATGTATGCAAACTATCGATACTTCTAATCACATGACTACTGATACTTGTAATTAATCTACCGATACAACCCAAGTCAGTGAACAACTTCTCTGTTACCCTGTACTTCTATCGATACATGTATGGGTTCTATAGAAACAAGTATGCAGAATCACATGAATTATGCCAAAACACAAGTTTATCAATACAATACATTCCTGACATCATTATGCATTAAGTCAACATGAAATACATAGATTTTAAGTCATAACATAGTACTTTGAAGTCTATACTCCAACTTGCACAACATGTATTTACTACATTCCTCAACATAACAAAGTTGTAACAACTCAAGTACATAAGGCAAAATATAACATTATCCTAGTACATTCCATAAGACCAAGTGATGTAAAATCTACCATACGAGCTTCGTAATAGTATGATTTCCTTAAGATGATCTGATCTTCAGACAACAAAATGTATCTACTAAACAACAACAGATTCAAAAGTAAGCTTATTAAGCTTAGTAAGTTCGCAAATATCATTTTTTTACAGAATAATCAGATCAGTTAAAAGATGATAACAAGTATGTATTCATAATCTTGTGCACAATAATGAACTTAATCTCTTTCAGTCTTTTAAATTTTTAGCTCATACGAGCACAAACAACATTAGCTCACACGAGCCCATAATGGTTAGCCTCTACGAGGCTAGAATGGTTAGCTCTTATAAGCCCAGAATGGTTAACCAGTATACGATGCTGCTCACACAAGCTGATGAGAATTTACGACATACGTGAAGACTCAGCCATCGATACGATCTAGAATTTACCACTCTCGATGCTGCTCACATAAGCTTATGAGAATTCGCATCATACATGAAGACTCAGTCGTCGGAGGGTTCCATAATTCAGTATTTATTTAGAATCTATCAACTTGTGATGCTGCTCACACAAGCTGTCAGGATATTGTAACATATGCAGAATCCTAACCATTGCTTCAAATTAGATAACCGACCCCAAGCTTGACATTTTGTTTCTTCCTTTGCCTTTCCATCATCACGAATGTTTAACCTTCCTCAAGTTGCTATAACAATAGTGAAAATACAAGAAACATACAATGTGTATAAACTAACACTACAAACTTATCGGATGAAATTGTAATTTGGCTAAACTTCAAGGACTATTTTGTTAATTTCTCTTTTCCGTGATCCGTGGCACGATTGTAATCTAAATAAAAAATTCATCCAAATTTCACATTAAAACACATAATCAAATCATTTAATATAAATTGGGTCTTTTTTGAGAAAATTACAATTTTACCCCTAAGACTTTTCTTTTATTCAATCTAATCCTTTCAACACAAAACATGTAAAATACTAATTTTCTCCTTAACCCATATTGGTTGAATATACTATGATCTCATACATGTCCTTACAACCCATTTATTTCACTTAAAGTACACCCAATTTCATCATTTAGCATTTTAGTCCTTAAACCCTAATTTTATCAAAAATCACTTTATAAAAAGATCCAACATAATCATCAAGCATCCAAAACTATCTAAAAATTTCAAAGAAAAGCATATTCAACAATGGTAAGATTCAAAAAATTTGACAAATTCGCAAATTAGTCCTTAGATTAGCTAGATCAAGCTAACACGAACTCAAAAACATAAAAATTACTAAAAACGGTCGAGGTTTGCTTACCCAAATCAAAGCTCAAAGTTCATCAATGGAAAACCCTAGGTTTTCTTGTCTTAACCGTGAAGAAGAAGAAATTAGAAGAAAATTCCTATTTTTCTTCTTTAATTCATATTTATATCAAATGGTAATTTTGTAGATATTTAGTCTCTCATGATTAGTTTAATTAATCACTTATTTAACCTTAATTAATCCTACTTATGATCAATGTACCTCATAATTATTCACCCACTAAAATGTCATAGGTTAATTTACCTCTTTGATCCTTCAACTATATTAAATTTAAATCAAACCACTTATTTACAATTTAACCTTAAACTAGTTAAGACTAAATGAATAAATATCCCAAAAGTTGGTGGAATGAAATCATGTCACGATTGCTTGGACTTTTTGACCATGGTTTAATTACCATTTTGGTCCCTTTACTATTTTTTATCAATAGCGATTAATTTTTACCTATTTTACAATTTACTCTTTTTTCCTTAATTAAGTAATTAATTATCAAAATTACCCAACCAAACTTCAATTCACATATAGTAAGACTCTGTAAATATTTAATAAAATTATTTATGGCTCTAAATTTCAGAAACGAGGTCCCGATACTTCATTTTCTAAAACCACTTGACTTTTGAACCAAACTATTTATACTAACAATTAATTCAATAATTAAAATTCACCAATTCAGAATTTCATATAAAATTATTATTGACATATTTAATTTAAATACTCATTATAAAAATTTTCTTTTCAATTTTGTGGTCCCAATATTACTATTTTCGACACCATTGAAAAACGGATTGTTACACCTCGAAATCCAAATCCATTTATCTTATTTTTTATTTTTATTTATTTATTTATTATTTTCTAAATATAAATAAATATAAAATAATATTAATTTTGTTTTATTATTTATTTATTTATTATTGTATGATTATAAATAAATAAATGTAAAATGATATTTTTTTATTATTTTATGAATATAGATAAATAAATAAATAACTCAAATACAAAATCCAAACCTAATTAACCCTAAAAGCCCAAATAACCCAAAACATTAAACACAAACATGAAACCCTATCCCTCTTTGTTGCTCCAACAGTCGCCACCGTCAGCCATGCCCGCGCCACCATCGTCGTTGTCGTCGTCACCCCCAAATCCGGACTCCACGATCCACACATCGATCGATTTACACCGGCATATTGTTGTAAAAATGGTTTATAAAAACACCCCAAAATCACATGTAAAAAAAGAAGAAGAAGAGATCAATACACAAGGAAATTGATAGCAAAATTATTTTAGCAACCAAGGTATTTGCACAAATCAACAACCAAGCAAGGTATCTTCTTTGTTTTTTTTTCATATTTTCGGTATTAATAATTTTTTTTTTTGGGTATATTCAAAAATATAAAAATAAAAGGAAAAGTTGAGGTTTTTTTTACCTTTCGAGTCGATTTCTTTTCTCCGACCACCGTACATGGTGGTCGTCGGTGACAACGTCTGATGGACACACGACAGCGGGCTCCCTCACCCATAGTCGATCAAATGGGGGTTTGAGAAGAAGGAAGATTTTATTTTTCTTTGGTGAAGAGAAAAAAGAGAGGATTTTGGGGGGGGGGGGGTTTGAAGGAAAAAGAGTGAAAATGGAGTTTTTGAGAAAAAAGGTTGTATTTATACAATCACAAAACCGCGCCATTTTGCATGGATGGGCAAATTGCCCACTAAATCCCTCCATGTTTTTAAATTGTTGCATTCGGGTCCTTTTATGTGTTTTTATTTATTTTAAAATTTTACCCCGTAATTTTTCTCGATTTTCATTTTAGTCCTTTTGCCTTGTTTTTAATTATTTCAAATTTTTCTTTTTTCCTTTTATTATTATTATTATTATTATTATTATTATTTAGTAAAATAATTTTGTTTATTTTTGGTCTTTTGACCAATGTTTCGCTTTTTTTCTTAAATGTCGGAAATTTTCCCATTTAATTTTTTTTATTTATTTTCATTTTATTACTTATTTTATCTTGGAATATCTTTAAAACTTTGTCACTATTTTTGTTTTGTTTTGGTGTTATTCATCTATTTAATTAATTTATTTGATTTTATTTATTATTTTCTTGATCTCATTTTTTCATTTCTATTAATTATGTGTTATTATTAATTATTTTTTATATTATCATGACTATATCACTTTATATTATTGTGTCATTAATTATCTTATTGTATTTTATGTATATATTGTTTTTTTTATTTATACTTGTAAATCATGTGCATATTTTTGCATAACATGATAATTTATTTTTTTAAATACCCAAATTGTTTTAATAAATCGAGGCAATGTCCTTTGTCTCGGGAATTTAAAAAAAATCATGTCCTAACTCACTGGGTGTGGTTTTTCTTTGAATCAAAATAATTGAATATCCTTTTAAATTTTAAATAAGAGATTTTTTGAAAAACTCATCATTTTTGAATACTTGAATTGTTATGTTCTAACTTACTGGATGTGACTTTTTCTTGATTAATTTGAAATAACGAGCTTTTTTCGGAAATAAAATTTGTTTTAAAAATAAACATGCATTTTAGGATCGCGATTTAAATTTTTCTCGAACTTTTAATTTTTAACAAATAAGATTTTGAATAATCGATTAGGTACCAATTTTGGCATTAAGGGTGCTAATCCTTCTTTATGCGTAATCGACTCCGGAACTCGTTTCATGGTTTCAAAGACCAAAATTATTTTAATGATTTTTTTAAAAAAAATCTCAAAAGGTGACCCAATTACACCTATTTTAAAAAATATTGGTGGATATTTCATTTTCCAAATTAGAAATCAAGACTTGTTTTTTTTTTTTTCAAAAAATGGTTTCGATAAAGGGCATGGGGAAAAATTAAGGTTTTTGGTAGCTTTTTAGGGTTTGGGCTTATGGGGCCTTCGGGTAATTGGGCTTGGATCACTTAAGGTTTAGGTTGGTTTGTATCTAGGTTGTGGATTAGTTTGGGTTGGTTTTGGGTACCTAGGTTAGGGTTAGCAAATGGTGTTGTAATTTTGGGTTTTAGGTTTATTGGGTTTGGGTATTTTTTTGAAATTAATGGACTTATTTATTTTTTATTTTTGTTTGGCTCAAACAAATTGAGCTCTAATAGCTACTCCTCTTTACTCGTTGTCGTACAACGAGAACGGGGCAAAGACTAGAAGAGGATCAATTTCATCCGGTCCCACTGAATCTTGCTTCTCTTCTGCTACTCTTCTTCAAGTAACCCACTTTTTTAATTCATTGGTTACTCGACCCGACTGGATTTGCCTTTGCAGGTTAAATCTGCCCCTTTTCCTCTTCAAGGGTATAATATTCACTTTTGTAGCTTTAATTTGTCCCTCTACATCTTTAAGGGTATAAGATCTGCCTCTGCGGCTTTAATCTGCCCCTCTTCCTCTTTAAGGGTATAAGATTCGCTTTTGTAGCTTTAGTTTGTCCTTCTACATCTTTAAGGGTATAAGATTCGCCTCTGCAGCTTCAGTCTGCCCATCTTCCTCTTCAAGGGTGTAAGATTTGCTTTTGCAGCTTAATTTGTCCCTCTACATCTTTAAGGGTATAAGATTCACCTCTACGACTTCAATCTACCCCTTTTCCTCTTCAAGGGTATAAGATTCGCTTTGGCAGCTTTCATTTGTCACTTTACATCTTGAAGGGTATAAGATTTGCCTCTACTGCTTCAATCTGCCCCTCTTCCACTTCAAGGGTATAAGATTTGCTTTTGCAACTTCAATCTATCCTTCTACATCTTTAAGGGTATAAGATTCACCTCTGCTACCCTTCTTTAGCTTTAATCCAACCCACTGCAACTTCAAGGGTATAGAATTTGGTGTTGTAACTTCACTCCATTCCACTGTAACCTCAAGGAGATTGAGATCTGTTATTTGTTTTAATCCGCTTCCCTACAACTTAAGGAAGATAGGATTTGGTGTTTCACTAGTCCATCACGCCATTCACTAGGGAATAGAACCTGTAGATTCTTGTTTTGTGGGCCTCTATCTAGGCCAAGTTATTAGGGTGACGTGATCGAAATGAGTCAAATGCTCCTAACTAAAAGAGGATGCATGATATCGGCATGAATGTAAGTTTTCAAAATGATTTTCTTTATCTTGAGATTGACATGGTTTGTAATTTGTCCAAGCCCTGTCATCGGTGTGCTACACTGTCTTCTTTTGGGCCCCCGATGAAACTCGACAGAGTAGTCTCAATTTGAGCTACTTGTTTCACGTTTTGGTTCTTTTCAACTAGTGGTCCTGTTTTAGGTCCTAGTACCATTTAGGAATTTCCTAGAGTGATACATGCAGATCCTTGTATGGTCTAAAACATTAGTCCATTATCTATTATTTTAATGCAAAAATGCTTGAACAAGGTCGTGAAAGAATAAGATCAAATTTTATTGGAGACAAAGCTTAAATAAAAGGATTGAAAATGGAAAACAGTGGTAAAAAATTGCCAAGTACAGAATGAAAAAAATGAAATTAGGTGTCCTAGATATCAAAGTATGAGCTTCTCTGAGCAGACTAGATGAGGACCACTCTGAACCTAATATGTGTTTGGGGAACCTAGGGTGCTTTGTCAATGCCCCAAGATGTAAAGTTTCTCCACCTTGTTATTTCTAAGGGAAACAATCATTATAAGTCTATTCTTTGCTCCAAATTTGAGTCGCCCTTTTGAGTTTTCAACTCAAATCTCTTTCGGTTTCAAGACGCCCTTTACGAGTTTACATCTTGACCTCTCCTTTTCTTTTTCTTTCTTTTCCTTTTTCTTTTCTTTTCTTTTTTTTGGGTGGAATTTCTGAATTGAATCTGAGTTCATGTTGTTGGGCAGATCTTTGGTATCCATCTTAGTTGGAATCAGAGCTTCTACAGAAAAAGTTTTCTTTACCTCATAAGTCCCTTCATAATTCAACATTCATTTTCTTCGAAGGTCTTTTGTGCAAGGAGGCCCTTTTCCGAAACCAAAGCTCCCTCATGAAATTCTCTAGGGTGAATGTTTTTTTTCATACGCTCGCATCATTCATTTTTGTTACATCTGACCATGATGGATAGCTTTTAGCCTCTTTTCTTCAATCCAGTTTAGCTAACCGTATTTGGATTGGATCTATTCTGCTTCATCAATTCTAACAAAATTCAGAGGAATCTCGACTCTAATGGGTAGGATCGCTTCCATTTCATAAACCAGTGAGAAAGGTGTTGCCTTGGTGGATGTTCTAATAGAGGTTCGATAAGCATCGAGTACAAATGGTGATGTCAATTTTCCAGATGATCTTCTTAATGATCTTATTGGCTGCCTCCACTGCCCTATTTACCCTTGGCCAATATGGTGCCGAATTATGATGTTTGATCTTGAAATGACTGCAGACCTTTGCCATCGTGATATTGTTCAAATTTAGTATGTTGTCATATATGATCCTTTCTGGCATTCCATATTGACATGTGATCTCCTTTTTCAAGAATTTGCTAACTGCAAACTTCGTGACGTTGGCGTAAGAAGCAGCTTCTACCCACTTGGTGAAATAGTCAATAACAACAAAGATGAACCTATGCCCATTAGAAACCTTTGGTGAGATTGGTCCAATGACATCCATGCCCCACATAGAAAAAGTCCATAACGTGAAGATGGTGAAAGAGATACATAGATTTTCAAGATAACCTTTGCGGGTTTCCATCTTGACTTCTTTCTTTTTTCTTTTCTTTTCTTTCTCTTTCTTTTTCTTTTTTTACCTTATTTTTAATATCGCGTCAGGCCTCATTCTTTGAAGTTTCTATTAAACTGGATTACATTCTTCCTTTTTGGGAGCCTATGCATTACGACATCAGTTCCTTAAACCTAGCATGCTTTATTAGGACTATGCAAAGACCTTTTCGAATGGAGCAACTTTATGAGACCTCACATTGTTTCTACAGAGATGGTTGTCCCAATTCTTATTTCTTTCTTCTCATCTTCGTTTTCTAGGCTTATAACTTCCATAGACTGCTTATGAGGTAAGATCTCCTCTTGTTCCATTATTCTTAACAAATCGAGAGACAATTTACAACCTTGATTATCATCAAAATCCTTAGGTTCCTCTTAACACATATAATACTTAAAATGAGGCTCTAAGTCAATATCAGCGTCACTCATATCATTGATATCCAAGGACCTATTAATGGGGTAAAAGGGATCCAAAGAACAAAATTTATTTAAGAATCATTGATATAACGAAAGAATAGATAGTAAGATATTTTCCAAATAGGGTAGAAAATGCATTTTTATTAAAAATAACCGATAATGGTCATGTGCCCTTTTACAAAGAATTCCTATCGCTCTCGAGCTTGAAGCGATAGGTGCGTTTTGAGTATTACTCTAAAGAGGTCCTAAAAGCTACAGGGAGTTCCTCTACAATCCAGTTGCTTAGAATATTTCATGGGTCGCATGGACGAATTCCCAACAGGCTTGCTTCTTCGTCTTCTTCCTCAAATATAACATTGATGCTCAGATTCCTTATTATTCCTTCGGTCTCGATTATCTTTCCTTTCTCCTCTATTTCTTCAAAAAACTCGAACTCTTTACTGTCCATCAATTTTTATACCAAGGCTTTGAATTCTATGCAATCATGAATTTTTTGCCCTTCAGTGGCATGAAACTCACAATAACTCTTAGCCCTTGTTATTGTGTCCTCCCCGTCTTGTACGATCAAACCAATGTTAACTATCTATTGTCAGACCCATTTTAGTGGAGATTTGACCTCTCCAATATCAATTTTGACTCTCTTACTCTTTTCCTCAGCTATCACATTTACTTTTGGATCAGGCAAGGGATTTCCAGCTACATTAGGTCTTGTCAGATCGTCAAACCTTACGATTCTCATCTTAATGAACTTCTCGACTAGCATTTTGAAAGCGGGACAATTTTCAATTGAGTGTCCAGCTGCTCTTGCATGGCATTCGCATTGATCATTGGCATTGTACCATTTTGGGAACGGGGATTGTATTGGCTTTATTTAGTATGGGGACACTACATGAGCATCAAATAAGTTTTGGTAGTGTTCTTTGTATGTCATAAGGATAGGAGTGAATTGAGCTCTCTCTACATTTGGCATTGTACCAAACTCCTGCCTTAAAGTCCTTTGGTAATTATTCGTCATGGCCTTGGGTGGTGCCATGAGCATCGAATTCGAGTAATTTGTCTTGTACATGCTCGTGTTGTTTCTTTTATCTTTTTTTTCTAGGGGCGACTCTCTTGACACCTTCCTCTGCTTCGATCCTCCCACTTTTGGTCGCGTTTTTTATCATTTCTCCGGACATAACCATGTTAGAGAAGCTCTTAGTAGCGCTATCCAGCATGTGATTAATGAATGGAGCCTTTAAGATATTGAAGAACAACATGGTTGTTTCCTTTTCCAACAGAGGTGGTTGCACTTGTGTCGTTATGTCCCTCCACCTCTAGGCATACTGCCGAAAGCTTTCATTTGGCTTCTTCTCTATACTCTGTAGAGTTAATCTATCAGGTGTCATGTTAGTTACATGACTGTACTGCTTCATTAATGCTTGTGCCAAATCCTTCCACGAGCTGATTCTGGAATGGATTAGTTGGTTGTACCATTTCGCGACAGATCCCGTTAGACTATCCTAAAAATAGTAAATTAATAACTAGTCATTATTGACGTGCCTAGTCATTTTTCTGTAGAACATGGTGATATGGGCCTTATGGTAGCTAGTCCCCTTATACTTCTCAAATTTAGAGCCTTGAATTAAGAGGTAGGACCAGGTCGGGGATCAAGCTTTATTCCTTAGCGTTTATCCTACAGAAGGCTTCGCTCCTTTAGCTATTTGGGGAGCTTTATTCTTGCTCTTTTTGTCTCCATCATTTCATCAAAGTCGGAGACGATAGGATTTGCGATATTATCTCCTCTATTGGATCCTAGTCCTATTGGATAATTGGTTAGCCTTGAAGCACCAGCAAGGTGTTGTAGTGTTCTTATAGTAACAAGAGCCCCTCATGAGTACATTTTCGATGGAACTTGCTTGTGTGGAGGTGTATAACCTGGGGGATACTTGGAATCCTCACTTTATTCTGCATGACTTATTACAGGACCCTTTCCTTTATTAGCCCCGCCTTTCAACAGTTGGGTTAACTAGCTTATCATGTCCCTTTGTGATTCGATAATTTGGTCTTTCATATCTTGCTGAATTCTTTCCATTTGGTTTTACAACTGTGTTTGTATTTGTTCTTGCATTTCCCTTTGAATTTGTTCTAATCTTTCGATTATTTGGTCCATAGCTTTGCGAGTACCGTAACAATGTGAGTTCTCAATGATTTCTAATGTAAATGTTACAATTTTAATTAATTAGGATATTTTCTTAAAATTAGATGCAATTAAAAAATGCAATGCTAATGAATGCATGTATGCATATGTAATAAAGGCATTAATTCCTAATTCAATTCCATTAAAACAACTTAACTAGATAACAAGTTTCTTTACATAAGGTCGATACATATATGGTCGTGCCTTAATGCTCAAGGACTACATCTTCCTAAAGAGTCAAGCTAATTTTTGCCCTAGTACGATTCTGATTTTAGTCTCAAAACGTTAGCTTGAATGGTTAACGCGTGCAAGTGGTTAGTCACTTCTCGTATTTGGGTCAAAGCTTTACTTGCTGCATGATTTTCGTCTTTGACCTACCCGTCTGATAGGCTATCGCCTTTTCTTGGACCACATACGCATATCCATATTATCCTCCACTTTATCAAGAAACCCGTTTTCCATGTTAAGTTCTCTATTTTGGTAATAGAGTATAAATCAACACCTTTCTTTAGATGAAAATGCAATGCGAGAAGAAAAACAAAGACAAAATAAAGCAAGTTAGTATAATCAACAAACAAAATTAAATCTAACAATAAAAATTATAATTAAAAGTAAAAAAAATCAAAAGCATAAAAACGTCTCTCTCTCTACACTTATTTCGGTGACCACTAAAGGCTTGGCGTGGTCTTTCTTTGAGTAGGCTCTTAGGATCGACTACATGCGGTTTAAGTTCTAAAGTAAGGGTACTTGAACTGGCATATTCCTCAATCCTCACCTATTATAGGCTCATATAGACCGAGTTCAGTTCAGGGGATACATTTCCCATATGTTCGCATAGAAGTGAAGACTTCACGAAAACATTGGTATGAATGTATTCCCGAAAGCAATCTACTATCCTGCACGGAGGTGAAGGCCTCACGAAGGAGTAGTTTCTCACTTCCACTTAAGAGATTGAAGTAACCAATCGTGCAATGCGTAAAAAACTCTCACTTTCGACTCAACAATTAAACAAATTAATTTAAACCAAACACGAATAAAAAATGCAAGAAAGGATCGTAAATTAAATTTCAGCCAAGTTCTCAATTTTCAACAAAAAAGACCAAGAAAATAATCGGCTCGCAGCTTGACACTCTTATTGTGTCCCCAGTGGAGTCGCCAAGCTATCGAAACCCTTTTTTGAAAAAATATTGAATTGTATTTTAAAATAAAAAATGGAGTCACCACCAATCTTTTTTAATTTGGTGTGATTGGATCACCGTAAAATACGTTAGGGCACAATTTCTCGAGTTCCCTAAGTAAAGAACATTGCCACGATTTTGAAAAATTACTTATACATTAAGTGAAAATCGAATACAACATTTAATGTGACATGAGATTGATTTAATCAAGTATTGCAAAAACAAATGAAACAAAATTAAAATAGAAAAACTATATAAACAATAACACAATACTATAGTAAATAATAATGCAACAATAAAATGATAGTAAAAATGATAACAATAATAATAAATAAAGGAATAAACAAAATGTAAATAAATAAGTAAATATAGATTGAATATACAAAAAATAATAAAGATGAAAGGATTAAATTTAAAAAAACAGAAAGAAAAGGGGAAAAATTAAAAGAAATAAGATAGAAAAAGGATTAACTTGATAAGGAAATAAAATTTTAGGTATAAAATACAAAAAGATTCAACAAAACAATGAGCAGAGGACTAAATTTGGAGATGCTAGAACATTCAGGGACTAAAAGGGCTACTAACCCCAACCCAGTATGCATGTCACCTTCCAAACAGTCAGTGGTCAAAGGACCAAAATACACACAAAATGAAATTGTGTGGCAGAATTAAAACAAATTAAAAAATGAGCAAAGGATGAAATTAAAATAAAAAGAAAATACGGAAGGACTTGTGTAACAACCCATTTTTCAGTGATGTCGGAAACAGTGATTTTGGGACCCAAATCCAACGAGAAAATTTTTATAATGAGTGTTTAAATTAAATAAGTCAATAATAATTTTATATAGAATTTTGAATTGAAGAATTTTAATTATTGAATTAAAAGTTAGTATAAGCGATTTGATTCAAAAGTCAAGTGGTTTTAAGAAAATGAGGTATTGGGACCTCGTTTCAGAAATTAAGGATAGTAAATATTTTTATTAAATATTTACAAAGTCTTATTATATGTGAATTGATGTTCGGTTAGGTAATTTTGATGATTAATTGCTTAATTAAGGAAAAATGAGTAAATTGTAAAAGGGATAAAAATTAACTGCTATTGACTAAAAATAAAGGGAGCAAAGTGGTAATTACTGTCGAAACGTTTTTGAAACGCGTCCCGGCTTTTTATTTTTAAAATCGAAAATGGGAGTCACCACCAATCATTTTCATTCGATGTGATTGGACCACCTTAAAACGCTTAAAATTTGTTTTAACAAAAGTTTTGGTCTCCGAAATCTAGAAAAACGGGTTCGGAAGTCGATTATGTGTAAGGAATGATTAGCACCCTCACACGCCCAAGATTGGTACTGTGTCGATTATTTTTCGGTCTTGATTGTCAAAATTTTAAAAACTCGAGCGAAATTTAAAATACAATCATTAAATGCATAATTCATTTCGTGTCCTCTCCAAAATTGAATTTCAAGAGAAAAATGCCCATGTGTTTCGAATTTCTCAAGGAATTGAAGTCGTGTCCAATACTTTAGGGCACAACGTCCTCGAAATTTCGGAATTGAAAGATATTTTTAAAAAAAATAAAAGAGGATATTCGATTGTGCAAATTCTATGAAAAAATCATACCCAGTACGTTAGGGCAAAATTCTTCGAAATTTTCACACGAAAGGATATTGCCTCAATTTTTCTAAATCCTGTGTTTTGTTGTTTTTAATACGAAGAGGAAATTACTTGATTATCTCGATTTGAAAAGAGAGACCGTGCCTAATAAGTTAAGGCGCGATCTTTTAAGTTGCGAAATAACGAGCATTACCTTAATTTTTAGAAAAGAAATTATTTCATCAAAAATAAATATTTGGCTTATGTTTTAAATGGAGAACAAAAAATTGATATGATTGCATAATATATTGTATGATATGATACACATGCATATAATTATAAATACATAATGACATGAAATGTCAATTCACATTCGACATATAAAGATGAACCAACCTATTAGTAAATGAATAAAAAAAGAAATTATGGTGGTCAATAAGAAAGGGTAAAAAGAAAAATTTTAGATTAAAAGACAAAAAAAAAAGAAAAAGAAATAGAATATTTAAAAGATATGAAATAAAAAAACACGTATATATATATAAAAATTTCCAAAAGGTTTGAATAGGTAAATTTCCATTATTTGTAGTAACGATATAAGGATTAAACCCAAAGACAAATAAAATGTATTTGCTAATTTTTAAAAGAAAACAATTTAAGGAAAGTGGACCAATTTAAAACAGCGAGGAAATTAATTTGCTAATTTAAAAACAATTTAAAAATAAAGTGGGCAGAATCTAAATAAATATAAAGTAGGGTAAAGTGAGAAAATTTCCCTTTATTTTTAAAAACATGGTCAAAGGACCAAAATAAATAATAATAAAATTTGTTGCCAATTTAAAAAAAAAATTAAAAGAGACAATATAAACGAATTTGGAATAAAACAAAATTATGAAGGACTAAACACAAAAAATAACCCTTTTATTTTTTTAAACACAGGCAATGAAATGACAACATTTCGAAGTTATAACAAATGAGCCCTAAACGACGTCGTGTGTGACTATACAAATGTTAGGTAAGGATCGAATTGAAAAACAAGGAAAAGGGGAAGGATCACGGAGCATAATTTTCCATTTTTTTGGAAAAAGCGCGGATCCTTCAGCTGGGCGGATCCAGGTCGGGTCGGAGCTAGCAAGACTACATCGTTTTGGCCCTTAAACTTTGATGCCAAACGACATTGTTTATGTACGGGTATTTAAGCAAAAAAAATATCTTAAAATATCATTTTTTCATTCAAATTTTCAAAAACCTTTTTTTCTTTTGTTTTTCTCTGAAATGCTCTCAAAGAGAGAACTCCGGTCCTCAGCCTCCGATCCGTCACCCACTGCAGACCGTCGTTTTCTGACAACGACCGCTGTCATGTACGGCGGTCAAGTGAGTAAAATACTTCTTTTTATTTTTTTAAAATTTTCAGATCAGGACTTAAGAGTCCCAAATCTGAGTCGAAAAAAAATTAAAGGCTGTCTTTTTAAGGTTTTCTTTTTAAAACTTTTAGATCGGGTTTTCAAAACTAAGTTTATGTTTTGATTTTTTTTTTTAAATTTGTTTTTATGTTTTTCGTTGTTTATTTTTTTGTTATATTAAAAAACTAGATCCAAACTTAGATTTGTATAAACATTAAAAGGATTTTAAAATTTTTTTTTATTTATTATGTATTTTTTATTTAAAATCTGTTTTTTATTTTTTTGTTATGTTTCTTTTTATATATTTTTGTAAATCTAGATCTAACTTAAATCTTTCAAAATTTTAAAAATAGAAAAGGGTTTTGAAGATTTGTTTTGTTTCTTTCTTTGAAATCTGTTCTTTTTATTTTTTATTTTTCTCTTTAATCGATAAAAAACCTCCCCTTATCGGAGTCTTGACGGCAGCAACGAGATTAAGGTACAAACCTTAATTTTTCTCTTTTTTTTTACTTATTTATTATTTTGTTTTGAGGTAATAAATAAACAATATATGAGATAAATAAATAAAAATATGTATGTGTACAGAATAGTATACCTTGAGAAGAAAATCAGTTTCTTGAACTTCTTTGTATTTCAATATGCTGTTTTTTATTTCTCTTGCGTGTTTTGCAGGTCTTCATGGTGGCAGAGGTCAATGGCGCAGGGAGTTGCTATTTCAGTGAAAGGAGCAATAGAGAAGTTAAGCCTCGGGGCGTGGGTGTCTCGGTTCGTGTACCCACTGACGTGGCTAGCGGCGGCTAGGGTTTCTTAGCTGATTAAGGTTTCCTTTTCTTAAGTTTTTGGGTTTATGGGTTTTCTTAGGTTTGGGAATTGGGTTTATTTGTAATTGGGTTTTAATTTTTTTTTGTAATTTGGACTATTGGACTTTAAATTTATTTTATTTTTGTTTTTAGTTTTTTTGTTTTGATTTGGTTTTATTTATTAGGCCGGTCAAATTTTGGTCTTTACAGCTGCCCTTCTTTGCTCATTGTCGTGTAACGGGAATGAAGTAAAGACTTCAAGGAGAACCAATTTTGTCCAGTCCTGTTGATCATTTACCTCTTCTTCACGTAACCCACTTTTTCAAATCACTGATCACTCTATTACACTGCCTCCGCTTTGCTTCAACTTTAGGAAGATAGGATTTAGCGTCGTGACCTCATGTCGTCTCAAGGCAACTTGAAAGAGATAAAATTTGCTATTGTAGCTTCATTTCATTCCACCGTAATTTTAGGGAGATTGAGATTCACTATCATAGTCTTTTGATTCAATTCATTGATATTTTAAGGATATAGGATTTGGTGTTGAAGTTGCACTTCATTTCATTGTAACTTTAGGGAGATTCGTTTTTGTAAGATGATAGCTTTAATTTGGCCCTCTTGATTTAGGGATAAAAGATTGGATGGTAGTTCAATCTGCTTTACGATCGGGGTAAGAGATTGGTGTGTCTTCAATTTGCCATTTGATTAAGGTAAAAGATTGGATGTTTCAATCTACCCCATGATTGGGGTACAACATTGGTATGCCGTCAATATGCCCTCTGATTAAGATAAAAGATTGGATGCTTCAATTTGCCTCATGATCGAGATAAGAGATTGGTGTGTCTTCAATTTGCCTTTTAATTAGGGTAAAAGATTGGATGCTTCAATCTGCCCCATGATCGGAGTAAGAGATTGTATGTCTTCAATCTAGCCCATGATCAGGGTAAGAGATTGTTGTGTCTTCAATTTGACCTCTAATTAGGGTAAAAGATTGGATGCTTTAATCTGCCTTTAATCGGGGTAAGAGATTGGATGTCTTCAATCTGGCCCATGATCAGGGTAAGAGATTGGATTGTCTTCAATTTGGCCCATGATCGGGGTAAGAGATTGTTGTGTTTTCAATCTGCCCTTTGATTAGGATAAAAGATTGGATGTTTCAATTTGCCCCATGATCAAGGTAAGAGACTGGATTGTCTTCAATCTGCCCCATGATCAAGGTAAGAGATTGGATTATCTTCAATTTGCCTTCTGATTAAGGTAAGAGATTGGATATTTCAATCTGCCCCATGATCGGAGTGAGAGATTGGATGATGTCTTCAATCTACCCTATGATCAAGGTAAGAAATTGGTGCGTCTTTGATTTGCCCCATGATCGGGGTAAGAGATTGGTACGTCTTCAATCTGTCCCATGATCGGGGTAAGAGATTGAATTTTGTCTTTAATCTGCCTCGTGATAGGGGTAAGAGATTGGTGTGTCTTCAAGCTGCCCCATGCCGGGGTAAAAGATTGGATGATGTCTTCAATCTACCCCATGATCAGGGTAAGAGATTGGTGCGGCTTCGCTTTGCTCTACTGTAACTTTGAGGTAGAAGATTCGTCATTACGACTTCAATCTACTCCTTATCTGAGGGTATGAGATTCACCGTTGCGGCCTCAATATTTCCCTTCATATCTTTAAGGTATAAGGTTTGTTGTTGCGGCTTTAACCTTTCCCTCCATATCTGAATGACAAAATTGGACCAAAATTCGGTTTCTTGATTTTCTTGAAAACAAGAAAGTGAATCTGGATTTTCTTTTTCGGCCATGTGCGCATTTAGGGCCTTGGTAACAAAGTCTTGGATGGTCCTGCTCAATCTTGCTCGAATTTGCTTGGCCTTCGACCTCGTTATTATGCCTTGAGAAACTTTGATCCCATCACATTTATAAGCTTGAATTTGGGCTTTGCGACTCGTAACATTCCTCAGTTCCTCAAGAAGATTCATGCTCGAATCTTTAGCTCTCTCCCACAAGTAAAAGTGTCGATTGATGGTAGAGTAATGTAATTGGAAGTCCGCTAATGGATCTTTAAAATCCTGTAACAAGGAAACACCACTAAACAAATTCGAGTTATGCTTAGTTAAAACATAATCATTCCTTACATTTGTATAGGTATCTTCTAGTTTTTCATTTTCTTTTTCCTTTTAAGAACTCTCCAATTTTACCTCATATGGATTTTTACTCACCAAATTTGGACCATCAAGTAGACTTTTATCACTCAAGGTCTCTTTTCTCTCGGCCTTTTTATATATTTTTTCCTCACTTCCCATATCCCCCTCACAAGTATTTTGAATATTCAATTTAGTACAAGGCATATCAGTATGAGAACATGACGTTTCTACTTCATCTATAGATTCAAGGGAAGATTTCTCATTATCATCCTTTTCTGGTTCACAAAGTTCGCCATCACAACAAATCTTTTTTTCACTAGAGTAAAAGTCAACAAAAGGCACAAAGTTATACTTACTTTCTTCTCTAGTAGGATATTGGACTGGACATCGAGAACTCTCATGACATTTTGAACAACACCAATAACATTGCTTAAAATGTGAGAGATCACTTGGAATCCTTCTTTCTTTTGGCCAACTCTTCGTGAAGTACTCATCAATTGATCTACTTCCTTGAGCAAGTTGTCGAAGTCTAGTTTTGACCTCCCTATAATAATGTGTTGGGATAAAGCGTTTTCGCATAACTTGTTTCAACTCATCCCATGTAGTAATTTCTCTCTTGTAGTTTCATTGGCGACTATACCAAGTTGAGTCCACCAACTTAACACATAGTCTAAAAACACAAGGGTCGACAATAGAACTTTCTCACCTTCTAGGCATTTATAGTAACGAAACACAAGCTCTATTTTTTATTCTCACTCACAGTATGCTTCGGGATCATTCTTTCCACGAAATCAAGGAATTGTGAACTTCGGCTTTGCCAAAGTAGGCTATCCGCGATTATTGGGAACCAAAGGTTCTTCATCCACACGAGGGACATGTCTAGCTTGATGTCTACGAGCACGAGGTTGTTCAACCCCATCATCATCATTAGCACCCAAATGTTGAGTCCTTAGCTCAGTTCGCAACTGATTTAAGGTATTGCTCATTGTCTGAAATACAGCATCCCGTTGTCATTGTTCTGCCGCTTGATAGTCTAGACTTTGTTTCAATTAATTGAACATGGTTTCGAACTTATCAGTGATGGCATGGAGATCTAACTTTGTTGCGACACCAGCAAGATTTTTGATGTTAACTAGCGGTTTGTCACTCTGGTCATCACTCCTTTTTCTACTATGAGACATTGTGGCAAATCTGAAAAAAAACATAGCACTCAAAAAGAAAAAATTAAACAAACCTCACCGTTATGCAGTTAAAAAGAAAAATTAAATTCTCAATGAGGTAAGAATTAATCTTGTGAGTCCTTTAGAAGTATTTACATCAATCAATCAGGATGTATTAGAATCAAACTAACAAAGTAATCCTAATAGCACTATAAGTCCAAAATCAACTAGACACCAAAGAATTGTGTTGCACGGAGGAAGGAAGGTGCAACGTTCGTCAACCTACTAACACAAGAAATAAGAAAGTGTTAGAATGTGTAAAGAAATAATAAAAACAAAAACAAATGAAAACCTAAAACTAAGAATCAATAAAATTACAGAAACCCGAAAACCCAAAAACTACGAAGCAACTTAACAAACATCGTTTGAGGTGCTCCCAATTTCCAAAAATCACGAAATTTAAATTGGAGCCTCTCCAAATAATGTGTTTTTGATATGGAAATTTTCAGCACAAAATTCAACCCACAGAATTTTTTTTATTTTTTTCTTTTTATTTTTCTCGTATTTTTCTTTTTTTCTCGACTTTTTGATTACTTTTTTGTGGAAAATATGTTTTTTTATACTGTAATATAGTGCCAAGAATCAGTATATAAAATTTTAGAACAATTGAAAAAAGTTTACCCACTCAAAAATACTTTTTTCTGAAAAAATTACTGGGTAAAAACTGCTTGTTGGCTGTTTGTAATGGAAATCAGTGTAGAAAACAACGAAGAACACCCAAAATGCCCAAAATCTGATATCAAATGTTATAAAACGAATGCGGATGACATTCATAAATTTGTCAAGTTGTGGATCTACCCTAAAGCTCTAGACAAAAGTAATCTGAAACGAAAACAAAGAAAATATATTAGCTGACAAGAAGAATAATCAAACGAAAATTAAAACACAAGAAAGATGTATGGCTGATAAAGGATCCAATAGAGAATGAAATTAGGGTTTCTTTGATGAAAGAAACCGACCTTGGACCTCAAGAAAATATCCCTACCAAATATGAAATAAAAAAAAAACAAAACAGATTCGTTAGAAGTGATTTAAAAGATGAAGGCAAACTATTTAGGCAAGAACATTTGAAACAGCAAGAAAAGATTGAATCTCCTAATTTTTTATGTGTTCCTTGATAGATCAAGGTAGGAGAACATCTCTCTTGAAGCAATTTCAACCTAGAACGAAAACAACTAAATCAGTAACCCTAAACAACAAGAAATAAACTAGATCAAACTAGAACGATAGATTAAAGATAGAAAAGAGAAGATAACGTCTTAAGAAGCCTTGAAAACAATAAGAATCCACAACTCCCTTCGAAGGCTCTAATTTCCCCTCCAAGAAAGAGATCTTGGCAAGAAAAAGCTTGAAGATGATTCTCACAACCTGAAAGATTGTTAAAACAACTTCTAAAAAAAACTCAAGAGTAATTCTTGAAGAAAAAACTCAAAGAGAATTATTATTAACTCAAAATAATCAAAATCAAGTGTTTTGCTTACAATTCCAAGGCCTATATATAGACAAGCTAAATAAATCTAAATAAAACTCTTAATTAAACTAGAACTCTAACTAATCTAAACAAGAAACTTTCTTATTGACATAAAACTCCTTAAAACTTAAACTACTTAATAATTATTTAAAAATTCGGAATAAAAAATAACAATAAAATAATAAAAGCTGATAATATAATATTGGGCTCATTTATAATAAAAATTAAACCTAAAACCCGAACCCAATATGATTTAAACTTGAATTAAAAGCCCGAAACTCGTAATTCCCGTCATAATCACGTCCAGAAATTCTGCTTGCGCAGTCTTTATTAAAATGATCATAACTTGAGCTCCTGAACTTGAAATCGAGTGATTCAAAGTGCGTTTCGAAGATAAAAGATAGATCTTCGAAAGCCATGCAGACATCTCAACCCATAAATTCCTGAATCCCAACTAAAAAGTCGTCGCAAACCTACTGATTTCCCCAACCTGAAAATTGGCAGCTTCGGTTTCTTGGACCAGGATTTCCAAGATTTGAAATCTTGATTTTCTTGATTCTTAAAATTGTTTGGAATGACAAAATTGGACCAAGATTCGGTTTCTTGATTTTCTTGAAAACAAGAAAGTGAATCTTGATTTTCCTTTTCTGCCATTTGCGCATTTAGGGCCTTGGTAACGAAGTCTTGGATGGTCCTGTTCAATCTTGCTCGAATTTGCTTGGCCTTCGACCTTGTTATTGGGCCTTGAGAAACTTTGATCCCATCACATTTATTTCATGGTTTTCAATTAATTGAACATGGTTTTGAACTTATCAGTGATGGCATGGAGATCTAACTTTGTTGCGACACCAGCAAGATTTTTGATGTTAACTAGCGGTTTGTCACTCTGGTCATCACTCCTTTTTCTACTATGAGACATTGTGGCAAATCTGAAAAAAAAACACAGCACTCAAAAAGAAAAAATTAAACAAACCTCACCATTATGTAGTTAAAAAGAAAAATTAAATTCTCAATGAGGTAAGAATTAATCTTGTGAGTCCTTTAGAAGTATTTATATCAATCAATCAGGATGTATTAGAATCAAACTAACAAAGTAATCCTAATAGCACTATAAGTCCAAAATCAGCTATACACCAAAGAATTGTGTTGCACGGAGGAAGGAAGGTGCAACGTTCGTCAACCTACTAACACAAGAAATAAGAAAGTGTTAGAATGTGTAAAGAAATAATAAAAACAAAAACAAATGAAAACCTAAAACTAAGAATCAATAAAATTACAGAAACCCGAAAACCCAAAAACTGCGAAGCAACTTAACAAACATCGTTTGAGGTGCTCCCAATTTCCAAAAATCACGAAATTTAAATTGGAGCCTCTCCAAATAATGTGTTTTTGATCTGGAAATTTTCAGCACAAAATTCAACCCACAGAATTTTTTTTATTTTTTTATCTTTTTATTTTTCTCGTATTTTTCTTTTTTTCTCGACTTTTTGATTATTTTTTTGTGGAAAATATGTTTTTTATACTGTAATATAGTGCCAAGAATCAGTATATAAAATTTTAGAACAATTGAAAAAAGTTTACCCACTCAAAAATACTTTTTTCTGAAAAAACTACTGGGTAAAAACTGCTTGTTGGCTGTTTGTAATGGAAATCAGTGTAGAAAACAACGAAGAACACCCAAAACGCCCAAAATCTGATATCAAATGTTATAAAACGAATGCGGAAGACATTCATAAAGTTGTCAAGTCGCGGATCTACCCTAAAGCTCTAGACAAAAGTAATCTGAAACGAAAACAAAGAAAATAGATTAGCTGACAAGAAGAATAATCAAACGAAAATTAAAACACAAGAAAGATGTATGGCTGATAAAGGATCCAATAGAGAATGAAATTAGGGTTTCTTTGATGAAAGAAACCGTCCTTGGACCTCAAGAAAGTATCCCTACCAAATATGAAATAAAAAAAAAACAAAACAGATTCGTTAGAAGTGATTTAAAAGATGAAGGCAAACTATTTAGGCAAGAACATTTGAAACAGCAAGAAAAGATTGAATCTCCTAATTTTTTATGTGTTCCTTGATAGATCAAGGTAGGAGAACATCTCTCTTGAAGCAATTTCAACCTAGAACGAAAACAACTAAATCAGTAACCCTAAACAGCAAGAAATAAACTAGATCAAACTAGAACGATAGATTAAAGATAGAAAAGAGAAGATAACGTCCTAAGAAGCCTTGGAAACAATAAGAATCCACAACTCCCTTCAAAGGCTCTAATTTCCCCTCCAAGAAAGAGATCTTGGCAATAAAAAGCTTGAAGATGATTCCCACAACCTGAAAGATTGTTAAAATAACTTCTAAAAAAAACTCAAGAGTAATTCTTGAAGAAAAAACTCAAAGAGAATTATTATTAACTCAAAATAATCAAAATCAAGTGTTTTGCTTACAATTCCAAGGCCTATATATAGACAAGCTAAATAAATCTAAATAAAACTCTTAATTAAACTAGAACTCTAACTAATCTAAACAAGAAACTTTCTTATTGACATAAAACTCCTAAAAACTTAAACTACTTAATAATTTTTTAAAAATTCGGAATAAAAAATAACAATAAAATAATAAAAGCTGATAATATAATATTGGGCTTATATATAATAAAAATTAAACCTAAAACCCGAACCAAATATGATTTAAACTTGAATTAAAAGCCCGAAACTCGTAATTCTCGTCATAATCACGTCCAGAAATTCTGCTTGCGCAGTCTTTATTAAAATGATCATAACTTGAGCTCCTGAACTTGAAATCGAGTGATTCAAAGTGCGTTTCGAAGATAAGAGATAGATCTTCGAAAGCCATGCAGACATCTCAACCCATAAATTCCTGAATCCCAACTAAAAAGTCGTCGCAAACCTACTGATTTCCCCAACTTGAAAATTGGCAGCTTCGGTTTCTTGGACCAGGATTTCCAAGATTTGAAATCTTGATTTTCTTGATTCTTAAAATTGTTTGGAATGACAAAATTGGACCAAGATTCGGTTTCTTGATTTTCTTGAAAACAAGAAAGTGAATCTTGATTTTCCTTTTCTGCCATTTGCGCATTTAGGGCCTTGGTAACGAAGTCTTGGATGGTCCTGTTCAATCTTGCTCGAATTTGCTTGGCCTTCGACCTTGTTATTGGGCCTTGAGAAACTTTGATCCCATCACATTTATAAGCTTGAATTTGGGCCTTGCGACTCGTATCATAGCCTACCTTAAGTAGAATTGTGTCAAACCTTAAATGGTTACCCAAATAAGGTAAGAGATACAATAATATTCTTGTTTCTTTGCTTCTAATTGCAATTTATTTATTAATCATACTGACTTGTTTAGTTTGAATCTATTTGCATTGCATTTTCATCTAAAAAAGGGGTGTTGATTCGTGTTCAATTACTAAATAGAGAACTGATCATAAGAAAACGAGTTCCTTGATGACGCAAAATTCAATGCGGCCATGCGTGTGTGGTCAAAGAAAAATAACGCGAGAAGGGTGAAAGCCTGTCAAAGGGGTACATATCAGAATTTCGGGTTTACACTAAAAAAAACTAACCCATAACAAGTTTGCAAGAGCTGAAAGGAGTATATTCGATGAAACAAGGTAGATGTCCAATCACGAATATGTTAACTTACTTGATGTTAAAAGGAATAGGCATCGGTTTCGAGCTCTCACTTAGTATTGGAATCCAACTTGTTATGGTTTCTCATTTGAAAAGGAGGACATGATACCCATGATAGAAGAGTACATCACTTTACCCTATTGTCCGAGAATTCAGAATACTAAAGCCTACTTCGAATATGGTGATCAGCCTTACCTACTTAAGGTTAAGGTAGAGATGTACCTTTTCGAGTCCTAACACAGTATTAGGATCCAACTTAGTTGCTTCACTTTCAAAAGCATGGACATACAATAGAAGAATACACTACGTTGCTCCATTGCCCAAGAACTAAAGTTGATAAGGCCTACTCTAGAGGAGCGAGCATTAGGTTACAGCACTGATCAAGGAGAAAGGGGATAGCAAGTGTATTGCTTTAAAAACCTTGCAAGACATGGTACACTCAGTTGCAAGAAAGAATGTCAACATCTTCACCTCAGACACGTATGAGTTAATCATCTTCCCTAAAGTGTTGGGGCACATAGATGATGCGGTTGCAGATTTGTTTATTTGACTTGACAAGAGAATCGCTCATGTTCTAACAATCCTAGCCATTAAACACTTATCGATGAGAGCGCAAAGCGAGATTTATCGAGCACAAATTTTTTATAGCCATTTTTTAAAGTGAAAAAGGTCTTTCACCGAGTATTCTTTAAAGACTACTCTCTGTTGAAGGAATTTATGGCTATCCAGAGACGAGAAGATATCGCTAAAGAGAAGTGGAAGTAAACGAGGAATGACTCCAATGCTCTTAGGGGCAGGTCAGAGTCATGGACCATGAACAAAAAAATTAAACCCAAGTGTGAGAAGCAACTAAACACTCGCGGGCCCAAGCCATCCAAGTCGGTTTTGAGCCTGAAATTGAAGTTGAATCAAGGCAAAAATTAGCTTTGCTTCTTAAGAAGATTAAGACTTTGAGCATTAAGGCACGACCATAGATGTATCTACCTTATGTAAAGCAATTTGTTTTCTAGTAAAGTTGTTCTAACAGAATTGAACTAAGAATCAACGTTTTTTTCCCATATGCATACATGCATTCATTAGCATTGCATTTCATTATATACATAGAAATAAAAGTCTCACATATCTAAAACATTTGTGTCAATGGAGAGTGTTGACAACTCTGAATAAAAACTGAGAGAAAACATGATAAATCAAGATAATGGGGGAATGTTATATATATATATATATATTGAATGAAAGTCATATCCAAATAAGAGAACAGAGAATGGAACCTATCGAGAGTTCGTCCTTATACCCTTGGAATTGTTTTGGATAACTAAACCGTGGAGGAGCTTCCTATAGTTTTAAGACTTTTCCAGAGTAATATTCAGGACATACTTATAGCTTTAAGCCTGAGAGTACTAGGGATCCTTTTATAAAGGGCACATGACCACTGTCTTTTATTTCAATAATATGATGCATTGTTTTTATCCAATTTGGAAAATATCTTACAATTCTTCCCATTCGATCATACCACAATTAACCATTCTTTGATTCAATTATTCTTTGGATCCCATTTTGTTTCTATGCTGGGTCCCTTGAGATCAAGGATACGAGCGACACTACTGTTAACTCAGAGCCCTTTTGAGAAGGACTTGTGTCCAGAAAAACCTTAAGACTTCAAAGGTGATTAAGAATGTAACTTGTCTCCCGATCTACTACAAATACTGGAGCAAGACGAGAAGCAAAAATTACCTCACAAAGAATCAACAGAAATTACGAGTTTTGGGAAAGAAAATGAATAAGAGATAAAGAGGGTGAAAATTGGGACATGTATCTTTGCAAAAATAAAACGAGATTCCATAGAGTTGTTTCGAGAATTCGAAAAAGTCTTCGCATGGTCATATCAAAGCATGTCAGGTAAGGAACTGATGTCATGACACACAGACTCCCATAAAAGAAGAATGCAATCTAGTTAAATGGAAACTTCAAAGAATGAGGCCTGACAAACTATTAAAAGAGGAGATCAAAAAAAAAGGGAGAAAAAGAAGAAAAGGAAAGAAAGGAAAAGTCAAGATGAAAACCAGTAAAGGGCATCTTTAAAATAAAAAAAAGGAAAGAAAAGAAAAAGGAAGAAAAAAGAAAGTCAAAATGAAAACCCGCAAAAGGCATCTTGAAAATCTATATGTCTCCTTCACCTATATACGTCATGGCTTCTTTTTTATGTGAGGCATGGATGTCAACAAGTCAAATTCATCAAAAGCTTCCAATGGGCATTAATTCATTATTTCACCAAATAGGTAGAAGTTGATTCATATGCCAATCAGCGGTTAAGCAAATACTTGAAAAAGAGACTATATTTTGATATGGAATGCCAAAAGGGTCATATCCAACGACAACTTGAACACTAGCACGATAACAAAAAATAGAGAAGAAAACACGCAAAAACAGAACAAAAAGACAAATAAAATTGATTTTTTGGGCTTTATAAAACCCATTAAAATCCATTGTAATCCCGCCCTTTTTTTTCTTCGATTGTTCAAAAAAAACAACAAGAGATTCAATAAAATCCCAACATTTGTAGTACATACATTTTCACATATATAAGTTACATATTATATATCTTTACTTATTTTTTTTTCTTTATTTCACAAATATTAGATAACTCATACATAAACTACATATTTTGATTCTTTTTTTTCTCTTTTGTGTTATTATTTCGAAATATAAATAAAATATAAGTATAAAAAAAATAATAATACAAAAGTTAGGGTTCGTACCTGGTTATCGCTGCCGTCGTTATCGTCGGAGCTGCGAATCGTTCCTCCCCGAACGCCGCCCATACCACAGTGAGTAGATCTACACAAAAAGGAAAAAAGAAAAATAAAGGATTTTAACAAAAGGAAAAAAACCCAAAACCTATTTCAAAACTAAAGAAAAATCGAATCTTTCTAACCTTTTTTTGAAAATGGGGCTTGATCTTGATAAATCTAGCCCCGATCTACGATTTTAAAACGAAAAAATTGAAAAAATAATTTTTTTTATTTTTGGTTGTGGCAGATGGCGGTCAGTCGGCGCCAGCAACGACGATAGCGGTGGGGCGTTGGGTGGCCGATGGCCAACCATGGGTTTTGAGAAGAAAGGTTGAGAGGAAAAAATTAAAGAGAAGGTTTGTTTTTTAAATTAAAAGTAAAATGAATTTTTGAAGGTTTTTTTTTGTTTATATAGACTCCCAAAAAGACGTCGTTTTAGATGTGGCTCAAAACACCCAAAAAACGACATCGTTTTGACAGACCCGATCCATATTCGACCCGCCCAAGGGAGGATCCTCGTGTTTTTGCTTTAGGGGCTAATTTCTCCTTTAGTCCTTTCACATTTTTTATTTGTTTCAATTTAGTCATTTTGTGCTATTTTTAATTTATCTTAAATTCGCCCAATAATTTTAAAATTTTTTCAATTTGGCCCTTGACTAAAAATTGACCCTGAGGTTGTCACATGTCAAATTTTTGGGTTTTTTTTCCCACGAAGCCCCTATTTTATCTAGAAATTTCATTTTGACTCCTAAATTGTTCAAAAATTAATTTTGACCCCAAACTTTCTAAAAATCCGAATTTGACCCTCGATCTACCCAAAAATTTAGATTTAAGCTGCAAACTTTCCAAAAATTAAATTTAGACCCTTGTACTTTCCAAAAATTTGTATTTGACCCTCAAACATTCTAAAAATTTGGATTTGACCCCGAAATTCCCAAAAATTTAGATTTGACCCTCAAACATTCTAAAAAATTCAAATTTGACCCCCAAACTTTTCAAAAATTATGTTTTGGCCCCAAACTTTACAAAATTTTGTTTTTGTCCCCGTTTTTCATTATTTTCACATTTTTAGCCCAAAATTTTCATTTTTGTTTTAATTTAATCCTTTATTTTTATTTCTTCTAAAATTAATCTCATTCTTCGATATTTCAATTTGAATTTTCTTTTGTATTGCGTATTTTGTTTATTTTTATTTTTATTTTTATATAGTTGTTCTGTGTATTCATTACTCGTATAATTTCGCTTTCTTCATATTGCTCAATTTTGTCATTAATTGCACAACTCGTATTTAATTTACATGCTCATTTTTAAAAGAAAAATATTTTAATTAAAATTGTTGTTCGGTTTTCTCTAAGAATACAAATAATTTTAAAATCAAGGCAATATTCCCTTATTTTGAGATTGGAAAAATTGTGCCTTAACTTACTAGGCGCGATTTTTCTTCGAACCGAAATAATTGAATACATTTCTCAAAAATTTGAAATTAGCAACGAAGGAACGCTTGTTATTTTCGGGAATTCGAGGAACTCATGCCTTAGCTTACTAGCCGTGTTTTTCCTCTTCGACTCGAAATAACCGAGTGCCTTAAACTTTATTTCAAATAACGAGGCAATATCCGTTTGTGTAAAAGCCCTGGCAAAATTATGCCCTAACGTACTGGGTATAATTTTTTTTGAAATTTGCACAATAGAATATCTCATTTTAAAATTGTTAAACGCTTATTAATTTGGAAATTTCAGAAATGTTGTGCCCTAACGTCCTGGACACGACTTCAATTTCTCAATTAATTCAAAACAAACAGGCATTTTTGTCATCAAATTCAATTTTTAAAAATTACATCAAATAAATCATTCATTTAGGGATCGTATTTTAAATTTTACTCGAGATTTCAAAATTTTACATTAAGATCAAAAAAATCGACTAGGTACCAATTTTGGGCATGTGAGGGTGCTAATCCTTCCTCACACGTAATCGACTCCCAAACTCGTTTTCTGGATTTCAAAGACCTAAATGTTTGTTAAAACGGATTTAAAATATTTTAAGGTGCTCCAATCACACCAAATAAAAAGGATTGGTGGCGACTCCATATTTTGATTTTAAAAATATTTTCGAGACCTTTTAAAAAAAATGTTTCGATAGTTGCAGTATAAACTTTAGGCTTGTAAATACTAGCCTTGCTCCTAGTTATCATTAGATGAGTATTAACAACCTCGGCAACATATCTATGATCAGGTACAACGTCCACTACGTGAGAACCACTAGGAAAATCAACAACATTCTCAGACTGAGAGCAATGCTCAGAACCAGCACCCATGTTTGAAAAACCAGTTATTGACTGAAAATCATGAGCAATAGTATCACCATGCACATCAGAACCAGTGGACACATCAAGTAAAGGTTCAATAGCAACAGCTGTAGGATTCATCACATGTGGACCACATTCATCAGTATTAGCAGCAACTCTAAACATAGGTAAGATTGTATCAGATAAAACAACATCAGATGAAGTAGGAGTATTTCCAAAAGTACCAACAGCATAGGGAAATACTCTCTCATCAAATCTAAATGCCTGGAAATATAAACCCTTCCAGTACGATCAACATACTTATCACCTTTATGATGATCTAAATTGCAGCTTGTACTTGTTATAGGGCCTCAATAATGGATAACACAAGTATCCAAACACCTTTAAAAACTTGTAATTAGGAGCAATACCAAGCAACTTCTCTGTAGGAGACATACCATTTAGAACTTTTATAGGTAGAACATTCATCAAGCATACAACAGAATAGAATGCATTAGACCAAAATCGAAATGGTAATATTGCTTGTGCCAACAAAGTTAAACCAACCTCCACAACCTGCCTATGTCTCCTTTCAACTAATCCATTTTGCTCAAACGTGTGAGGACATGACAGTTTGTGTGCAATCCCATTTTCTGCCAAAAATGCTGAAAACCTTCTGAACTCTCCTCCATTATCTATTTGTAACTACTTCATCTTAACCCCAACTTGCAGTTCAACATGTGCTTTAAAAGACAAAAAAACTTTAAAAGCATTTGACTTATGCTTAAGAAATTAAATCCAAGTATAACGAGAGAATGCATTAACAAAAGTCATGTAAAATTGAAATCCTGAAGAAGAACAAGAAGCTGGCCCCCACAAGTCAGAACAACTAATTCCAAAGGAACAATATACACAGTTGTGGGAAGAGAAAAAGGTAACTTGTGACTCTTCCCCATTTCACAAGCATGACACAGTGAACCACTTTTAGCCCTAGAGACTTGAATATTACATGCCTTCAACACCTGAGCAACCACAGCAGATGAGGGATGCCCAAGTCTTTGATGCTAAAGACTGAATTGAGACTCTACTTCTTCCTTTGAAATAGATTCCTCAACTGAATCTTCAGGTGTTGTACTAAAAGCAGCAGCAGATGACAGAGGAAGAAATTTATACAACCCTCCTAACTCTGTTTCTCGAAGTAAAACCTTGTGACTGACCAGGTCCTTTACATAACAACAATGAGGATAGAATTCAAAATAAACATTATTATCTTGTGCAAATTTTGATACAGATAATAAGTTTTTATGTATTTGTGGCACAAATAACAAATTATGAAGTAATAGTTCACCATGCTTAGTAAGAAAGGAAGTTGTACCAGTGAGAGAAATAGGAACCTGATGTCCATTACCTACTATAATTGTACCTGACCCTATGTACCTACTGCATTCAGCCAACTTGCTCGAGTCATTAGTGATATGTGTCATTGCCCCACTATCTGGATACCAAGCTTGATCAGCCAAGCTTAAAGAACACGAACCAGGAGTAAAATTGCTATGAGAAACTAATACTTGATTACACATTCCTTGACAGCAACCAGTGTACATATTGTTAGAAGAATGACCAACACAACACATATAGGCTCGAGCTGTAACACCAGGTGAACCAGTATTCACATGATGAACCCCTTAACCATCACTTCCAGCACCTCCATCAGCATCAGCATATCTATAATAACATCTGCGAGCTAGATGTCCTAGCTTGCCACAAATCTGACACTGAGGCCTAGTGTTACCAAAGAAACGACCACGCCCTATCCCTCGAGCAAAAGAAGTCATCTTCCCTGCATTATTCATCTGTGGAGTTTGTTGACCCGTATAAGAAGGAAGATGAGAATGAGCAGGCTTATTATCCACATCTAGATTCATAAGAAATGTAACAGAATTGGACATATGTGCTTGCTGCCTAGCCTCAATATCCATGAGAGCTATAGAAATGCCTTGTAAATCAAATGGAACCTTGCTAGTCATGATAATGGATACTACATTATCAAACTCAGGAGGAAGGCCATTAATAATGGCAAACTTTTGTTCTTCCTCAGAAACTTGTTGTCCACAGCTAGATAAAAAGTCACACAAATGTTTGATCCCTGCCAAATACTCAGACATAGAAAGATCATTTTTCTTGAAATTGTGCAAGAGAGACTTGTACCTTATAGCTTTAGTAGTTGATTATGCTCCAAGAATTCTCGTCAAGGCTTCCCAAAGAACACAGGATGATGTAGCACTCCTAATCAGTTGATTATACAATGAAGAACTAACAATGGAAAGAAGTCATGCTGCTATGGTTGAATCTTGTTGCTCATATTTAGCAAAAGCAGGATTTTCAACAGTAACTTCATCCTCACTAGTAATGGTTTGTGAAGGAACCAAAACAGTACCATCAATAAAAAGAAATTAAACGCTGAGTTTTCAATACCAACAACACATGTTGCTTCCATGCCAAGAAGTTACCTTCATCAACAAGCACAACAATCTTTTGTGACATGAGTGCAAGGGGATTTAACCCTTTTTTGCCAGCAACCTCGGCTGGCCACATCCAAGAAAATTATTCACTCTAATACCATATGAGAATATGCAAGAAATGTATTTGTATTGAATACTGAAATCATACATCAGCCATACATCATAGTTTTTTTTATACACATTAGTCATAACTGCTGCTAACTATAACTAACACTAACAGTCTTAACTACTAACTACTAACTTCAGCTGATAACTAGGAACACCAAATGTACAGATTCGTTTTCCTGTTTCTTTTGGCCTTTTTGAAGCGGGATTTTTGTTTCTTTATTTTCCACAAATGAGTGGAATAGAAATTCTCAAATATTTGCATCTGAAGTCATTAAACCAATCGTCGAGAGTCAATGGAAAACTCAAATAGCTTAAAACAAAATCATTTTCAGTTGTTATGGTAAAGAAAATTCACACTATTCAATAGCAAAACAAATGGAAGAAAGAATTGTTTTCAGTCTCTAGATTGCCTGTATTCACATTTCAGATCAGATATGAGGTGAGACTAAAACAGGAAAAACCTTAATCTGTGCAAAAACATATGATTATCTGATGAAAGAAAGACATGTCCTGTATTACTGGCGACCTATATTATTCTTTCTTTCATATTGAGTTCTGTTCCCACACTCCAGTTCTGCTAATCCTAGAATTAAGCCTTCTGACAATTCGATCAATTTACTTGGCTTTTCATTCCTCTTACTAGTAAGTACATTTATTTTTCCTGGAATTTGGTTGTCACTATATATAAAAAAAAGAGTTCTGCGGCAGGTTTTGCTTAGTAAAACATCAAACATAAAGAAGAACATAAGTTGAATACTTTGGGATTATTAAAGAAATCCAGGACACAGTGCATACTTAAATAAATAAAGGATTTTCACACTGGTGGGTTGACCATTCTTTAGACTAGAAAGTCTTTATCCTCATGATAGGTGAAGAGTTGACTTTCCAAGACATTTTTTAAAAGAAAAATATTTCAGTTCAACTAAAATAAATGATTCTTTGTATAATCCATGGATCTCTACACTCTACATTCAGTGGTGCTGGAGGGCTAACAATAATATATTGGATTACAAGGTTGGTTCGTGCTTTAGCTTAACCAATCATATTTTAAAGTTCGAGGCTCAGCTGATGAAGTTCTTAAGGTCTTCTTTCCTTGTTGAATGCACCAAACAAAGTCACATGGACTAGTAAATTGTTTAATTATGTGTTAAAACAAGGTCATAATTGTAGAACAAATAATACAAGCAGCTGTGGTCTTTAAAATCCTAATTATCAGCAAACACGTAGTCGCTAGTGGAGATGATGATTTTGATATTTTTCTGTTTCATCCATATGACCTGCTAAGTAAAGTAGTCATCTTCTGGACTTGATTCAAAGATAATAGTATTTCAAAGTAGGCCATTATTGTTGGTTTCATTTAATGGTGAGCTCTAAGGTACCGAACTTGTCAAAATGAAATGATTTGTTGGGATGCAAGGCTATGTGATTCCTCCCAATACATGTCTACAAATAATTATCTCTTCACCACTAAATTAGCCAGAGAAAGCTGACCATACAACATTTGCTCTTTATAAATACAGAGTCTAATGGATGGCTTCACCCAGTGCCAAAAGCTCTGGTAGCTAGTTATCTAAGTTCCAACTCCAAATATTTCCTCATCTTAACAATTTCACAAAAACCATGCATTTCCGCTTGCCAAGAATTGTCAGTGCTAAGCCAAGTCTTAAACGGATTCTTTCATCTTTGGAGACGACAGTGATGCCCAAAGGCCACTTTGCTGTTTATGTTGGAGAAGCCGATGAAAAGAAGAAATTTGTTGTTCCTGTATCATTACTGAAGCATCCTTCATTCCAGAATTTGTTGAGTCAAGTAGAAGAAGAGTTTGGTTTCAATCACCCTATGGGTGCTTTGGCAATCCCTTGCAACGAAGAAGCTTTCATTAATCTCACTTGCAATCTTCAAAGCTCTTGAGAAGAAATGATGTGAAGATTGGCTAACCAAGCAGAGATTGACTGAACTTTAGCTCAACTAACACCTCCCAATTTTAAGTTTAGGATGCAAGTGTATACGGTGGATTGTTTTCTGCAACCCCATGCCCTTGCCAACTGATTTAAATTATGTAACCAATATACAAAATTAATGCCAAATTCTTAGAGAAACTCTTCCGTTTCATGAATTTTGTTTCTGATGTTGTGTGGATAATTTCAGCCAAATTCTATTTTCCAGTTTAACATATGATCAGCCTCTCCTGATAAGAAAGGGTTCCATGCATTAACAATATCTATTTGCATGGAAATTCGGCTTATTTCCATATTGAAAAAGTTTTCCAGTGTTTTGGAAATATGGGGTCCAAGTAAAAGTATCTCATTGAAGGAACACTGCAGCTGCTACCTATTTATTTGCTGTCATAGACATCAACTATAATGGCATAGAAAGGAACATAGAAATAATGATGTTAGTGTCCTACATTGTTAAGAAATACATAGTATAAAGAATTTAGATAGCAAATTCTTTAAATAACAAATAGTTATTGTGTTACATATATAACATCAAAAGATGGATATTTGAGCACCCACAAATCTTAATTTTAGTCTTCTTAATTTTCTTACTTGTGCCACAAGTTTTCTAACATTATCCTCACTATAGTGTACGATTTCAAGGCCAAAACTACCATTACACTGAAATTTCCAATCAAGCCTTATCTTTGGTGCAAAGGTCTTCAGATGCTCTGCCACTAATGTTAGATGTTTTTTATTGCTTTCTCATTTTAGTTACGAATCCAGAGCCAAATATATACAATTCTATATTCTGACAATAGATATAATATCTAGGATAGCATTCTACAGGTTTATACATTTCAAAGTTCTTTGTTCTCATGGTTGTTGAAGAGTGGACTTCCTAAGCGGTGTTTGACTAAAAAGCAAAAAGAAAAAGTAAAGTTTCAAGTCTGTAGTCTGTAGGTGATTATGGTCGCTTGAATGCTTCTGTTCAAGACTGGTTACTGCTTCTATTCAACCAATGGTGGCTTGAATATTGAGAAATTTAGGCCTTCCCCGCTTGTTGAAAGCAAAAACTAAAAAATGTCACATGGGTTGGCAACTAGTTTCACTCTGTGTCCTATACCTTCATAGAACAAATAGTACAAGTCTTTGATTCTAATTATCAACAAACATGTAAGGCTTCGCACAGAGACTCATTTTGCTGGTCGTCACTCTCAACCTCTTCGCATTTCATCCATATGATATGATATGCTGAGTAATGTCATTATCTTCTAACCCATAGTTAAACCATAGATAGTATTTCAAATGGGCCATTTTTGTTGGCTGCATTGAATGTTCATCTCTGGTAGATTTGCAACAGAATAAGCTTAGGTACCAAAATTTTCAAAATGTTATTATTAGTTGGGAGGCAAGACCATGTGATTCCTCAAACCTTGTCTTTTAAAGATTTGTCTATTGAAACTTCTTTTCCACCACACATTCAGCCTCAGATTGCCATAAACCATTTCTAACCCTCTCTATAAATAGACATTGCCAAAGCCTTCCCAACCAAGCTGTTTATGTTTCTTCCATCTACTACACCTAAAAAGAATCTACGTTCACTCGGAAACCATGGGTTTTCGCTTGCCGGGAATTGTTAAAGCTAAGAGTCTAAAACGAACTCTTTCCTTTTCGGAGACAACAGTGGTGCTCAAGGGCCACTTTGCTGTTTATGTGGGAGAAGCAGATGAAAAGAAGAGATTCGTTGCTCCAATTTCATTTCTGAATCATTCTTCCTTCCAAAAGTTGTTGAGCGAAGCAGAAGAAGAATATGGATTCAATCATCCAATGGGAGCTCTAACAATCCCCTACAGTGAAGAAGCTTTCCATGATCTCATTGGCTGTTTACAAAGCTCATGAACATTAGATTTGATAATGGCTAACCAAGCAGACACTAACTCTCTTTAGCTCAGCAGACGAATAGAAGTATGCTTTACATAGGAAGCAAGTGTAATCGGTGGATTGTTTTATGCAATCCCATGCCCTTGTCAACTTCAATTATTATTCTTGTAATCCTTCTATACATGAAAAGAGAAACAAATTTTTTTTATCCAACATATTTTTGTTAATGATATTTTTGCTCACTAGTTTTACGTTATACATAATTTGTGCTTGAATGATATAATATGTGAATATTATCCATAATTTATAATTAAATACAATTTATCAAGCTAATTCTGACCCATTTTTAATAAAATATATGCATTTCATTCAAGAATAATCATAAAAAATGTAACAAAATATCTAAATCTAGGTTCAGATATTGCTAGACACAGTTCCCAAACACTTGAATGCACCAATTCAAATGCAGAACTAGTTTCATTTTGTGTTCAACGCAGACATAGAACAAATGGTATAATTATTAGCAAACGTGTGGGGCTTCACATACCAACTCTTTTGCTGGTCACCACTCTCAACTCCATGCTATTTCATCCATGTGATATGCCTAGTAATGTAAACTGAGGCTTTGGCAGTGGGGAAGTTGTGCTTAAAATGTGTATTTATGGAGAGACGAATAGAAATGGTTTGTGGCAAACTGAGGCTGAATGTGTGGTGGAAAAGAAATTTCAACAGAAAAATCTTTAAAAGACATATGGTTTGAGGAATCACAGGTACTGCCTCCCAACTAATGATAACATTTTGAAAATTTTGGCCCCTAAATTTATCTTGTTGCAAATCTTCCATAGCTGAACATTCAATGCAACCAAATAAGTTTACCATTTGAAATACTATCTATGGTTCAATTATGGCTTAGAAGATAATGAAATTACTAGGCATATCACATGTAGTTGAGAGTAGTGAAGCAAAAGGAATCGGTATACGAAGCCCTACAAGTTTGCTGATAACTAGAATCAAAGACTAATAATATACATCAGAGATGCTTGTACCATTTTTCTATGTCTGTGTTGAACAGAGAATGAAACTATTTTCCAATCCATGTGCATTGTTCAATTGTTGCTTCCATAAGTGAAGAAAGCCTCAATATTCAAGACATCATTGGTTTAAATTGAATAGAAGCACTAACTAGTCTTGTAAAGAATGATATTAGGATAATCCTACATGGTCATCAAAAATAGATTACAGTGATCAATGGATTAGAAGAAAAATCTTTCATTTTGGTTGACCTGAATCTTTATTTGTTAAATGATTTATTCACGGACAAAAAAGAGAATGCAAAAAGAAAAAAAAAACATCTAACGTAAATTATAGGCATAGCGTCTGAACTTTTTTCTCGGAGACCAATCAATTACAGTAAACTAGAACCAAAATATAGCTATCATGTGCAACAAAGGGAACAGAGTTTTCCAGTCTAAATATAAAAGCCAATCCTCAACTAGTTTCTAGTAGTGCAAACCTTGCTTAATTTAGTGTCGGAACATAGAATTTGTATACAGCATGTCCTAGATTTTATCTGAACTGTGCCAGACTGCCAGCAAAGAGGTCTAAAGGAAGGTGACAAACAAGTGCATGTTATATGCATAAAGTTCATAGTAGTTTTAAGTACTTCCTCATCATGTATACTCCTGTCTAGGCCAATATCATGCCATCAGAGTAGAAACCTATGAAAGCAAAGAAATAGGTATGAACTGCAATATTCCTAAAATGAGAACTTTTATAATGAAATAAGTTGAAGTTTTGTGCAAATAGGTCTTGCAAATGCCTAGATTTTGAGTGGCAGATCATAGATCAGGTCATAAACTATGGGCCAGAATGTGAAACGAAAGGCTTCAGAACTTGGAAATTAGATTTTGACTAAAATTATCAAACACAACATCACAATCAAATTCATGAAATGAAAGAACTTCTTCTCTGAAAGATATTTGGCATTAATTTATGTATTGGTTACAAAATTTAATTTAGTTGGCAAGGGCATGGGGTTGCGAAAAACAATCCACCTTATACACTTGCTTCTTACATATAAAAATTCGAGGTGTTAGTTGAGCTAATTATCAATCAATCTCTGCTTGGTTACCCAATTTTCACATCATTTCTTCTCATGAGCTTTGCAGACTGCAAGTGAGATCAATGAAAGCTTCTTGACTACAAGGGTTTCTTTTCCCTCTCTTATAATTTCTATCAATGGATTGGATAATAATACTATTTTTCAGTCTCTGATCTTTCTGAACAATTTTAAGACAAAACCAAACAACAAGACAAGCTCATGAACAATGTCATGTTCATAGGCAACTTACTACAACTGGTGCCCTTGTTTTCCATTAGGATTTACAGCTTCAAGCCTTTTAGGTGGATAACTCATCAAAGTGATTCATCCGCATGTTCTCTTTTTTACTTCAGCAGTTAGCCTTAATTTACAACTGCAATTTTACAACCAAGACAGAACATAGGTTAATGAAGGTGTTAATACTTCTTCAATAAAGATCTACATCAAAGACCAAACTTTCCCTTTTCCTTAAGTAGTTCTACATCTACATCTAGCATTAACTGTCACCTATCAATTTTACCTAACCTTGGGTTGTCTATTTTCTTATTTGTAATGTTGAAGTGGAAGCATAAAACTAGTCAAACCAAAAATATCAATGACAAGAATGTGTCTGGAAAATTATATCATTCACCTATCATCATTATAAATGTGAATTAAAACTAGTCAAAGTAAAAATATCAATAACAAGAATATGTTGGATAAAAAGAATTTTTGCCTCTTTTCATTTATAGAGTGATTACAAAAAAAAAAATGAAGTTCACAAGAGCATGGGATTGCATAAAACAATCCACCAATTACACTTACTTCCTATGCAAAAAAATACTTGCAATTTGTCTGTTGAGTTGAAGAGAGTTAATGTTTCCTTGGTTAGCCATTTTCAAGTCCAACTTTCATGAGCTTTGGAAACTGTCGATCAGATCAAGGAAGGTTTCTTCACTGCAGGGGATTGTTAGAGCTCCCATTGGATGATTGAATCCGTATTCTTCTTCAACTTCACTCAACAACTTTTGGAAGGAAGGATGGTTCAAAAATGAAATTGGGGAAACGAATCTCTTCTTTTCATCAGCTTCTCCCACATAAACAACAAAGTGGCCTTTGGGCACCACTGTCTTCTCCAAAAACAAAAGAGTTCCTTTTAGACTCTTTGTTAAGGAATGACTTACATGCAGCTGGTATTTTGGTAGTATTTTGCAGCAGCAATCAGCAAGAGTTCTAATTTAAGAAATTTGTATATTTTGTATTTTGTTATCTTAGTTTGTTTTGAACTAAGTTGATAATGTAATGCCTTAGTTTTTAGTGCTGATGTTGAATATTTAAATCAACTAGTATTAGGTTCATAAGCTATGAAAATGAAAGCCATACTTTCTACTGTTGGTTAGGTAGATTTATGTGGTTGATTTGATCTTGCACCATACTCTATGGCAGCTTAACTTATGTATATTCTCTCTACAAAGAAATACATGACAGATTACAATTTTACAAGCTTTTTGTTCTTACTTTTCTTCTCTTTCCTGTACAATTTTTGCTCGAAAATCCTTTGTTTCTTCTACAAGTCTCTGTAGATTTATGCTCAAGACATTGCAGTCCAAACTGAATCTGTCCATAACTCCAACAATTTGTATCTAGAGCTTGCTTCTTAGAGGACCTTTCTTCTTTGCTAATCTAAAAAACTCCATGTCTTCTTCTAGTTACTCTCCCATACCACCACCAGAGTTTAATGGTGTGAACTACCACATTTGGGTAGTAAAAATGAAGACCTACCTGCAAGCACTTGACTTGTGGGAGGTTGTCAATGCCGATGTTGAACCACCACCCTTGAGAGCTAATCCCACAGTAGCTCAGATTAGGCAGCACTCTGATGATAGGGCCAAGAAATACAAGGCAATGTCATGCCTCCAAAATAGTATGTCAGACTTGATTTTTACAAGGATCATGGCCTGTGAGACTACAAAACAGGCTTGGGATAAACTACAAAAAGAGTTTCAAGGCACTGAAAAAACAAAGCAACAACAGCTGATCAACTTAAGGAGGGATTTTGAAAACTTGAAGATGAAGGAGATCGAGACAATCAACGAATACTTAGACAGGATTATGGCAGTTGTCAACAGCATAAGACTTCTTGGGGATCAGTTTAGTGAAAGCAGGATAGTGGAGAAAGTTTTATCTACTTTACTTGAGAGATATGAGGCTAAGATATCTTCTCTAGAAGACTCAAGGGACTTGTCAAAAATTACCTTGACAGAGTTGATCAATGCCTTCTATGCACAAGAACATAGAAGAGCCAATAGAAAAGAAGAGCATCATGAAGGAGCATGACAAGGTAAGGGCCAAACATCTTCGAGCTCTTCCAACACCAAAGGGAAGAAGCCATGGACTGACATCAAACAAAAGTCCAAAAGAGATGGTGCCAAGAAGAAATTTCCTCCTTGCTCTTATTGTTAAAAGACCACTCATTTTGAGACCTATTGCTGGTACAGACCTGATGTACAGTGTAAGAATTGCAAGAAGATGGGACATGCTGAGAAAGTTTGCAAGAACAAGGGTTAGCAAAAGGAAAAACAATTACAACAGCCTAACACATTGATGCTTTGGAGGAGCAAGTGTTTGCAGTATCTTGCTCAGTAATCAGGAGAAAAATAACCAAAGGTTGGTTGTTAGATAGTGGTTGTAAAAACCACATGACACCTGATGCTTCTATCTTCAAGAGGTTAGACAGAAGCTTCAGTACAAGAGTCAAAGTACGAAATGGACAGTACATCAAGGCAGAAGGAAGAGGAGATATGCTGATTGACATTCCAGCAGGTACCAAACTTGTTTCTAATGTACTTTTGGTGCCTGAAATTGATAGAAATCTGCTTAGTATTGCTCAGTTAATAGAAAAAGGGTATTCTGTGTTTTTTAAGAACAAAGGGTGCCTAATTCGTGATCCATGTGGATATATGCTTATGAAAGTGGCTATGTCTAATAGAAGTTTTGTTGTTGACTGGAATGAAGAATCAGATAGAGCTTTTACAACTGTTTTAGATGAATCAAAGTTGTGGCATAAAAGGATGGGACATGTCAACTATAAATCCTTAGCTTAGTTGTCTAAGGAACATTTAGTTCAAAATTTTGTGAAGATAATTGAGCATCAAGATGTTTATGATGTGTGTCAAATGGGAAAGCAAGCAAGGCTTCCCTTTCCAGCAAACAAGGCTTGGAGAGCCTCTGAAAAGCTACAACTAGTTCATACTGATGTTTGTGGTCCTATGAAAACTAAATCCTTGAATGTCAGCAAATACTTTATTCTTTTTATTGATGATTTCTCCAGGTTTTGTTGGGTTTATTTTCTCAAACAGAAGTCAGAGGTTGCTTTAGTTTTTTGGAAGTTCAAGATAACAGCTGAGAATTATTCAGGTTGCAAGTTGAAGACTTTGAGATCAGACAATGGGACAGAGTATACTTCTGATCAGTTTCAGCTTTTTTGTGATGATTCAGGAGTTGCACACCAGTTCACTAATATCTATACACCTCAACAAAATGGTGTTAGTGAAAGAAAAAATAAAACTCTCATGGATATGGCCAAATGTCTGATGTTTGAAAGAAGTTTACCAAGGAACTTTTGGGCTGAAGCAGTTAATATTGTTGTGTACCTTCAAAACAGGCTACCAACAAAAGCCTTGCTTGAAAGGACTCCATTTGAGGTTTGGTTTGTTCACAAACCATCAATAGCTCATTTGAAGATTTTTGGTTGCATTTGTTATGCACATGTTCCAATAGTCAAGAGAGACAAGCTTGACAAAAGAGCTCAACCTCGTATCTTTATAGGGTACAGTAGTGACAAGAAAGGCTATAGAATCCTCAATCCCTTAACACTTAAGGTGTATGTGAGTAGGGATGTTGTATTTGATGAAAAATCATCATGGAATTGGGACAAGTCAGAGCCTGAACAAGTATCTG
The DNA here is from genome assembly GCA_039519145.1 of Kokia cookei. Classification (NCBI taxonomy): domain Eukaryota; kingdom Viridiplantae; phylum Streptophyta; class Magnoliopsida; order Malvales; family Malvaceae; genus Kokia; species Kokia cookei. The sequence continues at coordinate 12,924,511 of CM076910.1, forward strand.
AAGAGTCTATACTAGATCAAAATGAAACTGACCAGATTAATCAGGAGATGGATTCTGATGATGAACCAGTCAGGGGAACAAGGTTGCTAAGTAAAGTGTATGAAAGAGCTGCTCTGGCTGATGTTGAGCCAATTAGTTTTGAAGAAGCTGATGCACAACAAGGTTGGAAGGAAGCAATGGCTGCTGAAATGTTAATGATTAACAAGAATCAGACTTGGGAGTTAGTTGCAAGAACTGTCCACAAGAAAGTCATTGGGGTAAAATGGGTTTTTAGAGCAAAGCACAATGCTGATGGAAGCTTGAACAAGTTGAAAGCAAGACTGGTTGTCAAGGGTTTTAGTCAGAGGTATGATGTTGATTATTTTGAAACATTTGCACCTATGGCAAGACTTGATACAATTAGGCTCTTGCTTGCATTGGAAGCTCAGAAGGAATGAAAAATACATCAACTAGATGTTAAATCTACCTTCCTCAATGGATTCCTCAATGAAGAGATTTATGTTGAACAACCATAAGGATTCAAAGTGGTCGGTGAAGAAACTAAAGTCTACAAGTTGAAAAATGCCTTATATGGCTTGAAACAAGCACCAAGAGCCTGGTATGACAGAATTGACTCTTATCTGTTAAGTTTAGATTTTGAAAGAAGCCTTAGTGAACTAACTTTGTATGTGAAGAAAGCTGGAGAGGAGACACTTCTAATTGTTTCAGTATATGTGGATGATCTCCTAGTAACTGGTGGAAACAAAGAGATGCTGACAGATTTCAAGAAGAAGAAGGAGAGCATGTTTGAAATGTCAGATTTGGGTGAAATGTCCTACTTTCTTGGTATGGAAATATCTCAAACTCAGCAAGGTATTTTCATAAGTAGGCATTTGCCTTAAAAATTTTAAATAAATTTTGCATGGAAAGTTGCAAAGCTGTAAGCACACCAGTTGCCACAAACTTTCTAGCCAAGGTGACTATGAAAAGGTGGATGAGTCTGGTTATAGGAGTTTAGTGGGATGTTTGCTTTACCTAACAACCTCAAGACCGGATATAATGTTTGCAGTCAGTCTTTTGTCAAGATTTATGCATTGTTGCAATGTAACACACTTCCAAGCTGCAAAGAGGGTCTTAAGGTACATAAAAGGAACTCTTAGCTTTGGGGTTAGATTTGCTAAAACTGAGAACATGCAACTTGTTGGTTTTACAGACTGTGATTGGGCTGGTTCTATTGATGATATGAAGAGCACCTCAAGGTACTTATTTACTCTAGGGTTTGCAGTTTTCTACTGGAGTTCAAAGAAGCAATCTATTGTAGCACAATCTACAGCTGAGGCCGAATATGTTGCAGCTGCTGCAACTGTCAGTCAAGCAATATAGCTGAGGAAACTTATGGCTGATTTAAACTTGCATCTAGGAGAAGCAACAGAGATTAATTGTGACAACCAATCTGCTGTTACAATTGCAAAGAATCCAGTGTTTCATGGTAAAACGAAACACTTTAAGATCAAATTTCACTTTGTGAGGGAAGCAAAACAATCCCATGAAATTAAACTAATTTTATTGTAGTTCTGAAAATCAATTAGCTGATATTTTAACAAAGCCTCTTGGTACAGCAAGATTTATCAGTTTAAGAGCCAAAATAGGTGTTTGCAGCATGCAAGCCAAGGAGGAGTGTTAAGGAATAGCTTACATGCAGTTGGTATTTTGGTAGTATTTTGTAGCAGTAATCAGTAGGAGTTCTAGTTTAAGAAATTTGTATATTTTGTATTTTGTTATCTTAGTTTGTTTTGAACTAAGTTGATGATGTAATGCCTTAGTTTTTAGTGCTGATGTTGAATATTTAAATCAGCTAGTATTAGGGTCATAAGCTATGAAAATGAATGCCATACTTTCTACTGTTGGTTAGGTAGATTTATAAGGCTGATTTGATCTTGCACCATACTCTATGGCAGCTTAACTTATGTATCTTTCTCTTTACAAAGAAATACATGACAGATTACAATTTTACAAGCTTTTTGTTCTTATTTTTCTTCTCTTTTCTCTGCAATTTTTGCTCGAAAATCCTTTGTTTCTTTTGCAAGTCTCTATAGATTTATGCTCAAGACATTGCAGTCCAAACTGAATCTATCCATAAGTCTAACACTCTTAGCTTTAACATTTCTTGGCAAGCAAAACTCTATGATTTCCCGGTGAATGTAGACTCTTCTTAGGTGTAGTAGCTAGAAGAAATGTAACCGGCTTGGTTGGGAAGGCTTTGGCAGTGGGGAAGTTGTTCTTAGATTGTGTATTTATAGAGAGAGGATTAGAAATGGTGGAACCTGAGGTTGAATGTGTGGTGGAAAAGAAATTTCAATGGAAAAATCTTTAAAAGACATATGGTTTGAGGAATCACATGGTATTGCCTCCAAACTAATGGTAACATTTTGACAAAATTGGTACGCAAATTTAGCTCAATGTAACCAAATAAGTTGCCCATTTAAAATATTACTATCTTTGGTTCAACCATGGCTTAGAAGATAATGACATTACTAGGCATATCACATGTAGTTGAGAGTGGTGATCAGGAAAAGGAATCGTTATGCCAAGTCCTACATGTTTGCTGATAATATACATCAGGGATGCTTGTACCATTTTTGAACAGAGAATGAAACTAGTTGCCAATCCATGTGCATTGTTCAATTTATTTAATTCATGTGGGGAAGGCCTCAATTTCTCAATATTCAAGACATCATTGGTTAAAGTTGAATAGAAGCAATAACCAGTCCTGTAAAGAATGATATTAGGATAATCCTTCGTAGTCACCAAATATAGACAACAGGCCTCAAACTTTTATTTGTTTTAAGTCAGACACCTAGGAAGCCAACTCTTCAGCAACCACGAAAACAAAGAATTTTGAAATATATAAACCAAATCCTCAACTAGTTGTAAGAAAACCTGTAAAATGCTATCCGGGAAAATACATATACACGCTGAATATAGAACTGTATATATTTTGTTCTGGATTTCGCAACTAAAAACAGAATGCAATAACATGCCAATTTCAGTACAACTGTAATTTTGGCATCGAAACCATAAACTAAACCGAGGATAATTGATATTTTATCTGAAAAATGCCATAAAGTACTTTCTCATGTTGTATGTTCTGGTCTAGGCCAATATAACGTGCCAATCATAGTATTTAATCAGGAGTTAATGATCACAGGTTAAGTGATAATCGATAGCAGAATATAAAACAAAAGGCTTCAGAACTGGAAATTAGATTTTGGCTGAAATTATCCACATAACATCAGAAACAAGATTCAGGAAAAGAAAGTTTCATTGAAAAATTTATATATTGGTTACAAAAATTAATTTCATTGACAAGGGAATGGGATTGCAAAGAACAATCCACCATACACACTTGCTACCTAAAACTAAAATTCGGGAGGTGTTGGCTGAGCTAAAGATCAATCAATGTCTGCTTGGTTCGCCAATATCTTCTCATGAGCTTTGCAGATTGCAAGTGAGATCAATGAAAGCTTCTTCGCTACAAGGGATTGTCAATGCACCCTTGGGGTGACTGAAACCAAACTCTTCTTCAGCTTGACTCAACAAATTCTGGAATGAAGGATGCTTCAGCAATGATATAGGAACAACAAATCGCTTCTTTTCATCAGCTTCTCCAACATAAACAGCAAAGTGGCCTTTGGGCACCATTGTTTCCTCCGAAAATGAAAGACTCCATTTCAGACTCGGCTTAGCATTAACAATTCTTGGCAAGCGGAAACCGATTGCTTTTCTGTGAGATAGTTAGGATGAGGAAATGTGAGTAACTTAGAGAACCTGCTAGGAAAGGCTTTGGCGCTGGGTGAAGCTGTCCTTTAGAATCTGTATTTAAAAAGTGCGAATGGTGTAGGGTCAGCAGTCTCAGGCTAATTGAGTGGTGAACAGAGAATGGTTTGGAGACATGTATTGGGAGGAATCACATGGCCTTGCATCCCAACAAATCATAACATTTCGACAAGCTTGGTACCTTAGAGCTCACCATTTAATGAAACCAACAAAAGTGGCCCATTTGAAATACTAATATGATTGAATCATGGCCAGATGATGATTCACTTAATAAACATTTAGCATATCATATGGATGAAATGCAAAGAAGTGCAGACCAGAAAAATATCAAAATGATAATCTCCACTAGAAACTATCAGTCGATAAGTAAGGTCCTACATGTTTTCTTGAACATATAAACAAACAAGTTAGAAGTCCATGTGACATTGTATGGTGCATTCAACGAGGAAGACCTAAAGAACTTGGTTAGTTGAGCCTCGATTTTTAAAGGATGATCGATTAAACTAAAACATGAACCAACCTTGTAATTTATGGTATTATTGCTAATCCTCCAGAATCACAAAAGATCCATGGATTAGACGAAGAAATCTTCATCATTAGGATAAAAGGACTTTATAGTCTAAATAATGGTCAACTCTCAAGTTGTTGCAATCCCTGCCCTGTTTATTTTCATCATTGCCAGACACAAGAACAAGGAAGCCAATCAGTTCATGTGATGCTGCTGCTTGAAACATCATGGAGGGGTGATGATAAGAACTGTGGCCTAATCCAAAGGAGTTAATGATTTAAGCGCAACATTAAGCCCCTAAACATGTGATATTGCTCCCAGAATGATCAACTCCAGAAAAACCTTATAAAATATAAGAGAACATAGATATATGTGTGTATGTGTGCGTGCGCTGAATGACTGAAAAGAATAGAAGAAAGTAAATCACTTCAAGAAACAAGTAATTGACTATTTATTTATTCCTTTCTTTCAATTTCCTTGAACAAAAAATAAGTTTACACAATTTTTGGGGATTAAAATCCGGAATTAAAGGATTTAGTAGTCACAATTTCTTGTCACGTATATTTTCTCACCTCATATTGAATTAAAGGACCTGGTCCCCAGCTAAAGGATGGCCTGAATCTGCAGACTGTAAATTATGGACAGATTTGATCTTTTCAGAATCCTACTGATAATACGCATAAGAAAATTGGTTGCAGGAAGTAATTTTAGACCAAGGTAGATCATGTACGGTAGAATTAAATATCAAACAAGAACAAGGGAGCGTAGGAAATTCATAAAAGAAACAAAATCTTCAATTGAATGATACATTACATGTCGTCATATTGATAGAAAGGTTACACTAACCACAATCTCTAATTTTCCACTTAGGGAGACGCATATCTGCTCCCAAAGGGAAGTGTACTGCTGATGTTTTCTTTACAAAATTGTATGGGGTGAGATTAGTGTTAATTCTTTGACAATCAATTCAAGCGAGAGGTAACTTGAAGAAACATTTCTTCATTGCAGGGAATTGTGAGACCCCCAGTAGGATGACTATATCCGAACTTTTCTTCTGATAAGCCTAGCAAATCTTGAAACTGTCGTTGATTCAAGAACGGGGCTAGTATAACAAACCGCTTCTGGTTTTCTCCAACATAAACTGTAAAGTATCCTTTGGGAACTTTATTAACACTAACAATACGAGGGAGGCGGATAGCCATGCTTTTCTTTGTTTTTGATGGATTTGTGCCTCTAGAAAGGAAGAACTTTGAAAGCAAATATAGTAATTGAGAATGTGAAGATAAATGTTATCCTTACCTGTATATATAGATGTAACGGTTAGAGGGAAATGTTGGTCTATCAAGTGGGGTATGTTGAATGAGAGAGGAAGGGGCAATTTCTGGAGCGAGTCTGATCAGTAATGGGGAATGGAGAATAACATGGTGTTGTTTCCCAACTCATCTATCAACAAAGCCATGGAAAAGATGGTAATGAAAAGTTTGGCTAGCCCTTCCGGTAAGACAACCTGACCCAGACCTTAGGCATGCTTGAGACATATAAGACCTCAAAAGGATTGAAACCACAGTTATATCTACCAAGTTCTAAATCATGTCATCAACAAAAGAAACTTTCTTATCCCAAATATCCTTGATTTCAATTTGGGTCCATTAATGGCTGGCCAGTAATGCATTCTAACAGATGTATAGTGTCAATATCAACCTATTTCTTGATGATCTGTTGGTAGACAAAACCATGTGATCTTGAGTTCTTATGTCTTCTAACCAAACCCCACCAGAATGTATTATAACCAATCAATCTGCACTTCATTAGTTTCCTAAATACATTCTTCCATCTATATAAACAAGTGCATTACCCACACCACAGCCAAGGCATTCTCACATCCTCCTCTACAAACAAATCTTACCATTCATTTTTTAGAGTCTTCTCTGATCTTCTTCACGGCAATGGCTATCCATGTGTCAAAACTTATGCATGCTAAGCAGATTCTTCGTCACTCTAAACTGTTTGCAAATAAAGCAGCCTCAGCCTCAACATATAGTTTGCAGTGTATGTTGGGGAGAGCCAAAAGAAGAGGTTCATAGTTCCAATTTCATTCTTGAATCAGCCTTCGTTTCAGAAGTTGTTAAGTATAGCAGAGGAAGAATTCGGATTCAGTCATCCAATGGGTGGTCTCACAATTCCTTGCAGAGAATAGATATTCGTTGATCTCACTTCAAGCTTGCTTTAGTTGCCTAGTGCTAAAAATAATTAATTAATCAGCTGATACAATTTTTGACCTTTGGTGTACATCCTTCTATTCATTTGGTAGAAAGAGATGATCAAATGTAATATACTCTTCTGATAATTATTTTGATACAAATTACGGCTATTCTATTCTCAAATTTTGCTCCTGTTAAATCAATTGTGCAGTTTATATTGCTCCTTTCAGGAGTACTGTCAATCATTGGATTGAAAAACAAAACCAACTTTCCACTAATTTTCGTGTCTGATGAAGCTGTAACAAAGGGTTAAAGGTAGCTTACCTGAAATATTTGTTTCTTTTCCCTATTTTGTCATCACTGATCTTTATAACTTATTATAATGAAAAGACATTGATCCACTTATGAAACCCTTTATAATGGTCACCATGGACATATTATCTCGACCATGCTTAGAATTGTAAAAGCTAAAATCATATAAGGCGTAATATTCAATAATCATTGTCTCGGTCCTCTTCTTTATCACATATCCTAATTCATCCTATCCTTAAATAATTTGTCTAAACTATACAGTATGTATCAATATGAAAGCAGAAGCACAACTCTCTTTGGGTGTGGATTTGAATCTTCTTTTTTCGTTTTACCATTATTGCTTAAAGTCTCGATTTATTGAAAATTTGATGGTTTGTCTTGTTTGGTATAATGAGTCAATTCTGAGGAACTTTCTTTGAAGATATTGCAGGTAAAATATGATCCATCCCATGCAAAGGCTTGTTGCAATGCTGACCACATGATTAGACTTTTCCTTTACCATGTTAATTGCTCAATGCTGCCACAATGGCAACGGACGAAGTTAAAGTTTGTGGAAATGGGCTTTCAAAGCAGAGTTGGCTGCACATCTTTTTTTTTTTTTTTGACTTTTGTTTGTTTGCAAATCAATTTGATCATTGATCATTAATCAAGTATCATTTTGAAGGGACGGTATATACCAATAATATTAACCTTAGATCTATTAAAATCCTAGGACAATGTACATATTACATACTACTAGTTAACCTTGGCGTCTTCAACATAAATTCTATCACAACCATTTATTTCTTGGTTGCTTCCATGTTAAATTAAAATTTATTTCATGCATCTAGTTTTGCAGCGTATCCTATTCTCCTTTTCAGCTTTACTTATCCAATTTGTCTAATCCTTTCCAACATTTTCTTGTTCATATCATCTTCATACTCAAAGTTACTAATAGCAATTGCTATCCGTGTGCCAAAAATTTTGCATGCTAAGCAGATTCTTTGTCATTCTAAACTGTTTGCAAATCAAGCAGCCGTCGACTTAACGGATGTTTCCAAAGGATACATTGCAGTGTATGTTGGGGAGAGCCAAAAGAAGAGGTTCATAGTTCCAATCTCATTTTTGAATCAAACTTCATTTCAGAAGTTGTTAAGTATAGATGAGGAAGAATTCGGATTCAATCATCCAATGGGTGGTCTCACAATTCCTTGCAGAGAAGAGGTTTTTGTTGATCTCACTTCAAGCTTGCATTAGTAGCCAACTGATAAAAGAAATTTAATCAGCTGATACAATTTTTGACCATTGATGTACATCCTTCTATTCATTTGGTAGAAAGAGATGATTCAAATGTATACTCTTCTGAGAAATTATTTTAATACAAATTACAGCGGTTCTATTCTAAAAATTTCATTTTGTTAAATACATTGTTCAGTTCATATTGCTCCTTTACACCAGTTGTCACGTCTGATGAATATGTAGCTATTGGTAGCGCACCCGAAAACATCAAAATCTCGTTCCAGCCCAAGCCTATAATCCTCCTCGCTTTCCTATGGAAAGTAACCATAAATATTTTTCCCAGGAAAACAGGTTAGTTGAAACTTAAAAGAAGGAAGGAAAGGATTTGGATTAAACTTGGGTTAAAATGAACCAGGCCTCAGTCTTCTTATGCCAAAGGGTTTAGTTCAAACTATGAAGGTTAATATTGTTTAGTATGATGGGTAAACTTTTAGGAACTGCCTGTGAAGATATTGGAGGTAAAGTATGGTCCATCCATTGCAAGGCTGGTTGCAATGCTGGCCACATGATGAGACTTTGCCCTTACTATGTTGATTTCTCAATGCAGCCACAATGGCAACTGACGAGGTCAAAGTTTGTGGAAATTCCCTTTCAAAACAGAGTTGGCTGCCAATCTTTTTTCCTTTTGTTTGTCCTGATCTTCAAGCGTCAATTTGGTGGTTTTAGATAGGTGAAGTTGTGACGAGAGCTACTAGTACAAACTACCAGGGGGTACTTCACGTGTACTTCACAAGGCTTTGTCTTGCAAGTTGATGCCTCAAAACAATATTAAATGCTAACTGATATTAGAATTTCATTGCAGGGAAAAGTATCTTTTTATTCAAGTCTGAAGCATATTCTATCCAAGTTCAAAGCGCTTCTCATATGTTTAAAATCTTGAGTGCTCAACAGTCCTTTTCCAATCTTTAGCCAGTTCTCTATTGGCCATATTTTTCCCATTTTAAGTTGTTGGCCAGGCCAGACTAATTAAGGAGAATGCTTGTGGTAATGTAGGAGCCTGACCCGCAATGTCTTCTAAAGCTTATGCTGAAGATTAAACAGACCTTTGCTATAGCAGCCTCATGGCTCTCAACCATGTCTGTCCATTATTCAAACATCTACATCCATATATAACTCTCATTGTTAATTTCTCCTCTATCTACATCAAATACCCAACTTCTCCTTTCCAATATTGTACTGGCCACCGGTTGGTTTCTTTCAAAATTGTAGGGCACATTGTTTGCCAACAAATAGACCTCACTATGATTCCAGCCATTAATCCGATAGAAAATCATAAAGACAAGGCCATGTGAAACTTATTAAGCAATATCCTAAAGAAAACATAGCAATGTAACTTATTTCCATGTTTTAAAGGATTTTTTTGGTTGTTTACCATTCTTCTATATATAGCAACAATATTTAGACCACACAATAAAAACTTTGAAATCTAGTAATTTGATCAACCAAAAAGGTATGGCATGGTAGATATGCTAAACATAGATGAAGAAGAGTTTGGTTTTAATCATCCAATCCTGTAACGAAGATATGTTCATTGTTATAACTTCTCACTTGGATACACCATAAGAGAAGCCAACATATACTATTTTTTTTTTATACTAGTAACCCCAAATGTACATATTCGTTTTCCTCTTTCTTTTGGCCTTTTTGAAGCGGGATTTTTATTTCTTTATTTTTCACAAGTGAGTGGACTAGAAATTCTCGAATTTTGGCATTTGAAGTCATATACTAGTAAGTATATTTGTTTTTCCTGAAATTTGGTTGTCACTGTATATAAAAGAAACTGTTCTGCAGCAGGTTTTGCTCAGTAAAACATCAAACATAAAGAAGAACATAAGTTGAATACTTTGGGATTATTAAAGAAATCCAGGACACAGTGCATACTTAAATAAATAAAGGATTTTCACATACTAGTGGGTTGACCATTCTTTAGACTGGGAAGTCCTTATCCTCATCATAGGTGAAGAGTTGACTTTCCATGACATTTTTGAAAAGAAAAAGATTTCAGTTCAACTGAAAGAAATGATTCTTTGTATAATCCACGGATCTTTACA